>VDFB02000017.1:241146022-241450315 GCA_007258455.2 Sequoia sempervirens
CTCTCTCTCTCTCAAGTATCTTCAATATCCTACCCCCTCTCCCTCTCTTAGGGCTCTCTCTCACTCACTCACTCCCTCTATCTATCTCCCCTTAACCCTAAACCCTTAACCCTTAAACCCTCTACCCTCTACCCTTAACCCTCCCTTCCTTTATCTCTCTCCCACTTCCTCCCTCTCTCTCTCTCTCTCAAGTCTCTCCTTCCTACCCCCTCATCCCTAAACCCTCAACCATAAACCCTTAAAACTTCTATCATATACCATCAAAACTCTTCCCCTCTCCCTTCCTCCTCCTACTTCTCTCTCTCTCTCTACCTCTCTCTTCCACTCCCTCTCTCAAGTATATCTCTCACTCACTCTATCTCCCTTCTCTCCCTCCCACCCTCCTCCCTCTCTTAGGGTCTTTCTCTCTACCTTACTCACTCTCTCTATCTCCAATCTCTTAATCCTAAACCCTAAACCATCTTACCCTCCCTCCTCTATCTCTCTCCCACTCCCTCCTCCTCCCTCTCTCTCTCTCTCAAGTATCTTCAATATCCTATCCTCTCCCTCTCTTAGGTCTCTTCACTCACTACTCCCTCTATCTCTCCCTTAAACCTCTACCCTCTACCCTTTTACCCTCCTCCCTTCCTTTTATCTCTCTCTCCCACTCTCTCCCCTCTCTATCTCTCTCAATTCTCTCCCTCCTACCCCTATACCATAAACCCTTAAACCCTAAACCCTTAAACCTTTCTATCCTTTACCCTCAACACTCTTCCCCTCTCCCTTCCCCTCCTACTCCTCTCTCTCTCTCTCTCTCCCTTTCCCTCTCTCTCCCTTTCCCTCTCTATCCCTCTCTCTCTCTCTCTTTCCCACCCTCCACCTCCTAATTACTTTTGGGTATATGTGTGCAAAAATCGGATATCCGATTTATAGCACCAAAATATTACATTTTAAAATATTTTTCAAATTAGATATTAGACACAAATTGGATATCCAAAACAAATTGGATATCTGATTTGTATTACTTTGGCTTGGGCATTGCTATGGAGCAATGTACTGATAGCCAACCCAAAAAAAAAGTCAACTCGGGATTTTCGCTTTTTTGGCGAGTTCAAAACGCTTCTTTTTTCATGTTGCCACTTTTTGGCCCATCATGATCCTACACATACCCAGGTATAAATCAGGTAGTTTTTATTGCTAAGGTGGATCACTTCTTTCTTCAAAGGCCATACACTTATGATTGGGTCAAGTGTTCTTTTCTTTAGAAAATTCCTATTGCCTTTTTGATAGGCTAATTATGATCTGATTGGATGGGTTATGAAGCACTTATTTCAAACAAATATCTTTATGAAAGATGTATATTGGCATGAAATTAAATATGATTTGTATTCAATGTAAAAACTACAAATATTGGAAACAATTCTTTCAACATATAAACTATTATGTAGTAGTCAATTAAAATGAAAAAGCTTACTCTATATTAGTTAGGATACACAACTAAGAAAATGATCTAAAGTGACTTATTTATCCTAGAGGAACTAAGTATATAGTATACAAAGAAAACCAACAAACCCACAACTACCCCTATTTTGAAGGAGTTTAGTTTTCTCCCCTTCCTGATCTTGCTAATATTGTCTAATTATTTTAAAGAGATGAAGGGTTATAACACAACTTTATTCAACCCAGTAAATAGCTTGGTTAATGAAACTTGACAAAAGCAACAAAACAATTGCTACATTTGGCATTTCATGTTGAATGAAGAGTGGTGACAATAATCCACTTATAGTTTAATAAAACGCTATTTTTATAAGAAGGCTTGACATTAGAAAGATAAGTGTTACTTATAGTTTAATAAAACACTATTTTATTTTTACCAACATATACTATTGTATGCTTGCATGGCTTCTTAGTTAATATATGAGGAGATAGAGATAGATGGGGAGAGAAAGAGAGAGAGATAGAGATATATGGGAAGAGAAAGAGAGATGGAGATATATGGGAAGAGAAAGGAAGAGAGGTGGAGATAGAGACTTGATGGATAAGGGGGATAGGGATGGAGAGATGCAGGAGAGATAGAGAGGGGAGATAGAGAGGGGAGGGAGAGAAAGGGATATAGATAGAAAGAGATAGAGAGAGGAGTGAGAGGGAGATAAAAGAGAAATAGAGATAGAGATATAGAGTAGGAGATATGGAGGGAGATATGGAGTGAATGAGAGAGGGGTGGAGAGGGAGAGATAGCTCAATAGATAGAGGAAGAGGGAGTGACATAGATAGTGGGAGATATATAGAGATAGAGAGTGACAGGGAGAGATATATCCTCCCTATATCTCTATCTATTCATCTGTATCTCTTTATCTCTCTACCCCTCTCTATCTCTTTGTCTCCCTTTCTATTTGTATGTTTGTCATTATCTCCCTCTCTCTCTATATTTTCTTCCCTATATTTATCTTTGTCTCCTTAAGTGTGCAATGGGCACATTGAAGAGGTCTTAAAGGAGAGTTATCATATCTTTAATCAAATGGCATGCTACCTTGAGCATAACTCCCCAAGGACACATGCCATCCTTGGATTGTTGACATGAAACAACCAATCAAAATTTAGTTTCTCTCTCTCATATTAATATGTATTACTATTATATTAAATATATATTATATTAATTATATTTTGTATTATATAAAAATATACTTATTATTAATTATTAATTATAATAATTTTATATGTATTTAATAATTTTGTTAAAGAATATAATATATAATTATAATAAGTTGAATAATTATATTGTTTATTATGTAAAATATAGCTAATATATACTTAACTATATTGTAGAATATTAAAACCTAGCTAAATGGTGCCAAAATTTTCAACTTAATTCACATACTGTAAAACTTAACGAAACCAGGTTGTAGCTCGTCAAATTGGAGAAGTGAAAGGCCAATACCAACACCGAGGAAGAGTTTGGAGTAGTGAAAACAAGGTCAATGCCAGCGCCGAGGAAGAGTTTGGAGTTAAAACAAGGTCAATACCAGCGCCGATGAAGAGTTTGGAGGAGTGAAAACAAGGTCAATTTCAGTGCCGAGGAAGAGTTTGGAGGAGTGAAAACAAGGTCAATACCAACGCCGAGGAAGAGTTTGGAGTTAAAACAGGTAAATACCAGTGCCGACGAAGAGTTTGGAGGAGTGAAAACAAGGTCAATATCAGCGTCAAGGAAGAGTTTGGAGGAGTGAAAACAAGGTCAATACCAGCGCCGAGGACGAGGTTAAGGGCACTCAGGGAAAATTGATGACCAAGGGGAAATGAGTATTGTAAGTTTGGCACCCCCATTCTCTTTAACCTTCAATTTTCATGCCTAGTTTCCAAATATCTTCTTGTACATTGGCACCCCCATTCTCGTAAAATGGTATAATATAAGACAAAAAAAATAAAATAGCTTAGTGTTTCACATTTTTATCCACCAGCCTCAGGTCTTGGAAAAACTCCCATAATCTACCCACATCTTGGTTGAGGTCTAGGATTTCATCACAAATAGCCTTCATCGCATGAGTCTGAAGCAATTGTAGACCTAGCCCAATTATATGCTAGGCTAAGGTAGATCTAATGAATGGAAATAGAGGCATACAATTCTTCTTTAATACCTCCACCACAAACATATGCAAGGTGTTGGTTGTTTTTATGGTAAGAAGGCTGATCTTCTAATCTACCTATGGAATTGCCAATTCCAATAAGGGGCAGCTCGAAGGACCTGGACCAACTGACAAGGATTTGAAATACCTCCTACACTTTGGGCTCTATAAGACCCAGGAGGGTGATCCCTTAATGCATTTACAACCTCTACACCATCATCATAAACAACATTAACAACAACAGATAATCTCATTTAATAGCTCAACATAATAGGATAATACCGAATAGAATTGGTTGTTTATCAATAATATCAACTATTTGGAGCATGAGATAACTACAACAACATTTCACAGTATAAGATAGTCATTGATTTGCAATTTGTAGCAAACTCTAGGTAAAGGAAAACAAATATTGAACCATACAAATAAGTACAACTTAGATTAGTGCCATATATCCATTAGAGGAGTAAAATGTATAAGCTTATAAGGGTTTATGACAGATTTAACACATAACATATAAGATCCTTTGATAACATTGTTTTTACAATTCCTCATCAATATGTATTCTCCTAACCCAATACTACTTATCAAACTTTGGCATGTAACATATCCACCTACAATCCCATTCAAGCATTTTTAATTAATTCATTGAATTAAACATAAACAAGAATCATACACACCACAACAAAGGAGATGAACAAAACAACCCTTGATCATTTTATTCAAAATTCAGATATGCTTGTACAATGGAGAGACATGAGTTTGAATTAATCATATCAATTCAAATGCCATTACTATCATAAAACATCAAATCCCCATGAATTCAAAACCTACTACATAATGACTCAAAACCTAAATTGCATTTTCCCTAAAACCATCACACTTTACAATTGCTCTGCAACTTCATCTAGACTCGACCAAAAATATCTAACATGCTAACCCGTACTTCTGGCCTTGAAATCCTTCTTATAGAAAAAGAAGTAAACAAGCATCGGGATAGAAAGCACACGTGTCACCAGCTAATTGGACCGCCTTGTGATATTCCAAAAATTTGTTACAACAACAATCTCCCTAGAGAATCTTCTTGTTCATCGTGCCCGCTGAGAATGGTTGATGCAGCAACAAAAAACTTCAAGAATTTTGCACCTAGACTGTCACCAAAAAACAAAACTAGAATCTGTTGTAACTGCAACAGCTAATTTGTCAACCATTAGCAGCCTACTCCTTTTCACTCTTCCTTAGTTAAATATACATTTACCCATTTTTGGTACTCTTCATCAATTTGCCAATCAAAATTGATCACCTCATGTACCTTGACACTATAAGGTTTGTACTTAACTACCACCTAATTCGATTCTCTTTCAAAAAACTCCAAGAATGAGTTGGTGCTAATGATTTTGTCCATACAGCTCACCAACAAATCATAATCTGAGTTACCATGTTTTTGAGGGTTTTGTAGTCAAAACATGATATAAAGGGGCTCTTACACTTTTTGTGATTATTGTAGCTTGTGTAAGAGGCCCCATGGATACTGTTGTAATTGTAGGATGCATGAATAGGGCATAGGATGATAAATAAAGAAGGTATAGCTGCTATCCTCAATAGTTTTGTGAAGAAAAGCATGTGAAATGAGAGGTTCAAGCCTAGGTTTCAACAAAACATGTATGGGAGATTTGATTTTATGAATTTTATCCATGTGCACCTAATGGGTTGTTTTGAACACTTAATATAAACGATATACATACACACACACGCGCACACATACACACACACACACATACATGTATGTATGTATGTATGTATGTATGTATGTATGTATGTATTTTTTAATGTAAATGTAAATGCAATTACTGGATGCTCTCCTAGAACAATAAATGCAACATATCATTAAAGAAATCTACATCTATGTATATAAATGTGTATTTCTAAATGCAAGTGTAAATGCAAAGAGCATATGGTTTTGTAGTGTTATAGATACAACATATCCATAAATTAATGTAATTAAAATTCTAAAGTATTCAACACATATAATATGAAATCGATCAAACTATTAAAATACATGAGAAATAAATGAAAACAATAAATACATATGTATGTGTATTTGTAAATGTAAGTGTAAAATAAATAAGAATAATGAAAATTATAAAAGAATACAAGGAAAGGTCTCCTCCCTTCTTGGCAGTGATAACCTCCTCCACACACAACCCTTAAAAATTATGAATAGAGGAAATTAATCATTGAAGAACTTAAAGTTGATTATCTCCTACCTGAAGCAATTAGTGATTTTATCCTTACAAACATTTATAGTGATTACTAGAGGCACATAGACCAATTCTTCATAATAGAAGAATTTGATCATACTTTTCCAATGATGGCATTATGAGAAAACCTTAGGTTAAATGAATAATTCCTCACTAAGTTCTTTAAATCATGTCCAACTGTATAAGAGAAGACCGCTGCTATGTGTACCTGGATACCATGGAGAAAGGCTCTTTGAGCTCTTTCATTAATCATCCTACCTTAAAACATACCAAAAGTCTCCTAGCAATTAGACATAGGAAGATTTAAGATGACTTAAAAAAAATTATTGCCAAAGCATAAAATTATGATGACTTAACCAGGCCTAGTACACACTCCCTCCCCGTTAACCACTTAGACATATGGAAATTAAATGTAAATTTGCTGCTATTTTTAGTCATGTAGGTGTCCAATAAACCACTTGGTGGTGTTTCCCTTCAAGTTTATTTACTTGAATGAAGAGAAAAAGTCCTTTGATTACAACTAGAGAATACATTTGAGGCCTTGGTTGTGTAACTAGTGGACCATAGTCACATTTAACACTTGTTACAAATTTTGGGGAGTTAAAATGTTAAGTAGTAGATTTTGATTTGTGATGGACACATTTGGACGGTAGTAACAACTAGTAATCTATCAAGATTGATTACCTTATAACCTCGTGAAATTCTAGCGATGAAATGATAGATTAATCATAATGTCACCTTAGGATCACATCACCATGAAAGAACTTCATCCAACATCCTTATGAGTGCGTGTACCACCAACAGGTATTTTTCAGATTCCGGTTTTCCTGCCAGGAAAATTTTAGGAAGAGAAGAGGAAAGCAAGACATGTATGTCTAAAAGAGGGAGATCAACTAGAGGTCAAAAGATTAGAAGAAAATTTTGTAAACGCGTGGAATTTTTTCTTGCTGAAGGGGGGTCATGTTCTTATGATGATGAGAGCATAGGCGACATCGAGGTGCCCTTGAGGTACAAACATCTACGGAAACAATGGGCACCCAAGGAACTTCCTCCAATAAACACTGATTTTTGTGTCAATAAGAGGATATATCGCATAGCACCATCATCATTACATGGTTTGGGCCTATTTTGCATGGACGACATAAAGGTATGTTATGAAAAAGTTACTGAATTGATGAAGTATGTCGAACCCTATTACAGTTATAAAGATTGGATGCATCTGGTTGGATATACACGAAGTATGTGTAGGTATGCACTATCAAGAAATTATATACAACTAGAAGATAAGGATCAAATAAAGGAGTGGCTATGTACATTGAATAAATGCCAAAAGTGTCAGGGAATATTGTAGGGTTTATAAATAGTAATATGACTCGTCTAACAAATAAGCAACCCAATTGCATATTTGAGGCGTGAGGGAAACCGTATTCGTATGTGCGATAAAATCAATAACTGCAGGGAAGAGTTGCTAATCGATTACAATTTGAATCACTTAGTTACAAACATAGTTACTATGGGGGTGGTACGTACTATGTACCATTTTACCCAACCTCCAATTAATAACTCCAATATACCATTTTATTCTTATATTTTTTTCATAAGTCTATTGGTTTCATTTCGGTAATGTTTTTTTATATTTAATTTTTGTCATAGCGGGACATTGATCGTATGGAGAAGGCTCCAACCCAAAGCACAGATCGCGATTTATCTTCAGACGCTTCTACCTGACAGGTTTACCTCATTGTAATTGTACAAATTAGATACGAGCAAAATGTTTTATTATTATGTTGTTTTGATAAGTTTATTGGGTTAATTTCGATAATGTTTTTAATATTCTTGTTGCAGTCGACTGATCGGGGAAAGGCACCAGCAATAGACGAGAGCATCAATAGGGAGGTGCAGTCAATATTATGTGATGATGACATTGCTTATTCAACAAGCCCTCTTGATATGATAAGGATGACCAAAAAAAAATGCAATGAAGAAATCCTTAAGTTGTTATTCATAGTGCCTCAAACAGATGAGATAAGAGAGAGGGTTAAAATATTTACTGAGAGATCACAAAACTTGCAAGTAAGTTGTCATGAGGCCTTTAATTATAACATAAGTTCATTCATGGTTTTATATTTTGTACTCTTTTATGTCATGAACTAAAATATGTGTTGTTTTTATAGGATTTTTTGCATCCTCATGATGCTTCTGGCCATGATCAGGGTACTGCAAGTGCTACTTGGGGAGTAGGGGTTGGTACAAATGTCCATCCTAATCTTCCTGCGCATACATCACATCATTTGACCCCATCATCCATGCCTATATTGTCGTCTAAAATGTCAGAAAAACATACCATGCAGGCATCCATTAGTGCACCCTCTGGCAGCGAACACATGCCAGAACATGCGTCAGGACATGTACCCGAGGATGTAGAGGCCACTAGTACTGGTGATATTTTAGCAGCATTTCCTAGGTCTTCTTGTATTACTAGTATGGGAACATTGTCGGTCACATTTGTGGTGACCGAGGATTTCGTTCCCATAAAGATAGAGAAGATCCCAAGTACTTTAAAATATTTTAATTATTATTATATATAATCCAATTGAAATTTACTTATTGATCGCTCTTTTTAGACTATTGATCCCATGATCATTTTGTAGGAAATGATGTTATTTATAAACATCTAAGTGATATTACATTGGAGCTCTTCAAGCCCACCATATGTACACAATGGAATGTCCAAAATCAAGATTTAAAATATGAGCTCACTAACTGTTTAGTTGTGCTCTTTGATGATAAAACATTCAACCGAACCAAGGTCCTTAAGAAAGCTGGTACCTATCTAAAGTATGTGAGGGACCAATATAGGTCACATTTAGAGAAGAACAAAAAGTATGAGCATCCCCCCATGATTCTGGAGAGGGAGTGGAAGGACCTAGTGTCGGATGGAAAGGAGAAGGCTAAAAAGAAAAAAGGAAAGACACCATCGGGCCAAGGAAGGTATGTGATACTATCAACAATGTAATTATATACTGATTACTCTTTCTTTTTACATAATCTAACGTATTTCAAACTTTTCATAGGCTGCCGGCACATCGAAGGAAACAAAGGCAAGACTAGAAAAACATGGGCAACACAAACTTGGCTCTGATGGTTATATGAAATTAGTCGCGATGAATTGTAAGTATCAATAAATGAAATATAGTATCCAAATAATAAATTGAAAACAATTTTGGTTTTATCACACCATAGAAGCAAAATTCATGATCTTATGCAAAAATGTAGGGCTCTGAATTCAACAGAGTTCCCACATAAGATGAACTAAAGATTGCCTTCTAGCAAGGCTATGGAGTCATGGTTGAACGCCTAAGAGTCTCGACTGGGCAAACACAACCTTCCACTACATCCGACACGTGGGTAAATAAACTCAATAAAGTTTATATAAAATTGAATACTTTTGCAATATATTCAATATTAATTTCCACCATAAAGTAATTACATTCCTATTTGTTTTAAACATTCAAGCAATGATAATACTGCACATGACATTGGAATGCAGCTTGGTGAGGGTGGAGCACAACCTACAGATGAAGGTCATGGTGTGCATCCTGGTACTTTAGAGCATGTAGAGCGTGATCAACATGTTGAGCATGATTATGCTAGAGAAGATCAGGAACATGATGTGGCCCCATCAGGTAAAGAGGACCACTCTAAAGTTCTTTTAAACATATTTAATTGCAATTGGTGTATTAATTAATGCAACCTTTCGTGTTTCAACTTTAGAGCATGTAGAGCATGATCAACGTGTTGAGCATGATCAGGCAAGAGAAGATCAAGAACATGATGTGGTCCCATCAGGTAAAGAGGACCACTCTCATGTTCTCTTAAACATATTTAATTTCAATTGGTGTATTAATTAATGTAACCTTTCGTGTTTCAACTGCAGATCAGGATTTAGAGGGTGTTCAGCATGTTGAGCATGAGTCTATAACAAAAGTTCAGGAACATGATGTGGACCCATCAGGTAAAGAGAACCACTCTAATGTTCTTTTAATTAATGAAATACTTGTAATAATAATAATAAAACATATTAGTTTAACATTTCTTTCTTATTGCAGCAGACCCCCCTTGCAGTGACGTCCACGTCATGAGCAGACGACTAGGTGTACATTAAGATCACAAGCAGAGGGCAGAACAACTAAAGGGGGGATAGATATTGATTTAGAAAATGATACTCCACTTCATACTTTTGTAGGTTTAAAAAAGAAACAAAAAAAAAAGTGATTGTAATCATATCATGACAACCATATTTTTTATATGTAAAAACTGAAAGAATGAATATTATATGTTCATGAATGAATGTGAATATGTTAATTAGTGAATGTTATATGTTAATGAATGAATGTTATATGTTATTAATGGATGAATGAATGTTATACGTTATTAATGGATGAATGAATGAATGTTATATGTTATTAATGGATGAAAGAATGAATGTTATATGATATTAATGGATGAATGAATTATTAATGTTGTATGATTGGGTATGGGGAATTGAGAGTGATGTGAGGGGGGGGAGGGGCCAAATGAGCTTCCACCATCACGTGGTTGGCCCTGTTAAGTAGAGAATACTAAACTATTCTCAAAACAAAGAGAAGCTCAATAAGGTAATGCACTTTTCAATTTAAGAAATTTATTGTTTGAAGCATCAAACCAATATACAAAGATGAAAGAAAGTGCTAACTTTTCACTATGGTGGCAAAAAATGGATTCTTTATACCCTGAATCCATGCTCTACATCATAATTTGAAGTTGTTTCCATTCCAATGTTCTAAGTTTAGTTTGTTTGTATGGTTTTGTATGAATACCACATTGTGTTGTGTGTGGATTTGGTTTCAAAGCTTTGTTTTTTCTATTTTTAATGGTGACATAACTCTAAAATTTGACTTTTGTGCATAACAGGTTAGTGGAAAAATTGACAGCTCTAAAGGGTTTAGAGGCTCGATTGAGATAGATACACAGATATTTGGATTTTATTGTTGATGGGAGGCTTCGACTTAACCATGAAATTTTGTACCATTTGCAGGTATGCCTACTTACATTCATTCTTGATCATAAATGTTGTAAATGATATTAATGCTTCAAACTTAAGATTCATTTCATTGTTATAATGATCAAAATGTTATACTTTGCTATGCATTCAAGCATTCTCTTGCCCCCTACCCTTTGCTCTCTCCCCCCTCCTTTTAAGAATTTTCTTTGTCATAAAAGATTCACATTTTTGTCTCATTTACACAAATTTATCTGAAGCGCTAGGAGTGAATAAAGATATGTAAAAGATGATGGATTATGTCTAAACAAAAACTTTCCATCGTATAGCTAATTAAATCCTTAATATTTGAATAGTTTAGGGCTTGAATAATGCTTGTATATGCATGTGTAGTAATAAGGGAGCCTATGTGAAGATTGAAATTTAAAACATCACTTTGGTATTTTTCCTTAGGTAGTGAGATGATATTTTGAGTAATACAAACCTATACACACATTGATATTTTTCGGCATTGCATTGAAGAATTTTTTTTCTCTTATACCTACCCTCAGCTAGACATGGAGGTATATAATATTGGTTTCTGGGTTTATTTTGTAAGTAGTTAATTTCACAAAGGAAGACTAAAATCTTCTTAATGTCCTGTGTCAGGTGTGAAAGCATATGAATCACTTGTTGAAGGCATCATTTTGTATTCATCCAAAAACTAGTTTGTTCTTTTCTTTATGTTTCTTGCATGTGTTTTTTTTAGGCTCTAGAGATGTAGCTCGACTCTTTCCTTTGCACTTTTCATCTATTTTGATGATTATAGTAGATTGTCCTCATAATTTTTCATGTAGATCTGTTTGTAACCTTATTTTCTACCAATCAATTTGCAAACCACTCACATATTAAAGACCATTTCACTAACCGGTAGTCATCTGTTACTTCATATGTTGTAGGTTGTGTCTATGTGCCAATAAATCATGATGATTGCGAGAACTTTAGTCCTACAAGTGTACCCAATCTTTCTCAAGTAAAAGTCTTACCTTATTTTATAGTAATTTAAATGGTTAATTGAAGGTGCTTCTTTAGATCTGAGATAGTTGAACCCTGGATTAAAATATGGTATTAGATGGGCAGTATAATGATAAAATTGAGGTTCATTGAACACAAATTACGAACATAATTTACTGGACTATGAATAGTGTTACAATTATAATTATTTCTCCTTTACCTACCTCTGCATTAATGAAAAAGATAGCAGATATTGGAAGTTCATTACATGTCTCATGTATGTGTTAGTATTTTAATTTTGTTTAAGTTGTTCAAGAGCTTGATTAGGTCAAGAATATGTTCTACAAGCTCTGTTCTCTTGACACTACTCAGCATTTTCCCTACACATTTTCTCTTCAATCTAGACATTTCTTAACTCCTTCCCTTGTTAGCCCTTGGTTGTTCTCAAGTGTAATGTTTTTTCTATGCATCTTGCAGTCTGTATGTATGATCATTCATCTCTTATGAAGCATGGATAACCTTTCATGAAATTATTGTTGTAATTAGATAATTGCCATTGTGAGAATAATCATTTAATTTGTATGGAAGTAAGTCTTTTTCATATTATTTGACTTGGTATTGTAAAATTGTCTTTGCAGGATTCTCTCGAGGGGAACAATGGAACTGTGATGATAGGTAGAGTTGTTTCTTAACTCCTTCCCTTGTTAGCCCTTGGTTGTTCTTAAGTGTAATGCTTTTTCTATACATCTTGCAGTCTATATGTATGATCAGTCATCTCTTATGAAGCATGGATAACCTTTCATGGAATTGGTGTCGTAATTAGACAATTGTCATTGTGAGAATAACCATTTAATTTTTATGGAAGTAAGTCTTTTTCATATTATTTGGCTTGGTATTGTAAACTTGTCTTTACAGGATTCTCTCAGGGGGAAAAGCAGAACTATGATGGTAGGTAGAGTTGTTTCTTAACTCCTTCCCTTGTTAGCCCTTGGTTGTTCTCAAGTGTAATTCTTTTCTATGCATCTTATAGTCTGTATGTATATCAGTCATCTCTTATGAAGCATGGATAACCTTTATGGAATTGTTGTTGTAATTAGACAATTTCCATTGTGAGAATAATCATTTAATTTGTATGGAAGTAAGTATTTTTCATATTATTTGACTTGGTATTGTAAACTTGTCTTTGAAGGATTCTCTCAGGCGGAACAACAGAACTGTGATGATAGGTAGAGTTGTTTCTTAACTCCTTCCATTGTTAGCCCTTGGTTGTTCTTAAGTGTAATGCTTTTTCTATACATCTTGCAGTCTATATGTATGATCAGTCATCTCTTATGAAGCATGGATAACCTTTCATGGAATTGGTGTCGTAATTAGACAATTGTCATTGTGAGAATAACCATTTAATTTGTATGGAAGTAAGTCTTTTTCATATTATTTGGCTTGGTATTGTAAACTTGTCTTTACAGGATTCTCTCAGGGGGAAAAGCAGAACTATGATGGTAGGTAGAGTTGTTTCTTAACTCCTTCCCTTGTTAGCCCTTGGTTGTTCTCAAGTGTAATTCTTTTCTATGCATCTTATAGTCTGTATGTATATCAATCATCTCTTATGAAGCATGGATAACCTTTATGGAATTGTTGTTGTAATTAGACAATTTCCATTGTGAGAATAATCATTTAATTTGTATGGAAGTAAGTCTTTTTCATATTATTTGACTTGGTATTGTAAACTTGTCTTTGAAGGATTCTCTCAGGCGGAACAACAGAACTGTGATGATAGGTAGAGTTGTTTCTTAACTCCTTCCCTTGTTAGCCCTTGGTTGTTCTCAAGTGTAATGCTTTTTCTATTCATCTTGCAGTCTGTATGTATGATCAGTCATTTCTTATGAAGCGTGGATAACCTTTCATGGAATTGTTGTTGTAATTAGACAATTGCCATTGTGAGAATAGTCATTTAATTTGTATGGAAGTAAGTTTTTTTCATATTATTTGACTTGGTATTGTAAACTTGTCTTTGCAGGATTCTCTCGAGGGGAACAACAGAACTGTGATGATAGGTAGAGTTGCTTCTTAACTCCCTCCCTTGTTACCCCTTGGTTGTTCTCAAGTGTAATGTGTTTTCTATGCATCTTGCAGTTTATATGTATGATCATTCATCTCTTATGAAGCATGGATAACCTTTCATGGAATTGTTGTTGTAATTAGACAATTACCATTGTGAGAATAATCATTTAATTTGTATGGAAGTAAGTCTTTTTCATATTATTTGACTTGGTATTGTAAACTTGTCTTTGCAGGATTCTCTTGGGGGGGACAGTAGAACTGTGATGATAGGTAGAGTTGTTTCTTAACTCCTTCCCTTGTTAGCCCTTGGTTGTTCTCAAGTGTAATGCTTTTTCTATGCATCTTGTAGTCTATATGTATGATCAATCATCTCTTATGAAGTATGGATAACCTTTCATGGAATTGTTGTTGTAATTAGAAAATTTCCATTGTGAGAATAATCATTTAATTTGTATGGAAGTAAGTCTTTTTCATATTATTTGATTTGGTATTGTAAACTTGTCTTTGCAGGATTCTCTCAGGGGGAACAGTAGAATTGTGATGATAGGTAGAGTTGTTTCTTAACTCCTTCCCTTGTTAGCCCTTGGTTGTTCTCAAGTGTAAATATTTTTCTATGCATCTTGTAGTCTGTATGTATGATTAGTCATCTCTTATGAAGCATGGATAACCTTTCATGGAATTGTTGTTGTAATTAGACAATTGCCATTGTGAGAATAATCATTTAATTTGTATGGAAGTAAGTCTTTTTCATATTATTTGACTTGGTATTGTAAACTTGTCTTTGTAGGATTCTCTCGGGGGGAATAGTAGAATTGTGATGGTAGGTAGAGTTGTTTCTTAACTCCTTCCCTTGTTAGCCCTTGGTTGTTCTCAAGTGTAATGCTTTTCTATGCATCTTGGTACGGTGTATGATCATCATCTCTTATGAAGCATGGATAACCTTTCATGGAATTTTTGTTGTAATTAGACAATTGCCATTGTGAGAATAATCATTTAATTTGTATGGAAGTAAGTCTTTTTCATATTATTTGACTTGGTATTGTAAACTTGTCTTTGCAAGATTCTCTCAGGGGGAACAAAAGAATTGTGATGATAGGTAGAGTTGTTTCTTAACTCATTCCCTTGTTAGCCCATGGTTGTTCTCAAGTGTAAGGATTTTTCTATGCATCTTGCAATCTATATGTATGATCAATCATCTCTTATGAAGCATGGATAACCTTTCATGGAATTGTTGTTGTAATTAGACAATTTCCATTGTGAGAATAATCATTTAATTTGTATGGAAGTATTTTTCATATTATTTGACTTGGTATTGTAAACTTGTCTTTGCAGGATTCTCTTGAGGGGAACAATAGAACTGTGATGATAGGTAGAGTTGTACAACACCATAAATCATTTGGAATTATCAATATATTGCTTATAGAATACTCTGTGCAAGTAAAATGGAATGTGCAATGAAAATTGGTCTCAAATTCAAATATGAATATAAGTACATTATACACAAGAAGATGGTATCTATTCTATGATTTAAAGAACCCCAAAATAAGAAAATTAATAGGTTTCATTTGTTTACTTGCTCTTAGACACTTGTTTAATCGGTGAGACCCTCAAAATGTCTTGCTGATAACCAGTAGTGTTCAAAACTCCTGAAGAGGTCAAATCGGTGTGACATTGGATCTGTCTTGCTGACAGAAGTCATCAACAAGACATGGACTATCGAAGTGAATTTTCTATCCTGTGCCAATGATTGATCTCTCACCGATGGGTTGGCTTTGATGGTCATTGCCAAGAGTCTTCGTGATGGTATATTTCAACGAATATTTTTTTAAAAAAAAAATTGCATTGTTTCGTCGCAATTTCGATGAAAACCACCGATGAATCACCAAAAAAGTCCAACGAAGTTGCTATAGCTACGATGAAGGCTTCGTCGTAACTCCTTTCGCAATTCATCACAATTTCGATGAAGTCCACAGACGAATCAAAGAAAAGGTCTGACGAAGTTGCTTAGCTGCGACGAAGGCTTCATCGTAACACCTTGCACATTTCGTCGCAATTTCGACGAAGGACACCGACAAATCACAGAAAAGGTCCGACGAAGTTGCGTAGTTGCGACAAAGGCTTCATCATAACTCCTTGCCCATTTTTGTCGCAATGTTGACCAAGGCCACCGACGAATCACAGAAAAGGTTCGACGAAGTTGCTTAGTTACGATGAAGGCTTCATCGTAACTCCTTGCCCATTTCATTGCAATTTCGGAGAACACTACCAAAAAATCACATAGAAGGTCCGACGAAGTTGCTTAGCTGCGATGAAGGCTTCATCATAACTCCTTTCCCATTTCGTCGAAATGGCGATGAACTTCTGGTGTTGTTTCTATGCTTCGAAAGAGCCACTGCAATTGCATTTTGGTTGTAATTCATCGGTGGATACACGAAGTTTTTGTTGATATTCTGACGAACATCTGAGTCATTTTATGATGCCGACAACCGACGAATTTGCGCCATTATTTCGATGTTTAATGCATCGTCAAAATTTGGACGAAAAAATAGCGACAAAATTGTTTTCGTCATTTTGTCACTTTTCTGATAAATATTTGTCGAACGACTAACGAACATTCGTCAGAAAATGGAGCCAAATTCAGTAGTGTTAAAAGAGGGACCGCCTAGGAAGAATGTAGGACCAGGGCTTAAAAATTTAAGAATGTTTTTATTTTATCAGTGATACTTTTCTATTTTATTAATTATAAAGAAAAAGATACAAATTCTATAAAGTTCGCAACATCCAAAAACTACCAAAAATGTTGATCGGTGATACTTATTTATTTTATTAGTTATAAAGAAAAAGATACAGATTCTACAAACTTAGCAACATCCAAAAACTACCAAAAAAGCTGAATAACCAGCTCAAAAACTAGAGTATCAAAATTTCCCTAAACAGCTACGCCTTTGTAGCAGAGGCTAAAAACAAAATAGAAAACTACACTTTACGTTAACCATTATTACTCAATCTTCTTTCGAAGACTCGCCCATCTCCAGTGGCAGTATCTCCTTTAAGGGTTTTGGTTTCTTCCGTGGATGTAGTCCCTTCTTTCCGCACATCTCCTCTCTGGCAACTTCTTTTAGATTTTCTATTGTTTCGTCTAATGCCATTAGCTCAGCACAAATTTTAAGTGGTTTCCACCCACGCTCGGCTCCTTCCCGCCACCGGTCTTTAGTGTGACCCTCTGGCCATCTGATAAAGAGGTGATTTAAATCTGCAAGCTCCAGGCCCCCACCATCCATTCCTTATATTTTTACCAACCCTACTCCTGGTATCGCCCGTTGCAGAATGCTTTCCATGTCCACTAAAAAATATTTATGCACCAGAGTTTTTATTACTCTCCTCACCTCATTCACTGGTTCTCCTAAGTCTAAACCCCAAGCCATGACCAACGAATAGATATCCATATTCATTCTGAATATGTGTCAATTTTTCGAATCCATCCCCCAACATTATTTGAACTGCTTGCACCACCTACTCTTCCTTGTAGAGAAATAAACCTCGCAGCCTCTGAACAGATGCTTTACCCACAAAGGGGTCCAATTTCCTCCGCGATGTCATGGTGAAGCTGGCCTCCATTTCTTTTTTGTTTCACTAGCTTCCAACCTATCACCCATCGCCAAAAGGATACAATCCTATTATCCTTACACTCAAACTCAAAGAAGCATCGAGGGTGATGGGTTAAGGTGAATGTCATTATAACACCTCATTTCGCCAGCCTTCTCCATAAATGCATTGTGCTTGTCACCTTTCCTATCTTAATTCACCAAAGTCGAGGTTTTGGTACTTTTCCTAACCTTACTACCTTAGTAACTTAGTTGCAAGTCTTTCTTGGTCGTCTTTGTAGTCGGTGGGTCGGAAGTTTCAAAAAATTTGAAACTTCATACTTTGGTTCTAAGGTTCCAAATTTTAGCGACCACGTGACATTATGGATTGTCACCTTTCCTATCTTAATTCACCAAAGTCAAGGTTTTGGTACTTTTCCTAACCTTATTACCTTAGTAACTTAGTTGCAAGTCTTTCTTGGTCGTCTTTGTAGTCGGTGGGTCAAAAGTTTCAAAAAATTTGAAACTTTAGACTTTGGTTCTAAGGTTCCAAATTTTAGTGACCACGCGACATTATGGACCAAGACCGTTTGATGAATTTTTGATGGACAGTTGTAGTTGCATTCTGGAAGTATATTTCTCAAGCACTAAATTTGTGAATGGAAACCTCCAGAATAACACTACAACCATTAAATGTGGACACATGGCTAGATCAAGGGTCATCATCGTGGTAATGAATCTGATGGGTTGGATTTTGGCGATGAGCGATAGAACTTAAGTGGCAGAAATATGCACGTGCATTAAGTTTGTTTTAAAAGAGGGACCGCTTAGGAAGAACGTAGGACCAATGCTTAAAAACTTAAGAACGTTTTACACAAAGGATGTTGCAAATCAATCTGACCATGACCATTCAATGAATTTTTGATGGACAGTTGTAGGTGCATTCAACAAGTAAATATTTGAAGTAGTAGACTTGTGAATTGAAACCTCTGGAATAACACTAGAACCATTAGATGCGGACACGTGGTGAGATCGAGACTCATTTCTGTCTTTTCAATGACTCGGCGTATTACATTTCATTTAATTGAAATTCTTAATCTTTTTGAAGAACATGTGTTAGGTGTACTGCTCATGGCGATTAATTCCATATGAACAATGTGGCGAGATCAAGGCTCATTTCTCTCTTTTCAATGACTCGGCGTATTACATTTCATTTAATTGAAATTCTCAATCTTTTTGAAGAACGTGTGGTAGTCATACTGCTAGTGGCGATTAATTCCATATGAAAATTTGAAGCGATTGATTGGGAAGCTCATGAGTCATAGCTTTAATGAAACAAGATTTGTAAAGATTTCAAATTTTCATAATTCATATCGTTTGAGTGACACTAGAGTCTGGCGATTTTGACAGCTTGTCACTTGTCAACTTGAGGTATAGTTTTCATGCAGCCAGACGTCAATCAAATTAAACATTTTAATTGTACATGTAAGGCTTGAGGCATAGTTTGCGTGCAGCCAGACATCAATCAAATTAAACATTTTAATTATACATGTAAGGCTTAAGTTACTGTTACACTAATCGATTAAGTTGGTTTTTTGGTTTGCATGAATCACCATTATGAATCATGATTATACGATATACGTGACAGGTGTGAGGTGTACATAGGAACCAAGCTGGGAGTGGCACTATTGGCCTAGATATAACTAAATAAGGATAGTGACTAGTGAGCACAACTAAAATCATTCATTGAAGGCTAAAGACCTTACTAGTGAGTGCAATGTTCGAATTGTCATAAGGGTTTTCATCTTGTATGGTTAATAAGGATTCAAGAAGAAGATCATGTGGCATTATTGGGGATACTCTAAATTCTCCTACCTGCAGTTATGTAGTCACAAAGTCAACGACCAATTTTGTTAAGGCTTCAAGTTCAAAATGGGTGGAATTGGAAAGAAGTTGATTTGGTTCACTTGACTTCTTAGACAGGTTTCAAACTAGGGGAGGTGCTCTAATGGGCATAACCGCTATTCCTAGTGCATAAAATTTGCAAGTAAAAGATGGGAGCAATTTTACAACCCCTCATCTTCTACATGACTTTTATTTTCAAAGGGGAGAAGTACATTTTCTATCTTCACAGCTCCCATTTCCTCGGTTTGATTGGCCCGCTTTTCTCTATGCATCCATTTTCAAAGCTATTGCCTGATTCAGGAAGTCCCATGCATTTATTTTTAGAGCCCATGGTTGACCCAGAAAGTCCCATTATTTTCAAACAAACATGTATTACATCTACGTTTTCACCAGCGGTCCAACAGAAGCTTGGTGCTTGCACTTACATTTGTATTTGTACTATGAAATAATGTGACATTGTCATTCAGTTGCAATAAAATAAATCGTTGTGCTATTAAAAAGCAACTAATGAAATCATAGCAATTGTGCTATTAAAAAGCACAAAAAAGCAATTGATGAATCTATTCATATCAGTTTTTTTTTTCCTTTAAGAAATTATCTATTTATGAAATAATTGCATGCAGATTTAAAACTTAAAAGTAAAACATAAAGCAATACAAATATTGAAAGCGAAGGAGTCGGTGTTGTTTAGTTTTTAGTTTTTATGTTATTTTCTTTAATTTGGCTCTCTTGACACTTCAAAAACTTTTTATTTTAATTTCTAAAACAGTTGTCTTCAAGGAACCGTTATCAAGACAAAAAAACTCTACTATTTTTATTGTTTTTTTGTTATTTCAATATAGAAAGACAATGGTGAAGTCAATGGATGCGCAATCTTTGAGTTATGGTGTGTACTGTGTGGATTTATTGTGCTTTTGTTGAGTAGTTTGCCAGTGGATTATCTATTATTGGAATGATAAATTTTTTGTTAATTTCATTGTTGTGGAATGTTTATCTGTGAATAAATATTTTATGGTGATGGATGCGTAAGGAGTTCTCTGAATAATTTAGGTGATTTGGTATTTTAAGCTTTTATTGTTTAAGTTGTGTGGATGTCTTTATAAGTTATTTATGTTGAACTGTTAGCTTCTGTTAGCTTATAAGTTGTGGATGTTGAACTATTAACTTCTGTTCAAGGAATGGATTAATATTCTTTGAGATATTTATCAAAGATTTTGTGAATGGAAATGCAATAGGAATTTATGAGTTGAGTGATAAGTGTTGTTCTTTAAAAATGATGCAGAAACACATATCAAATTCAATACCATGGAATACAATATAAAATATAAAATACCACAATTTCATGGAATACAATATAAAATATCATCAACTAAAGTTTGGAATATGATTCATGAAGTGCAATATAAAATAAAATATCATGAAGTGCAATGATTCACAATTTCAATTTTCATTCAATACAATATAAAATATCATCAACTACAGTTTGGAACAATGGAAACTGATTCATGAATCTTGTAGTGCAGTATAAATACCTAAAAGCTGCTAATTCTCTTCCATTTCCCAAATGGAGTCAGGGTCCCGAAACTGACGTTCAACATCAGATAGAGTAAAAAAGTCGTCTTGAAGCTCTTGATTCTGAGTCTGCTCTTCACCTTCTTTAGCCTGTGTCTCAAATTCAACATTCACTATGTCATTTTTTCCAATGTCATATGTCCTAGTCTCACTGCCCATGGCAGTGCCACTAGTACCATCCTTTGGAATTGGAGTGTTGCACAGACCGGTCCCTCTTCTTTCACATGTGGACCTCCAAATTGCAAGTGCCCTATCAGAATGAATTTTTTTGATATTATACGCAGTTCCTTTCATCCTCAAGCAATTTCCAAATTCTTATCTAGTTTGTTTCTTAACTTTGATTTCAAAAACCCTAATGTACTAAAAACTCTCTCATCCTCCACCGACCCCAATATCATTGTTTGACATAAATCAACAAGTTTGAAATATTTTGATATCTTATAACACAATATTTCACTCTAACCTAAGTTTGTCCAAACCCTTTTTATTGATCCTGGTTCAAAGGCCTTGTCCTTTCCCATGGATTTATACTAGTCCTTAATAGCTACTACAAAATCCTTGCATTGCTTTCTTAGCTTATCTTCATTAAAAATTCCTTCTATTTTATGCTCATTGATTGTTACAATTTTTGAAAATTGTTCAATCAAGATTTTTACTTGAGCATGAAAAAATATTGGGTTATCTTAGTTTTCCCAAAACTGAGGATACACAATACTCATGCCTTCAAGTATTTCATCTTGAGGGAATCTTTCACGAATCTCTGAGGAAAGATATTTTGCAATTTCCTTCAAATTATGACAAACAGATTTAACAATGTCTTTAAAATCTTCCTCGTTAATAGTTACTTCTCTGCTAGAGCGCCTGGTAGTCTTACATCGGTACATTTGTATCTCATATCCACGTACACAGATACATAAGTGCCCACTTCCATTAAACTATAAATAATTATCAAGATCATTCAAATCAATAATTGTCCACCACAGGTTATAATCTACGCCATCTTGTGTTAAATCTAGATATAGATGATCGAGGGCCAAGCATGTATGTTTACGCAGATTGGCATATTCATTAATATACATAGCTCTATCTTGGGCTTTCTTCACAAGACTGTTCATTTCATCCAGCATGAGGAGAAGACTAGCTAAAGTCAAGAGTGTCTCTATATTGCTTAACCTATGTAAGAGGTCAGGAGCTTTGTCTACCGTGCTGTGGTTTTCGTACATCACTCCAATTAAGGATTGATATTCTGAAAGAACTCATTGCACTAGTCCATGTAGGGAGATCCATCTAGTATCAACATCCTTGAGAAGCTTGTTTCGTGGTGTTATTCCCTCAGCAAAATTCTGAAATTCTGTGAAACGTTTGGGACTTTGGCAAAAGTATGTGTGGATCTCGTGGACTAGATTTTCAACTTTTGATATTGTAGGAAACTTGCTTACAATTTTGAATGCCAAATTTATTTTGTGGGCCATGCAGTGAATGCCAAGCATGTATGGTGCACAAGTAGTTTGTAAATTTGTGCAAACATCGGTCCTTTGACCTTGCATCACTGTAGCTCCATCAGCTCCTATACACCAACTTTTTTGCAATTTTCAACTCATCCATACCTGCAATTTCATTCAAATATTTCTTGACTAGTTCAAATTTATTATGCGATGTTGAATTGTCCTTCATTTTATGAACATAGAGAAGATGATCTTGGCGAACATGTTGTTGTACAGTATACAAATGCATATAGACCCAAGAAGTATTTTCTACCGTAGTAACTTCATCTAAAGATAATGCAATGAAGTTTGACTCTTTTACTTTCTCCTTTAAATCTTCCTTTTCCACTGCAGCAAGACACTTTTCCCATTCCCATCCAGCATTTACTGAACAATGTGTGTAGGGATAGTGAAGGAACATTCAAAAAAGATAATAAACCAAAATATTTTGGGTAGTCTGTCATAGGACGCCCTCTAGACAAAATATGAAAAACAACTCATTTGAACAGTTTTTGACATATTTTCTCCTTCCATTGCCTTTCCAAATTGAGCCTCAAGTGTACCTTTACATGCAACAAGCTTCGACATGATTTTCTGATGCTCTTCATAATCTACAACATACCTAACATGAAGAAATTCTTCCTTTGATTTCCATCATAAGACTGATTGTTCCTTTTCGTCTATGATTTTTTTCATTAACTTTACTGATATGCTTTTCTATAGTGTCAATCTTTAGCTATAACATCTTGGGTTTTCCCAATTTCCAAGTACAAATTGTACATTTGGCATGTGCTTCCTTTTCAATATCATCTAATTCCCCCACTGCTACAAAGAATGGGTACTTTGACAACCAACCAAGTTGAAAATTCCTTGTCATTTCCCACTCACGCCCCTTTTTTGGTTTGTTTTTCCTTTTCTTGCTACCAACATCATCCTCATCCAATTCAATTATCTTATTCTGGCTAAACAGGGTATCCCTTGGAGCATCTTTTATGGTATTGCCATCCCCATTTGAATTTGATACATTTTGATTTAAATCAATGACAATCTCAACTTGACCTTCCGTTGGCACTGAGGTATTGTGAATGCTACCAATATTTGGTGGAAAAGTTGATGATGTAGCTCCATCTTGACCTGATTGATTAGAAGCTTTGGTAATTCCAAAATAAGACTGTATGGTACGTCTGATTTTTGGGCATTTTGATGACCTCTGAGTCTCTTGATCTTCACCACACTGAGGGGCAACACAAGTATTTTCAACACCCTAAGGAGCGGCAAGAGTATTTTCACCACCCTGACTCTAAGGAGCGATAGGAGTAGTTCACCACCCTAAGGAGCGGCATGAGTATTTTCAACACCCTGAGGAGCGACATGAGTATTTTCACCACCCTAACCTTGAGGAGCAATAGGAGTATTTTCAACACCCTGAGGAGCGGTAGGAGTAGTTTCACCACCATGAGGAGCGGCAGGAGCCTTACTGTTGCTGCTCGAGTCGCTCGACATATTAATCTTTGATTTGATTGACATATTCATCTCTCACTTCGAATAAAAAAAGGGAAAAAATTTCTTCTTGTTTAAGAAGGATAGAGAATAATAATATAGATCCCATTCCCTACTCAATATCATCTTTAAGACTGAAGCAAGAATGAAAAAGAGATAAAGAAAAGTAAAACTTATTATTATAACTAATAACACTATGAAGAAATGATAAGTGATCACTCACCTTTAAGTCTACGTTTTCGGCTTTCACTGACTTCTGAATCGAGAAGTAGAACCTCAGAACCGAACAAAATGTGTAAGAATAAATGACACTTTCGATCGTATTTATATCAATCCATGATTCCATATTTGGTGAATTCCATAAGATTTTTAAATGGTATATTAAAAATTTGGCGAATACGTTGTAATTTTCAAGGCGAAATGTGTCCTCAAATTTAATTATTTTTTAATGTTATTAGTGAAATAGGTCCTCATAAGCAACTATTTATAAATTTTAATTAGCGAAATGAGTCTTCACAAGCAACTATTTGTGCATTTTAATTGGCAAAATGGGTCTTGATATAATGCCATTTTAATAGTATTGGTGAATATGTAGGTGTTTTTTTATTAAATGCTTCCAGGATTCAAGCGAAAATATTAGTCGGTCCATTTGAAACGCGTAGTTTGACAATGCCGAATTTGTTGCTTAAATATGCCTCATAAAAAAAATATTGGTGAATCGACATGCATTGGACCTATTTTTTGTAAATTCTGGGTGATTTGGATACCCTGTGGGTGCAAGAAATTCACCAATTTTGAGTTGACCAATTCCTAAAATTCTCGAATTGGTGAAGATTCACCACTAAAGTTTTCCCTAAACCACGTGCTTTGTAATAAAAGAATTGTCCTTTCTAGCCAAATATACACGTATATATACTTTAATGCCAGCCTATATATGCATGAGTATATTTTAATCTATGAAGTTCCTCAAATCTCCATTAATAATATTGTCCCTCAATTTTTTAAATTTTACTAAAAAAAATAAAATATATATTTAATTAATATCTCATATTAAAAAAATAGTTTCACGTTAGCTTAATATAATATTTTTGTGATGGAAAGGCTAATGAATATATATGTGGTACACTTAAATTTGATAATTATAAACATAAAATTTCAATTATTGGAATTTCAATTCATAATGGTGCACCCTCTCACAAGGTTTGAACAATAATTTTATATATAGGAAAGTTGCATATATTGATACACCATTTCACAAGGTTTGAACAATAATTTTGTATATAAGAAAATTGCATATTGATATGTTGATGTCATTAAGTCTTGCTATGAGATCATATTTGATTAGAAATATGGAAAACTTTAAGTAATAGACTTTTTTTCGTTTCAAATTCATAATGTATAACATGTGATAAAGACTAATTAATCCATTAAAGAAATAATTATATTATATTTGGATATTTTTATTCGTAGGATCAAAATAAGTGTTCTTTCAATACCATCCCTTTATTTGAAAAGGGGAGATTTTACCAATTCTTCCAATAAAACGTCATTTGAAAAATCAAGATAAATCTCACAAAGGTTAAAAAGTGAAGCTCATAATTTACAATGAAATATTTATAAACTAAACAAATTATAATTATTACCCATTAATGTGAACTCACTAAGACTTTTTAAAAAGGTTATGTGAAAAAGGCACTCAAGGTTGATATGCATGCCAACATCTCAAATGTTCTTGATGATGAAGAAGAGACATTTTTTAATAATTGAATTCCATGTGATAACCTTAAGGATGAAGATATCAATACCATAATTTCATATTTTATTATTTGATAAGATATTATGATGAACAAGTGTTCGACAAAAATGAATGGTCATCTCATTTTTTTTTTAGAATTTTCACCTAGATTCTTACTTATTCTATAACTATTCATCACATGGCACAAAATTTCTATTGTTTTCATTATTTCTCTTTTGTGTATCATGAACCTCCACAAGATCAAATATTTCAATCAATCAACATTGTTCATGCATTCTAAAAGCTAACAAATTTAAATATTTCATGGAGTAATACAAGGTGTCATGTGTGATTTGTGTCTCTAGTTAGATTTTTTTAATTTTGAGAGGTCAATCCCCATTAAATTATTTTAATAAGATCTATTTTCTTGTAGGAGCTTTAAGAATAATATTCTTTATCCATATTTCCAAAAAAATGTATCAATGATGTGAGTAATTTTTGGATATGTTAGAC
This sequence comes from Sequoia sempervirens, assembly GCA_007258455.2. Lineage (NCBI taxonomy): Eukaryota > Viridiplantae > Streptophyta > Pinopsida > Cupressales > Cupressaceae > Sequoia > Sequoia sempervirens. Next base: position 241,172,271 of record VDFB02000017.1, read on the forward strand.
CTTATGTTTACCTAAATATCCTATCATCAAACACATGGTAGACACCAATCAAAAAATGGTTGAAATATTTGACGTATTGTAGTTTTTATTTACTATCATCGTTGAGTTTCTTTCCATACGATAAAATGTAATTAATGATGTTGAGAACTTTAAGAGGTGTTAGAACTCTTTTGTTTTAAGTTTTATAGCATTAAGGATATTGTGAGAACCCTTCAATCCATAGAAGAAAAAACTCTAGAGTAGTATTGCATTGATTCTTATAGCATTATAATATATTTTCTATTTATTTATCTATGTTCATATAATATTTCTATTAGTGTATCCAATAAACTTTTCTATTCCCATTGTGATAAGTTAAAACAACTAAGTGCACTAGTCACAATTTTGAATTGACACAAAAAATTAATAAAGAGAAAGTAATAAAGTAATAATTATTAAAATATCAAATTATTAATGTCTTTGGCATTGCATCTTGTTCATATGTTTATTTTTTCTTGGATTTTTTTTTAATAGAGGTAAAGCAGGTTGTGAAGGGGCCTCAAAACCCTTTACAAAAAGGAAAGTTGTTTCAAAAGATAACCAAACAGATCAACCAACAGCCAACACACAACAAAACATCAACAAGATAGCTACTAGAAAGGAGAAACAAGAACAAAAAACTACATCTTCTTCAGAATATTAGCAACTTCCATGTCACTCTCAATTATCTTTTGATTCACATCCATAACTTCATAAATCTCTTTGACATGGACCCCAACTTGCAACTTAGTCTTATTATGAGTTCTAGCACCGGGCCCCGAAATATTTACCTTACTTTAATCAAAACATCTTGCGAACTAGCAGCCTTATGAATTGAAGCTTCCTCCACCACCTGCCTATCCCCAACAACTTCCTTATCACTAGGAGCTTCCTCCATCCATTTCCTAGCCTTCTCATTGAGAATAATAAGGCCCTTCGCTTCATTCCTCATAGAAAATTTAGTCACTTCAACAACCTTATCCAACTTCATGTTAACCCGTTCCATTTTCTCTTTCCAAGGTCACAATTCTTTGTTCAAAAATCTGCATCAACTTAAGCATCTCCCTTGCAACAATCTTTAAAGCATTAAACAACTGGTCAACTTGAGTCTATAGAGAGGACCGCAAAGAATCCCCAACTTTGCTCACAACCCCCCGAACCCTCACATTGGTCATATTAAGCTCATGAAAATCCCATTTAAATAGTCTAAACATGGAAATAGTACCCTCCTTCGCCAGACCCAAAACATTAGGTAGATCCTCCCGATTAAAGTTAAACACATCCATGGCCTCCACTTCACCCTCTTGGGAGATACTATTCATTTCTTGGCACTCAAAAACCTCTTTCCCTTTAGCCCCAGCCACCGACATCTGTATTTTATGAAGAGAGCTTGCAATATCATCTGCCACTTTCCTCCTTCTATTCTACTTCTCCATCCCCTCAACAAGGGTATCCATAGCATCCTACCTGCCAACAACCTTCAAAGGAGAATCAACAAGCTCCTCCTACTCGGGGCTAGCAGTCCACTTAGCCAACTTCTTTTTGCTATCATCCTTCAAACCCTTCTTTCTCTTAGACCCCAAAATAGGGGGTGTAGGAGTCTCATCCCTAGCAGCATCAATCAATTCTTTCACAAGGGTAGAGGGTGCAACTATCATAGTTTTACATGGTTTATCACCAATCCCTTCCTCACTACAAGTCTCATATTACATCGAATCAGGAGAAAATTTACCTTTACCACTCTTACCCAAAGCAGGGGGCTACGAATAAACTTCCATAGAAGCCTCAGATTCATGTTCATAATCCTCATCCTCTTCCAACCTAGACTCCTTCTCCACAACCACTTTCTTCTTTTTCCCTTTCAGACTAATCACTGGTTCCTCCTTCGACACAATATCATACTCCAAGGTCAATTTCTTTTGCTTTCCTTTAGGATCCCTTTTAGGTTGCTTAGGAACCACATAAGCCTTGGAATAATCCATAATTAGAAGAATTAAACCAACATGTAGCACAAGATTTTTAGGATTTCTCTTATGATCCTTAAGACCACTCTCCAAAGAAGCCAAAAGATAGAAAGGAAAGGAAACTTTCTTCTTATGACGAAAGTGATTCAAAAGAACAAAGTGATAACCATTAATAGCAGAGAACTGAGCTTCTAAGGGTATGTACCTCATCAATTCTTCAATGACATCTCCCCATAGAGTTTTGATGGAGTTGCACAAGTAGCCACCACTTTTAACACACTCAAGCTTCATTTCTTCATCCCCTTTAAAGAAAATATGCAATTTAGCATTGGATTCCTTCTTATCTCAATACACCTTTTCGCCCTCAGTGGAAAGACCAGTAATGTTCGTTATGAATTCCTCATTGATATAAAATTCAGTACCATCCAACTTCAGAACCCTATTATTCCATCCCTTTACAAACAACTCCGTAGCATAGATCATTCCCATGGAGCTACTCCAAATATGGTGTTAGCCCACCTTGCTGTAATCTTTTCCATACTTCAGATTTAGTTTTCAAGGTGTCATAGGAAAATGGATCAGCCTTGTTTTTATCTCTTCCCATGATCACAAACATAGCAAAACCCCAAAGTTTGAGGACTTTACAGACAATTAGGAGAAGCCTCAAGAACAAAAGCAAGGAAATACCCACAATCTGTGTGAAAATGACAAGGTGGAAGAGAGTCATTATTAACCTTAAAGGCCGCCCCATATGGAGGTTACTTGAATTACCATAAGCCCAAGCACAATCCAACTCATGATCACTCCAAAGGATAATCTACCACATGAACAGGGTCATGTGAAGACAGATCATAATGAAGTTCTCATCCAACTTAGCACTTTTGGTAATCATTGTTAAGACAAGCAAGTGCCTCAATAGGAAGTAGATCATCCACATTCCAAAACCTATAGCCGCTAACACCAATATTAGCAAAGACATCAACAAGACCATTGCCCTCCCTGAAAATATGAGACATATAAAATTCATCAAATGAATTTAAAATTTCAATGGCATCCAAAATAAGGGGTTCAACACTCCAAGAGAGGACATAAGACTTCTTCAAGTTGTTGATAACATTTAACGAATCTCCCTCAAGCCACACCTTTCTAAAGCCTTTAGATTGAGCCATCTTCAACCCATGATAGGCTATAGAAAAAATATTATGATATATTGGCTTTCTTTAAGTATTTTTAGTCTTATATAAAGTGATTGGCATGTTTACTAAATGATATATTGTACATGCATTGATTGGAATGTTGCCAAATAAAATATTGTATACATTGATTGGTATGTTTTCCAAAACAGATAATGTATATATTTAATGATGTGTTTAGACCACCTACATGTTTAGAGATGGTTTTTTTTTCCTTTACATTTCAATTGTTGGTATATTTCCTACATTGAGATGCATGTATGATAGTGTAACAAGATCCTTGTGAGGACTTGATGTACTTTATTAAATATGTTGTTTGTATGTATTGAAGGTGTGAGATCCCTTATGTATAAATTTCATTATTAGCATTTGGATTCTGTTGTATATTTTGGGATGCATATGTTATGCTTTCTATGATTAGATTATCACAATCTTCTATACCAATACTATATATATACATATATGCATGTACGCATACATACATACATACATGTACATACAGACATATATATATATATATACATATTTCTAGATATATGTGTGTGTGTGATATGTATATGTATATGTACATGTAGATGTACATGTACATGTACACATATATATATATATATATGTATATATGTATATATATACATATATGTGTATATATACATGTATATATGCATACATATATATACATGCATATATGCATACATAGATATACATGCATATATATATATGTATATAAGTATACATATGCATCTATTCAATCGATGTGATTATTATAATGCTTTTGGCATCTTGTATTTTATTTGACTATCACATCTCTATGTCTGAGTGGTGTTTATTGTTAATGATATATATAATGTCTGAGTGGTGTCTATTTTTACTCTTTATATATATATATATATGTCACATTGGTGTTTATATTTTTCTTCGGCTATATCATATGGTGCAAGTATGCTTGATGTTTCACCTAAGTGTGAAAGTATAGGGATATTTCCCCAAATGTGATTATATTGAAAATTTTACATTAGATTAAACATATTTGGTTACCTCTGTCACAATCAATTTGAGTGTGAGGTGATTCTTCATTACCCTTTATGAGTTTGGATCCAAATTGGTGGAAATTAGAGAATCCATATATTGTGTGAAAACCTTAAATGAGTGATTATTTTATGTGCATTATGTTTTACTACATTGTATTAAATTATTTTTAAAAAGATAAAATGATTGTGTGAGAAATATTTAATGTTTTTTATTAGATAAGCAAAGAAAGGGCCCTGATCCCATGGTTATAGCCACACGAACAAAAAAGGAAAAAATGAGGTGGGAAATAACACCACTAGCCAGTATCAAAAAATAGTATCCAGGTGGCACACAGACCATATACCATAACCATAACCATATACCAGCCATAATTAATCAAAAACATGAAGTTACTACTAGAGTACTTAAAGCTACGTAGACCATTAATCAAATCCACCATGTACCAACTAGTCCTAAACCATAACAAAGCTATTATGAAATAGCAATCCAAAATTTGGAAGCAAAAAGATAAAAAAAAGGAGAGCAGTCATTAAACAACATCAAAAGAGAAAGCCATTACTTAGCTTTTCCAAATAGGTCCCCATATTCACCAATTAGGGAGATATACTCCATCCAATTAGGTCCCTCAGAATCATCCAACACCTTCAAATCATTAGACTTCCCTATTTTTTTCAGCTTCTTGGTAATTTTTGTTTGTCTAGAAACTACACCAATCATCGCTCTTTGCATCATCCTATTAGTCACCTTCATCAGTGTGACCAAGGCTTTCTCCATTTCGTCCATCTATACCTGGAAATAAGTTAGTCTTCTTTTCATATAATACATGCTAGAATCATCAACATTCTTATCGTTTCCAGTATTCCCAACATCTGGAACAATCAGAGTGTCATTCTTTTGGTCCTCCTACATTTCAATTTTCTCCTCCTCCTCATCTTCCTTTTCCTCTTCCAATTCCTCTTCCTCCATATCATAGGTAGAATCCTCAAAATCCATCCCATTGAAATCTTCATCAACCCTACCTTTGAATTCTTCAATTTCCAAGTCTTCCTCTTCATGCACAGAGATTTTTTGTTTCCCTTTCCTATCCTTGGAAGCAGCCTTAGCCAAGCGAGCTGATCTATGACCACCACTACCTCTGCTACCTTGCCCCTGCTTGTTCTCTTTCAAATCAACTTTTTACATGCCCTCTTCACTGATTGTAATAACTTCATTTTGAGGATCCAAATCTTTTTTAAACTTCTTAGACTTGGGTAAATCCAAGAGAAGAGGAGAATGTTTTCTCTTCTCTAGAGTTTCTTTCACAAGCTTAGACTCAATGGAACCTTTACCATCAATTTTCTGAGTCACATGGGTAGAAGGGTTCAAAACTATAACAGGGGAAGGGATTTTAGCATGGATTAACACCCTTCTAGCAGCAACAATGGAAGGTGGGAAAGGAATAAGTTCCTCAGTAGGGTTTGCATCCACAGGGGGGATCATCATTGTCCCCATCAATGCAATTTTGATTGTCATTTCTAGCAACAAGAGGGTTTCCATGAGAGTTTAGCGCAAGAGCATGCTTATACAAAGCAAGCATCAATCCTTGATGCAGGGGAGGGCTAGCACCTTTCTCTATGTTAATTTGTAGGAAGACAGTAAGTAGAAGGGAAAATTAATTCTTTCACCATGCCTAATATGATTTAGCAAAGGGAAATGATACGCATGTACAGACATGTATCTTCCTTCCAACATAAAATACCTCATGACAAACAAACTTACCAAGGTGTAGGGAGGCAGAAGCTATAACCTAGCATACCCATTTTGGAAGTGTTTCAGATTCTCCTCGTCATGCAAAAACTTGTCCACAAACATCTAGTAGTCAGCCCCACTCTTCTTTTCCACCTTTATACCTTGATTCTGCAATCCTATAGCTTTCGTGATAAACCTCATTGTCACTTCAAACTTGACAAAACCGATAGACCCATTTCCCTTCCTCCACGAATTTTTGAACTTGGAAATAAGGCTTTCATTATAGCCCTTCATAGACTCAAAGAAAGGAACCATGATCGCATTATCAAATAATCTCCACAAGTTCGTATTCTGCTTGAGCACCTAACAATTTGGAGGCTATGTGTTCTTCCTTGACCCACCCATCTTAGCACTCTACAAATTTTTTGACTACTGTGAGTTGTTCCTCATAACCACACACCTCTTCAACTCTCTACCAGTCTTGCAAAAAAATCTTTTACTCAATGTTTCGCAATAAGCCCATAAAGGATGAGGAATTGAGAATTTTCTTTTAGGGGAAGCTAAAGACACAATTCCCAAAGCCATGATCTCATAATTATTTTTGAAAATAATTAACATCTCATTAATAATCTTACCTTGCAAATCTTCACAAATACGAGGTGAGTTGACATTAGGCATATCAACACATTTGGATTTGACATCCCTCTGCAATTTGAAAATATCCATGTGAGCCTTGATTGCCTTGAGAAGGAGATAATGATTAGTTTTACCTCCAAATAAGATCAAAAAGCTCAACACCATACCACAATTATCATCATTAAATTGTATTCCTTTAAAATCACAAGGTCTCCCATGCTTCTCTGCCACTTCCACACTTCAACTTTGTAAGTTATAATCATATTCAATTTTTTCATTCAAAATCATGTCCCTTAAAGACCTTAGCAGATTATTATTAACCCAACGGGTCCACCCCATACAACTCAGTGCCTCATTGGCAACACAATCAATAGACTTATTCCGTTCTCTGTATATATGTTGCACCTTGCAATTAGTAAAATAACTCTTAAGGGACAGACACTTGTCAATGATATTTTTTAGCTCCCAGGGGGCATAGCCACTCCATTCAATATGTCCGCTATCAACATAGAATCCCCTTCCAAAATAATTTTTTTAAAGCCATACTCCTTAAGAGTCTTTAAGCCCCCTAAAACAGTCATAGCCTCAACTTTTTTATTGGAACACACACCCAAGTTAACACCGAAGCTCACAATGCACTCCCCTTTGTGGTTTCTGAGCAATACCCTTGCCCCTGCTATACCTGGGTTGCCTTTAGAGCACCCATCAAAGTTACACTTAATACAATCTTTCTGAGGAGGATTCCACACTGTAGAATTTCTAGTTAATAGCTTGGTCCAATTTAGGTTAGTAAGATCCTTCCTTATACCCTAGATCTACTTTATTCTCATCTCTTTGTAATTCGGCCAAACTTTGGAGAAACTGTATTTTCCAACCTCCATATTTTCCTTAATCTATGCTTTTATTATCATACAAACCTTATAGATGCTTCTCTCCACTTCCCTGAAGATCTTGTTATTCCTTTCCTTCCATATTCCCTAGGTAACAAAGGGGGGAACTTGGTTCTAGAGATCAACAATAACTTTATGGGAAAAGGGGCAATTTGACCAGCTTTCTATAAACGACTTCATAGAGTGAGAAAACACCCAATCAGTGAACAACAATGGAAGGAAGAAGGAAAAAACCTCTTACAAGAAATGGCAGTGAAAGAAGATGTGCATTATTAAATCTTCATTCTACTTGCAAAGGGAGCATTTTTTAACAAACTAGAACCCTCTTCTGACTAGGTTGTCAATGGTAAGAATTTTTCCATGTGAGGTAGCCCACTAGAAACAATTAATTTTAGGAACCATGTTCTTTAGCCACACTTTTTCCCATTGATGATCTCTAATGTCTAACAAGGGCTTAACCATTTCCTCATAGGCATGTTTTACAAAGAAACAACCTGAAGATCTCCCCTTCCAAACCCATTCATCTTCCCTTTCACTAGCAAACCACTTTGCCTGCCCAATTAGATTGTGAAGCCTTAACAAGGTCAAATCCCAAATAATCTGTCTCTGACATCTTAAATTAGCCCTCCTTAATATCATATTGAACTCCTTCCATTTAGGTTCATCCATCTCCCAATTAACATCTAGTCTAAAACCTTTTTGCCACATATCCTGGTTAGGCTTTTTTTGTAGGGATTTAATCCATCAGTTGAGGACAAAGTAGAAGTCTCAATCCATGGGTCCTTCCAAAATTCAACATTTTTACCATTTCCAATTTTCTTTCTAACTCCCAATTTCAACACATTTTTTATTTGAACAAGGTGATTCCATAAAATAGAACCACTAGCAGGTCAGTCATAGAGAGAAAATAGGTAGGTTTCTTGTTCAACAAATACCTGGCTTGGAAAATCTCCACCCAGTCTTTAGACCCTTCTAGGAGGTTCCATCCCACTTTAGTAGTTAGGGATTTATTAAGAAAATTGATTCTCCTTATCCCCAAACCACCGACACTTTTTGGAGTGCACACTTTCTCCCAACTAACCAGAGACAGTCTATTTTTTTCTTCTATTCCAAACCACTTGAATCTTCTCAAAAATATGTTCTATTTTTTCCCCTATGAAGGCTATAATTTTGAAGAGAGACAAGTAGTAAATAGGAATATTATGTAAGGAGGTTTTTAGCAATTGGATCTTCCCTGCCAAGCTAAGAGGCTTCCCCTTCCATCCAGCCATTTTTTTTTTAACTCTCTCAATCAACTGATTCCAGTAATTATTTTCCAACTTCTTGGAAATCAAAGGTAACCCAAGGTAGGTTGTAGGTAGGATAGCTTCCTTACATCCCAATATTTTCACAACTCTTTCCTTGACTAACTGGTCAATATTAAAGAAGTAATTATTGCTTTCTTCATAGTTGATAAACTGGCCAAAAACAACAACATAGTCATTTAGAACACTTTTCCAATGCCTAGCTTCCCCCATCGAGGCTTCCCAAAACATGAGAGTATCATCAACAAATTGCACCAGTGGGAGTTAGACAAAAGAGGCGAGGCAACTTTAACATCTTTTAAGGCTTTAAGTCCACCAAATTTTGAATATTCCTTCTGAGAACCTCAACAACAATTATGAAAAGATAGGGTGAGAGGGGGTCACCTTGCCTAAGACCATGGACACAAGAGAATAGCCTTGGGGGACACCATTAACCAGAACAAAGCACATAGGGGAGGTCACACAGACAGAGATCAGCTTAAGGAATCTTCCTTCTATCCCAAACTTCCTAAGAACAACAAAGAGAAACAACCAGGAAACTCTATCATAGGCCTTAATATATCAATTTTGAAGGCCATCCTAGGCTTTTTACAATGGTCCATAGAGTGGAGAATTTCATGTGTAGAGATGATAACATCAAGAATGTTTCTACCTTGGACAAAACCTTTTTGGTTTGGGGCAATCATTTTTCCTAACATTGGTTTGAGTCTTAACACAAGAATTTTAGAGAAAAATTTATAGACCATATTGCAGAGGCTTATAGGTCTATAATCCTTAATTGAAGAGGCATCCATATTTTTGGAATAAGGGCAATAAAGGTGGCATTTAGTTAGTTTAGAAGCCTTCCCAACCTAAAGAAATCTCTAGTAGCATTAAAGAGGTCATTTTTGACAATATCCCAGTAGGTCTAGAAAAAAGCAAGAGGAAACCCATTCGGGCTAGGGGGCTTTAAAAGCACTAAAAGAGAACACAATATTTTTAACTTCTTCCATAGAAACAACATTAGTCATATTATTTAAATCAAGATAAAAAATAACTTTAGGGATCACCTCAAGAAAGTCATCATGTACCAGATTTACATTGCCCAGGGCAATGTGGTGGGAGGAGAAGAAGTTAACAATTTCCCCAATAATTCATTTTTTAGTGGAGACCATGGTACCATCCTCTTTCAAAAGCGATATGATCTTGTTCCTGCTTCTGTGTTTCAAGGTATATTGATGGAAGAATTTAGTATTCCTATCCCCTTCAGCTAGCCATTGAACATGACACTTTTGTTTCCAAAATATTTCCTCCTTTTTGTTTATCTTAAAGCATTGAGATTTGAGGTCTCTTTCCTTAGCACATATCTCATCATCCACAAGACCAACCTCCATGTTATCTTGAACTTCCATTAAGTTGTTTCCTAGGGTATTCTTAATCTCAAAGATATTACCAAAGGTCACCTTATTCCACCCTTTTCACTCTCTGCTTGATTCTACTAAGCTTTTCCACTAGGAAACACATAGGGGCGCCACTTATAGGTTCCTCCCACCAAATTTTAACAAGAGCAACAAAATCCGGGTCAAGTCTGCACATTATTTCAAATTTGAAAGGGAAAAGTCCCTTGTTGTGATCAACATTTATTTTAAGCACAAGAGCATTATGATCAGAGCCAGATCTTGAGAGAGCAGAAAGAGCAAGGTATTGGGAGATATTCCAATTGGCATAGATTAGAAACCTATCTAACTTGACTTGGATCAAATGGTTTACATTCCTTCTATTAGACCAAGTGTACTTAGAGCCTTGAAGAGGAATATCAATAAGGTCAGCTGAGTTTAGGAATTCGGCCAGCTCCATCATGCTACTAGAATAGTCATCCAACCCCCCTGATTTTTTTGAAGGAAGAAGGGGGGAATTGAAATCCCCTCCCAACATCCAATGATCATCTTTTATATTTTTAATGGCATCATTTAAGTGCTCCCAAAGGAGCAACTTGCCACTGCTCAAGTTGGAAGCATAGATATTTATTAAGTTCCATTTCTCTTGGGAGGCCATATCTTCTAGGGAAACCATCATACTATTCCTACTAGCAGAGCACATAGTTCCTTTTAATTTAGAGGGATTCTAAAGGGTAGCTATACCTCCAGAAGCCCTTTCAACATCACTAACTAAATAATTCACACTAGGTCAGATACTAAAAAATTTCTTATCAAAAGTCTCCTTCTTCATCTTGGTTTCTTGGAGGAGAAGAACATCCATTTTATTGTCCAAGATATAGGTTTTAACCAAAAACTATTTATATGAGCTATTAAGGCCCCTTATATTCCAAGAGAGATAATTCATAGAAAAAAATAGGGGACAACACCACCAAAAAACTAGAGAGGAATAACCAAGGCTACTTCTTTTTGGACTTTGATCTTGCGATCGAATCCAAAGATCATTGTTTCCTAGCAGCCACATCCCTAACAGTGTATTTGGTTCTGGAATCCTTTTGGGATGGTCTACCAACCTTGTTTCCCCCCCCAACATCTGGCTTCTTTTTCTTTTTAGATTTAATTGGGGCTTGTGACCATTCATTCTCATCTTCTTTATCACTAGGATGAGGAGGAAATCCCAACAAGGCCAAAGAGTCATTCAAGTTTCTTGCCTCTTTTTGGGATAAGAAAGACATTTCCTCCAAGGACAAGTTGGTGTCAGAATGCACTAGCTCCCCTTCTTCCAATCCAACACCCACTTCAGAATCATGAACCTTCCCCAGGGAAAACTACAAATTATCCTCCATGAGGGAGACCTCCTTAGGTTCATCCCTAATGCTCATATTCACTTCTTTCCCTATATCCAACATCTCATTTTTTGGAAAGCCAAGGGTTGGGAAATTGGAAACAGGGGCAATAACCTTAAGGTTCAAGCTAACCAAGTCATTAGAAAAAGAAAGAGGTTCAACCGAAATAGCCTCCTGGCCTAAGATTGGGGTTTCCTTCCCTTGGAGGGTAGTAACCGTAGGGAAAATAAAAATTATAGATGGTTGAACAACATAAGTAGCCACCACGAACTTGGGTATCTACTTAGAGAGAGAATTATCATCAAAAAAGGTTCCCTTGATAGGTTTTTTCTCACATGAGTCAATGAGGTGACCAAACTTCTTGCACAATTGGTAGAAATGATAGGCATTTTCATATTCCAAAGGTTGGTTCCAGTTACCAAATTTTGACTTAAGGAGGATAGAAGTTGGCAAGACCATATTCATAGCCACATTTACACAAATAAAATCATAGACCAATCTAGACCTCTCCTGAGTGATCTTATCAATGGCCAGAAGACTACCAAAAGAGTTAGCTATGCCTTTCAAGATACTCATCTCCTAGAACTCGAGAGGTAGGCCAAGAAAGTGAACCCAAGTTGGAGCCGAGGCACCTAGGTCAACCGAAGGATCAAATCCCAGTTTCCATTTGCAAAGGGAGAGAAAATTCTTAAACCCAAAGTCAAAGGCCCAGGGTTCACTAGTTAAAACCTTAAGCATATCTTCATAAACCACAAAGGAGAAAAGGAAAATACATCTTGGCATGGCATTTATAGTGACACTTCCTTTGAGATTCCAAGTAGAGGTAGCCCATTGAAGAACCAATTCCATATTCGGCTAATATGCCAAAAACTTACCAACCAACGTCAGTTTCAGACTGTCCATAGCCTTCAACATTAGAACTTCAGGGACGTCAAATTCCTAGCCATTCACAAAGAAAGAAGTAGAGTCCATCGACCTTTTACTTGAAGCTAGTGGATCAGAACCCACCAAATTATCCACATAGGAAACTGGTTCTTCCATAGAGAAGAAAGAGTCAAGCCCAAAAGTAGGGGATAAGGGCGACTTTCCAGAAATACTCTCAGTCCTTCCCCCAGGGGAAAGGACACATGTACGAGGAGGAGAAGTCACATGGGGAACAGCTAGGCTGGCCACTGCCACTGTAGACACAACACCAGACAAAGAGACAACAACCTTGGAATGGGGAGCCTTCTCGGGCCCCCCTCCCAACCGTCCCATGAAACAGTCAAATCAGAGCAAGGACCGAAAATTCAAAATAAATAGCCAGAGTGGGAAAAGTTGCAGAGCAGAGTCGAGGCACAACAATTTTTCCACCATTGATTTAAAATATAATCTAAAATATTTAATGTTAACTAAGAAAAAATGGGCAATATTTGCTTTAAGGAGATATTACTTTATTTAATTGAAGTTTCTTTATTGTATTAAATAAATTTTTATTCCATGATGTTAAGTGATAGCCTATTACTGTAAAGAATTAAATTAGATCAAAGGACTTAATTTATAATATTATGTACATTATTGTCATTTTTATAAAAGAAAAGACTTTTAATTTTATATTAGAAAAAGAAAAAGGTTTTTTTGAATTGCATATAAGGAATTTTGGTTCTCCAACCTATTACCAAAAACTTCTAAGAGATTTTGAATCTCTATGATTAAAGTATACGAAGAGGAATGGGATTAGACTTTACAAAACCTAGGCAGGTGGACCTAATAATGATATTGGATATTAGATAAATAGTTCATGCAAAATATAAGGTACTTCTAAAAGTAATTATGTAATATTAATTTCTTTGTACCTTTAATGGGTGGGCATAAGCATAACACCTAAAATAATAATATACAACACTAAAGAGTAGTTTTAAATTTTTAATTATACTAGAAAATATCAATGACCACTCCTTGGGATAACTAAAGGTGATTTTAGAAACAAAGGTAAGGAAAAGTTTTTTGATAAAATGGTTGTAATGAACCCTTCATCAAAGATAGGCAGTGAGAAGGATGGACAAGGTACTGATAATATCCCTCATATTTCAAAGAACTTTACCTATCTCCATGCAAATAGAGAAGAGATTTATGATGCCCTAGGCCTGTCCAGAGAAGGGGTAATGAACCATTTTAAACACTCAAAATGGTTCTCATTTGAAATTAACAAAATCAATATTAAAATTAGATCCTTGCAAGATAAAAGCTCTAATGAGGAAAGGGATCATCTTGGAGTTGGGAAACATGGATAACTCTATAAATTATTTAAAAATGGCATTTGAGAAAAGTATGATAGGCTTGGAAGAAAAGATACAAGAAACTAATAAAAATAAAGAAAAAAAATTGAAGATTAGTCATTGTTCCATAAAAAATAGCACCGAGGGGATCAAAATTCTAACTAAAAAACTCAAAGAGATGAGAGAAGAGAAAATAACTAATGTGATCCCTGAGGAGACTAGAAAGGAAGAACAAAACAACAAGGAAAAAGGTAAGAAGATGATGCAGATTGAGACAAGGGGCCCAACTCTAGGACTCATGGGAGCAAGAAGAAATATTTTGGGGAGAAAAAAGAGTTGTTGAACCTTGCTAATTTTATCAACATTTCTATAATCAGGAATTGGAAGTGGCAAATTCTCTAAATAAAATGAAGTAGAAGTTTCTATTTCTTGTTTTTTTATTATTCTAGTTAGTTATTGGTTGGTTGATGTTTGGCTATGCTTTATCTTATAGCAACATTTTTATTGTAGTGTTTTGAGTCCCTCCAAAACCCATTTTTCCTATTAATAAAAAACATAGTATAAAACTTGTTCCAATATAATATTGTAGTCTTATAAAATATCACCCTTGAAAATTTCACACTAGGTTTAGAACCCTCTTAAGTGTGTGCCCCTAATTATGCCTATGATTTACTTGTTTAATTTTCATTTTGGTAAATTTAATTAAATTCTTATTTATCAGAATATGGCAAAGCTAAAAATGCCTAGACTAGGGCGTCTAGTGCCCTATCCCATCTAATTGGGTCCTAAATCTCAAATTTGATTGTTGACCTTGATATATTTAATAATTCAAAATCATTTGTCAACCTATCTTAACAATTAATGTGAAATATGTTTAGATTTGATGTATATAAATATAAGTTTTTCCCTCCTTTTTAACATCTAAGAAATAATAAGAAATTTTGAGAACTCTAGCAACCTAAAGGCAATATCAAGAGCATAATAAGAAAAAGACCAAAGGCATAATTACAGTCAATTATAGTTTACAACACATCATAAAATTCATGTTCATGCATTGTAATATATTTTTTGTTTATGTTTATTATCATTATGTGCACTAACACTTGCAGGGTATCCAAGCATCCTCATACTTCTTGTGTGATGAACGAAGTGACTTCAATCCAACAAGGATTTCAGATGTGAGTGGTAAGTTCCATTTGTGTTCATTATTATTCATATTTATTGTTTTTCCTATGCTCCCTCAAGAGCACACACTCTTTATCATTTATTAGCATAGCCATTGTGGAGGTCGAAACACCAAAATGAGGTTTGACCAAGGGAAGCCCCTATACGGTACAAACCTTCTCCCTTTGTTTACTTTGCAAGTTACAAGTCTACTACTGATTGAAGTGGATTTGAGATCTTAAGGATTCAAATCTCTAATTCGGGCATTCATATACCTATCATCAATAAACTAGGGCTTGTTGATTATTTGTGC
Organism: Sequoia sempervirens; assembly: GCA_007258455.2. NCBI lineage: Eukaryota > Viridiplantae > Streptophyta > Pinopsida > Cupressales > Cupressaceae > Sequoia > Sequoia sempervirens. The sequence continues at coordinate 241,187,529 of VDFB02000017.1, forward strand.
ACTGTGAGACTTTGAAAGTTGATCTTGAATATAAAAAACATTTAGACAGTGGTACACTTGTGTAGGTTCTAAAACCATAGATTTCAATACTTCTAGACAGGGTACCCAACACCCCTATCCTACCAACTCAACTCCAGATTTCAATGCTAGGTTCTTCTTTGTCTGGCCTCTCTAGATCTTTCTATTTCTATCCTTTTATTCTAAAATTTCTAAATTCTATTACAATTATTTAACTTGATCCTAATTCACCTAGTTCAATAAATCTTTTCCAATCAATCATTACATACCCCACACAAAAAGGGACCAAAAACCTGACCATCTTGTTTGTCTCTCCCTTGAGGACAACTACCAAACATTTTCTCATGGTTAATTTTGTGTCCCTCAATGTTTAAGGTATAATTATTGATTTAGGTTAGGGTGTTTAGCCTAGATCACATTTTACCCTATTAGAGATATATATCAGCATTCTATCTTTGGTGTTTAATAATAATGTATTATTACCTTATGCAATAATATAAAACCCGCATTATTGACTTACAAAATCTGATTCTACTTGTTAATCCTCCACAAACACCACACACCCCAATCACTATCTAAAAAGAATTATCACCCTCGTTGAAGATGAACTAATCAAACTAGTAAATCCTACAAAAAATGTTCAAGCAAATATTTTTTTCTTTCCTTGAAAACTTACTTCTCTAGAAGAACATGTGATGTAGTGTAGGATACAATCAAATTTATAAGCATGTATTAATATTATTACTACAAAGTAAATTCGATATAACATACATATTGAATGTGGAAATTTAGATTTTATTATCTTTCAAGAATCTAAAATTACAACCTTAAACAAATTTTCTCTTTACAATTTTCTTTCTACAAAATCCTAACCCTTCGCAAATGAAAATGAATTTGACACTCAAATTTGAAAATTATTATAAATATTAAAAATAAAAAATCATATTTATTTTTCCTCTATGGTATGTCTAGTGAATATTCTCCTTTTCAAAATACTTAAATATAATCTTCAAAAATAGGCAATATTGTGAATTTGCAACTCTAGCATCTATTTTTATCCTTCATGAGTACTTTTAAAAAATATGCATGACTTCCAAAAGCTATAACTTTTGATATGGATATCTAATTGAACCATTTTTTTTTAAATTGAAGATTTTAGAGTGATCAATGGGCCTAATTTTTACAACTTAAAAAGAAAAATCATTCATTTAAAGCTTCAAAATCTAATTTGTATATATTTTTCAGTATTTTAAGATTTTGAAATTTTAAAATCTAAAAATTTTAAAATCTCACTATCTATAGTGATATTTAGCTAACTTTTTCACCATATGATGAATTTATAATTCTAAAGATCAAGGTAAACTTTTAGGTCCACATGTGCTCATCTAATAGAACTTTTTAAAAATAGAAGATTACATGTGCTCATCTAATAGAACTTTTTAAAAATAGAAGATTACTATTTTTAGACAAATAAAATTTGACTTTACTTATTTATTTCAGGAGACCTTTTATATAAGCATGACACTTTACAAGCTCAAGAATCTTGATATTGATCAACTTTGATACGGGGATAAATTTATTTTTAATTGTTGACCTCGTTTAGGTAGGTTATGATGTCAAAGGGGATATAAATTGGGATGACAGTTTCATATATTGAGTTGAAAATTTAACCATGACATAAAATAGAAAATTGGACATAGGCTCTAGAAAGTAAAATGGAATTGTTTTATTCATTTTATTCCTTCATTTGCTCCAAAATTGATTTGGCTCCACAGGAATGGGAAATCAGAAAGATCGAAGGAGAAGGATTGAAATTCTTTGGAGATATGATTTCTTGAATACAAATTATGTTTGTGTATGTGTGTGAAAATTTGGTGAAGAACTCTCCTATCAAACCTTCTTCCTCTTTTTTCATATTGTTGAAAGGTATTTTACCTTCTTCCTTTTTTTCATATTGTTGAAAGGTATTTTACCTTTATTTATTTAAAATTCTTGTTCCTTTGCTTCCTTTTCATACCACATTAGGTGGTATTAGATGGCTCAATTGTATGAGGCCATTATACATTAAAATTCATAGGAATTAATTATTATTATTATTATTTTAAATGTCTAAAATTGAGCTATTATTATGGAAAAATTGTATGAAATTATGTTTTTAGATTTTTATTTGATTAACACGTTTTTGTGCATGTGGGGATCAAAAAGGTATTATTTGATTTTAGAAAAAAATTATAATTAAAAAGTTAGAATATTTGAGGGTTGGGAGCAAGGTTCATCAATGGAGCAAAGAGGATTTGTATGGTTTTGAGTGTGAAAAATTAGAAAGATTTTTTTTTTACTTTCTTATTTGATTGAATTATTTATGGAGAAATGATCTTCAAAATGACATAGAATTATGCATCTCTTAAATGCATTGTAAAAATATAATAATAATAATAATTTCCTTTTTTCTACATGCCACAAAAATATTATAGTTGAGTGTGATGAGACATAAGAAATTTTTAAAATAGGAAAAGAGTGGCCCTCAACATTTACCTAGATATGTCTATGAGGAAGACTTCTAAGGGGAAATATAAAGGCCCTAGGAAAGATAAATCTTCTACTAAGAGAAAGATTGAGTTGATGATAGAGGTGGAGGCTCCTGGTTCGAGTGTGAAACCCTATTTGTGTCATGGCAAGGGTGGTGTGGTGGATAGCTCACTTGTGACTAGTGTTGAGGTTCCTTCAATTGTGGATGTTGTGAAGAATGCCTCTGTTGGGGACTTTAGTCCCAAGAAGGTCGGTGTGGTGGAGAACTCCCCTACAATTGGTGTCAAGGTTCCTGAAGATGTGGGTGTGCTTAAGAGTGCCCCTGTTGGGGATATTAGTACTAGTTTGGATGAGCTACTATTCAGTTCTATGCCTATGGAGGTTCAGGTGATTGAAATGATCAAGCAGTATTTTGACCCTATTCTGGATCATCTTGCATCTCCTATAGAGAGGGTTGTGAAGATGGAGCAGTTGGAAGTGTTGGTTGATTTGGCCAATCTGCCTGATAAAGAGAGTATTAAGGTGGATGTGGTCGAGGTCGAGGACACCCTTGTTGAAGAGGATGAGGAGCAGAAAGTGGAGCGTAGAAATGACCCTAATCATAACCTGGAGTCGAATGATGTGCCTCCTGTCAATTGGGACAAGGTCAATATGGGTATGTTCTGCAAGTTGGCTAAGGATGGAATGCAAAATTTTCCCTCTCTAGTGAAATGGCTATTTTCAGAGGTGAAGGAGCTCAATATCTAGGTTAAAAATTGGTAGGATATCTGTGTGGTAATGATCTGAGGTAATCAAAAGGAATGGACCACAAAAGGTAAAGTGAAAACTATGAATGTAATGTTGGATAAATTAGTTGTTGATGCTGATTGCCTGGGGGTTTCTGATGAGGAGAGGATTTCCTCTTTCAAAATGATGGTTAATAAGATTTTAGAGGATAGAGTTGTTAGTATTGAGGACAAAATTGGTAAGTTGTCAAAGGATTTCAAAACTATGGTTAACATCAGCAACAATTCTTTGAAGACAACTGCCAAGGGTCTTTCTGTTTTAAACAAGAAAGCCCTGAAATGGACAGGTAAACCTATGGAGCTAGGGGAATTGGAGAAAGAAATTGAAGATGTTAATTGCTCGAACTAGGTGGAGAAAAATGTGGATTCTACTCTAGCATTGGAAAAGGATGTGCAGGCCGGATCATGTCTCAGGACGAGGAGTAAGACTAAAAAGAGGGTTGTTGTTTCTTTTGATGAGATCAAAGATGTTGTAGGGATGCATGGGGAGGTCATAGAGGAGAATTTTGCCTCAGTGAATGTCTTGGAAAAAATGGTGTAGCTGTTGCTGACGAGTTTATTTTGTTTTATCTTTTGTCAACATTTTGGTTTTTTGGGCTACTGGTTTTAGTTGCTTAGTTTTCTTATAGCTTGTCATCTTTGTAAAGGGTTTTGAGGCCCCTTCAAAACCTGATTTTCCTTATCAAAAACATTTACCTAGATACCAAGGGATCATGTGCATAAAAGAGTGGAGGGTTTATAATGCAAGTGATAACTAAAATCATGGGTTAATAAAAAATAGTAATAAGAGGATTCTATGACATAACTTTGTGTTCTTGTAATGGTACAATAATGAGCATATAGGTAATGTCACAACCTTTAGGAGGTTGGTGAATATTGTTGGCATCCCTAATTTAATGAGGTAGGATTCTACATGGTTGGTGTGTCTTTATAATGACACTCCTTGTCCTATCCCTATAAACTTATCCTAGTCTACCCTAAAATTTGCATCCAATATTTGATGTGATTTATCTCTTATGAATGTTTGTTTAGTGATGTTTCTCCTTTGGACATGTGTATGCAATGATGGCTATCCATAATTGTTTGGAATGTGTGTGGCCTTACTCCCCTCATTTTGTGTGAGTATGTGTTTTCTACCAAGTGACTATATCCTAGCATGGTGGGATGGGGTTGAGGGTAACACATGGTTGGGTGGTGCTAAACTACCATTGGGAACTTTCAAGATCTTGGAGGAGGAGCTTGGATTATGTGCACTTTAAAGTTATCGACACCTTGCCTTTAATTTTATCATTATTGTAATATGGCATCAAATGTATAATTTAGGATGATGGTATCCTCATTTATATTTGTATTTCATATAAAATTCCTTAACTAAGGGCATGTAATCCACTCACATTAGTGGTAATGAACCTATAATTTCATTTAAGCATCTTGATGTTGGTATCAAATCCAAGAATTATCTTGAATGCTCTTCATCCTTTATGGTTGCTAGTAAATTGAACCTAAAGCACCTAATTGTCATTTGGGATCAAAGAAAGAACTTAATATTTATTTGGATGGATTTTATTAGTATGTTTTCATAATCCAACCCTCATTTGGCAAGCCCATAAAATGTCTTGTCTCATTTTGTTGATTGAAATCTCTTATCAAGATTTTATGTGGGTGATAGATATTTTTTGAGAATGTTCAAGGTAGATTTGAGTATTTGTGTGTTTCCAAGGGATTTTTCTAAGCATGAAATCTAAAAAAAATATTCATTTGGTCTTTGGTCAAAACTACAGTGCTAAAAATGGACTACAATGCTAGAATGGACTACAACATCAAAAATGGAATTCAATAGCATTATATGACTCTAGTACTAGAAGTGGACACTAGAGAGAAGTGATATAGCCATTTATGGATGCTAGTGTCCTTATTGAGCACTAGAATCCTCTTGAGATGTTGTAGTCCTCTAAATTGTTCACATATCTATGGAGTCTTTAATAGTGGGAATTTGATGACCTTCCCCAAAGAATACATTTCTCTATGGAATGTATTCTCCTTGGTCTAATAAGTCTTCTCATGCTAACACTTCATAAATAGGTGTCCTCTAGAATTTATTTCATTGTTTGTATTGGGAAGCATGCCTTTGCATGAAATTGATCAATTTTCATTCCAATTGGTTGAGGGCTTGTACCTCCTAGTTGAGTAACCTCTAGTGTAGGTTCCCCTTGTGTTTTGATGTTGTTTGAGTTCCCCTAGAATATATTGGAGGAAGTTGTCACCCTCATCCTACTCCATATGTTCACGAGAGAACAAGATTGTTGACTTTTGTTTGATTTTCATTATGGAGGAAGTTTCATCCTCTTGTATGATCATCATGGTGATTTTGTCACATGATTAGTGAAATCTTCCATTTGTGCCACTATGTCTTGTGCATTGGTGATGATGTATTGTGAATATTATTGTGTTTTATCACATCTATGAGTTTTCTTTGAGTTGTGGATTTGTGTTGTATCTTTTCAAAGAAAAAATATTAACTTGAACAATGCTTAAAGTGAAAGCTTAAGACATTAAAAAAAATTAAACGAGACCATAATCTCACACATTAATAGCACACAAAGATAATAATACAAGATATCCTACATGATACATTTATCCTTTATTCATTATTAATTCTACTAAATTTTATAATTACAATACCTTTAATATACTTCAATTTATATACAACTAATTTAAATTGAAAAAAATTCACATATAACTTCTTACATAAATCCTCATCTAAAAATTAACATTAATTATAGACATCGATTTAGATTTAAAAACAAGTGTGTGGTACAATCATTATTGTAAGAAGAAAGTGATAATTACAATAAAGGTTATAGATAAATAAGGCAAATAACTAAATTAACGAATATTAGTATCTATAAGGAAAAAAGTGTTTACATTATATTCTCATAATATTCTCATAGTACCTCTAGGATATTGACTCTAATTATTAACTAAAGAATTGATTAAAAAAAAAAATTAAAATAGTGCTTTTGATTCCTCTCATGACAAGGTTATGAAATCTAAAATAACTTCAACCATGCGGAGGTATAGATCTCATATACACCATACTTATAAAAAAAACTTACCAAATTTTATTGTTATATTTTATATCATATATAATATATTAGTTATGATAAATAGCAATAAGTAAAATCAAATTAAATTAAATTAAATGGAGATGGTTTTGTAATTTTTTAGCATTATTTTTTGGTAAAAAAAAGATAAAATTATTTTGTCAATAGTGGCATGGTGTGATGGTTAAGTTGTATTGTTGTTCTTGTCGTCAAGGTTCATAACTCCAGGTCAAAAATGTTTACCACTCTTAACAAAAAAAATGATAAAAATATTTTAATAGTTTTTTTTTATAAAATATAGTAAATGTAGATTGATGACAACATTTATTTAATGAAAAGATTAATATTATAATTTTTTTTGTTAAATATATTTAAAAAGAACACATTAAATGTCTTCAAAATAAGATTTAAGGATTTTGATGTTTGTATTATGAGATTACTTTTCACATTAAAATTCTAATTTCGCAATTACAACATAACTTCATAACTTAGCAAGCACCCTCTCTAACTTAAAACTAAATCAAAGTGTCACTTTAGAAATTAAAGTCATATACCTTCTAATTCAAACAAACTTACCAACAAAATAATTAGACTACAATGAGGAACTAAACCTTTCCCTCTAAATAGTTCTCCCCTAGATTATATGTGGAATATAATTTTTTATATGTTTGTAAAACAAGAGCTTAAATGACAAGAAGTTATAATAGTTAAGATTATTAGATTTTTATAGTTCATAACATTATATATCTAAATTTGTTTTCAAAGAAATTGTGTTCAATTTTAATATCATTATTTTCGATCAAAATTTATGATTATAATCTAATGATAAATCATAGAATCTGATTTGAAATATTGATATTAAATTACATGTACAATTTTCTGAACAAAATTTTTATATACAAATTGTACTAACAAAAATAAAACATCTTCAATATACTAAAGTAATTACTTTTAATATCTAAAATTAATAAACAACTACTAGAAAAATAAATAGAATACAAAAATTTATAATCATATAAACAATTTTAAAAGACATTTTTTATACAGACCAACTAAAAAGAAAATTATTAATTATAAAATTTGTTTTTGTAATTTTAAAAAATAACCGAACAAGAAAACATACTCATGAACAACCAATCAAATTTTTAAAAAACTAACAATAAATTTAACAATTCCAACCGTTTACTTATTAAATTATTTATTTACCAAAGATAATCTCGTGCACTTTCATCCAATTTCAGACTAGAATGATTACTAGTAAGAAAAATGTATTGTAATGGCTAAGAAAACACTAATGATTACTAAGAATGAGGAAGTTGATGGGAACGAATTGTAAGGGAAGCACATGCTTTTTGACTTTTAATAAGGATGTTATAAAATAATTTGTAAAAGTCTAAGAGGCAATAATGTGGGGGTTTATAGGTCATTCATAGAGTAGTTTTTTATTTCTCAAAATACTGTGCAAGACATGTAGGTATCACATGGGTTCCATTTTTAAAAAAAATTGAAAAAAAAATGTTATAGGTTTGTTTTATTGATGTATAGTAAAATTTATATTTCGTAGATCAATACAAATTATATTATTATTTAATATGAGAATTTTGTAATAATAGTTAGATCTAAAATTTTAAAAAAGGTATGTCTGTAGATAACTACTAACAACAAAGATCAAATAATGTCATAATATTTCATGCTAAAATTACCATTCATAACTCTTTTCACCATTTCTTGTACCCAACAAATCACTCTTGAACACCACCTTTAGCTAATCATGTCCAATTTTCACTCGTCGAAGAAAAGAAGTGAATCCCTTTGCAAAGGTTTTATTGTATGTCACAAATGGTGTATAGTACCATTATGGAAGATATAAGAATGGTGAAATCATTTGCTACTTCCAATTGCTCTTGATTATGGGTGACATATTGCCTAGCTAGCACTTTCTCATGTTACTATAGTATGTCCTTAGCACACACTACTCCCAATGTGACTTGGTAATATTTGACTTATATTCTCCACTAGGAGCAAGTTCAATTAATTGATTCCACCCCTTCCAACAACTTTTCACCTTTTGGCATTGAAGAGTCAACACCCACCTCATCATTGACCAACACTATCCTTAAAATGATATGAAAGGAAGAGCCTAAGGAGCCATAATTGAAAGTTTTCATATAAGGGTGCATGTGTCATATACTAGTCTTGGATTTATGTCAATATTTTAGATCCATCACTCCCAAAATCCCCTTAACAAACTGTAACACCATTACAAAATCATAAAAAAAAATATCCTGAGACAATGATCTACCACTATTCCTTGTGCTTCTATTCCTCCTTTACCTAAGCTCCTTTGGCTAGCCATTATAAACACTACAAAAAGAGTTACAACATATGGTGCAAGCACCTACCACCAATTAGTTCCAACTTTTAGAAGACCAAAAAGAGAGAAAATTGACCTATTTGCTCACTTACATAGTAACTGACTAATCATAAAAAAATAAATCTAACATCACAAAATAAAAATATAAGACTTAGTATTTATACATATTATTCCCAACATCATTTTTTGATACTATCATTTTCATAATAGTCAATTTCATAAGTTCCTATGACATGTTCATCTTCATTTTTTGGGTTCAAATATTTGATAATCAACATAAAATTATCTAGTCTCTTAGTATTCCTCCTCATTCCCCCTTATTTATCTTTTCTGGGCTTGGAAACATTATTTTTTCTCCATATAATACCTAAGGAGGTGCAATTCATCCTCATCCAACTTATTTATTACTTGTGGCCAAATGTGCGCGCTAGCAATCTCTTTCTTATAGACTAAGGTGAGGCCCTCTTTCAATAGGATCATGAACCTAGTCTTTGGGATCTCCATGGTCATTGAAACCTACATCATGATAAAAAATAAAATGACCTCATAATATGAGTCAGTAAATTGTCTTCTCTTACCTTGGAAAACCTCATTATTTCTTGCTTTCTAGATATACCACAACATTTCATTGCTTAGAGTAAATCAAAACTTGTCAAGCTCAATAGAGATGTTTTTGACATACCCAAACAATATTTCAACCCAATTAAACCCTTCCATATTAACCCAAAATAGAGAATTGCCCAAAAAGATATACCCTAATTTAAAAGCAAAAGTATGGTAAAAAAATAAATGCTCAAAGGATACCACTTTGTTACATAGAATGCACATACTAATAGGGAACCCAATATTATACACTATTAAAACCAACAAGCTTTTTTATAACAAGCAATCATCTAAAATATATCTTTTGGGTGCGTAGACAACAAACCACATGTTCAATTAAGAACATAAGACAATTTTCATTATTAGACATAATAAGATTCTGGCTATCATGGATTTTGATTAAAATTTCCCTCATTCCCACTGACATACCATATATATTCTTGGAGTTTATTTATTCCAAAATAGTATTATCCATCCAATGGATATTGCCCAATATTTTGGTAATATACTTTAGAATAACAAGAAATTTGATGCTAAAGAAAGATTTCTTCAAAACTAAAAATTGTTCTCTACATTTCTGGGATATCAAATTTCTTTTACAACATAACCCAATCTTTGATTTCACTTTTTTCTCTAATACTTCCAAAACTATCTTTTCCTTTTGAGGCCCATAGTTTATCAAAGCAACCTTGAGTTAAATCTAGAGGCTTACTATTCCAATGTAAATTCCAATGTATAGATCTATAAACAACAAAGATATTATCAATTCTTGAAAAAACATCCCTATTTTTAGGGAATGCTTAACATTTCCACAAGACCTCCATATACTACCAAAAACATTAGAGCCGAATAGAACAATAGTGACTTTACCAAAAATAAAATCATGAGGATGCACAACATTCAAAAAAATTTCCCTTCTTGGGTTTAGACAAAGCTATATTATTCCTCACCAAAATATTCCATGACTGTTTCCCAAATTAAAATATTTTACAATCCACTTGATAACTAGTGTAATGCCTTGAAATTTAAGGTCTTTAAGAGTAAGCCCCCCTAAGTTCTTAGGAAGACAACACCAAGACCAACTAATAGTGTGACTTTTTTTTCCCTTTACAATTTAACCACAAAAATTATATAATCAAAATTTAAGATTTTCCAATTTTACAACTATTGAACAACCAATTAGAAGCATAGTAAATATTTTACAAAGATAAAAAAATTTGACAAGCCTACAATCAACTAGTCAAAGAGAGAAAATGAGCATGTCACATGATATTTTTGTTCTCAATTTTCCTAAACATCCACTCCCACATTTATTTTAAGGATGGGTCAACTTAAAAAGGAGTTCCCAAGTATTTGACTATTTTCGTAGGGCCCCCCCATTTCTAGTAAGACTCAAGCTTGACCAATTAGGGGGGTTATCACTTCATCCTAAGATGATGGATTTATGGTCAACAATTTTGGTGTTGGAGGCTTCATAATAAACCTTAACTATACACGAGATATTTTTAAAAATTTCATGTTTGAGACCAACAAACAAAGTAGTACATCATCAAAAAATTGAGCACTCAAAAGCTTAATATTATTGGGAAGTTTAACACCCTTTATAGGAGCAACAATATCACCAGTATTTAGAAAATATTGAAGAACATCTAAGTAATGAAAAATAAGGTTGGGGCTAGGGATAATTCTTGCCTTATTTATCTTTGAAGAATACAAGTCTTGATGAGAGCCCCATTAATATCAAATTGAGTGGAGGCATCACAAAAGAGAACCTTAACCCAATCATAGAAGATTTTAGGGAAACTAAGGGCATCCAAAAGTGTATGAACAAAACCCCATTCACGTTGTATACTTTTTCATAATCCAATAGCACCATTCCTACCTTTTCGCTAGACTAATTTGTGTAGTTCATACATTCCCAAATAGTAATCAAATTATCTAAGATATAAGATACCCTTAGTAAAGCCTATTTGGTTAATTGATAATTTTTTCCAAACTATGTATTAGTCTTAACACTAGCAACTTAGAAAGGATCTTATAAGAGGAGTTCAAAAGAGTAATTGGTCTTTAATTTAAATTAATCATATATTTATCCCCATCCTTGGGCAACAAATTAAATACTCCTTTATTAATAGACCCCTTTTCAAATGATTCAACATAGACCTTCAAAATTTCATCCATAATCCAGCTATTGTTGCTCTTGTAAAATTCAGTAAGGATTCCACCGGGACTAGAAAAAAAATTATATTTAAAAGAATGAATAACTCTAGCTATTTATTTCGTAACAATGTTGTTGTTGAGCTCATTCTATCTCTTCTCCACCTTTGTTGGAATAATTATTTTGCAAAATTTCCTTGCTTCTAAACTTATTATATCTTCCATAAAAAATAGGTTATTGTAGAATTTTAAAAATCTTCCTTAATCTATTTAGGGTCATCAAGTATATTATCTCCCATTGAATGCAACCAATTTTATCCATATATAATGTTTGGATTTCAAAATGTTAAAAAAAAAATTAGTTCCTTTAGCTTCCTCCTTAAGCCAAGTGAGCTTGGCTTTAACCTTAGCTCCTTGAATTTTAATGCTTTGCAAGCATCTTAGATGGTGTTTAATCTTTACTAACACATTATCAACATTTTTATTAATGATGCCATGTTGCATCTTGTACTTGAATTCTAATAGCTTCCCTTCAAGATTTTTTTCTTTTTTCCTCCTATCCAAGGCCTTTTTCTTACCCATAATTTTCCACTCTTCTTTTCAACCCAAAGTCATTTTTCACATCTATCAATAACAAAATCACATAAGAGGTAATTGTTGATCAATCTCACATTATAGATGTCAACAATAATATCTTTAGATCATTTAGTAAGGAAGTGTTCAACTTGAACATATGAATTTTCCTATAAGAATTAACAACATTGTTTCCTTTAATAGTAATTAGAGTATTAATGACATAATGTTTTGACATCATGTGTGGAATCACTTGAACCAATAATTCATTTGCCTCTTTAAAAGAAACTACACTACCATAAAATTTGTCCAACCTAGAAAATACTCTCTTTACCTAAGCCTTGACTATTGGTAGATGCGAACCAAATTCTTTTCCTGCTATTTTTTTACATTTCAAGAGGATCCCTAATATTGAGCATTCTTTTCATTTTGGACTAGAAAGAAGGTTCATTTCCTTTCCAAAGGGTTTCCTTGCCACCTTCTTTATCCTCTTTATATTCCATATTAAAATTATCCCATAAGAATCCATGGGATTTTAGGGAGGCTTGTGCCATCCAATTCCATATTAAGCTTCTTTCTTTATAATCATTTTCTACATAAATACAAAAAATGCCAAATTCAACCCATTATTTTCTTAGGATGACCCACACAAACCTATTGTAGAGAGAGACCACATTTCTAACCACTAATGGCACCCAAGAATCCTTTACAAGGATAGCTACATTGCCCTTGCCTTTGTCACACTTAGTAGAAAAGGACGCAAAGTTTCTCCAAACAAAATTTAGAACATGGTCCAACTAAAAGCCTACAACCTTTACCTCTTGAAGACACAAAAAGTCCAAGTTAGGTTTCTTGTTATAGAAGGACCTAAGGAGGTATTTCTTGTCCGTTGATTCCAAACCCTTGACATTCTATCTTACACAGTGCACATTCATTTAGAGGGGGAGCGAGAAGCTCCTAGCTTCTGATTTTTGTACAATCTATTAAAGCACTTTGACAGTTTTTCTTCTTTTCCTTTCTTAATATTTTTTCCCCCACCTCTTGATTAGAAGGGTTTACTTTTTTGTTATCTTCTCCTAGAGAATTGTCTTCCATCTCTCCACCCTCTTTAAAAATAGAGGATTATCATGCTCTAGCACTATTCTCTATTTTTTTAATTTAAGTTTTGAGACTTTTCACTATTCGTAGATTTCATGGCTCCACTTGTTTTTGACACCATACAAGGGCTCAAAAAATTTATTGGCCCATTGAGTTGTGATATTTTCAAGAGCCAATTGTTGGGCATTTTTTTGCCACAAATATTAGGGAGAACAAGAGGCATGTTAGTCCTCTCATATTTTATTTTACCTAGAATAACCTTGTATTCATCCTCTTCCATAAGAGAAATATTTTTACCAATATCAACTATCTCTTGAGTGACTCAAGGCTCATGATTTAAACCACTATTTTATATTCATTTACCTCTTTCATTACTCATACTGTTTTAAACTATGAGGTCGTATCAAGATCCATTTCCATATTATCCTTATCTTGTTCAATGGGGTTTTTTGTGTTGTTCCTATTTACATCTTTTTTCTTTTGGGTAACCTTGGTAAATCCTTCCTTTGATGCCTACTTTTTTTACATAAAAAGAATTAAGCTCCCTGAGAAGTTCAATACTACATGAGATAACTGCATTTTCCAATTTTTTTTTCCAAAGTTTCAAGAATTTCAACATTGGGCTTTATAAAAATAAGAACCCTAACATGAAGATGGGGAAGTGTGAATCTTGTTTCTTATGTTTGCAGAACTTCACCCAAAGGTTTCAGAAGCTATGAAATAAATTTCCATAGTTGTGAAGCCAAAATTTTAATTTCTAGCCATCTTGGGGTTGAGTAATCTATTTTTTTTGTTATAATCCAAAGATCATGGTAAGGCTTTGAGCACTGATGGCCCAATATTCCATTATTCCTTTTTAGACTTCTTTCTTACATGTTATGATTCTTCATAAAAATTACATAGAGCCCTTTTTTGAATCATTCTACATACAAAAAATAACATATAACCCTAGTTTTTTACCCCACACTTTACCCAACCAACCATCAAAAAATTCCTTAAGGGGAGCAAATTACTATTTGGACAAACCAAAAAAATTGCAATGCTACTCAATCTATTCTTCCCCCCCTTTAAAGATGTAACATATCCAAATTAGGAGAAATGATAAGAAAACTAGGACAAGAAGACAACTTATCATGTTCTCTTTCGATAAATCACTCACCTTTGTGGTTTGCTATTACCTCCCACCCCTCCTTTGCCACCACTATGTCTAACAACTATGAAGAATGCACAAATGTGATATTTAGGATTTTCTCATATTCAACTTCTTTAACAGACCAAATTTCCACTAAATCTTCTTAAACAAGATGTTCATCTCCAAGGTTGCCAACTAATAAATCTACAACATAAATTTTGACATGCCTTTACCATCTCCAATTAATGAAGCCTACCCCTCCATTACACATTTTTTACTAGCAATACAAGGGAAATAAAATTAGAACTCTAATATAAAAAAGAACTAACTAAATCTATTTACCACACAAAGGCCAAGGGATTGAAGTATAACCCACTTTAATTATAGGATGACACAAGCTTAAAATAAATCCATGTAGGCAAGAACCAAAGAAAAAAAATATATTTAAAAAGAACACCCTACATCAAACCAAAAAGCTCTAGTCACTTCTATTATTTTTTTTTGGAAAATGTGAAGCGTCATCTCTAATCTTTGAAAAAATTAGCATGACTATGTAAGGATAATAAAATTATAGTTCTTGAGGGAAACAAGTTGTTGAATAAAAAGAAACTAGCTACTTGTCAGGAGACATATTGTATTGAGTTTTGAGATGTTATCAAGACTTCTAGTTGAAACTAGCTAGGTCCCATAGACCTTGGAACGCCTAGATTTCCCTATTAATAAAATGCTTACCTTTAGGATAGTGGATGAGACTTAGGGGTTTACTATCAAGTAGGATCAATCAACTCCACTAAATAAAAGATCATTTGAAACTTAAACCATGGCTAAGATATTGATCATACCAATTTAGATTCCTTAAGGTGATTTGGTAGGATTTCTAGATAATGTTAAATGACATAGACTCATAAGTGTTAAATAAAGAAGGAGTTTGTTTTACTAAATGACAAGATGCTTCTAAGGAGTATCCCCCTCTAAGGCCATCACACTCCACATTGTAGTAAGGCATATACCTTGTGTAAAGGGATCAATTAATCCCAAGCCTTCTTTATCTTTTGGTTGGATATAATACAACCATGATGTGGAAGGGAAATATTTTTTGTCGTCCTACTTAGCACAAATAAAACTCTTAATCAATTGAGATAATTGATTATATCAAGTTTTAGAAGGCAATCAACATGAAGTGATATAAACATGATTCACTTGGAGGATTTTTTTGACTACTTGAAAACAACTAGCCATAGATAAGAAACGATTGGTCCAATTCATGGATAAGAATAAATTGGTCCAATTCATCGATAAAGATTGATTGGTCCAATTCATAAATTTGCTTTTAATTTTTTTCATGAACCAACTCCACATGTTTTTAAGGGACACTCCAATGCCAAAAGAAATTTCAAGATATCTAATGATTGTCCCATGTTTCACTTCCCGCCATTCACTTGAAAGCCAAGAGGGGATGACAGCTAGATTAGTTCATAATAAACTCAATTTTGTGCACAACCAATTTAAAATATGAAATTATGAAAAAAAATCTAAAATATCCAAGGTGAGTATCACTTCAATAATCAATTTTTAAATATACAACATATTATCATGTTGACAAAGTGAGAATTGAAGGCTCTGAATGAAATTAATGGATAAAGCATGTTGAAATAGATAGAGTATCAACATCTAGGAGATAGGGATGGGGCGAGGCTATCAATCCTTACTTTTAAAAATGAACATTATTTACAGATTTTAATGGATCCTCCATATCAATTATGTCTAAAAGGACATCCAAAATGTTGTCAAACCAAAATAAAAGACGATTGATATGACACCTTATAAATTCTGAACGCCCAGCAGACTTCCGTGTTAACACACAAAACATAAAGGCGACTCCTGGGTACGGTGAAAATCACCAACCATTACCACTACACATCTAAATATTAACCAGCAGAAGGTTTTAACATGTGTTGGAGCATTAATGTCAAACAAGTTCAGAGGAGAAAGGCATTCTATGCTTTTGGATTCCTTTTACTGCAAGGAAACAAAACTTCATTAGCGTTGCAGGACTTAGAAACAACTAACAGAAAGTTTGTTGGGATGGTATGCCACGTATCATTCTAGTTCTACAAACAATTTATAAATTTACCATCTCGCCAGATCAAAAAGACTCTGGGAATCATAACTGTGAAGACGTGTAAAACTGTTGGATATATATATTTATAAGTAAGCAAGTGTAAAAATGAGCCAACTGAGTTCCTTGTGTAGAATAAAATAGAATAGAAGGTTTTTAACATCCTCAAGCTAAAAATAGTCTATAAGACAGTAGATTCTGAAGTGTTCTAGGATTTGTGCTTGGGCAGGGTGAATATATCGGACCAACAGATCTGGTAGTCGACAATCATTCTAACTTGATAGAAATTGTCATGGCACCTATAGTGGGACAGGGGATTTATCGCGACGATTTTTTGTCATTACTTTGTGAAGTGTTGATCTTCCACCATTGTTTTTTTGTGAAATGTTGGTCTTTCCCCATTCAATTTGACAATGAATTTTTAGTGCAGACTAGCAACAGCAACTCTGCTGTTTCCTTACACTAAAAGAGGGGTAAAATTTATTCAAACTAAAATAAAGAAGTACAAAGCAGAGACATTACATAATGAAAACTCTCTTATTGTTTCCTTCAATTCCCCTGCTTTCCTCCTAAGATTTTTCCTATCTTACGGTTGTTTTTATCCTTATAAATTCTGTACTTTTTCAATGTGAATAATCAGAATTCATTCTTGCTCTAATTCTGCAAGTTTTGGTTTTTTCTTTTCTAGCTAGATCAACTGTGGTTGCAGGTTTATTAAATTTTACATGAACTCATTCATCTGTTGAATAACTCTTGAAAAGGTATGGTGAGGCGATAAGAAGTAGGTTACTATAAAAAGGAGATTTAAAAATTAAAAAAAGACCAGTTGTCTTAATAAAAGAAAAGCTCCGATTATCGATCACCCTCATTAACAATGGTCTCATTTTTAAATTTAATAGATGAACAGCTTCCATCTGTAATTAGAAAATCCCCCCGATCATCAAGATCACATCCACCTGAGAGATAACTTGCGATAGCATACTAAAGTGAGAATCCATGGTGGCAGCTTAGAAAACCACCCCATAATCCAGGTTTGAACATCAAATTTTTTATTCCCTGATCGTGACCAGCTCAAAATTTAATAATAAATCAATCGAAATGAATGCACGAGAGTTTTTATAATCTCACTACCCAACACGGACTTCAAAATTTATGTAGGCTACATAAAGGAGAAGGAATGGGTACTCCAGCAGCCTGTCAGATGGAGGACGTGACGGAGCAGGTAATACTAAATAGAGAGATAAAAGTGTAAGGCTAATAATTTTCATAGACGGTTGTCCTTGAATTCTAAGAAGTTACTGTTCGTAAGTTCTCTGTCATTTGCTTTCAAGAGTTTCCACATCCGGACAAACTGTCCACTCTGCTTCCTTCCGTTCAATTAATACTGCACATTTCAAGAAATTATGCTGTTCTTTTTTCAGATTTCCCCTTTTTCCTTCTCATCAGGCCATGTGCATTTATAATCAGTTATTACTGTGCAACGTAATTATCCATTTTAGTGAATTGGGTTCGGTCACTTTGCATTATTATGAATTGGGTTGTGTAATTTTTACTGGAATTTCCATTTGAGGGAATTGGGCCATGCTACATGTTTATTCATCAT
This sequence comes from Sequoia sempervirens, assembly GCA_007258455.2. Classification (NCBI taxonomy): domain Eukaryota; kingdom Viridiplantae; phylum Streptophyta; class Pinopsida; order Cupressales; family Cupressaceae; genus Sequoia; species Sequoia sempervirens. Next base: position 241,205,624 of record VDFB02000017.1, read on the forward strand.
CACCAGTTACTGTGTTCAACATATAATTTTCCATTTTGGTTGGTTGCGCATGCCTATTTGCTAATTACAATCCATCACATTGTATTCCATTTTGAACAGCTGTGTTATGTGTATTCATGGTTTCCTTTAACTTAATAAAGTCTTGTAATTTTCATTTTAGTGAATTGGGGCATGCATATTCCTGATTAGATAAGCATATTTCACATCAATAGTTTTTTTTTATGCAAATTCTATTTATCCTCAATAGTTACTGTGGTCAGTGTATTTGAAATTATTTCCCACTAAGGACAGCTGAGTTTACTGAATTTTAATCATCAATATCCACTATGTATACCACAAAATTTGCTATCCTGGTGATTGTGTCCTGGATATTCCTCATCAGCAACCACTCTATATGTACATCATATAATTTCATTCTTTCCAATGGGGTTATCTATATTCCTCATGTCTGTATGTCCTTATATTCCTTTCTGGTCAATTTGTTGATGGGTATTTCTCATCAATAATTACTGAGAATTACACAAATTTCCATTTTGATAATTTGAATATGCATTTTCCCTGTGTACCAATTCTTTTCCCCTTTTAAGTAACTGGATCATGTATCACTAAATGTAATGTATATTAAAGTTTATCGTTGTTGCAGTCACCTTGCTCATGCATTTTCCCCTTTAGTTAGTCAGAATATCCATAATTTTCATTTTGGTCTCCTGGGTCATGCATATTCCTTGCCATAGATTTCTATTACTTGATTTTCCATTTTGGTTAATTGGGTTTAAGAGAATCCATTAATCATATAAGCCACCTTATATTTTTAAAACTCTGGCCAGCTTCTGCTCATTTGGGTCATTCGGATACCTGTGGTCCTGTAGTTAGGCTCCCTTTAATGTTGTGCTGGTCAATTTTTTTCACTGTCAAAACTTAGACCTGTGGTACTGTAGTTAAGCTCCCTTTAAAATAGTTGTGCTGGTCAATTTTTTTCACTGTCAAAACTTCCCTGTCTGTAGATAGATTCCTCTGCACTGTATATGTCACATTACAATTACTATTTGCATTTGGATTCGATCCCTTGATTGCCCTTTTTCTTCATACCACGCCAAACTTCCCATTTTTAAGAAAAAAAAACGGAGAAAAAGAAAAAGTGTACTTTTATACACTTCATATTATACCAAAATTTCTCCAATCTGTTATTCTTAGGACCCCACACACAATTTACAGTACAGTCCTTTCGACAGAAAATCCAAAACCGCAATAAAAAATGATGCTACATTTCACACCATAAACCAAATATTTTACCTCAAATTGAAACAAAAGTCTCTAGGTTCACACTGTACCGAGCTCTTTTTAAACGCAAAACGCGCTTAGAACTTCATGGTCGTGAGAACTTACAAGTGGATTCAATCTCTTTCTGCTTGTATGGAAAACACTATTTGTATTTACAGAATAGAATTGGATATTGTATGAATTTTCCTTGAATGCAAGTCTTTTCGCCTATTGAGGTTCACGTGATTTTCATGATGGTGGTCTGCTATAGGCTCTCAGATTGAGATTATGGTAGATGTGTTTGTAGTCAACAGCGAGGGACAGACATATGTCATGCTGCGCTCATAGAGCTGAAATATTCCATATCACATTCAACTCTACCTTTAATACTTGAATTTGTGTCATCCAACCACCTCTATCTACCACTGTCTGTATACCCCTTACACCATGTATATACAGTTGAGCATTAATTGATTGTTCTTTACTGGGGCACAAGCAGAACCTTGTGTACTAGACTGTAAATTTGCTTTAAACTAGTTATTTCAGTTTGTGTGGAGAAATATAGAAGCCGAGTTACTTTATCTTTCCAGCAAACATAGAGAGACAACAGTGTCTGTTGCACTTGTAGTAAGTTTCAGTGATAATTTATTTCAATACAAAAGTTGGAAGGACTTTTCAGGTCTCATTTATACACTGAGACGAGTGTTCCCTTAGTAAAACGAAGATTTAGTGGAATTAGCTGGGATTAATAAATGCCTGGGTTTTGGAGTTGGGTTTTATCAGCAGACAAAGACAAGATGATGATGTGCACTTGCTCAAGAGAGCAGTTCAAAATAGGGGAAATGCCTCAGTCCCCAGAATCGTTTGCTACCAGGGACTTTTCTGCAAGTGGGTTTTCTTCGAGGACTGGAGATGGTGAATGTAGGCCAGATAATGGTAATATTGAGGAAGCAGAATCATCGCTACGGGAAGGCTTTTCTCTCAATTATGAGGTTGGTGCCTCTATAACGACATCTAATTGATAGATCTCTAAAACTAGTAAATAACTGTGGGAGCTAATTTTGTTAAAAGATCCAGTGGGGGTTGGTTTACAGTATCTAGAAATAGTTATATGGAAGTATCAGCCCATTATTTGGAATCGCTACTCTTATCTTATTAGTTTGTTAGGAATGGAACGTGTAAACATAGTTTAGGACTATATTTGAGACTGCTAAAGGTCAGATCACTTTCACTGAGAGAAGGTTGTGTGAAAGTGTGAATCTGGTCGATGTTTAGTGATGGCCACTGTGAACTTAACGCTATATGGGTTGGGTTAGAGATGTCATGAATCTCTTGAAAAATAATGATATAAATTACGTGAATTACAGTTGATAGGAATCCATTTGAGACATCTATGGCCATACAATCCATTATTCACCTGAACAGTATCTTTGCTTTTAAAGAAAATTGCACTAGCTTGAAGATCCATACTTTAATGGTGCAATCCATTTTCAACTTGGGCATGTGTAAAATGTTTAACTAGGAATTTCATCAGAAGGAGAAACCTTGTAAACATTAGGTAGCTATATCTGCCTTAGCAGCTTGCTGTGGAATGGTCTTCTCAATCCTTCTTGTTGGTAAGTTCAATCCAAATTGAGTAGTTACTAGATGTTACTCAAAGCACCTGTCATGTTTTCCTTGTACATCTTTCATCTTCTAGTGCTGAAATCCCTCAAAGGAGGACATCGTTGTAGACAGTAGAGTGGGCTTGAACAGTTCGTTTACAAAGTTGTGTTTTTGGTATGACATCGGAGTTTCATGAAAAAACAACCCTGACAATGTCGACTGTGTTTATCAAAATAATTTATAGGTGATCCTCACGGTAGCTTAACTTTTTGGGAGTATAATCTTCTTTCTTGCTCTCTGGTTGTTCTGGGAGTATAATTTTCTGGTTGTCTTCTGAAAGTAAATCATAAAATTTTCTGGCTATCATCACTCTTCCTGATGATAGATCTCTAAAGTTTATCTGAAATGTTTATGTGATTTCTATATTTTATGCAGTTATTTCCATAACTGTATATGTACAATTGGGTGGTCTGTGGAACCTTGAAGTTATTAATTTGATTGCAATCAACAGTATTTTGGAATCAACCAAATTTCTTTTTTAATTCTACTTGACTTTTTTTTTGAAATATACTTAGAGATTTATGTTGATTGTCAAATTTATATTATGTTATGAACCAGGAAGCCAGAGCATTGTTGGGGCGACTTGAATATCAGAGAGGAAACATAGAAGCAGCGCTGTATGTGTTTGAGGGAATAGACATAAGTTCTGTAATACCTAAGATGAGATCCACAATTGCAAATAGAGCACATTCCCGGAAAGGTCGGTTGCGTGGGGAAGTCGCTCCTTCTATGTCAATGCATGCAGTCAATCTTTTACTTGAAGCTGTCTATCTTAAAGCAAAAGCCCTGCACGATCTAGGGAGGCCAAGAGGTATCTATACTTGATATTAAAATTATCCTTTAAAACCATGTAAATGCTGTTGTAAACATGGTTCATTATTTGGCTTTCAACAGACTTGATATTTTACTTGAAAATTTTAATTGCCTAAGTAATCGGACATAACATTTCAAACTAAGATTTGAATTCAATTCAAGAAACATGTCCTACATTATTCATGATTTTTCACTGCAAATACTGGGTACTTTATCAAGCAATTTTCCAATGAACGCTAATTTTCTTCTTTTGAAAGTTTTCAGAAGCTGCTCAAGAATGCAAGATTGTTCTGGACACAGTTGAATCCGCACTTCTTCAATGCATGCCTGAAGGTATTACTCGGGATTGCAAACTGCATGAAACAGTGAGCAAATCAGTAGAGTTACTTCCAGAACTTTGGAAGCAGGAAGGCTCTATTCCAGAAGCCATGTCTGCTTATAGACGAGCCTTGCTTAATCCTTGGGGTCTGGATTCTGAATGCTCAGGTCGAATACAGAAAGAGTTTGGCATAATGCTCCTTTATAGTGGTGTTGAAGCAGGCCCTCCAAGCCTTGGATCGCAAGTGGAGGGCTCATACATTCCTAAGAATAATATTGAGGAGGCCATCTTGTTGCTGTTGATTCTCTTAAGAAAGTTTGCTCTGAAAAAAATTCCTTGGGATCCCACAATAATGGAGCACCTCACCTTTGCATTGTCAACAACAGGACAACTTGAAACATTAGCTAATCAAGTAGAGGAGTTAATTCCTAGGATCTACAATAGAACTGATAGGTGGTATACTCTTGCTCTTTGTTATAGTGCTGGAGGCCAGGACGAGGTGGCCTTAAACCTGTTAAAAAAGTCTGTTGGTCGTAATGAGAAGCCAGATTTTATCCCAGCCCTTCTTTTGGCATCAAAAATATCTTGCAAAAACTCCAACCATGATAATCTGGCTGTGCTTTTTGCAAAAAGAGCCTTAGAAAACCTAGAAATCCAAGGAAGGGAAGGTAACTGCATGAAATTCGTTGCCAATGGTTTGCTAGGCAGTGCCTTAGGGAAACAGTCTAAACTAGCACTTTCTGACACAGAAAGGGCTCAGATGCAATCTGGGGCTGTTACTGCTTTGGAAAAGGCTATGTCAACAGAGAATGGAGATCCTAAAATGCTTATGTGTCTTTGTTTGGAGAATGCGGAGCAGCGCAATTTAAATGTTGCACTAGACTACGCAAGAAAGTTACTAGAGATGGAAGGAGGCACATCAATAAAAGGGTGGAGACTTCTTGCCCTTATACTCTCAGGACAACAAAAGTACTCTGAGGCAGAAACAGTTATTGATGCAGCATTGGATCAGACTGGAAAGTGGGAGCAGGGGGGGCTACTTCGAACTAAGGCCAAGCTTCAGACTGCCCAGGGAAAATCGAAGGATGCTATCAAGACATATGGCCGGTTGCTTGCTTTAGTTCAAGCTCAAAAGAAAAGTTTTGGGAATGGGAGTTGGAAGCGTAAGGTATGCATTCATCATTCATATCTCTTATGACAATAGACAGTAATTGTCATTTTTTATCCAGACTTTTATTAGGCTTCTCTTCATCCATTCTTTTTGGTCCACTTTTATCTGATGATGAAAATTAGCTGGCATGCTCATTCCTAACACCTAATAATACTATTAGTTGCATTTAAGTTTTAGGATTATTACTGGGAGATTTGAATTCCTGCAGCATATATACAGTGTAGAATCTTAACCATTTGCAATCATTTCATAAACATTGTAGAATTTAAGCAATTGTCAGGCATTTCTTTCTCGACACCACTAGAAGAATTAATACATAATAGGACAGCAGCAATTGCTTACTAGTGTATTCTTGATTTGTTCCGAGTGCACAGGGTTGGGGTGATAGAGACCTAGAATTGGAAGCCTGGCAGGATTTGGCATATGTTTATACAAGCCTAGAGCAGTGGCAGGATGCTGGAATTTGTTTGCAGAAAGCAAATGCTCACAAACCTCACTCTGCCCAAACCTGGCATGCTACTGGTATGTTATTTTCACCTTATGCAAATATCTTACATTGGGAATGGGTATCTCATCAATTTTTTTTCTATGATCCCGGATTTCTGTTATCTGGTTTCTTGATTCAACATCATTTTCTGTTATGAGTAGCTGCTAATATCTTAAGTTGTACTAACTGGGACTTCGTGTACTTTATTAAGGGGTGCTATATCAGGCACAGAAGCTACACAACCAGGCATTGAATTCCTTTTCATATGCCATAGCAATTGATCCTGAACATGTACCAAGCATGGTATCTACCGCAGAAATCCTAAGACAACAAAGTAAGGTTAAATCATTACCTGTTGCCAGAACCTTATTGACAGATGCTCTTAAGCTAGATAAAACTAATCATAAAACATGGTTGAATCTGGGAATGGTTCACAAGATGGAAGAGCGTTTGCAGGATGCTGCAGAATGTTTTCAAACTTCTTATCTACTTGAACTGTCTAACCCAGTTGAGAGTTTCAATTCAGTCTAAGCTTACAGGGAGGTTTAAATTCAGCCTAACAAGAATTCATTGTGAATTTCAATTCACTCTCAATTAGAATCCATGAAATGAAACTGGCAAAGCTTGCAGGGAGTATTGGTTACACTGAATGGTATTCACATGTATAACCCAGCTTGCACACTTCAGTTGCAGGGTCTGACGTTAACAAGTTCTCACTGGTGTGATCAAATACATCACGATTGATTTGATGATTTTAACAATCATTGTAGTGGTAGAATTTGTTTTAACTACAGATTTTTGTAATTTTTCCTGCTAATGCTGGTATACCAGCAGTGCCAACATAATCCATCTCTCAATCAGCAGTGCCGACATAATCCATCTCTCAATCTGATTGACTATTGTATATTTACTCTTATTGCGTGCATCTGTGCATGATGTATGTAGATATGTGTACAGTGAAACTCAAGATTTCTCAGCAATTGGGTAATGTGTATGTAGCTTTATATATTTTCAAATCAACAAAACATATATGCTCTTGACTGCATTGATATTTGTCTAGTTTTAGATTGCCTCACAGAAGAATGAGGTTTATGAGAATTCCAGGCAATATAGATCAAGGTTACATGGAGGTGGCTGTGCAACCTATTTATAAAAGTTTAAAATAAATATTAAAAAAAAAATTATTTTATTAAATTATTGTAAATAAATGACTGAAATTTTATGTGGGCATACATGTTCCTTGGAAATTCTATAAAGCTTTATTCTTTCCTTTTAAATTTTATGTGGGCATACATGTTCATTGGAAATTCCATAAAGTTTTATTCTTGCTTTTATAATATATTTTTTAATATACTATTCTTTTGTTTTTCTCTATTTATTACATTTTTTAGGGGAGAGGATCCCATAGTTGAGTACTCTAACTTCGCGCTTCTCAAAATCTTATGTGGAAATTTTAGATCACTCCTAATTCTTTACAGCAGCTTACTTGGCAAGTCCCCTACTTATAGCTAAGATTTCAGGGTCACATTATAAAATATGATGCTACATCAGCATTTTTTTTGTTGAAATGTCCAAAAAAGCCCAAAAAAAGTGAGACTGATCTATTTATTGTTGACTGTTCTGTATGCTACCTTGGATGGCACCATTAAAACTAGTTTAGTAGTGAACTTGCTAAGTTCAAAATATCCCCCTCGAAATCTGGACCAGATATATAATTTGCCAATGATTCCTTGTGAGGTGTGGCTAGAAATTTGCTGCAATCCCGTCAAGTATTCCAAGAAACATTTCTGCCAAATTGCAGGATCTATTTGGTATAAATTTTTGTTATAAAAAATTCTGAAAAATGTTAACAAACAGATAAAATCTGTTAAAACTGTAGTGAGGCTAAAAGCATTATCTCTAATGAGGCTCTTTACTGGAATTTGCTCCAATTTCTAAGCAGAACCCACCTTAAAGCTGACAAATACCCTGCAATAGGACCACTAGGATACCGAAAGATCTATTAGGAAATTATGGGTCCAATAAATGGCTTTACAGTTTATAAAATTACAGAGAGACTATGAAAGGTCTATTTCAAGGAATGAGTACATGAGTATTGACAATTACGGCTTGAAGAGTGGGCTTGATGAGCAATCATTCACACTTGAGACAATGGAATGAGAATAGCCCATCTGAGGAAAAGCTGGTGGGTACTCAGGTACACAGAGGTCACCCACCAACACGCTGTTCTAGATTTTAATGATTAGAATGATTTTTTATTGGAATTGATTTGGGAGTCTATTGAGGCATCTTTAACATTGGCTATTGTGCTGATCTAAAGTTATTTTGAAATAGTGTAATAGATGAAGTACACTCGAAATTATTCTTGTTGACATGAACTCTCAACTAATACAATGATAGCTTCAAAAGTAAGAATTCCTCTTGGAGTACTTTAATAAGGATCCAATATTTGATACTATTTCAATAACTTTAGGTTTGTCGAAGAGCACCATTAACATGAGAATTATTGAAGTCTCACCTTGTTTGAGGTTTGTTGAATAGGCGGCAGTTAGATGATGTTAGCTGGCATCTAGCTTTGGTTGTTGAATAGATTCTTCACCTTTGCGCTTCTCTGAAGTCTGTTACTTTCACTCATATTCCTAGAGAGTGGAATGGTGTTGCTGATTGTTTGGCAAAATGGGCTTCTGATCATATTCAGGGTTGAAACTTGGTAGATCGAGGTCAATTACCCCTAGATTTGTCTCAATAGTTAGACCATTTGGTGGAGCTGGATAAGACTATTTAATGGCCTTGCTTTGTAATTTTTCCTTGTTTTAATAAATTTTTACCCCTTTTATGTTAAATAAAAAAGTCTCTTTTATAATCTTTTTTAAAGTTTCAAATAATTTAAAATTTAGAGAGAGCACTGTTCACATGAGAATTACTTTTAAGTGTTTTTTTTAGAAAAGAAAAATACACCCTTTGATGTATTTAGGCTAATCAATTGTAATTAAAAAGTACTAATTAAATTATTTTAGGTAAAGAGTTGAGTCTAAGTGAGTATTGAGAAATATATTAAAATTGACAAAGAGGGAAAGACACTCTTAGTTTGGTGTGACAAAATATTTTATTGCAATGTATGATGGGTGCTCTAACTTTATAATTTGTTGTCAAATGTGTGTCAATAAGGCTCCAATAAGTTGAAACATGAACTATGTTTTCTCAAGTCAAATCTACTTGTATAGGCTTGAACCTCAAATTTGTTGCCTTAATCTTGCAACTTGTGACCTTAAACTAAACATTTTTACTATTTTGAAATATGTTTTGCCTATATGGATTTTTATATGGATGACGCTTAAAAGCATCAATAGGACTTGCTATCAAGCAGAGGAATGCACATCTTATCTTGATTGTAGTCACACATTGTTCTTCTTTATTCAACAATGTTTGAACAAGATTGAAGACACACCAAACATAATGCAAATGTCTAGATGTCAATTAGTGTTCATGTAGATGTTGATGCGATGATTGCTAAAGATGCTTAATTCAGTTGCTTGTAGTGTGTGACAAAAAATATTCTATTACAATGAATAGTATGTGGTCTAACTTAAGAATTTGTTGTCTCTAGTCAAATCTACCTTTGTAGGCTTGAACCTCAAATGTCTAGCCTTGATCTTGCAACTTGTGGCCTTAAACAAAGTGTTCTTACTATTTTGAAGTATATTTTCCTATATATGTTTGAGTAGGATGGTGCTTAAAAGCATACATAGACTTGCTATCAATGATGTAGGGCTAAGGAACAATTTTCTACTCATATGAAAATTTTATTTCACAACAAGACCAAATTGATTCTTCTTTTTCGTGATCAATGGATTATTTGCAAAATAGGTCCTTAGATATGCAAACTAGATATTAAATTTTGATTCATAAAACTTACTAACATCAATTTTAATTCATAATTGCAATGGAATTCTTGAAATATTATGTATCTTTGCTCTAGAAAACTTGTCACCTTTCTGCATTTACCAGCATGCTCATCAAAATAAAAATTTTAATTATTTCTGGGTTTTATTCTACTAGTGTCTAGCTTTCCACAACATTTTGTATTTTTCAATTTCATTGAGAAATGAGAGATGATCATTTTACTAAGACTAGTTTTTCCTTTTTTTTTGCACAGGTAAACTCTCTTCATTTCAATGCTCAATACAAGGCTTGCTTTTATACATCAAAAGGAAGATGATTCAAGCCCAAGATAGACTCATCCAAATCTTCTTTTATTTAGAAAAAACAAAACCACTCCTAAAATGACTCTAACCTCCTAGATACAAGCTAAAAAATTAGGTTTAGTTTTATTCGTTGGCTCATTACAACTATTATTAAAAGGTTTATTTAGAAAAATCAAAGCCACTCCTAAATTGACTCTAACCTCCTAAATACAAGCTAAAAAAATAGGTTTAGTTTTATTTGTTGGCTCATTACAACTATTATTAAAAGGTTATAACAACCAAATTCCTACCTATGTGTATGAGCCTAGAAATATCTAGAAACTATGACAATACATAAAAAAAAATACACATATAAATGATGCAATTGCATCAAACTACCAAGGAACAAAAGAATTGTTCATGGGCTCATGTCCATGAGTTCTTCAATGCTGCTACCATGCTTTGATATATCTGAAGTTGTCATCCACATAGCATCTTCAAGTGGACGATCTTTCCACTTGACCAAATATTAAAGATACTCTTTGCCTCTAGTTTTCTTCACTACCTTCTTGTCTAGGATTGATTCAATTTCCTTTTGTTGTGTTTTAGGTAGTTCTTGTTCCCAATTTATGATATGATCATTATCAGGTTCAGGTGCATTTCTTAAATCTACTTCCCCCATGAAAGGATATAAATATGAAATATTGAATATAAGAGAAACTAAAACTGAGATTTGTTACCAACTTTTTCCAAAGAGTCTTCCAAAAATAGCCAACAAACTTAGTATCCCTATCATAAACAATACTTCTAGGAAGTCCATGCAATCTTACTACTTCCTTGAAAAATAAGTTGGCAATGTTAGTTGCATCACTTTTTTTAGTACATGTTATAAAGTGTGCCATTTTGGAGAATCTATCAACTACGACAAATACAAAATCATTACCTTTCTGAGTCTTCGGCAATCCAAGTACAAAATCCATACTGATTGAATCCTGTGGCCTATTTGGAATAGGCAAGGGCTGATATAATCTTGTGTTTTGGCTTCCTCCCTTTGCATGTTGCCATATTCAACATCTTTCAACAAACCTCTTCAAATCAACTTGCATTTTTGGCAAAAAATAGTATGCACTCAATTAAACAAGTGTCTTATTTTTCCCAAAATGTTCTACCAAACTACCACTATGTTTCTCCTTTAGCAAGTTCTCTCTCATGGAATATTTAGGAATGCATAGCCTACTGCCCTTGAACAATAGTCCTTCTTGAAGCATATAGTCCACCCCATGGACTCCTATCTTTACTTATAGGATCTTTACAGGTTACATAAGCCTCCCTAATGTTTAAATCCTCCTTGTACATGTCTTTTAAGGCATCAAATCCCAAGATATTCGCTTGAGCTTCCTGCATAATAAGATTTCTCCCACTTAATGCATTTGTAACTTTGTTAGATTATCCACTTGTATGCTTGATTAAAAAGGTAATTTTTTTCAAAAACTCAATCCATTTTACATGCCTTTGACTTAATTTAGCTTGACTACTAATAAACTGTAAGGCATGGTTATTAGTATACAATACAAATTCTTTAGGAATTAAATAATGCATCCACTTCTTCAAAGCTTGCACAATGGCATATAACTCTTTGTCATATGAGGAATACTTCTTTTTAATAACATTAAGTTTCTCATTGAAATAGGAAATTGGCTTACCTTCTTGGCTAAAAAAAACACCTATAGCAATCCCACTAGCATCACATTCCATTTGAAAAAGTTTATCAAAATCAGGTAAGGCTAAAATAGGTAGTTCTGTAATCTTTTTCTTAAGTAATTGAAAGGTTTTTTTCAACTTCCTTAGTCCATTGGAATAATTGCTTATTTCCCTTAATTATTTCCATAATTGAAGCACAAAGTCCACTAAAATTTCTTATAAAATTTCTATAGAAGCTAGCTAAACCATGAAATCTTCTTACCTCAAAGACACTTTTTGGATTAGGCCTGTAACATTCCCATTGCTCAACTCAATAATTTCTCCTATGTTTTACCACAAGTAAATTTTAACTAATTTCAAAACACATAGTGATAAAAAATTTCTTTTCAAAACAAGATAATATGCACATTTGATATAATAATAATTCATCTTTCTCATTTCATTCAACATAATGTACAATCTTTCCAAAGAAATGATTTCACAAACTAGATACAAAATACATTTTCCATCTTTCAAAGAAATAGATACAAGATACATGCATAGCTCGTCTGAGCTTCAAAGGCATTAGAAATACAAATGATCTAGGAAATCCCCCTTCAAATCTTGGCTCGTTGATTGAGAGGAGAAGTATCACTCAGGCTCTTTTCTGCCATCTACAAACTTACTATGGTCCCTTGCACATCTACCACATATGGTAAGATGGCCCTACCCTTTGACGAAGAGCTTTGGTTTGGAAACCTCAAAATACTAGCCAATCCTGAGCTTGATGTTGTGTCCTACATAACTAGAACTTTACCATACAGTGTTTATATTCTATGTGTATGAAAATCCCGGACTAGCATGCTAAAAGGTAACATAATGAACTGGTGTAACTAATGGAAAATTACACCACTTTGGCCAAAGTATTCATCACCCCTAATTCAGAATGGATGTCACACGCTCATCCACCATTCTAGTTTGATTTGTTATGACCATTAATATTTAATGCATAGGATATCTCCTTCATTGAATTCAACCTAATCCCATGAATAACCTATATACTCTAAGTTCACTATGACTCATCTAGTAGGTAAAACATGTGTTTCCATAACCTATCTTCACAAATATAGCTTTAGCTATATAGACTCCAGTCTATTGAAGTATTTAATACTATATAGATACACACCCACTCCTTAATATGGAGTATGTAAAAACACTCAAGAAATAGAGATTCTAAAACTATAAACAAGTGACTTTCAAATTCACAAAGGTAGAAAATAATATTTCCCTAATAACATATCTCATTTTCCAAATAAAAACAAACAAATCACAGAATCATTCCAAAGTCAATCAAAGCATAAAAGAGTAAGATTCAACATGCCTCCAAATGCAAAGCTCCAATTTGATCCAGTTGGTTCCCAAACTTAGTCACCTCGAATCAACTTTCAACTTAGCAACTATCACTTCCACTTTTCTCAAATACCCTCACAAATTCTCTCACTTAAACTCTTGCAAAATCTCTCTTTAAACTCTCACTAAACTTACAAGAATAGAGCAATATTCATAAAATAATAGCAGAATGCAAATATATGTCCCTCTGAGGTAAAGAACACCTCTATTTATACACAAAAATCAGGCATCTAAAGGATAGAAATAGGGTAATAGAATCAACACTTCTCAGTTCAGTTGGTTTGACTCAGCAAGGTAAATAAAAGGTGGCAAATTACAAACTTAAGACTCAACAATTCTGCACAACAAATCACTTCTACTATGGATAGCAAGAGTATAATTCAAATATGCAAGGTAAATAATCACACAGATTGACTCTCTCTTTTCCAACATCTTTTGACTAATTCTCCCATTCAAATTTTGCCTCCATCGCTGGATAGAGCTCTCAAAACAGACTTCTAAAGGTATGCAATTATTCATAATTTGGCTCCACATAAACTTCTTATGTGCTATTTGGTGTTTTAGATAAAAGACCAAGTCAAAGCTTTTAAATGCATTTCAAATTACCTTCAATATATTTGACTGTCTTGAAATCATTTCCATGCACCTTACATAGAGTTGCACGTATTTTGCAAAGCATGGTAATACTTGTGAAATGCTCACAGTGCTGCCATATTGCGTGCTATTCATTATTGTTGTGCTTTACAATGTTTATGATACGCGCTTTACATATAATCAACACTTTAATATATAATCAGTGCTTATTCAAACATTATAATATATCTATGATATATATATGTATGTACGGTATATATCTATTATACACACACACACATATATATAACTTAACATGTTATTATATATATATATATATAAACTTATACGTTTATATAGAATATATGTCATTCGATCTTCAAATACATAAACATATTTATTTCCAAATTAATATCGCTCATGTATATATATATACATATATACATATATACACACACTTGTATGGACATTGCCATCATGTCAATACATACACGTATATCAATATACATATATAAATATCATATATATACATCGTATATATAAAACATTGCTTCCAAACAATTAAACATATACAATTGCAATAACATTGACTACCATATATGCATTAAATATATATATATATACATGTCGCCTTGTCCATTCGATGCTCCCATGCATATGGGTAATCCGTCCACAAGCATGCGTAGATACGTATATCTACGTATACTTATATACGTCTTTACTCATGTGTATGAGTTCATCATAGACATGCATATATGTATGTATATATACATCCTATGTATATATCTCATCGATAATACTCATAAAGAAGTACTCATAAATAAAAAGAAACTCAAACACTTAAATCACGAATATTTTCACAATCAAACCAAAACCTCTCCTAGTTCACGAACAACCAAACTAAGGTTGCTTACCTTTTTCCCATAACTACTGACTTGATTTGACCAATCTAAAAGTGTGTGTGCGAAAGCTCAGTTAGACTCATTAAGGGTTACCAGACCAAAACTCTTTTCCTAAGTGATACTTCCCCTCCCTTTTGGAGGCGTGAACCTGTACCTGCAACCAACTTGGCACGTTTGTAATGGTAGTCAACTGATCACAAAATAATCATTTGCATTATATACGCCATATCAAGTTTAATACATATATAACACCAATTTGGATCAACCATTTATTTATTATATTTCCAATGATTCATACAAACAAAGTACAATCACACTTATTTCCTTCAAAGTTACAAACACACACATATATGCAAGTATTTCATCTAGCTTGGTAATACTAACTAGGTAAATACACAACGGGGTGTAACAAGGCCATTCTATTATGGTTTTGACCTTTTCCTTATCCATCTTTAAGCCTTTTTTTAATATAAAAAATCACAAGTAGATCAACTTTGTCTTCATGAAAGTACACTTCTTAAGATTGATTAGTAATTTCTCTTTATGGAGCTTATTCAAAATCATTCCAAGATGTCTAAGGTGCTCCTCCTTTGCATGACTATAAACTATAATACCATCTAAGTAGATAATGAAAAATTTACTTACGAATTCTTTTTGTACCTCATTCATGAGTCTTATGAAGGTGATTGGGGTGTTTGTCAATCCAAATGACATCATTGTCCATTCATAAATCATATTATTTGTCTTAAATGTTGTTTTCCATTCATCACCTTCTCTGATTATTATCCGATGATATCCAATTTTTAAATCTATCTTAGAAAAGTATCTTGCACCATTTAAACAATCCATCAAGTCATCAGTTCAAGGTAAAGGAAATCTATACTTGATTATGATTTTGTCGATGGCTCTTGAATCTATAGACATTCTCCAATGTCCATCTTTCTTTGGACTCAATACTGTTGGAATGACACAAAAACTCAAACTTTCTCTTACTATCCCTTTGTTTAATAATTTTTGTACTCGATTCTTGATTTCTTCACTTTCTGTTGGAGTCATCCTATAAGCTACCTTGATTGGTAAATTGGCCCCTAGAATGAGATCTATATGATGGATAATGCTTCTCATTCGAAGTAATTCATTAGGTAAGTCATTCACAATAATATCAACAAACTCACTTAACAAATCTTGAATTTTTATAGGTAGATCAATCAACTTTGTGTTGGTAATGACTACTCTTGGCTTACCAATTAATGCAAAACTTACCTCCTCATTTTTTATTTCATTTATGAATTATTTACCACTAAACATCAAAACTTTAGGACTGACCTCCTCAATTTCATTCTCATCTATTAAAGGTATGAGTGTGTGCTTCTTTCCATCTTTTTCAAAAGTGTAAATATTACTTCTGCCATCATGAATTACTTTCCTATCAAATTTCCAAGGCCCACCAAAAAGAACATGACAAATATATATTGGCATAATGTCACATGCTATCTAATCCTTGTAACTTCCTATCTAAATTTTCACTTGGCATTGCTTGTTTACCAATTTTTGATGTCCTTTTTGTAGCCAAGACACCTTATATGGAGTTGGGTGTGTTGTCTTCTTTAGGCCTAGTTTATCAACCATTTCAGTAGACATAAGGTTTTCAATACTTCCACAATCAATAATAACCTTATAGCATTTACCTTTAGTCTTGCATGTGGTTCTAAATAATGTTTTTATTTGAGAAGGTTCTTGAATTTCTTTGTTAGGTTTTAGCAAGAATATTTTCATGAGCAATGACTCTCCAACCTCAGGGGCACCTTCATGAATAGGTGATTCTGCACTCTCCTCTTTAGCTTGAGCAATATGGGTACCCATAAGATCTATGACCATATTTATTACATTTAAAATATTTTCCTAGAAACCCTCTACTTTACCTCTTGAGTAAGGTCTTCTACCTCTGAAAGAATCATTACCTCTTGGGAGTTTTTTTTTGATGATATGAGTTGATAACTTCTTTATGAATTTGTAGTCGACCTCTACCACTTTGTTGTCCTCTACCTCTGAAACTTCTACTTTTACCCCTTGAATTTTTGTTTGTTTTCTGGATAGTTTTTCCTTTGCCTTGAGAGCACATTGATATGCTTATTCAACTATTTTTGGGGACAAAAGGATGATTTCATCTTGGATGTTGAATCTCAATCCATTAAGATATTGAGCCACCTTCTCAGGATCTTCTTCAATATGACCAACTCTAATGGTCAACCTATAAAATTCTTCTATATAAGGGTGAAGCCACAATAGTGGTTTACAATTTGATGGAGGAAGGAAAAATGAGAAAAAAACAACCCCATGGCAAAAAAATTGGTTTTATGGGTTCAAATGAACCTACAAGTTTGATCAAACCAAAAAGGGGTTTGACCGAACTAGGGTTCGAGCGAACCCATTAATTACTGGGCCCACATTTCCCACCCAAAAAAAAAAAGGAAAATGCATATTGAAGGGGGTTCGAATGAACCCTGGTTCAAGAAAACCCCTAGGGGTTAGCTCAAACCCTTAGGGGTTTGTACAAATCCCCCTTATTCCTCATTCTCCCCCTAAAACACAAAAAAAACCTAAATTTTTACGCTTCAAAGCTCGAGTTGAGGATGAAAATGGAGGAGTCTTCACAAACCCAACTAGAACTAGGTAGTCCTCAGAACAAGTTATCCAATGAATAAAATTTTAATATGTTTTGGTTTTATTATGTATTTGTTTTTTTAGTTTTATTAAACATAGGTTTTTCATCAAAAATGAAGGTCTCTGTTCTACACATGTGGAAAAATAGTAGATTATCATTTTTTTTTTTGAAAAATATGAGTGCACCAAATATTGAAGTCCTTGATCCAACAAAAAAATAAAAATTAAATTTTGATATATACAAAAAGTTATACGTTATACATTCGCGCTATGTCTGAATTGTAATTGGTTTGACTTTGAAACTTGATTAAAGAAAAAATATTCAATAAAAACTATCTAACCAAGTGGAAGAACTAGATATCGAGTTACAAATCTAAATTTGAAAGAATTAGAATTTTATCCTTAATGGAAAAAAATTTATGCGTTATACAGTGTGCGTCACTTATTAAAAATGTTGTTTTCTAGAAAAAAACCAATTTTCGTGGGAGATGGAAAAAGAAGTGCAATCTGATTCCAAAAATTTTGAAAAAAATATTTTAAGAATCTACAGACAAAATGTGACGAGACTCTAGTTTGCATCATCTTCAAATTCCTGACGATTTAGCCACTATAGGTGCCCAAATGTGAATATTTAGTTAAAAATAATAATTTCAGTGTCCAGTTTGGCCAAAAATTGTAAACCACTATTGCGGGATCACCCATAAGCTTTTATTGACAGTTATTTTTGTCTAAGATTTTGCACTTTCTTGAAAATACTAAGTTGATAATCTTTGGGCATGAATTTACCTTTCAATTTAGCCACCATCCTATCCTAGCTCTTGATCTTGGGCTTTCCTTTCTTTCCTTTGTTGTCTTGTACTCCATCCCACCAAAGGGATGCATGACCCTTTAGTCTAGTTACTACAAACTTCACCTTCTGGTTATCATCTACACTCTCATACTCAAAGTATTTATCCATGGAACTGATCCAATCAATCAACTCCTCAACATTCAGGTTGCCTTTATACATGAGTATAAGTCTAATTTTGGTTTGGAACTTACCCCAAAATTGCTCTAATAATTCTTGCTTCATCTCCTTCTACTTCAAGAAGGAAGGTATATCCATTTTGTGCACTCATCTAGTCATCAACTTTCATCCATTTGCATCTACATTCAAGCATATAGTCAAGACTTGTATTTAGCCACATCAAGAGCCATCAAGGAGCATACAAACCAATCCAAATCAAGGGCCAACCAAGGAGTTTCAGCTGCAAGAAGGAAGGTATATCCATTTGTCATCATTTTACACTTTCCTCTTTGCATTTACAAATTTGTTAGGCTAATCTTGAGGTGTTTCTTTATGTTTCTCCATTGCATTTTAATTGTTTAAAATAGGTTAAACATTTTAGATATCACATTTCTGGCACGCCCGGTGGGACCCACAAGCGGGTTCCTATGTTTCATGTCTGCAGTTGTTAAGTTTTTTGCAGGAATACGTTGCGGAAGGGTGACTACGCCCCTGATTTTCTGCAGTGGGGCGATTGCACCCCTGATTTTCCGCAGTGGGGCGATTATGCCCCTGATTTTCCGCGGTAGGGTGATTACACCCCTGATTTTCTGCAGTGAGGCGACTACACCCCTGATTTTCTACAAAAGGGCGACTACGCCCCCTCCTTGACCAAATTTTTTGGCTAATACTTTTTCTGCAAAAAGGCGACTATGCCCCCTCCTTGACAAAAATTTTTGGCTAACACTTTTTCTGCAGAAGGGCGACTACGCCCCCTCCTTGACCGAAATTTTTGGCTTACACTTTTTCTGCAGAAGGGCGCCTACGCCCCCTCCTTGACCGAAATTTTTGGCTAACACTTTTTTTGCAGAAGGGCGACTACGACCCCTCCTTGACCAAAATTTTTGGCTAACACTTTTTCTGCAGAAGGGCGACTACGCCCCCTCCTTGACCGAATTTTTGGCTAACACTTTTTCTGCAGAAGGGCGACTACGCCCCCTCCTTGACTGAAATTTTTGGCTAACACTTTTCTTGCAGAAAGGCAACTACGCCACCTGGGCTGAAATTTTTGTGCTAACACTTTTCTGCAATGGGGCGACTGCACCCTTGATTTTCCCATAGTGGTGACTGCACCCCTGATTTTTTTACGCCTTGATTTTCCACAGTGAGGTTATTACCATGATTTTCCAAAAGGGCGACTCCTGATTTAAGGGCGATTGGTCACTGCGGCAACACATTTTGAAAGGTAAAACTGTCATTTTGGCTTCAGTTTTTTGCTATTTTCAAGTATTAACCCCCTAACACTGTTCTTGCAAGGATATTGGTGTTTTTTGCTAACTTTTTGCAGCATATTTTTGTGAAGATGATGAAAAAAGCAGGATAAAACATCTAACATTTGCTTACAGGGCTATCCGTTCGCTCAAACTTTTTAAAATATCCTTGTTGTTTTCCTTAATCTAAGAACATAGTTTAATTAGGGGGAGTAATATTCATTGCTTGTTGTGTCTGTCTTTTCTGTTACCCAAGGGGAGCATTAGCTTGTTTTCTCTTTCTCCTTGCACTTCGTGTGAGGCTGGGGAGTAGTTGGAAACAATTAGTGCTTTCTTTCTAGTGGGACCTGCTTGGGGATTTTATCACCCCAAGGGATGATTCCAACCACGTGTACCGGCGGGGTATATAAAGGGGGGAGAGCGAAAGCTGTACCCCAATCCAGTCACGTCGTAATTGGTAGAGCGTTGAAGCTAGGGTGATACCTAGATAGACGTGAAGAGTTGGTTTGAGCCCTTCAGTATCTCGCTGGGGTTCCCAACTCACGCTTGTGATGGGTTGGTGTTCACGGTTGTGCCTCACATACCGAGAGTATATCGAGGACTCCCTAGACACCTTGTGCATCCTAGATTAAGACCTCTTTGGCCATACCCTTAACACTAATCATAGGATTGTGTTTGCTTGAGAATGTTTTCTTGTGAGAAACCAGTGAAATTTTTGACAAATTGGCCTTATCATTGTCATTTTAAAGACCTTGCCATAGTCACTTTCATCAAACCAAGTCCTGAATTTTCCGCAGTGGGGTGATTATGCCCTTGATTTTTCGCAGTGGGGTGATTACGCCCCTGATTTTCCACAGTGGGGTGATTACGCCCCTGATTTCTGTAGTGAGGTGATTACGCCCCTGATTTTCCGCAGAAGGGCGGCTACGCCCCTGATTTACTGTAGAGGGGCGAATTTGCCCTCCTGAACACCCGAAATCACCCCATTTGGATCCGTTTAGCCTCTAAGCCATCATTTAATCATTCCCAACTGTTATTTCATCATCCCAAGCCTCCGTTTTGTCACTCTAAGCCTCCAAAAACCTCCATTTGATCGGTTTAAACCTCCATCTTATCGTTCCAAACCTCCATTTAACCATTCTAAATCCCCATTCATTCTCCACAATCATCCTCAATCCATCTGCTCATTTTAAATTTCCCCATAATCCATTCAAAAGTCCATACCATCACCCAGCGAACATCAAATTTTTACCATTTGCATCACCAAACACCACCCATAATCAAACCGCCTTAACCTTGTATTACAAAGTGGTTACCCAAATTGACCATAGCACTTGAATTTGATTATTAGTCGTTAACTTCGACCCAAATCAATTTACTTCCATCTTGAGGTGAATTCAGTGTCATAAGTTATCATCCTCAGACAAAATCAATCCATTTCTATCTTAAGGTGGATTTGGTGCCGTGATCATCCTCTTAATCAATCAAAGCTCTAGGTCACTAAGGGTAACTTTCTTTGATTAAACTTAGGGTCTCTCACATCTTTCATCATCCAATCATACCCATTCAATCATCCAAATCTATCAAAACCAATCATTTGATCAAATTATCCAATCAATCAAATCGCATTCATCCTATCACCACAATCCTATCCAATTCAATTTATCCGATCAAAATCCAATCCAATCCGATCTATCAAATCAAAATCTGATCCAATCAAAGTCCAATCCAATTCAATCTATCCACATAAGATCCGATCTAAATCCAAACCCTCCTCTCATCTCATCAAAATCAGATCTCATCCAATCACAATCAAATCATTCGCCAAAGGAATCCTTATAATCCACCCATAGCACACTTGCATGCCTGTTCAAACTAGGTCACAAGTTAAGAAAGAAATGGCACAACAACAAGGTCAAAATTCCCAAGCAAACGTGTCTCAAGACCTTAATAACAATACAAACCCTGCCAATGGTGCCAATATTGTTCAAGATCCTAATAACATCCCCCAAGATCCTCATAATGGTACTTCATCGCACTCCAACACCGAAAATTAGAACAACTCACCACATGGTGAAGAGAGTATGGCTAATCAACCCAAACTCACGCTTGAGGAACATTTTAGTAATCTCGCCAATGCACAAATGACTAACCGTCTATTTGAAAAGCATGGGGAGGAAATTTTGGCCCACCTAATCGAGAAGGGTGTCAAAACTCCCTCAGGTGTTGACTTATCCAAATATAGGGGCTCCACATCTAATGTACCCCAACATTCACAAAATGCACTAGAGAGTTCATACGTCCCCAATGTTCCTCCAGTTGAGGGATGGCATCAACCTGAATTTGGAAATGATGTGCTTTATCATGTTAACCACCCCCCACATGCTCCAATCTCAGTTATGAGGAATCCTCAAGTGCCTGATCCCAATAGTCCTCTCGTCTATGGTATGCCACAAAATGTTCCACAACCTGCGCCATTAACGCTAACAACACCACCTCTTTCGAATCAACCTACTGTCAACATTGGGGGGGGGGGCTTTACCGCATTGCTCCCCCCTCCTGGGGCTATAAATCCACCACCACTTTCATATACATCTCAACAGCTTCATCAATCCAAACTTCCACCTCAATTACCTCTGCAAGCTACGTCCCAACCGAATGTTCTAGTTGGTACCCAACAACCTCCCTTACAGAACACCTCGATGTCATCTCAGCCACCTCATCAGCAACAACCCCTCCATAATGTTTTGGTTTCTTCTCAACAACCACCATACCAATCGCAAGGAAATCCATCCCGACCTGCCATTTAGACCATATCCCCATTCCTCGCATCCATCTTACGTCCATAAACTCAACCACAACACAACACCCCATCTCGGCCCACACAACAGTTGACATCACAACAACCCCCTCAACACTATTACTATCACAATCAACAACAATTTCACCAACACCCACCTTATGTGGCCTCCCAACAATCACAATAGTACTTTCAACACCCACAAATCAATCCACAACATCCCATCCAAGCTCCTCAGCAACCTACCTCACACTTCTATCAAACAAATCCATACTATACCCTGCAACAACAGCCCCCGTACCAACAAAATCCCCCAGCTTATCAACAAGGCATGTCATCATCCAACTATCAAAATTCATACTTCAACAATCTGGTGCTCTCTCAGCAAGATCCTTTATCATCCTATCATCAATATCCCCCCAACCAGCCACCGGTCCACTCAGATCTATTGGAAATCAAAGCTGCTCTAAAAGACCTTCAAGCTAGGGCTGGCAAACAATCATTCAAATTTGAAGACATATGCCCATATCCATTTGATCCCTCCATCTCATTAATTTTGTTTCCTAAACATTTTGAAATACCAAAGTTTGACAAATACAAGGGAAACAAAGACCCTAAGGCTCACTTGCAGGAATTTTACTCCTAGTGTCAAGAGGTCATGCACAATGACAACTATCTCTTGCGCCTATTCCCACGAAGCCTGACAAGCCACGCCCTGGATTAGTTCATGACCCTCGAAAAAGGGTCCATAAAAACTTTTGCAGACCTGTCAAAAAAATTTGTATCCTACTTCTCTTTCAATTTGGAGAAGGACACAGACACCTTAGATCTCCTCAAAATGAAACAACATGAGGGGGAAACCTTTACTAGCTACCTACAAAGGTGGCGTGCATTAGCAAGCTGAATGAAGACCCCTCTGAAAGAAAAAGACATGGTCACTCTTTTCGTGGAAAACTCTCATCCCGACATGGCCCATAATTTTAGGTTACATTGTGTCACCACTTTCATAGAGATAGTGGAAAAAAGACCCGTCCTTGAACGTGCCCTTGTTGCCAAGGGACACATCAAAATACATAGTCATTATAAAGAGAGGTCATTTGGCGATAAACCACGATTCTGGAACAAGAACAAGAATGCAATGAATGATGGCGTGACGAACACTAAACACGTCCAAGTGGCTAATACATCCCAAAAACAACAATCGTCTATACCTAACGCCATCTCTGTACTGCAGGGGACACCTCGCCCTCCTCAACAGTCAAACCAGAACAATCAGGGGAACACCAAACGCCAGTATGCTTAATTAGGAGAACCTCTGAGTGTTGTCTTTAATAAGTTGTTACAAATCAACTATCCCATCAGGTGCCCTGTCACCAAGCCATTTGATGAGTCCAAACCCAAGCCCACATGGTTTAAGGAAAATGAGTATTGTGAGTTCGATAAAATCAAAGGACACTCTTTGAACAAGTGTCAGGGTCTGAAAAACTACGTCCAGGATCTCATTGATCGAGGTGATATCAAGGTTGACCCCAGTCAAGCTTCATCGTCCAATGCTCAATTGCAGATATATGAGAACACCTTCCCAAACCATAATCAAGGCCCAAGCACATCTAGCAGTAATCCCCAAGAAAACAACACAAATAATGTGAGCTACAAGAATGTACCCTTCAATTACGAGAGTGTCATTCATTACATTGAGTAGGTAGAACCCCGTGTATCCATGATACATGTTAAAGCCAAAGACCCTCAGTGTGTTGTTACTACATGACGAGAGCCCGCATCACTATCTCTGCAGCCTCTGCACCCACCCAATCAACTCCTGTAAGCTCTCAGTACAACATCCTTGATCACTTAGGAAAGACCCTTGCTCATATCTCCATTTTGGATTTGTTTAAGTCTTCCCCTGTACATCAAGAAATCCTTAATAGAGCCCTGGAGGAAACCCATGTGCCTAATGACATCGACCCCACACAATTCCAAGTTTTGGTGGGACACTTAGCTTTATCTCATCAACTCCATTTCAGCCAAAATGACATGCCAAATATCGATATCAATCATAATCGCCCCTTGCATATCGAAGTTGTAATTGCCCGCCATAAAATAAAAAGGGTCTTGGTAGATAATGGCTCTACCCTCAATTTGTGTACTCTGAAATTCATAAAATAAATGGGGTATACTCAAGCATATTTAAGTAATCAGATCATCACAATTAAAGCCTATGATAATGTAGAAATGAATTTAGAGGGAATTATCAGTCTTCCTATCCAAGTGGGACCTGTGCTTCAATACACTACCTATCATGTCCTTGATCTGGACTTGCCATATAATCTCCTCCTTCTTAAGCAATTAAAATGCAATGGAAAAACATAAAGAAACACCTCAAGATTAGCCTAACAAATTTGTAAATGCAAAGAGGAAAGTGTAAAATAATGACAAATAGATATACCTTTCTTCTTGCAGCTGAAACTCCTTGGTTGGCCCTTGATTTGGATTGGTTTGTATGCTCCTTGATGGATCTTGATGTGGCTAAATGCAAGTCTTGACTATATGCTTGAATGTAGATGCAAATGGATGAAAGTTGATGACTAGATGAGTGCACAAAATGGCAGCATTTAGTTGCAAAATGGCTAAGTGTTCTAAATGCCTTAGAGGATGGGGTATTTATAGGAGAATTTGAATTTTCTAGAGAATTCAATGGTTGTGATTTATCCAACAAAGTCAAGATGAAGGGCTAAGGTGAGTTGAGGACTCACAAGCCCTCACATTTTGACATGTGGAATGTGAGAGGGCTAAGGGTGAGATGATGTGTAGATGATGTGGAAGAGAGGTACATGATGTGGAGGAAGGACAAATACCTTCCAAGTACTTTGATGTGACCTTTCAATGATCACATGGGGAGAGGGAAAGTTTTGGGAGAATAAAAGTGAATTAAAAATTCATAATGATTGGAAGAGTCTAGTGGATAAGACAAGGTTCCCAAAAGGTGGGAATTTGTCACATGTGACTTGATGTGACAAGTCAAAGGTTCTAGAAGATGCATGGGAAAAGGGGATTCTAGGAGGAATAAAAGTGAATTAAAAATTCACATGGGGAAGAGAGGAGCCTAGGGTGAATAAAAAGGAATTAAAAATTCCTTGGGGGATGGGGAGAGTTGACCAAGGTACTAATTAGGTTTGACTAATCAGTAATTAGAGGATAATTATGGGTTAATGAGGATGAGAAGCCAACTTGCAAAAGTTGGAGGATGTGACACATCCTAATCAAGGATTAGGCATGTGCACATCCTTAATGGAGAGATTAGGAGATGGATTAGGATTAGATGAAAATGACATGTGAAGAATTAAATAAATGTAATATTTATTTAATTCATTTGATGAAAAGGGGATTAAGGAGGGTAAAGTATTAATTAAATACCTTAGGGATTTGACATAATTAAGGATATTAATTAAATAATAGTAATATTACTTAATTAACTCGGATAAGAGGATGTTTAGATGAAAAGTGATAAATTTAGATAAATTAAGTGTCCAAATTTGGATGTCTACACCTACAACCATGCTTGAATATTCCTCATCTCCTCTAGAATTTCTTCATTCACAAATGGTCTTCCTCAACCTTGTCCTCTTCCATGGACTTTGAATGCCATCTCTTGACAGAGAAAGTCTTATCTTGCACTTACAAGAATTGTTTCTTGCTCTGATACTGATAATGATGTAGGGCTAAGGAACAATTTGCTACTCATATGAAAATTTTAATTGACAGTTCAATAATAAATTGATTCTTCTTTTTGTGATCAATGGAGCACGTGATCGGGAGCAATATCCATTTCTTGCTCTAGTGACATCCCTTGCATTTGTGCGATGAGTACCACACTACAAAATAGGTCCTTAGATATGCAGACTATATTAAATCTTAATTCATAAAACTTATCGTCAACAATTTTAATTCATAATTACAATAGAAGTTTTGAAATATTATGTATCATGCTCTACAAAACCTATAACCTTTCTAAATATACCACCATGCTCATCAAAACTAGTTTTATAGAATGATTTCTAGGTTTTATTCTACTAGTTTGCAACTTTTCAAAAAAAATCTCAATTTTGTTGAGAAATGAGAAAGTTATGAACATTTTACTAAGACTGGGTTTTTTCCTATTTTTTTGCATAGGTAAGTCTCCTCATTCCAATGCTCAATAAAAGGCTTGATTTTATACATCAAAAGGATAATGATTCAAGCCCAAGATAGACTCATCCAAATCTTCTTTTATTTAGAAAAATCAAAACCACTCCTAAAATGACTCTAACCTCCTAGATACAAGCTAAAAACAAATAGGTTTAGTTTTATTTGTTGGCTCTATTGAACATCTAGAATATTGAGAGGGGGTGCTGGATCAGTATTCCATAAAACCATTCATATAAAATCCATCTAACCATTATCACAACTCTAACTAAATCAATATGAGAGAACATAGAAAACAAATCAATGCAACCACACACATGAACACCAAGATTTTTATGTGGAAAACCCAAGAAGGGAAAAACCATGGTGAGGGTTAACTCACAATATATTATATCTAGATACATGATATTACAAGGCTCATTTCTAAGACTCACTGTCCTTGAAAAAGGCTCACTTCCTGAATACAAAAGATGGCTATCTGCCAAGATACAAAGATTGTAGCTCACTGCCAAAAGTATGAAGTGATAGAATACACCTTCAATGTGCAGAGTTCAATTCCAATGAAGCTCAGACTATGAATTACTACCTCACACAACAGTCGCTCAACAAATTTTCTCTGATCCCCAACTGATAAAACATTTAAGCTCGGATCCTCGTTCACCTTTCTTCCACACTCGCACTCCCACTCACTTCACACACTTTCTCTCTTCAATGAATCTTATATATATACAAGTATATATTAACCATCAATTAGGTTGGCCTAATTAGATGGAGAAAAATAACCAAAACACCCTTGTCGGCACCATATATGATTTAAAATATTTTATCCATGTAGTGCATTATTCCAAGTCGGCTGACATCTATAAAACATAACTAGTCTTCATAGTGAATTGCATACATTAGGTTGGCCAAGACTAGAACACAATTCAAAAAATATGCAAACCAACATACAATCCTCAAAGAAAATACCTTCTAGATCTGAGACCACATCAAATTCTCATCATACTATCATCAAAGAGACTGCCATTAAAACCACAACATTAAGATGTTCCCCTTAAGAAAATGCAGAGTCTCCCACACATATATGCTAAACAAGGAACAACAATAGAATACAAAGTTGAACTCTGTTAGAGATAAAAATTTTCTCACAACCCAAAACTTTTCAAGATCTAGGATATAGCTGTTTGAATGAGGCATGATAACATGGTTAAGAGATTAGAGTCATATCTATTCATGTGGTGAATTCTAGACTCAAATACCAATGCACTGGCTCCTCACAAAAGAACATTACCAACATAGAACAAATTCTGGTAAACCAAGTAATCTTCCCATATAGTTGTCACCATGTTGACATCAATGACAACACAGAAACAACCAACATAGACCATCCATACTTCATGCTCATGTTGCAAGGCTCCATATTTCCAACATGCTCATTACAACTATTATTAAAAGGTTTATTTAGAAAAATCAAAACCACTCCTAAACTGACTTTAACCTCCTAAATATAAGCTAAAAACAAATGGGTGATCCCACAATACTAGTTTACAATTTTTGGCCAAATTGGATATTGAATTAAATTTTTTAAATTAAATCTTCACTTTCAAGCACCTATAGCTACTAAACCATGAGGAATTTGAAGACGATGCAAACTAGTGATTTATGAATTTTTTTCTATAGATTCTAATTTTTTTTTTAAAAAATTGGAATCAAATTACATTTATTTTTCCATCTCCTTCGAAAACTAGTTTTTAACAGTAAACAACATTTTTAAAGAGTGATGTTCACTGTAAAAAACATAACTTTTATTCTATGAAGGATAAAATTCTTTTTTTTTTGAATTTAGATTTGTAACTATGATATCTATTATGTTCATTTGGTTTCATAGTGTTTTATTGAATAGTTTTTTCTTAATTAAGTTTTGAAGTCAAACTAATTACAATTCAGACATAGGTGGATCATATACAACATAACTTTTTTTGTATCTATCAAAATTCCATTATTATTATTTTTGTTAGATCAAGGACATCAATACTTAGCATGGACATATTTTTTAGGATTTTTTTGGTAATCTACTATTTTTCCACATGTGCAGAACAAAGAGCTTGATTTTAAGTGAAAAACCTACATTCACAAGAAATAAAAAATAAATATAATAATAAAATTAAATATATTTGAAATTGTACTTTTTGGGAAGCTTATACTAAGTACTATATACTTACAAAAAATAAATTTTAAATGAATTCATTTGATGCCCCAAAAGGTAAATCAAAAGTGGTTTTTTATCAACATTTTGATAGGTGTAAAAGAGACTCTATTACAGGTATGGTTTAAAACTAGCAGGGTTCTATCTAAGGGGGTTTAATCTAAGGTGGTTTGATCAAACCCTCTTCAATTGGAATCCTTTAAATGAAACTTTTCAAAGCTTAAATCATTATATTTTCTAAAAATATGTGATTTCAGGAAAAAATAGGATGTCTCAAAAAGTGTAAACCACTATTGTGGGATCACCCAAATAGGGCTAGATTTATTTGCTGGCTCAATACAACTATTATTAAAAGGTTATAACAACCAAATTACTATCTACGTGTATGAGCCTAGAAATATCTAGAAACTATGAAAATACATACAAAATGCACATATAAATGATGCACTTGCATCAATCAAGTGGAGGAATGAACATCTTATCTTGATTATAGTTAGGACTTGTTTTTCCTTATTCAACAATGTTTGAACAAGATTTAAGACAACTTGCATGGGTAGCATAGTTGGCTTGAGTCTTGGGTTTTCTCCTCAAGGTCTTGGGTTTGACTTTTAGGCCTGGGTTTGACCGATGCACATGGCGAATGGGTAGTTGTGTGCATCCCCAAGGGATTAATCTCGCCCCATCTTGCCCCTTCCTGAACCCAACTTGGAAAAACTAAGACCAAGGAAAGGCAGGTTGGGCATTGGGTTGGGTTGCAAGGATACCCTTGAGTTACCAAAAAAGAGATTGAAGAAACACCACACATAATGTAAATGTCTCGATGTTGATTAGTATAATGAAAATGTTGATACAATGATTTCTTAAGATGCTTATTCTAGTTGCTCAATTGTATACATGTTCTATAGATAGATCTTTTTGTCTATCAAAATTGTAGAGCTTTGTCCTTTATACAATGATGTTGTAGAAAATTTGAATATTTTGTGTGTGTTTGGTGAGTTACAACTAGTTAGTATCGAGTTGAATATGATGCATAATTAAATTCAAAATTTTAAATGGGAGGTTGATGCCACCTTATAGGCCATGATCCAGGATCAAGGCTACTTAGATTGTCTTGACCTAGGATTGGGAACATGAAAATTAAGAACTATGTTCAAACCACTTGGGTATGGAAACTCATGTTCAATTTAGGTACATGTTGAACTATAATTCTTGCAATAAAATTGAAAGGAAATATGCATCCACCCAAGATAACACATAACCCAAATAGATAAATCTATGCAAACAAGTATTCATAATCCATATGCAAAAGAATAAACAACATACCATCAAGGATGACAAAAGATATACCTTGGGAAAACCCTCAAGAGGGAAAAACCCATCCTCTAAAAGCATCCATTTCTCATGTATTATTCAGCAATAAACATTACAATACATCTTCAAAGTTCTGTATGAAAAGATTTGAAACATCAAGCCCTCTACAAGCACTCCATGTGAGCAAGCATGTAACCACACATCCCATGCCATGCTTCAACCCTCACAAATGCTAACAAGAGCTAACCTCTCAACTATCCAACCTTAGACAACTACCCATGTGTTTTATTTTATAGAAACAAGCTCACACAAAACACCAAGTTGTATTACATAAAACCATGTGACTAATATCATGAGCTTACAAAACCATTATCCCCTCATTTAATATTGGTACTAAGTTTTCCCAATATTAAATATTATTCCCATGTACAAACTCACATTAAATATTTAATCAATGTTACATACAACACATAAAGTGGCCCCAAGAATGCTAGACCCATGTGATGCACGTATCCCTAGATCACCTAGGTGCACCACATAATGAATAAATATTACATTATAACATTATGCAAGGTGGATAACACACTTTTTCCTAACAAAAAAACTCAAATTAAGCACTAGACTATTGCATACAAACAAAGGTCAAAATGAGTAAAAAATGAGTGGAAAAAATGCAAGTCATGTAGTTTTCACCTCAACATTTTGTCCCAACTTTAGCATTTATGTGAGATAATATGAATCATCAATATTGAAGTAAACCAATTAGCCAACATGAAAGTAAATGACAAAAACATTCATCAAGGATATAAATATCGACTATACTATGTTTACTCTTCAAATGATAATAGTTTTGTCTCTTGAATCCCATAAACCAAATAAAGCATTGAAACAAGCATAAGAAAATACATAACAACTCCAATAATCAATGTCTAAATAAAAAATGATCTAGGACTCATGAATATTCACTATAACTTATACACATATACTGATAGATAGGTGTAGGGTTCATGAAGAACCAATGTTACTATCAAAGGATGTTGTGTATGATTCTTGAAGGACTATTGTAACCATGCTTCCAATGAATAAAGATGGTGTAAAACTCCAAGAAAACCATTGCAACCATACAAGTTTTGTGTAGGACCCCTATGAGTCAATATAATCGTGAGTATGTGGTGTGGGATCCTAAGAGAGCCACTACAACCATAAACTAAAAGCACTAGTGATCAAATAAAAGAAAAACAAACAAGACATAATAAAAATACCAAAAAATATCATGACAAAAAAAGAAAGACAAGGAGGAACATAATAGGAATGGCTCCATAAAAAGGCTAATAACATTATACCAAAATGAAAACATGCCATTTTTCTTGTCAACATGTTGCAAGAGTTTGTGAGTCACTCTATAAATTTGTATCATGCAATATCCATAGGGAAACTAGAAAGGAAACTCAAGAAGAAAGTGAAAAAAAACACAACATAAATGGTCATAATTACTTGTGTCAATATATGTCACTAAAGGTGTATTTGTGTCACCCACAAGCTAGTTGAGAGCATTGATAAACAAATAACACAACGACAACATAAAAGGTAAAAGGTGGAATATAAAGATAGAAATGTCTTAACCTATTATATTTTCATAATCTTCTTGCAATAGGAGATCATTTGTTGGAATAATCACCAATGTCTCCCTTCGGATTTGAGACATGGACTAAATGCCTCCTATTGACCCATTTATCTCAGGTGTTTGTATCGGGCATTAACAAGTCAATATGTTGGCACAATGAAAATGTGTTCCAAAAAATGGTATCAAAGTTGGGTCATGGGTTTGAATCCCCTTAGGTGATGTTGAGGTGGGATTGGTGGACTAATCACCAGCGTCTCCCTTCAGAGTTAGGACATGGACTAATTGCCTCCCATGGATCCGTTTACCTCTAGCATTTGTATTGAGCATTAACAGGTAAATCTTTTGGCACAACAATAAACGTGTTCAATAGTCATCCTCATCCCAATAAATAATCTCAATATCGTCATGCTCAACTCTAATGAAACAACTTGCACAATAATATAATTTGGAATATGTTTCAAATATTTGATAATAATATGCCACTTTGATGGGATACCTCCAACAGTCTTCAATAAGGACACAATATTCAATATGATGATAATAAATTACCTATACTTCCTATATATACCATACTTATGCCTAGGATATCACCCAAGTTGACCTAGATAACCCTATATAAGCCTTGGGTAGACCAAAATAACTAAATAACAATATAATAATGATAATATGACTCAATTAAGAGTTAAGGAAGCCATAAGCCGACTACTCATAACCAGGGCTATGCATACTCTAATATTAAGGGCGTAGCATCAGCCCTTGAACACTATGTAGAGTTGTTTCTTTGATAAGTATGCTAGAGAGAGGCAAAATTTATAATCCAAATTACATAGTCATTGTTTATCTTTCCTTGAAGATTTCTTCTCTTGTGTTTTGAACTTGCTTTCATTTGCATCTTTCTTTGGAAGCCATGTAGCTTTAGCACCATTTGAAAACATAATAGCTATGTGATGATTATATATAACACCATTATAATTTTCTTCCTTTTTTGCCAGATATGAAATTTGTTGCTCCTAGGAATTCTTTAAAAAAAAAAGATGTCTAATCATTGATGCATGAATATAACAGTCTATATAACATGTGGCTTTTCTAGTCTTATCTAGACTATACATTTTTCTATGTGTAATCATAATATGATAATGTTATTATCACTTCATATTGCATATGAATAAGCTACTTTGGTCTCTTAAATACTTGTATTTTCTCTTTATTAGTCCTCTTTGAAGTATTTATAAAAATAATATAATGTATCCTCATGATCATAAGGTTTCTTCTTAGGAATCTTAATGAATGTACCAAAAGTGGAGTTACTTGATTTTAATAGTGACACATATGGATCTCTTAGAATAGTGATAATGTAGCCTTTGTGACCATATTTTATACATTAATGTAGCATAGAAGGAACTAATTTACACCACTCTTGTTAGAATTGTGAAACAAGCACAAAACCACGAGCCACAAGATCAAACAACAAACAAATACACCTTCCACACAAGAGATCTGCAAACAAGAATTGTTATATTCTTCAACAAGAAAAAGCTACAGAAACAAGAGACTTTCAAGAAGATACGAAAGCTCTAGATATTCTCCATGAGTAATTACAATGAGGGTTGAGTGCTTCTAAGAGAAAATCCCTAAATGAGAAAGGGACCAGATCATGACAAGTGTTAGAGACATAATTGTAGACACAAAAAATGTACCGATTTCACTTGATCCTGATTACTAACACTGCTTCGTCCTGAATCATCTTCTTGGCTAGTCATCACCTTTCATCCCTTAATTAATAAATCAGTTTTATCTAATTAAGTTGTCATCTTCCTGTTAATTAAATTAATCAATCTGATTTAATTAACCCTATGTCTCTATTTAATTAAATAATTCATTTTATTTGATTAAATCTGTAAAGTCATCTTATTAAATTAAATAAATTAAACCTTATTTGATTTAATCTAACATCACCCCTCTTTAATTGAATGGATCAAAATATTTTATTTAATTAAGTCTAAATCATATTCCTCTCAACTTTGATTTAAATCAATCCAAAAATCTAAATCAAATAGTCACATCAACTAACCTTTTATTAAATTAATTAAATCCTGATTAATTTAATCCTAATCACATGAATCCTTTAGATTTTGCAACTTGCACCAATAAATCATATCTTTGATTTAATAATTCCCTAATTACTTTCAAAATGGCATAAAAAAGGGGAATATTCCTCCAAGTTTGAAAATCCCTCCAAATGGATTTGTCCTTCCAACAAGGCATTCATTTCCTCTTAAATGTCCTTGTGCATTGAGCCAAGTGGCATTTAATTAATTCCTTTCTCCCTCCAACAAGTCATTTCATGATTTTCAAATTCCACCTAATATCATTTATTATGCACATTCATCAAAATGTGCTCAAGCTTCCTCCATTCACATCTTGACAAGTGGCACTTGGCCATTGGTTGTTGAATGATCCCACATTGCTTCATTTTGCTCATTCCTCCATCTTTTCTTTCTATAAATAAAAGGCTTTCCTTTGTATTTTGGATCCACAACTTAGAGAAAATTTACTATCTTCACATTTAGAGCAACTTCATCCATTTCTATAGCATTTTCCATTGTCATAGCTAGGTTATTGCAGATTTTATCAAGGAATCACATTGTTCTTCATCACCAAGCGGATCAACCTTCATCAAGATCATCAAGCTTGCAAAGGAGTTGGGAAATGGCCAATTTCCACATCAAATTGGCACCAATTCTCCCATGGAATTGAGAGTTTGCATGTTTAAATAGGATTTCATTGCTTTTCTTTTTTTGTTATTCATTCTCCTTCCTATTTTGAGCATTGTAGATGAATTTCATGGGGAATATTAGTTGTAACTTGCATATGGATCGAATATGGTGTTTGTTTTCTATGTTTATGCAGGTCTAGGATTGGGGTTCACAATAATGATCTAATATTAGCTCAACTAATAAAGCATTAAAACACTCCTAAGTTTAGCTTAAGTGTGTGAGAATAAATTAGACTAGTAATCAATTAGAGATTAATTAATTATTAGCTAATGTATGATAACTCTAATACCCCCCTTAAGATGAACTTAGGGAGCAACTAAAAACCCTAAAAATAATGCATGATGGGTCTTGACAAACGAGGCCATGTAAGGTACCCATGTACAAACAAAAGATCTCTATAATGCAAAGAAATAGAGAAAACCTCATGGGAAAAACTCCACTCCAAGAAGAGATGAAAGCCAAGTGAAGGACTGAAGAAGCCTCAAAACAAGAAAATGTTGTCCCAAAAGATAGGAACAAAGGATGAACAAAAGAACACCACTGAAGCATGAAGAAGTTGCAAACATTGTCGAAGAATGACTGCTAAAATGATGAAAACAAGAATGCAAGAGTGTCCATATGGTAAGTGCTCCATCTCACCGAAATGCATGGGTAACCAGTCGTTGCATCTACCTAGTACATAGGAACAAATACTGTATACATAGCTCACTCCAATGTGAAACCAAAGAAGCATTAACACCAACAGTAGAAACCCCCCCATAATGCTGAAAAGGGAGAGGCATGGTAGGTACACTAAAACTGAATCTAGAAAGAAGTGCATGAAGAAGAATCAAGAAACATTTGTATGTGCGGACATGAAAGTACCCACATATAAAGGGTGTGAAAACAAAAGTCACACATGCATGAGGCTATTGTCATGGAAGGAACACTCACTTGACAAAGGTATGATGGCAAAAACAAGTAAAACATCAAATGCCCTCATGGAACTTTATAACATAGTCCGAGTACAATAAGGCACAAAGTGATGTGAATGATTGCATAAAAGATACACCTACTATGACACTTTATTTTAGTGCGTTTACATAATGAAAAATTCATACAATGGGATCCCACAATGTCCAAAAAAGGACCACATGTTGAAAAAACAATTCTTTGATAGAAAAAGAGGAAACTAGTAGCACCATGATGAAGTACATGAAAAAACATGCACTTTCAAAGAAAAAAGACCCAAAAATGTGTCTGGATGTAGAAGTTATGGCTCATCAAAGTCTCCAAAAATGAGAACTGAACAACTACAAAATTGATAAAATAGAATTCTAGAAAAAAATAGAAGTCAAAACTAAAAAATACTTGCACCACCCTGAAGAGCTCAAAATTTTACCCCATTTCAAAAAAAATTGCACTAAAAAAGCCCACTGTATGGCCGAGATATGGCCTTTGGAATATTGGGTGCAAAACTGAAAAGCCCAACGAAGAGGGGATGCGTGGGGAAAAATAAGATCTTTGCCAAATTTGTCAAGAACACCTCCAAAAATAGGGGTCCACCAATTTTAGAGGTGTTGGAAAAAAATCTTCCAGGTACAGTACATTTATTTTGCCAAAAAAGAAAAAATTGACTATTTTTCTTTTAAGTTAAAAAACTTCAATGCTATTTCTAAGTTGGCCAAGAAGCGTGGAGGTATTGTGAGGACGGATCCCTCTGCGTTGCTTCTTTGGGATAGCATCTTGGCTTTAAATCTTGTTGATATCAAGCCCAGTTGTGATATCCTAATGTTTAACCTATTCTAAACAACTAAAATGCAATGGAAAAACATAAAGAAACACCTCAAGATTAGCCTAAGAAATTTGTAAATGAAAAGAGGAAAAGTGTAAAATGATGCTAAATAGATATACCTCCCTTTTGCAGCTGAAATTCCTTGGTTGGCCCTTGATTTTGATTTGGTTTGTATGCTCCTTGATGGCTCTTGATACAACTAAATGAAAGACTTGACTATGTGCTTGAATGCAAATGCAAATATATGAAATTGATGGCTAGATGAGTGCACAAAATGGCAGCATTTAATTGAAAAATAGCTAAGTATTCTTCCAAATGCCTTAG
Source organism: Sequoia sempervirens (assembly GCA_007258455.2). NCBI lineage: Eukaryota > Viridiplantae > Streptophyta > Pinopsida > Cupressales > Cupressaceae > Sequoia > Sequoia sempervirens. The sequence goes on from VDFB02000017.1 coordinate 241,242,006, forward strand.
AGGATGGGGTATTTATAGAAAAAATTGAATTCTCTAGAAAATTCAATGGTTGATATTTATCCAACAAAGTCAAGATGAAGGGCTAAGGTGAGTTGAGGACTCACAAGCCCTCACATTTTGACATGTGGAATGTGAAGTGGATAAAGGTAGGATGATGTGTAGGTGATGTGGAAGGGAGGTACATGATGTGGAGGAAGGTCAAGTACCTTCCAAGTACCTTGGGGAGTGAAAAGATTTCCTCAAAAAGGAACTTCTTGTCCCCAAGTGAGTGAAAATGACATTTGAAGAATTTTAGAATTCTTCAAAAATCTCCATGGGAAAAGAGAAAGTGGTTGGAGAAAAATTCATATTCCTAGGAGAGTCTAATGGATAGGAGAGGGTCTCCAAAAAGGTTGGAATTGGTCACATGTGCATGAGGTGACAAGTCAAATATTCTAAAAGCCTTGGAAGGATAAAATGTGAATTAAAAATTCACATGGGGAGGAGAGAGACCTAGGATGAATAAAAGTGAATTAAAAATTCATATAGGAAAGAGGGTCAATGCCAAGAAAGGCAAATGGAAAGATTGACTAAAAAGTGGTACTAAAAATGGCTAATGACTTTGATTAAGGTTGTGCAAATACTTGATTATGATAATTAATGGAAGATTAAAGAAAAGTGGCAAATGTAGGAGGATGTGACATTAATCCTTGATTAAGAGGATGCATATCTTAATTATGAATTAATTAAATTAATCTAAATTAGGGATGGATTATGGAGGATGTGACAAGGAGAGAGAAAAGAAGAATTTTAAATTGATTTTAGTTCAAAAAAATTAAAATGACTAAATTAAATAAATTGGTGTATTTATTTAATTTAGAGAGGAGAAAGGTAGATAAAGTGTTTAATTGTTAAATTAAATACTTTAAGAACCTTATGTGGGAAGTGTAATATTAATTAAATAAATTAATATTGACATAATGGATGAATAAAGAGGTAAATTTTATCATATGGGAGTGATCAAATTTGGGTGTCTACATTTTTCCCCTCTTCGAAATATTGTTAGAATAACAATTTTTCGAAGACAAATAAAACGTCGGTGATGAAGAAAGTGGTAGGACCCGATGCCCCAGCATGAAAGAGATTGAATGAGCTTCCCAAGTGGAGGAAAAAGGATAGGGATTCCCCAGTGACTGTCACGAAGGGATGGAAGGAAATGATAGGGTATGCCCCTTCAAGAGGGCGGTTGGGGAAGAAACAAGGGGGCCCCGGATGACTTTTCAATAGAAAAAATGGAAGACACCGTTGGATAGAACGCGAAAAACTAAGCAACTTTGAATTTTGTACGGAGTCGATTGGACGTATGGTTTGCAAATGGCGGCTCCAGGAAAGAAGGGGATTAGTTGGGAGAAAAAAAAGTTAAATAAAAGGTAAAAAATACCTTTTATTTGAAAAAAAGAGGGGAAAATAAGGGTTAAAAGGTAATTGGAAGAATTACCTTGTCTCATTGTTATTGTAGCAATTGAGAGAAAAGGAGAGAAGAGGGAGAGGAGACGAAGCAACGATGCCACAAGATTATGATACAAAAATCATTCACCAAGTGGACGAGCTGCGGAGATGTTGGACTCACTTCGTGGTGCCCCACCAGGTGAGTAAGAAAAACCATGTTATGTATTTTAAACATTTAGCATGTTTTAAAATATGTAATATAAAATGTAAAAGGTGGGTTTTGTGGGCAGGAAAAAATTAAAAAATGGGTAATTTTTGTTTGGAGAGAAAAGGGAGGAAAATGGGATTAGGGGGCGGGGAAATAGAGTGGGCTGCCGCACAGAGGGGCAGATCTGCCTCGAGCTGGGGCGAGCTCACCCCGGCCGAGGGGCGAAGTCACCCCGATATGGGGCAGGGCCGCCCTGGCAGGGGGTAGAGTCACCCTGAGCTGGGGCAGAGCCGCCTCGAGCTGGGGTGGGCTCACCCCGGTAGGGGGTGGAGGTACCACGAGTTGGGGCGGGCTCACCTTGGCAAGGGGCAGGGCTGCCCCAAGCTGGGGTAGGTTTGCCCCGAAAGTGGGGCAGAGCCACCCCAAGCTGGGGCGGGCTCACCCCAGTAGGGGGTGGAGTTGCCCCAAGCTGGGGCAGGCTCGCCCTGGCAGCGGGGCAGAGTCGCCCCAGTAGGGGGCAGAGCCACCCCGAGGTGGGGCAGGCTCGCCCCTGAAGGGGGGGCGGAGCTGCCCCGGGGTGGGGTGGGCTAGCCCCGAGCTAGGGCAGGCTTGCCCTGGCAGGGGAGGCGGGCTCGCCCCGGCAGGGGGTGGAGCCGCCCCGAGCTGGGGCGGGCTCGCCCCGGCAAGGGGGCGGAGTCACCCCGAGCTGGGGTGGGCTCGCCCCGGCAGGGGGCAGAGTCACCCTGAGTTGGGGCGAGGCAAGATGAGGATAAAAATAGAGAAAAAAAAGAGAAAGAGGCAAGTAAAAGATGTCCCAAGGCCTGGGAAGATTGCGTAATGATAATCAGGTAGTGTGGATGTAGGGTTTTATGTGGTTACAGATACATGAGCGACGATCAGAGGTATTGACAGTGACTGTAGCAGCAATGACTAGCGTTGATCATGCGGCTTTAGAGCATGTGGGTTTATTGCACTTTCTACAAGTGCCGATGGTGAGGGCGCATCGAGCGATGCTGACAGCCTTGGTAGAGAGATGGAGCTCAGAGACATCGACATTTTGTTTGCTGACGGGGGAGATGACGGTGACACTGGAGGATGTATGGCGCATCTTGAAGCTGCCAATAGCGGGGATATTTCTTAGTAATGTGGTATCGAGAGGAGCCGAGTTAGATCATATTATGATGGTGTTATTTGGTCGCGACGACCTACCTCTATAGGGTCAGCAGTTGGATCTAGATAGATGTCTGACAGTGGGGGTACCACCTCTGCCTTTATTTCTAGGTGGTCTGATCAGTGGGATATTGTTATCGGATCGTAGCAGGTAGTTCTATAGTCTTAGGTTCATGGAGGCGATTCGACATATTGTCGAGTGGCGTGATAGACAGATCTCATGGGATGCCTGTGTCTTAGCCCAGTTGTATAGTGATAAGCATATGATTTGCTACCAGAATATAGTGAGTTTGACACACACGACCCTTTTACAGGTTTGAGCATGGGAGCATATTATGGTGATGAGACTGATTGTAGTTAGGGTAGGAGATGTGGATGATAGGGAGCCGATGGCATTGTGGTATGGAGAGGCGAGGGGCTAGATTTTTCGGTATAGAGGGTCGGGAGATATGGAGGGGTGGAGCAGGAGGATGGATGATTTGCAGGGGATAGACATAGTATAGAGGCCTTATATGTATCAAAACTTCAAGGGGTGGAGGGAGGAGAGTGAGAGGTAGAGAGGGTACTTTATGAGCCAGTGTGTCCTGATTGGGAGTCTGCCATGCATAGTGGAGATGCATCGACCAGATAGGGTGGTGAGATAGTTTGGGTTGACACATGATATTCCAGGGGCATCGAAGAGGTTTCGTCAACTCACCAAAGAGTGACCATGGGGGCCCGTGTTTAGACCGAGGAAGGCCAGAGCAGCGTGGGTGGCAATAGTGTAGGTTCCCTACCCCGGGAGATGTGCTGGAGTGGTGGATGCAGGAGTGATAGTATGATATGATCGATGGTTGTGCAACCACCGATGGGAGAGGGTTACACCACTAGTGCCTATTGTAGGATTCGTAGGATTTGGATCAGAGGATGAGTGCTAGGGGGCTAGGGAGAGGAGGAGATAGGTGCAGAGGGGAGGAGAGAGGATGGAGGTAGTGGGACAACCAACGAGGAGGAGGAGGAGGAGACAATGGAGGAGGGATAGGGCGGAGGTGGAGGAGAGAGAGGCAGCATTACAGGAGGGTGGGATAGGTTTAGAGCCAGATGCGGGGGGACAGGATGAGTTAGAGGTGGAGATGATACACACACTAGAGGGTAGAGCTGTTCAAAAGACTGGTATAGGAGGTAGGGTACGATAGAGGAGAGTGTTGGTACGAGATGAGCAGGGGGAGTGGGGAGAGGATAGACAGCAGAATGGAGAGCAGGGGGAGATGGAGGCTAGGAGTCAGCTAGAGAGGATAGTAGGTAGGAGATGACTGATGAGGGTATAAACCATGACAGAGCAAGAGGGGATGGGAGGAGGTGGACATCAGGATGGAGCCAGGAAGGAGATTGAGGCCAGGAGTCGGTCAGGGAGGATAGAGAGTAGGAGATGACAGAGGGGGGGTAGATTACGGTAGGGCAGTGGCTCCCCATTGTAGAGATAGGGGAGAGTGAGGATGAGGAGCAGCCAGAGATAGGAGAGCCGAGGAGACTGATGAGAGTGGGGAGGCATGGTCAACCGCAGAGAGTTCGAGTCTGCCTGATTGTAGAGGACTTGGAGGTTCAACAAGAGCAGGAGGGTATGGGGGATGATGAGGCTATGGAGATAGATGGAGATGTTTCGGATATGGATATTTGGGATATAGATCCATTGGCGGTGGTTCCTATCATTACCTCAGGGGATCCTATTGCTTAGCTAAGGGACACTGTGGGGAGGCTTCAAAGTGCAGATCAGAGGTTGGGGGCAGTGGAAGCAGAGGTGATTAGACTCAGAGTCGAGCTATCGAGAGTACCGGTAGTAGGTCAGAGAGATTATGGACTTATGGTTGACCTCTTAACCACACAGGTAGAGGTGATGGGGAGGGAGAGAGAGAGATTGTAGGATTTCATACAGGGGATATGAGATGAGTTGGTTATTGTCAGTTGGGACCGTGACAGACTACAGGAAGAGATTGTTATATTATAGGCCAGGGGGGAGTCAGAGGGGATGACAGATCATGTGTCAGTAGGCAGTGGGCAGCAGGTGGGTGATTTCCAGCAGGAGCAAGATGAGCTACAGGATAGAGTGCATTTCTTAGAGCAGACGGTTGGAGATATGGGGTTGATGCAGGAGAGAGAGAGAGACAGGCGAGGGAGCAGGCCCATATTATGCAGGTAGAGAGAGATGCAGCGTGGGCGCAGGTACAGGTGGTGGAGGTAGAGAGGGATGCATGTAGACACGGGTTCAGGTGCTGCAGAGTGAGAGAGAGTTGGCAGAGGCACAGATACAGTCTCTCCAGAGGAGGAGAGAGGAGGCAGTTTTAGAGCTATCAACACTACAGAGAGAGCGAGATGCAGCAGTGGTTCAGTTACAGGCTGCATAGAGGGAGATAGATGTTGTAGAGATACAGATGCAGACACTACAGGGAGAGAGGGATGCAGCAGTGGCTCAGTGGCAGTCGGTGCAGGTCAGTGGTGTGATAGGGACAGATACATAGGGGTCATAGGGGGAGAGGGATGTAGCAGTGGTTGCCGAGGAGATGAGAGATCAAGTTCAGGCAGAGATGGCGTAGTTACGCCTATCCCAGGAGGCCTGGGAGTAGGAGAGGAGAGTGATCATGAGAGATCGGGATAGATATTGTCAAGAGTGGAATTGTGCTTGGGTTCAGGTTGCTGAGCGAGAGGAGAATGTGAGGGAGGTAGAATTTGGATGGCCGCATACTAACATGCAATTCCAGACCCGGCCCAGCGGATGTTCTTGTATACCCGACAGACACCACAGATGCCAGCACCATCTCAGTCGTTGGGGACACAGACTCAAGGTTATAATGATTTTTCGGGTGTTACCCTAGGCAGGAGATCAATACCAGATTCACCACAGAGGTCAGATGTGGGTAGCTCATTCGGGAGGTGATAGGTTACTAAGTTTTTGATAGGTGGAGTGCGTAGTATTTATCGATAGAGATCAGAGATGATCTACATCTCTGGATTTTTAATCTTATTTGATGATGTATGAGGGTTATATGATGGATACATGATAGATTTTGATGTGTGATGGACATATGATGTACATGGTATTACTTTGATTATGATATGGGACAGTCCTTATTGACACTATGTAGTATGTTTCCTTTTGTGATGGGTGATTTAGTTTACATATGCACATGTATATGATATTTCCCGCTTATGTAGAGGGATACTTTGATTGATTTATGCTCATGTTTATGATACTACAGGCTTATGCGGATGTATGAAGATATGATGCTTCATGCCTATGTGGATGTATGAGTTGATTTATTTATGCACATGTTTATGAGATGATAATGGATGATTGGGTATATGTGGAATATGGATGATTGTATAAATGCAGATACTCATATGGTGATATGATTTATGCATATGTTATATCTAGGATGACTTATGTGTATGGATGCCTAGTTGATTTATCGACATGTATGTATATGTATATGATGGATTTTGTATGAACATTTTATATATGCAGAATGTGATGTATTATGAGTCTGACACTTTGTGATGCAGGTGGCTATGCATGCATGGATCTAACATGTTGTGATGCAAGTGGTGATGTATGTGTGGTTAATAGAATGAAACTAATATGGGTAATGCTCTCGTGATTTATAGTGAATTAAAAATGAAAGGAAATAACTCATGGTCATAAGTGTCAATAAGAATTGTCATGATAATGGAAGATGGGTATGTAGTGATTGTGAAAAATGGGTGTAATTTTGTCATCTGTCAAAAACTTTTAGTATCTTGAGAAGAATGGGAGAGAGTGGGATAGTATTTGCACAACCAAAATCATAGGGTGAGTGTAATGCAATGAATGATGAAATACAATCTTAATATGAGTTGCCATCTTTGGAGCACTGATTTTTGCTATAGCATAAGATACTAGATACCCTATCATGTAAGACCAAGGCGAGTTGGCATCCAATGCATGAAACAAACACAACAAACATAAAGACTACCCCAATACCCCAAGAGCATGATGACCTTGGTCGGGCCAGGTATTGGGGTAACCACAAACACACAAGGATGCCCCAACATAATACAAAACCTCAGGGATCTTGGTGGGTACTACGTGGGACAACCGAGAAGACAACAACAAAGAAAAGACCAAGATAAGCCCCTATGTAAACGAGTCAAAACACACTATGATATGATGGATCAAGGCGACCATGACAAGTGTTGATAGTGAGCCCAAATGACAAATAAATTCCAAGACATCAAAAGATCGCAATCAATTACAAAAGGTCATTTGCCATAGGATCAAGGGGATGGATGGGATTGATTAGGTCTACTAGGAAGGATGCATCCTGTTGAGACCGATGATGGATGCTAAACTAGAATGACCCAGTTTGACGCCAGATGTTTTTCATTAACCAAATCTTCTGATAATAGGGGATTTTATTTGAGAATAACAAGACAGATAAGGACACGGACTGACACATCCTACAGACCTAGGGGCTCGGGGGCCGATCAGAGATTAGCCTTGCCTACATGTAAGCGTAGAGCCCTTGTAGTTCATGAAAATACTATGGATAAAGCAGAAAGATGACAGTGAAGACAGATGATAGATGACCAACATGTGATGGTCAGAATACCCTAGGGGCATATCAAATGATCAGCCTTGCCTATGTGACAGTGCAGGGGCAACGTAGTTCGACAGGTGATGCGACATGATGAGATCTAGATGGGGACCGACACAATGGATGATCCTATGCGATGACATAGACCGATCGACGGGGGGGATGAACAACATAAGCTCAAAGTGGGACATTAAAAATCTTAGGATGGGGGATAGGCTAGATGGGTCGTCCAATGCTCAATCAATATATACCAAGCAGCCAAGGATGAGATGGGTGAGGATGATAGTGCAGATGAAAGCATAAAATAACTAGGATGCCAGGTAGATAATGATTAAGCCTTCTATGGAGGACGCCTGTTACCAGGTTTTCACCATCCATACTTATCCAAGGTGCCACCAAGAGGTGGTTTTCACCATAGGACAGATTTATTTCTCTTTACTATTTTTGGATTTTTCTGATTTTTTTTATTTTTTTGATTTTTTTTATTAGGTGGTGTTACCGAGCAGACTTAGGTGTAGAAATTTTTCAGATGCATGATGTTGATGGGCTCTTCGAGGGGCTCTCCTTCAAGAGTAGTCAACCTATATGCCTCAGATCCATATTTGGCGGCTATGACATAAGGCTCCAACCAGTTTGCCTCAAACTTTCCCTTTTTATCACAATCCTGTTGAGTGCGCTGGTTCTCTTTAAGAACAAGATCACCAACCTAGAACTGTCGAGGACAAACATTTTTATTGTAATTACGTTTGAGGTGGTTTTGATATGCTTACAAATGATCATAGGCTTTGATTCTTCTCTCATCAAATAATTCCAGTTGTGCAAGGCATGCAACATGAGCATCCTCTTCACTGATAAGATTCTTCAGAGAAATCCTCAGTGATGGGAGCTCAACTTCAATTGGCAAGACAGCTTCAACACCATACACTAAAGAATAGGGGGTTACACTAAAGAATAGGGGGTGGCTCCTATAGGGGTACTGATGGATGTGCGATATGCCCAGAGGGCGGGATGAATATGGAGGTGCCAATCTCGACCAGTGTTATTGACAACCTTTTTGAGGATGCGGATAAGGGTCTTGTTGGTTGCTTCTTCTTGACCATTACCCTGGGGGTAATAAGGCATTGACCAATGATGCTGGATATGAAAGGTGTCGCAGAGGTGTTTCTAGGCTTGGTTTTTGAAGGGTTTTCCATTATCGGAGAGGATGGTGGATGGGATACCATATCTGCAGAGAATATGGTAAATGATGAATTTTGAGATTTGGATACCGGTGATCTATGAGAGTGGTATTGCTTCCACCCACTTAGTGAAGTATTAAGTGCCGGTAATTATGAATGTATGGCCGTTGGATGATGGTGGGTAAATCTTTCCAATCAAGTCGAAACCCCATTGAGAGAATGGCCACGGTGCTAGAAGGGGCTAAAGATCCTGTGCCGGAGCATGAATTAAATCTGCATGTTGTTGGCAGGGAAGGCATTTCTTCAAAAATTCACAAGCATCATGCTCTAATGTAGGCCAATAATAGCCAGCTCGGAGGATTCTTTTGGCCAAGGCCATACCATTTGAATGAGCTCCACAAACACCACTATGTACTTTTGTTAGTGCAGTGTGGGATTCAGTCTCATTCAGACATCTAAGGACGATTCCATCATACCCACGACAATAAAGCGTATCATTGACGATAATGTATCAAGAAGAGTGATGAATGAAGGATTTGCGTTGATTACGTGTAAGATCTAGGGGTATAGTATTATCATGGAGATAGGTGTATATGTCTTGGTACCATGGGGAAGTGGGACCCACAATGTTGCACACCATGTCAGTCTCAGGGATATCATATGTTGGGATTAAAAGTTGGTCCACAAGGAACTCACATTCCATCCAATCTTTGGGCATGTCAATTAGGGAACCGATAGTGGCCATTGCATCAGCTGCTTTATTCCGTACCCTAGGAATTTGGTCAAATTGTATAGAGGTGAAATATTTCATGAAATCAACCACCATGTGCTTGTAGGGTAATAGCTTATCATCTTTGGTTAGGAACTCATCATTAACCTGCTTAATGACTAGCAAAGAATCACCAAAGACTTTCAAATGAGTTATGTGCCATTGCTTTGCAATTCAGAGGCCAGTGAGGAGAGCTTTGCATTCTGCCATATTGTTGGTACATGGGAATGTTATCTTGAATGATTTTGGAATGTAGTCACCTTGATGGGTAACTAATAAAATCCCTGTGCCTAATCCATTATGAGTATAGGAACCGTCAAAATAAAGTGTCTAAGTTGGTGCTTCTGTAACTGTGTAAACTTCTTCGTCTGGGAATTCAGTGTTCAGAGGGTAAGCATCTACTAATGGTGCCTCGACCAAGTAATCAGCTATGAACTATCCCTTTATGTATTTTGGCTCCACATACTCTATGTCAAATTCACTTAGGAGCATGACCCATTTGGCTATGCGGCCAGTCAAGGTGGTCCTGGACAACATGTACTTTAGTGGATCAATCTTAGCAATTAATTTGACGGGATGGCTGAGCATGTAATGTCAGAGTTTTTGAGTAGTTTAATTCATAGCTGACCAGTGTTCGACTGATGTAGTAGATTACTCTCTCTTTAGATGACTCCTCATGTTGTGCCAACAATGCCCCCAGCACGACTGAAGTGGCAGAGATGTAAAGTAGGAGGGGTTTCCCTGGAATAGGTGGCATCAAGATCGGTGGATGAGCTAAATAGTCCTTGATTTTATCGAAACCTATTTGACATTGTTGGTTGCATCGGAAGGTGGAGTCTTTCTTCAGAAGATGAGTGAATGGCTGACACTTATCTGCGAGCTGGGCTATGAACCGACATATGGATTGCATTTTCCCCTAGAGGCTTCTTAACTGCTTCAGATTACATGGAGGTGGCATGTCCAAAATAGCCTTTACCTTGGCGGGATCAACTTCAATACCCCTTCGAGAGACTATAAAACCCAACAGTTTTCCTGACGTAACACCAAAAACACACTTTTTTGGATTTAGCAGTAATTTGTAATGTTCCAACTGTTCAAAGATCTTTTTCAGGACAGTAGGATGTTTTGCTCGGGTTCTGGATTTTCCTAACAATTTGTCAACATAATCCTCCATGATGATATGGGTGAGGTCATGGAAAATGACTGTCATTGCCCTCTGATACGTTCCTCCTATAGTTTTGAGACCAATGGGCATAACATTGTAACAAAAGGTACCCCAAGGTGTGGTGAAAGCGGTCTTGTATTGGTCCTCAGGTGCAATTCGGATCTGATTATAACCAGAGAAGCCATCCATAAGGGATAGCATCTCATGTCTTGTTGTGAGATCGACCAACATGTCAATGTTGGGCAGAGGGAAGTCATCTTTTGGGCAGGCCTTGTTAAGATCCTTGAAGTCTGTGCAAATTTGAATGTCTCCATTTGGTTTGGAAACTGATACTATATTGGAGATCCACTCAGAGTAGTCAATTGGTTTGATAAAACTTGCATCTAATAATTTCTCCAATTCCTTCTTGACTAATAAGGCTACCTGTGGGTGCATCTTACAGAGCTTCTGTTTGACAGGCTTGGCATCTGGGTGAACGTCTAGATGATGAACCACTAAGGCGGGGTCTAAGCCTAGCATGTCTGAATATGACCAAGAAAAGTTAACAACACCCTCTTGGAGTAACTAGACAATGACTGCATATTCTGGATCTGAGAGTGATTTGGCTACATAGGTGATTTTAGGATTTTCAGCAATACCCAGATTAACTTCTTGAGTCTCTTCAATTAGGATGGACGATCATGTAGATAACTGAGTTCCCATAAGGGGAAGATGAACATCTCCATCCTCTGGTGCCTCCTTGAGGTTTTCACCATCAAATGCATCCTTTATTTTTACCTTGTCAAGGTTAGGAAGTGCCTCGGGGAGGTTTTCACTAGATGACTATTACCTAATTTTCATCCTCAGGCTCAATCAGGCAAGGAAAATTGTGTTTAACAAGTTTGAGAAGGCCAAATGGAGCATTCAGCCTAGGGAAAAAGTCATGAATTTGATGCTAGGTCATAGGGAACTCAGTGAAGAAGCCTGCCTTATTCAGGTTCAGCATGAAAATCTTCTAAGGATAGAGTCGCCAAGACCCCAGGAATGTCACAGTGAAAGGGATTCACCTACAGGTCCCTATTGGCAAGACATTGATCATCGTCCCGGTGACAAAAGGATATTCATTTCGGTGGAAGTTCTTTTCCTCGATGAGAAGTCCTAGCGAGGAGGCAAGGTCTCACCGACAGCAGTTGGTTTAAAGTCATCGGGGAAACTCTTGCTGTAAGAAACACTGTCGGTAAGAGGTCCCAGCGATGTGAGAAGGTCACACCAACTGCATTCGTTCGAGGTAACAAATATTCTCAGAGAGAAGTCTTAGCGAGAATGGAATGTCTCGCCAATGGTGTTGATGTCTTCGGTATAGCTCTTGGCGATAGATGAACACTTCGGAGTAAGTCCCAGCGCTCGGTGTGATGTCTTAGTGAAACTAGCATGTCTCACCGATGGTGCTTTATGTTGAAGCCTTCGGCGTGGCATTTTGAGCTCGCTAAGAGGTCTCGGTGACCTGGGAATGTTCGGCAACAAAGGATGGAGGTGGTGTAGGCAGGAAGTCTTGCCGATCAAGCAAGCTCTCCCCGAACTCAAGTGAACTTTCGGCGAAGTAGGGAGACTTTGATATAGGGTCTTAGCGATAAATAAGTCTCAATGACACTAGGAAGCTCGCCGAGAAAAAAGTGATCTCGCCAAGATATTTCACCGAGGGGGCGAACTCTTGCCGAAGTGGGGTGGTCTCGGCCAAGGAAAGTAGTTTTGCCATGATGTCTTGGTGAAGGCATAATGTCTCCTTGACACAAGAGAAAGAACTCATCGTCGAGAGTTAAGGAGCCCGGTGGGAGGTCTGGGTGACAGGCCAATGTCTTGCCGAATGAAGAGTTCGCCGAAGGAAAATAAATTCTATAAGATGTCTCAGCGAATGAAGGCGGTCTCAGCGATGGAAGCAGGAATCGGTATGACTGTTGGACTTCGCTATGAAGTCTTCCCGACTTACCACAGTCTTACCGAAGGAAATGTAGAGCCTGGTAGAGTAAAGTAAGTTCGGGGAGACTCAGAAAGGAGGTCTTACATTTGGTAAGATATCTTCCTGACTTGATGCAGTCTCAGCGAATAGAAGAGAGCTCGAGCAGACAGGAGAAGTTTGCTATGAAGTCTTAGCGACTGCGTGATGTCTCACCGACCAGAAATTAAAGACCTCACCGAAAGAGCTTGACATCGGCATAAGGTCTTGCCGATATAAGGATGTCTGGCCAATAGAAGGAAAGGAGCTCAACGGTATGATAAAGGAGGAGTCATCGGAAAAGGTCTAGCCAAATGTAGAAGGCCTCCCCAAAATGGATGCCTTCGCTAAAGAATAGGGATTTCGTCATGATGTCTCAGCGACAGAATTGTGTCTTGCCGATGGCTTCAGTGATATCGACATGACTTGTGGGATCAACAAGACTCTCATCGACTGTCGCATATTGTGCCGATAGTTTCAGAGGGAATAATCGCATCGGCGAGACACTTTCAGTGTCTCGCTGAGATGCGATTCTTTTTGAAAAGAGTTTTGACTGCCTACAGAGTCTACGTGGAGTAGGCTCAACCAATCAGAGAAAGCCAAAGCAAGCCATGGCAGTGGAACCAAGTGCCAGGAGAAGGTGATTAACAGAAGGAAAAGCAACATGAGCTCATGAGCATTCAAAGCAGCTTGACTAAGGGGAATTCAAAGAGGGACACGATACCAGGAAGTGAATGTGGTTGTTGCAGAAAGATCAAGAAGGTTTCCTCTGAAGGAAACCTTTCTTCATTGACATAGGTGGCATGGACACGCAGGGTGCAACATTAAATTCAATAAAAAGATCTAAGGAAAGATCTATCCCGAGGCCTGATATTTTTTGTAAGCCCTAAGGGGCCGACACAGTTTGATATATAAGGCATTTTTTTCCTTTTTGTAAATAGTTTTGATTATACACTCTGAAGAGTTAGTGATTTCTATCAATCCTTTCTCGACTAAATGTATGTTTTTGTAACTCAATTGAAATCTGGAATGCAAAATAGAGTTCACCTTGAAAACAAGTACTAATGCTCTTACCACTCTCATTTCTATATGTTAGCTTATGTATGTATTTCTTTAACAGTGTTTTCCTAAATCTGTATTCATACCACAAAGCTGTGAAGTTTGTTCCTCCCTTCTTGAGATATGTATGTAGATCAAACCTGTCAAGAGTAATGCATAAGTCTAATGGGGTTATGTTGAGTAAGTAAAATAGCTGCAGTCTAGTTTCCCCAGTGTGTTTGCATCTTGTTTTCATTTCCTGATTTCTTATCAACTCAGTGTATCACCATAGGAATAGTTTAGTATAGTTTCATTTTGTATGCACTTTTTCTCCCTTTACCTCGTAAAGATCATTAGTCTAGGTGATTACCAAAGGAAGCCGGCCTTCTCCGGAGGTTGACCTCTGTCTGCAAGAAACCCACATCTTTAGAGGTCTTCCAATGTTACACTGAGGTGTTGAACATCGGTTTCAACAAGGGTGCAATTTCAGGTGATAAGAGTTTCTGGCACGCCCGGTGGGACTTGAAATTAGATTGAACTACTAGTTTGGTATGCAACCAGCGAGTCCCAGACTTTATAGAAGTTATTTGGCATACTTGGCGACTTAGTAGAGAGAAAGAATTTCAGAATTAGCGCCTTCTGTAGTTTATGAGAAGACTTCAGACAGGAAGCAACTCAGATCCTTTTGAATATTTGCAGCTGTCACCACCAAGAAAAAAAGGAAGAGCAACAGGAAGGCTAGAAACAACAATTATCTATTCTAGAAGAACTCAATTCACTCCTCCATCTGTAGGATCACACATTGTTGTTCCATCTTTAGTTTCATTTAGAGTACCAAAAAATCCTCCTCAGACACCTCCAATGGCCACTTCAAGGACTCAACCCTTTGTTGCTTTTAATGGAGGGAGCCCATTGAATTTGGCATAGCACAATGACATTCCAATGGTAGCCTTGAAGAGTCTACCAACTTTCACGGGAGAAGATCAAACTACCCCGATTGAACACATGAGAGATGTGGCTTCGTTATGTGGAGTCCATCACATAACCCAAGAGGATGTTGCAGTGAGATTACTAACTGCTTCACTGAAAGGAAGAGCTATGCAATGGTATAGGAGCCTACCAGTTAATTCAATTGCAACTTGAGACGAATTTGGAGACAAGTTGCATAAGCAATTTCAGGACAGGTCTGATAACTTGTCTCTATTGGAACAATTAACTACAATTAAGAGGGCTCCACAAGAACAGATGAATGATTTCAACTTCAGATTTCAAAGAACTTGGGATAGAATCCCTGGAACAGTGAGGCCACCTCCAGAGTATGCTTTTTTGTACTTTTTGAGGGCTCTGAATAGTGATATAGCTATCATGATACAGTCAATGGGAGGAGTGTCTTTTCCAGATGCTTTCGAAATAGCAATCAGAGCTAAGAACAACTTAATACAAGCTTATAAACTCACCCCTAGGCCTCCAATGCCTATATTTCTAAAAATCCATGCAAACATTCCTTTGCAAATACCTCCTTTCACACCTCTACCAGCTGTACCAACGTTGCCAGCTGTGATTCCAGTTGCTGCAACACAAGAAAATGTTGCTTCCGGTTCTCCAAATGAGTTATAGGAAATCAAAAATCTATTGTAGTCTTTTGGTAACAAGCTTGTAAGCTTAGAGAAGCAACAATCATATAGTAGGCCTTATCAGCAGTTGAATCCAGGCCAACAACAAGCATATCAAGGTAATAGACAACAGTATCAAGGCAATTACCAGGGCCCAAGACAGAATGTGAATACAAGGCCTTTTCAGGCCTACAATTTAGCTCTAATTAGTGCTGTCAAAGAGCTTGTTCCTATTCAAAACAATTTGGCTGCTGATTATGAATGGCATTGTCCATGTAATCAGCCACATAATCAAGCTACATGCTCTAATGGAATCATCAATCAAGCTCTTATGGTGCAAAATTTTGTAGGTGCGCAATATTTTCCTAAGGAGGGGTATCCACAATAGCAAGATCAACCTAGAGATGATTCAACTTTCTGAATTGGTAGAGAAAAGAATTTTGTGGAGTGAACCAGGATGACACATTTGTTGCTGCTAATACTAGAGCCAAGAAGAGGGCTTTCGAGATTGAACAAGCAACGAATAAGAATAAGGGAGTTGCTAGTCCATCAAATCAGCAAGTGGTACTTTGTAGTAAGGTTATGACACTAGTAAGGAGCAGCCTTTACATGCTTCATCCGCAAGTCAAGTGCAACCTGACCATGCTATTGTAAAGACACAGCCAAAGGTAAATTTATCTACACCTTTCAACATTGTTGAAAGTATGAAAAAAATGAATGTTTCAATTTCGATGTGGGACTCTTTAGCAATCCCTGGTCAAATCAATTTGTTACAGTCAGCCTTATCAAATCCAGTTAGTTTGGATCCTCCAAATGAAGTCTCTTTAGGCCAAAGAAAGTCAGTTTTAACCAATGCACCTTTGGATAGTACCACACAGCAAAGTAATGGTGTCAAGCCCCCTCCTTTCTATGTTTCCTTAATAGTGGGGAATAAATTGGTACACAATTGCATGGTTGATAGTGGGGCTAGCAGCTTGGTAATGCCAAAAAGGATTGCAGACCAGCTAGGTTTACAATACCAGCCATTAGAAAAGGGAGTACTTCAATTGGATGGGACAACAGTAAACACTATAGGTGTTATTAAAAATTTGAATCTCACACTACATGACTGTCCCAATTTTTCAATCCCACAAGATGTGTTGGTCATAGATTTGCCTCCATATTTTGCTTTATGCCTATCTAGAGACTTCACAACTAAAATTGGAGGATACTTATCTTCAGATTGGTCCCATATGCTTTTTAGGACCAGGTATGGTACTAAGGTAACTACAACTTCTAAGTCCCTTACTAAGGATCACATCGAACCTTATGTGCCATCTGCTATAAATGTTAATTCTATTGTTTTAGAGGATACTGAACTTACTGCAGCACAAGAGTTACAAGCTGTGAGTGTACTTGAGGTACTCCTAAATGAATGGGCAGTTGAGAACGTGGTTGATAATCCGAATGAGCTTATTTAGGACGTTGTCCTGGGCAATTATGTATTGCATGAAGCAGGGACAAAAATGCCAAACCTTGAAAGAAGTGCAGAAAGTCAGTTTGAGCAGCAGAATGAATAATGGGAGATGTATATTGATGTGTCTAGAAGCAAAAATGGAGTTGGGGGAGGTGCAATGCTTGTATCTTCGCAAGGGGATAAGTATTATGCTGCTTTCCATTTTGCATTCGCATGCTCCAATAACAATGCTGAATATGAGGGCCTTGTTCAAGGCCTTGAGTGGGAAAGGAAGAGAGGAATAGCCCACCTGAAAGTATATGGGTACAACAAGCTAATTGTTAATCAAGTAAGAGGCCTGAATGTTGCAAAAAATGACACACTAAAGTCTTATAGGAATAGAGTGTGGAACATGCTCAAGGATTTTGATGCCTTTAACTTAGTGTCTATTCCAAGGAATCAGAACAAGCATGCTGATAGACTTGCAGCCATTGGAGCACAGTTTGATATTCCAGGTGACATTAGAAAAGAGAAGGTACAGTAGTATGTGAAGGTTGTGGTCAAGCCATAAATTCTTGATAACAACATTCACTAGAAAGTTTTTGATAGTGATGAACAAATCCTTTCTTTCTTGCTCGAAGAAGATCAGTTCTCCATGGTGAATCAAGCAAAACTCAAGCAACAGTATGATGATCAAGTCATACAGCTGAAGACAAATAAGTTACCTAAAGGCCTTCTTTCCTTAGAGTCAATTTTTAGTACTGATGATCAGCTTAAAAAGGGTAAAGATGGCTTGCAAATCAAAGAAGAGCATTATGAGGAACTGGAGATTTTCAAAGGTAAGCTCTTTAAGATAGGCAAAAATTTTTCACATGAAGATAAACAAGCTTTTGTTGCTTTATGCCAAGAATTTCATGATGTCTTTGCTTGGGAATATTCAGATTTGAAAGGTTTTGATCCCCATATTGCTCAGCATACAATTGAGTTAGAACCTAATGTTAAGCCAGTAAGGCATAAACAAAGGCCTTTGAATCCCAAGCTTGAGCCCTTAATGATTAAAGAGCTGACCAAATTAGTTGAGGGGGGTATTGTCTTTCCTATTAAGAATACTTCATTGGTTTCTAACCTTGCACTAGTTAGGAAGAAAAATGGTGAGATACGACTCTGTGTAGACTTCAGGGATCTTAACCGAGCATCTTTGAAAGACCACTACCCACTGCTCTCCATGGAACAAATTTTGCAAGTAGTTGCTGGTTCTGAGAGATTTTCCTTGTTATATGGTTTTTCGGGCTATAATCAAGTGTTGGTTAAAGAGGAAGATCAGTTCAAAACTGCTTTTACAACTAAGTGGGGCACCATGACATACAAAAGGATGCCTTTTGGTTTATCTAATGCTGGCGCCACATTTTAGAGGGCCATGGACATGGCGTTTCAAAGCTCGATCATCAAGATTATGTTGATTTATCTAGATGACATTACAGTTTATTCCAAGAGAGCTGATGAACATTTGTCACACCTCAAGCAAGTTTTTGAAAAGTGTAGAGAATATGGGATATCCTTCAATCCTACAAAAAGTATTTTTGCAGTTCATGAAGGTAAGCTTTTAGGCCATATAGTATCAAAAGATGGAGTTGCCATTGATTCTGAAAGAGTCAGAGCTATATTGGAGCTACCATTACCCAATCACAAGAAGGGTCTGCAGAGCTTTTTGGGGTGAATCAACTTTCTAAGAAGGTTCATTCTAGATGTTGCAAACCTGTTACAGCCTTTGACAACTATGTTAAAGAAAAATGTAGTTTTCAGATGGACTGGAGAAGCAAAACAAAGTTTTAAAGAAATCAAGGAAGCTGTGGCATCTACTCCAACATTGGTAAATCCAAATTTCTCTAAAGACTTCTTTTTATATGCTTTTGGTAGTAGTAGTTCAATCTCTGCTATGCTGGTTCAGAAGAATAGGGATAATCTAGAGCAGCCCATCACTTTCTTTAGTCAAGTACTTGCTGATTATGAAGAGAAGTATACATTTGTTGAGAAGCATGTTCTCACTGTGATAAGAAATCTAAAGAAGTTTAAGCCTCTAGTTTCGAATAATAAGATTCATATTTTGGTAGCACACTCATGTGTGAAGAAATTTCTGTTGAACAAAGATCTGAATGAAAAAAGAGCAGGGTGGATCACTAAGGTCATGGAGTATGATGTAGATATCAAGATCACCAAATTGGTTAGAGGTAAGGGTCTCTGTGAACAACTTGCTATAGGGTCAAACAGTAAAATTGAATTAGAAAAGGATGTTGTGTTTACTAATACAAATGAGTTTCAGAATGCTCAAGATGATGTGCCTATGGGGATAACTAATTTTGTTCAAGATATGACCCATTTTTTACAGACTGGTGAGTGTCCATATGGTTTGAACAGAGCTAAAAGAAGATAATTTAGACTGCAGTCCATACCCTATGTGCTGGAAAATAATGTTCTTTTTAAAAAGGATCTAAATGGTGTTCTATTAAGATGTATTCACAGTGATCAGATTGAAAGGGTACTTCATGATTTTCATGATGGAGCTACAAGAGGTCACTTTTCCCCAAGAACTACTGCTTAGAAAATAATGAGAGCTGGTTACTACTGGCCCAACTTGTTCAAAGATGCATATGCCTGGCCAAGAAAGTGTATCAAATGTGCTCTATTCTTAGGAAAGGAAAAGTTGTCTGCTATGCCCCTGCATCCAATTCAAGTGGAGCAGCCCTTCATGAGATGGGGAATTTATTTCATTGGGCCAATAAATCCACCTTCCAGTGCTGGTCACAAGTGGGTACTTACATCCACTGATTATTTTACAAGGTGGACATAAGCGGTTGCATTGAAAGAAGCAAAAGAATCTTCAGTTTTGAACTTCTATGAAGATATAGTCACCAGATTTGGAGTTCCTGACTCTATCATATCTGATAATGCTCTGGAATTTGTAGGTCTAAGAGTAACTGATTGGGCCGTTAAATAGGGCATTCATTTGAATACATCCTCAAATTATTACCCTTAGGGTAATGGCTTAGCTGAAAGCACAAATAAGAATCTCATCAGGATTATCAAGAGAACAATGGAGGATAATCAAAAGACCTGGCACATCAAACTAAAGTATGCACTGTGGGAAGACAGGGTGACTCCTAAGAGGTCTATTGCTAACTCACCATACATGTTAGTCTATGGCAGAGAGACAAGATTTCCTTTGTCTGTAGAGCTTCCAGCTCTTGATATTGTTCGCTAGTTGGAGATGTTTGAGGAACAAGACCCCATGTCTGTGAGGTATGCAGAGCTCATCGAGCTCGAAGAATCAAGAGATAGAGCAATGAAAGCTTTGGAGTATCATCAGCTCCAAACGAAAAGAACATTTGACAAGAAGGCTACAGAAAAGTTTTTCAAGGTGGGAGATCTCCTGCTAAAATGGGATGTTTTGAAAAGTAAGCCAGGCCATCACACTAAGTTTGATAACATGTGGACAAGTCCATTCCTTATTAGAGACTGTAAGGAGCACAATGCTTATCAGCTAGCTACAACAGAAGGGGAAGTGCTCCCTACCCCAGTCAATGGGATACATCTTAAGCCCTATTTTCAAGTCTGATGGGGTTCCTCTTTTGTATATATTAGTTTAGGTTTATGTTTTCAATAATTCTTCTGCGCTTCAGGTTAATTATTTTATTTCTTGGGTGCTATGAAGGCATAGTATTTTCTCTTTCGTTTAACCCTATTTTGTTTTTTCTTCTAGCAACCTGTTGTATCCTGTGGATCTCAAGCAAGTTGCAGCCATGTGCAAAACTGATATTTTTATTTATTTTCTGATCCTCCTAACGACTCCATGCCTAATGGATAAGCCTAGACTACTGGTCTTCATGTTTAGCAGTCAAAAATACAGCAAAGGTCGCCATAAATGTTACCTAATTTTCACCCTCAGGCTCAATTAGGTAAGGAAAATTGTGTTTAACAGGTTCAAGAAGGCCAAATGGAGCATTCGGCCTAAGGAAAAAGTCATGAATTTGATGCTAGGTCACAAGGAACTTAGTGAAGAAGCCTGCCTTGTTCAGGTTTAGAATGAAAATCTTCTAAGGATAGAGTCGCCAAGACCCCAGGAATGTCACGGCGAGTGGGATTCACCTATAGGTCCCTATCGGCAAGACATCGATCATCATCCCGGCGATAAAAGGATATTCATTTCGGCAGAAGTTCTTTTCCTCGGTGAGAAGTCCCAGTGAGGAGGAAAGGTCTCACCGACAACAGTTGGTTTAAAGTTATCAGGGAAACTCTCATCGGAAGAAACACTTTTGGTAAGAGGTCCCAGCGATGTGAGAAGGTCACGCCGACTGCATTTGTTCGGGGTAACAAAGAGTCTCAGAGAGAAGTATTAGCGAGAATGGAATGTCTCGCCGATGGTGTTGATGTCTTCAGTATAGCTCTTGGCGATAGATGAACACTTCAGAGTAAGTCCCAGTGCTCAGTGTGATGTCTTAGTGAAACTAGCATGTCTCGCCGATGGTGCTTTATGTTGAAGCCTTCGACATGGCATTTTGAGCTCGCTAAGAGGTCTCGGCGACTTGGGAATGTCTCGGCGATAAAGGATGGAGGTGGTGTTGGCAGGAAGTCTTGCCGATCAAGCAAGCTCTCCCCGAACTCAAGTGAACTTTCAACGAAGCAGGGAGACTTCGATATAGGGTCTCAGTGATAAAGAAGTCTCAGTGACATGAGGAAGTTCGCCGAGAGAAAAGTGATCTTGCCAAGATGTTTCACCGATGGGATGAACTCTTACCGAAGTGGAGTAGTCTCGGCCAAGGAAAGAAGTTTCGCCATGATGTCTTGGTGAAGGCATAATGTCTCCCTGACCCAAGAGAAAGTAGCTCATCGCCGAGAGTTAAGGAGCCTGGTGGGAGGTCTGGCCGACAGGCCAATGTCTTGCCGAATGAAGAGTTCGCCAAAGGAAAAGAAATTCTATAAGATGTCTAGGTGAATGAAGGCAGTCTCAGCGACATAAGCAGGAATCGGTATGAATGTTGGACTTCGCTATGAAGTCTTTTCGACTTGCCACGGTCTTACCGAAGGAAATGTAGAGCCCGACAGAGTAAAGTGAGTTCGGGGAGACTCATAAAGGAGGTCTTACATTCGGTAAGATGTCTTCCCGACTTGATGCGGTCTTAGCAAATAGAAGAGAACTCGGGTAGACAGGAGGAGTTCGCTAGGAAGTCTCAGTGACTGCGTGATGTCTCACCGACCAGAAAGTAAAGACCTCACTGAAAGAGCTTCACATCAGCATAAGGTCTTGTCAATATAAGGATGTTTGGCTGACAGAAGGAAAGGAGCTCAGTGGTATGATAAAGGAGGAATCATCGGCAAAGGTCTAGCCAAATGTAGAAGGCATCCCCAAAATGGATGCCTTCGCTAGAGAATAGGGATTTCGTCATGATGTCTCAGCGACAAAATTGTGTCTTGCCGATGGCTTTAGTGATATCAACATGACTTGTGGGCTTGACAAGACTCTCATCGACTGTCGCATATTGTGCTGATAGTTTCAGAGGGCATAATCGCATCGGCGAGACACTTTCAGTGTCTCGCCGAGATGCGATTCTTTTCGAAAAGAGTTTTGACTGCCCACAGAGTCTACATGGAGTAGGCTCAACCAATTAGAGAAAGCCAAAGCAAGCCGTGGCAGCGGAACCAAGTGCCAAGAGAAGGTGATTAACAGAAGGAAAAGCAACATGAGCTGAAGAGCATTCAAAGCAGCTTGACTGAGGGGAATTCAAAGAGGGACACGATACTAGGAAGTGAATGCGGTGGTTGCAGAAAGATCAAGAAGGTTTCTTCTGAAGGAAACCTTTCTTCACCAACATAGGCGGCATGGACACGCAGGGTGCAACATTAAATTCAATAAAAAGATCTAAGGAAAGATCTATCCCGAGGCCTGATATTTTTTGTAAGCCCTAAGGGGCCGACACAGTTTGATATATAAGGCATTTTTTTCCTTTTTGTAAATAGTTATGATTATACACTCTGAAGAGTTAGTGATTTCTATCAATCGTTTCTCGACTAAATGTATGTTTTTGTAACTCAATTGAAATCTAGAATGCAAAACATATTTCACCTTGAAAACAAATACTAATGCTCTTACCACTCTCATTTCTGTATGTTAGCTTATGTATGTATTTCTTTAACAGTGTTTTCCTAAATTTGTATTCATACCACAAAGATGTGAAGTTTGTTCCTTCCTTCTTGAGATATGTATGTAGATCAAACCTGTCAAGAGTAATGCATAAGTCTAATGGGGTTATGTTGAGTAAGTAAAATAGTTGTAGTCTAGTTTCCCCAGTGTGTTTGCATCTTGTTTTCATTTCCTGATTTCTTATCAACTCGGTGTATCACCATAGGAATAGTTCAGTATAGTTTCATTTTGTATGCACTTTTTCTCCCTTTACCTCGCAAAGATCATTAGTCTAGGTGATACCCAAAGGAAGCCGGCCTTCTCTGGAGGTTGACCTCTGTCTGCAAGAAACCCACATCTTTAGAGGTCTTCCAATGTTACACTGAGGTGTTGAACATCGGTTTCAACAAGGGTGCAATTTCAGGTGATAACAATGACCATTTTTTTATTTTTCTTATTCTTATTTTTATGACTAGATTGTTCATCCTCCCCCAACCCCATGAGGTTGACATATGTATCCGTAGACATATTGACAGGTGTGCTATTTTGTAGGTCCCAATCAATAAGCTCAGGGTGACGAAGGGATAGGTTAATGGCACAGATGGATAAGCATTCGAACATGGATGACAGGTCATTGTGATCGACGTCATTGTATGCACGTATGATGGATTCCTCGTCAAGTATGTCTTCCAATGAGCCATCATCCACAGTGACACTACTGGAAGTATTAGATGATGTTGCAGGGTTTTTTTGCTTTCTGTCGTACCCAATGCCTATGTTTTTTGGCAGCTTTGACATATCAATAGGTTGCAACCGCCCTTGTTCTTCTTTACCTAGGCCCCTGCCTTGGTAGTTTTACTTCTTTGCAAACTTAGCCGACCATGAATATGCTTCCTAAAAGTATTCCTTTAGAGGAGGATCTAGTTGGGGTTCTTCTCGATACACCTATTGACTTATATCCTCTTCTGGTGCATCTATCTTGATACTAGGGGACTTGAAAGTGGTGGTAGGGATATTTTTACCACTAAAGGTGATAGTCCTCTCTTCCTTTGGAGTAGCGTGTGAAGGTTGACCACACTCGTGTGGTGACGGTGGCATGGTTGCTATATTAAGAGCAGTATGCATTTCGTATTCACCACACCCTTTGTCAATGATCTAGACTTTTGTGACTGTAGGATCAGTGGTGGAAGATGGAGTGGTTATCATGGTGGAGGGTGGATTAGCAGATGATGACTGGGATGCCCCCATTTCAACCCCGGGACAATAATGTAAATTGGGAAATGACGCTTCTAAAGCACGAAAGTATTCAAATGTTTGGGGGTTAGCATAGATGGTGACCTCTTGTCCGTTGACCGAGAATTTTAGGCATTGATGGTATGTGGAGGGGACAGCTTGCATAGCATGGAGCCATGGGCGGCCAAGGAGGAGATTATATGGCAAGTCTAGATCAAGGACATGACAGGTAATGTACTGAACCATAGGTCCCACTTGGATAGGAAGACTGATAATTCCCTCTGAATTCCTTTCTGCATTATCATAGGCCTTGATCGTGATGATCTGATTACTTAAATCTACTTGAGTATACCCCTCCTATTTTATGAATTTCAGAGTACACAAATTGAGGGCAGAGCCATTATCTACCAAGACCCTTTTTATTTTATGACGGGCAACCACAAATTCGATATGCAAGGGGCGATTATGATTGACATCGATGTTTGGCATGTTGTTTTGGCTGAAGTGTAGTTGATAAGATAAAGCCAGGTGTCCTACCAAAGCTTGGAATTGTGTAGGATCAATGTCATTAGGTACATGGGTTTCCTGTAGGGCTCTGTTGAGGATTTCTTGGTGTATAGGAGAAGACTTAAGCAAATCCAGAATGGAGATATGAGCAGGGGTCTTTCCTAAGTGATCAAGGATGTTGTACTGAGAACTTATAGGAGTTGATTGGGTGGATGTGGAGGCCATAGGGACAGTGATGCGGGCTCATCGTGTAGTAACAACACACTAAGGGTCTTTAGCTTTGACATGTATCATGGATACACAGGGTTCTACCTACTCAATTTAATGAATAATACCCTCGTAATTGAGGGGTAGATTCTTATAGCTCACGTTATTTGTACTGTTGTCTTGGGGATTACTGTTGGAGGTGCTCGGGCCTTGATTATGGTTTGGAAAGGCATTTTGATATATCTGCAATTGAGCATTGGATGATGAAGCTTGACTGGTGTCAACCTTGATATCTCCTTGATCAATGAGATCTTGTACATAGTTTTTCAGACCTTGAAACTTATTCAAAGAGTGTCCTTTGATTTTATGGAACTCACAATATTCATTTTCCCTAAACCATGTGGGCTTGGGTTTGGATTCGTCAAGTGGCTTGGTGATAGGATATGTGATGGGATAATTGATTTGTAACAATTTATTGAAGACAACACTTAGGGGCTCCCCTAATTGAGCATATCGGCACTTAGTGTTCCCTTGGTTGTTCGACTGTTGAGGAGGACGAGGTGCCCCTTGCGGTACCAATATGGCGTTAGGTATGGATGGTTGTTGTCTCTGTGATGTATTAACCACTTGGACATGTTTAGTATCAGTGACACCGTCATTTAATGCATTCTTGTTCTTGTTCCAAAAACATGGCTTTTCATTGAATGACCTTTCTTTATCCTGGTTATATATTTTGATGTGCCCTTTGGCAACAAGGGCATGTTCAAGGATAGGTCCCTTTTCCACTAGCTCTGCGAAAGTGGTGACACAATGCAACCTAAAGTTATGAGCCATGTCAGGATGAGAGTTCTCTACGAAGAGGGTGACCATGTCGTTCTTTCTTAGAGGGGTTTTCATTCGGCTTGCTAACACACACCACCTTTGAAGATAGCTAGCAAAGGTTTCTCCCTCCCGTTGTTTATCTTTGAGGAGATCTAAGGTGTGAGTGTCCTCCAAATTGAAGGAGAAGTAGGAGACAAAATTTTTTGACAGGTCCGCAAAATATTTTATGGACCCTCTTTCGAGGGTCATGAACCAGTCTAGGGAAATGCCTGTTAGACTCCGCAGAAACAGGCGCAAGAGATAATTGGCGTTGTGCATAACTTCTTCACACTGGGAGTAAAACTCTTGTAAGTGGGCCTTGGGATCCTTGTTCCCCCTGTATCTGTTGAATTTTGGTATTTCAAAATGTTTAGGGAAGGGGATCAATGAGATGGAGGGATCTAATGGATATGGGCATATGTCCTTGAATTTGAATGATTGTTTGCCAGTCCCTGCCTGAAGATCTCTCAAAGTAGCTTTAATTTCTAGAAAATCTGAGGTGACTGGTGGCGGGTTGGATGGATATGGATGGTAGGATGATAGAGGATCCTACTGAGAGAACGTTGGATCGTTGAGGTATGGGTTTGGATGGCGGAGTGATGAAATCCCTTGTTGGTATGCTGGGGGATTTCATTGATACGTGGGTTGTTGTTGCGAGGTATAATATGGATTCATTTGATAAAGATGTGAGGTAGGCTGTTGAGGATCTTGGATGTGATGTTGTAGATTGGTTTGTTGGTGTTGAAGGTACTGCTGTGATTGTTGGGAGGCCACATAAGGTGGTTGTTGATGAAATTGCTGCTGATTATGATAGTAATAGTGCTAAGGAGGTTGTTGTGATGTCAACTGTTGTGTGGGCCGAGATGGAGTGTTGTGTTGTGGTTGAGTCTGCAGACGTAAAATGGATGCGAGGAATGGGGATATGGTCTAAGCGATAGGTCAGGATGGATTTCCTTACGATTGGTATGGTGGTTGTTGTAAAGCAACCAAAGCATTATGTAGGGGTTGTTGCTGATGAGGTGGCTGAGATAACGTAGAAGTGTTCTGTAAAGGGGGTTGTTGGGTACCAACCGAAACATTTGGTTGGGATGTGGCTTGTGGAGGTAATTGAGGTGGAAGGTTGGATTGATGAAGCTGTTGAGATGTATATGAAAGTGATGGTAGATTTGTGGCCCCAGGAGGTGGAAGTAATGCGGTAAAGGGGGCGCCCCTAGTGTTGGCAGTAGGCTGATTCGAAAGAGGTGGTGCTGTTAGCGTTAATGGCATAGGTTGTGGAACATTTTGTGGCATACCATAGATGAAAGGATTATTGGGATCAGGCACTTGAGGACCCCCCATAACTGAGATTGGAGCATGTGGGGGGTGGTTAACATGATAAAGAACAACATTTCCAAATTCAGGTTGATGCCAACCCTCAACTGGAGGAACATTGGGGATGTACGAACCCTCTGGTGCATTTTGTGAACCTTGGGGTACGTTAGATGTGGAGCTCCTATATTTGGATAAGTCAACACCCGAGGGAGGTTTGACACCCTTCTCAATTAGGTGGGCCAAAATTTCTTCCCCATATTTTTCAAACAGACAGTCAGTCATTTGTACATTGGCGGGATTACTAAAATGTTCCTCAAGCGTGAGTTCGGGTTGATTAGCCATACTCTCTTCACTGTGTGGTGAGTTGTTTTGATTTTCAGTGTTGGAGTGTGATGAAGTACCATTATGAGGATCTTGGGGGATGTTGTTAGGATCTTGAGCACTATTTGCACCATTGGTGGGATTCGTATTGTTATTAAGGTCTTGAGACATGTTTGCTTAGGAATTTTGACCTTGTTGTTGTGCCATTTGTTTCTTAGCTTGTGACCTAGTTTGAACGGGCATGCAAATGTGCTATGGGTGGATTATAAAGAAGTCTCTAATGAATGATTTGATTGTGATTGGATGAGATTCAATTTTGATGGGGTGAGATGGGGTTTGGATTTATATCAGATTTTGTTTGGATAGATTGGATTGGATTGGATTTTGATTGGATCGGATTTTGATTGGATAGATTGAATTGGATTGGATTGATCAAATAACTGGGTTTGATAGATTTGGATGATTGGATGGGTACGATTAGATGAAGAAATATGTGAGAGATCCTAAGTTTAATCAAAGAAAGTTACCTTTAGTGACCTAGAGCATTGATTGATTAAGTGGATGATCATGGCACCGAATCCACCTCAAGATAGAAATGGATTGATTTGGGTCGAGGATGATAACTTATGACACCGAACTTACCTCAAGATGGAAGTAAATTGTTTTGGGGTTGAAGTTAATGATTAATAATCAAATTCAAATGCTAAGGTCAATTTGGGTAAACCCTTTGTAACACAAGGTTAAGGCAATTTGATTATGGGTGGCGTTTATGAGATACGGGTTTGGTGATGTAAATGGAAAATTTTTGATGTTCACTAGGTGATGATATGGGCTTTCGAATGGATTATGGGAAAATTTAAAATGAGCGGATGGATTGAGGACGTTTGTGGAGAGTAAATGGGGATTTAGAATGGTTAAATGGAGATTTGGAATGATAAAGTGGAGGTTTAAAATGATCAAATGGAGGTTTTTGGAGGTTTAGAATGACAAAACAGAGGCTTGGGATGATGAGATAACGATTGGGAATGATTAAATGATGGCGTAGAGGCTAAACAGATCCAAACGGGGTGATTTCGGGTGTTCAGAAGGGAAAATTCGCCCCTCTGTAGTAACCAAAAGGGCGTACCTACCCTTCTGCATGAAACCAGAGGGCGCAGTCGCCCTTCTACAATAAATTAGAGGGTGTAGTCGCCCTTTTGTGGTAAATTAGAGGGCACAGTCACCCTTTTGTGGTGAAGCATAGGGCACAGTTGCCCTTTTGTGCTAAATCAAAGGGTACAGTCACCATTTTGCAGCGAACAGGGACTTGGTTTGATTAAAATGACTATGGCAAAGGCTTTAAAATGACAACAATAAGGCCAATTTGTCAAAAATTTTACTGGTTTCTCACAAGAGAACACTTTCAAGCAAATACAATCCTATGATTAGTGTTAAGGGTGTGGCCAATGAGGTCTTAATCTAGGATGCACAAGGTGTCTAGGGAGTCCTCGATATACTCTCGGTACGTGAGGCACAACCGTGAACACCAGCCCATCATAAGCGTGAGTCGAGGACCCCAACGAGATATTGTAAGGAAAGTAGAGGTGCGGAAACACTTTCCTAATGCCAAATCCACAGGGAAGAATTTAATGCGGGGCTATGATTTTTTTCAAATTACAATCCAATTAAAACACACATGAAGGAATAATAGAAATAGAGCAAATACGCAAAGACAAATCAAACAACAGATTTACGTGGGAAACCCTTACGGGAAAAAACCCACCACACCAAGTTGAATCTCTTTGTATTACAATAATTAATAATTACATACAATAAGAAATACGACTCTCTGATGTTAGTCATAGTAGCTTATTCTCCCTGTTCAGACTCACTCAAAAAAGATCTCATACCATTCGATAAACTCATCACTATGTTCATCCGTTCAAAAAATAGAATCCATCTACTTTTAAATATTTTGTGCATCCTTATCCGCCAATGCCAACCATAGACAGCTTCCATTCGAGTCTTGATTTTTCCTTGCATGTTGTTTTTCCAGCGTTTCAACTGATGCATAAAATCAACCATCATCATGCTTTAAAACTACTTCCTGTGATTGGTCCATGAAGCTCCACCTAGGATGGTCAGACTGGTCAAGAGCAAACTTTGTTGGCATTTCGGTGAGACACTCACAGTGTCTCCCTGATGCCACAAAGTTTCTCTACTGGCATTGCTATAGCTTCCATGAGTCGGAAAGATGCTATATCGAATGTATAAGTCACAACAAAACCAATAATGTCCACTTTGATCCTATCGGCAAAGGTTTTCCTTATCAACGAGACTCATATCGAATGGAACAAGTCATATCGAATCCAGAGAATCCATCAGCAAGACATACTGATGTCGCCAAGACCTTATGTCAAAAACTTCAAGTCATGCCGATGTGAGCCATTCGGCATGACTATCGCTCTTCGGCGAGACTTACATCGAAGCAGAACTTCCACCGAACAACACACTGTCGCCAAGACTTGTGCCTATCGTTGTGACCTTTCACCGAGCTCCATCATGTCTTACTAAGTCGGCAAGACATAAGCCCTTCGCCAAGACGTTTCTCTGAGTTCCCAGAGTTAACCTGAAGACTTCTGTCGATGTGACTTATTACTTTCGCTAAGACTTCTCAGGGAAGTCTTCTATCACCATGAAGTCACCACGAGGATTCAATCTGTTCGGCAAGACTTAGCTTCATCGCTGAGACCTATCCCCGCGACCCATGAGTTACTTCAACATTCACCTTGACACGCGAGAGTAGCCATTGTCGGCGAGACATTACATACTCGTTGGGACATCTCACCGAAGCCCTAGCATTAGCCCAGTGTTGGTGAGACCAACACCATTTGCTAAGACTTCTCCTCGACCCTTGTGAGCTAGCCCGATAAGATCAACTATCGCTCAGAGTTCTTCCGATCACCAAAAGGTCATGCCAAACTCAGAGAGTCATAGTGATAGACTTCATTCAGCAAGACATCAACTCTATTACAGCGATAGGATCATTTCAAGAGCTTCAAAACTATTAGTTGCCTAGACAATAACACTGTCACAGTGACTTTTCCCTTCAGGAGTTCCATGTCAGTAAGGATTGAGGCACATATTCCAACAATCTCCCACTTGATGAAGATCTTACTAACACCTCCAGAGCATAACAAAACTACTGAGATTCATGGGCCAAGAGGCCCATCGAACTGGCACACCAACTGAACTTGTTTGTGCTCACAGGCTTCGTCAATGCATCTGCAACATTCTCCAGAGTATCCACTTTCTCCAAAGAGACCTTCCCATCCTCCACCATATCTCATACAAAATGATACTGTACATCTATATGTTTCATCCTGGCATGGAAAGTAGGATTCTTTGCCAAACATATAGCACTCTGGCTATCACAGTAGATAGTAATCTTTTTTGCATTAAAGCCAATGTTAGAAAAAAAATGTTTTAACCAAATTGCTTCTTTACAAGCATGTGTGGCTACCATGTATTCTTCCTCTATAGTCGACAAAGTGATTATAGCCTACCACTTACTCATCAACTCACTGCACCACCATTCATCATAAAAATATGTCCACTAGTGGATCTTCTGCTGTCAATGTCCCCTGCCCAATCAGAATCCACATAACCTTGAATGCTGAGAGTCTTTTGTGATTCAACCAAGTTACCATGGTAACACAGAGCATAGTCTGAAGTTCCCTTCAGATATCTAAACACTCTCTTCACAACATCCTAATGTGTTCTTCCAGGATTAGCCATAAACCGACTAAGAACTCCCACTGCTTGGGCAATGTCTGGCCTTGTACAGACCATATCATACATGAGACTGCCAACTGCACTTGCATAAGGCACACTCGTCATGTCCTCCATCTCAAAAGAAGATTTTGGACAATCCTCAGCACATAGCTTCGTTCCCTATGTAACTGGAACAACTAGCTGCTTGCATTCAGTCATACAAAATCTCTCTAGAACAGTCATGACATATTTACTTTGACTGAGCCAAAACTTTATGTTCTTTTTGTCCCTAGTTATTTCCATTCCCAGAATGTACCTTGCTGCACCAAGATCTTTCATTTCAAACTTTGCAGACAACTGAGACTTAAGATCAGAAATCATTAGCTTACTATTGCCTATAAACAACATGTCATCAACATACAGAGCAATAATAAGAATTTGATCACTTTCAACTTTGTAATACACACAGTGATCACATTTTGATCTTACAAATCCCAAAGACAAGACAAACGTGTCAAGCTTTTGGTACCACATTCTAGGAGATTTTTTTAAACCATACAGAGATTTCTTCAACTTGCAAACCAATCTTTCCTTACCTTTTACCACAAAGTGCTCCGACTGGTTCATATAAATTTCTTCTTCATGATCACCATGAAGAAATGATGTTTTCACATCCATCTGTTCAATCTCTAAATCATATGCTGATGCAAGTGACAAAAGAAATCTAATAGATGCCAGCTTAGCTACAGGAGAAAAAATTTCTCCATAGTCAATTCCCTCTACTTGGGAATAACCTTTTGCAACTAGCCTCGCTTTATATTTTTCTACACTGCCATCTAGACCTATTTTCTTTTTGAATATCCATTTGCAGCCTACAGATTTTTTGCCTTTAGGCAATGGAACCAAACTCTAGGTGTCATTCTTTTCTAATGATACCATTTCTTCATTCATGGCTTCCAACCAAGAGTTTGAATCAGACATTTTAAATGCCTCTTTTACAGTCCTAGGTTCATTAGTGCTAGAAATTAAAGCATAGGCACAAGTAGACTCTATTAAAGAAAACCCATACCTTTCAGGTTGCTTTCTTTCACGAGTTGACCTCCTCACAGGCTGAGGCTGAGGTGGTTCTTCATCATCTTCAGAACTTTCAGAACTGCTCGAGCTCTCCTCAGTATCAGGTACATTTTGATTTTTCAGTTCCTCTTTATCTGGTGTCTGAGAAATTGCTGCAATATCTTTTTCATTTTCTAATTTCTTCTCTAACTGCAGATCCAATGTAGAAGGTTTCAACTCACGAAAGATAACACTTATGCTGTGCAAAACCTTCTCAGTCTCAGGGTTCCATAGCTTGTATCCTTTAATGCCAACACTATAGCCTATAAATATACACTTTACAGCTTTGTTTTCTAACTTGGATCTTTTTTCAAATGGCACATATGCATATGCCTCACAGCCAAAGACACGAATATGTCTCAGAGAGGGCTTCTTTCCAAACCATGCTTCCAAAGGCGTCTTCTCAACAAGAGAAGACTTAGGAGAGTGATTTACCAAGTAACATGCTGTAGAGACTACTTCAGCCCAGAACTTCTCCTCCAAGCTAGCACTGCTCAGTATACTTCGTGCTCTTTCCATTATCGTCCTGTTAAACCTTTCAGCAACTCCATTTTGTTGTGGAGTATAACGTGTGGTCTTATGTCTTTTGATCCCATGATCTTTACAGTACCTTTCAAATTTATCTAAACAAAACTCACCACAATTGTCAGTCCTTAAACATTTTATTTTTCTACCAGTTTGATTTTCTACAATATTTTTAAATTCCTTAAACTGACTGAACACTTTTGATTTACTTTTAAAAAAATATACAAATGCTCTTCTTGAATAATCATCAATAAATGAGACATAGTATCTTGATTTAGACAAAGAAGGAACATTCACTGGACCAAAAACATCAGAATGTATATAATCAAGTAAGCTAGAAGTATTGTGAGGACTGGAATAAAATGAAACACGGTGCTGCTTTCCATATATGCAATGTTCATAGAAATCAAATTCAAGGTTACAGTCTTCAAGCCCTTCTACCAGGTTTTTATTTTTCAAGGTTTTTAGACCTTTCTCACCAATGTGGCCAAGCCTATAATGCCAGAGCATAGTCTTCTCTACTGGAAGTTTAATCTCCATGGAGTTTACACCATCAGGAACGTTTTCCTTCTTTTCTTCATGAGCAGCCTTGAGTGACTTTGCAGAGACACTATTGCATTGAATAGCTTGTGCATCCAGCTTGTACAGAGTACCAATTCGAGCACCCCTAGCCAGCACCATAGAGCCTCTAGTCATCTTGCAGCCATTTCTTGAGAACGTGACCTGCACTCCGATATCATTCAGCTTACTTACAGAAAGTAGATTTCGAGCCAGACCTGGTATATGCATCACATCATTGATTCCCTTTACTCTTCCATTAGGGAATTGAATTCTGACTCTTCCACAACCAACAATTTCCAAAAATGAATCACTTTCCAAGTACACCTTTCCACCATTGTATTCTTCATACTTCATGAACCATTCTCTATGAGATGTCATGTGGAAAGATGCTCCAGAATCAATTAGCCATACATCATTGGATGCCCGTGTAGCCAAAGATGCAATGAAGGAATCTGCATCACTATGAGAAGAATCATTTCCAGAAGAGTTCTTCTTCTTCTTTTTCTCCTCCAAGTTGCAATCCCTTTGGACATGACCAGGTTTCCCACAGTTCTAGCACTTCACCTTTGACTTCTTGCCAGGAGACTTTGATCTCCCTTCTGATTTCGATCTGGACTTCTTGTCCTTCTTCTTGCCTTTCTCCTTTGGTCTACCTCTGACAGCCAGAGCCTCCTTTTCCATCTCAGAAGATTTTCTTCTCATTTCTTCTGATAACAGAGAAGCAAAAACATCTTCCATTTTGAATGTGGATGTTGTACTCCCTATAGCCATCACTAAATGATCCCAAGAATCAGGCAGAGAACACAACAACAACATGCAACGATCTTCATCTTCAATCTTTACACCAACAAATGTCAACTGAGCAATCAACATGTTGAAAGCATTTGAGTGATCAGCAACAGACCCTCCTTCCTACATCCTCAAAGAGTACAGCTTCTTCCTCAAGAATAACTTGTTCACCAAGGACTTGCCCTGATAAATGGATGCCAGTCTTTTCTTCATGCACGTTCAGAAGAATAGAGTCTACCAAACAGAGCCTTATCAGCCCCTTAGACTTTCCATCTGCCAGGTCCCAATCCTCTTGCTTCATGCCTTGAGGCATTGTTCCAGACACATCAGTCCAAAGATCTCAATCAACTAACATATCTTCCATTTTGAGTTTCCACAGCTCAAAATTGCTACCATTGAATTTCTCTATTTGCATCCTACTGGATGTGCTTGCCATCTCAATCTATAATTAAATTAATAGACCTCTACAAGACTCCCACTGAAAAGGATTTAACACAAAAAAACCAACCCACTCACAAGGACAACACAACTGGCCAGGCTCTGATACCACTTGTAAGGAAAGCAGAGGTGCGGAAACACTTTCCTAATGCCAAATCCACAGGGAAGAATGCAATGCAGGGCTATTAATTTTTTCAAATTACAATCCAATTAAAACACACATGGAGGAATAATAGAAATAGAGCAAATACACAAAGACAAATCAAACAACAGATTTACGTGGGAAACCCTTACGGGAAAAAACCCACCACACCAAGTTGAATCTCTTTATATTATAGTAATTAATAATTACATACAATCAGAAATATGACTCTCTAATGTTAGTCACAATAGCTTATTCTCCCTGTTCAAACTCACTCAGAAAAGCTCTCATACCATTCGATAAACTCATCACTCTGTTCATCCGTTCAAAAAATAGAATCCACCTGCTTTTAAATCTTTTGTGCATCCTTATCCACCAATTCCAACCATAGACAATTTCCATTCAAGTCTTGATTTTTCCTTGCATGCTATTTTTCCAGTGTTTCAACTGATGCATAAAATCAACCGTCATCATGCTTTAAAACTGCTTCCTATGATTGGTCCATGAAACTCCACCTAGGATGGTCAGACTGGTCAAGAGCATTCAACTTTGTTGGTGTATTGGTGAGACACTCACAGTGTCTCCCCAATGCCACAAAGTTTCTCTACCGGCATCGCTATAGCTTCCACGAGTCGGCAAGATGCTATATCGAATGTATAAGTCACAATGAAACCAACGATGTCCACTTCGATCCTATCGGCAAAGGTTTTCCTTATCGACGAGACTCATATCGAATGGAACAAGTCATATCAAATCTAGAGAATCCATCGGCAAGACCTACTGATGTCGCCAAGACCTTATGTCGAAAACTTCAAGTCATGCCAGTGTGAGCCATTCGGCATGACTATCGCTCTTCAGCGAGACTTACATCAAAGTAGAACTTCCACCGAATGACACACTGTCACCAAGACTCGTGCCTATTGTCGTGACCTTTCACCGAGCTCCATCATGTCTTACTGAGTCGGCAAGACATAAGCCCTTCACCAAGACATTTCTCTGAGTTCCCAGAGTTAACCCAAAGACTTCTGTCGACGTGACTTATTACTTTCGCTAAGACTTCTCAACGAAGTCTTCTGTCACCGCGAAGTCACCACAAGGATACAATCTATTCGGCAAGACTTAGCTTCATCGCTGAGACCTCTCCTCGTGACCCGTGAATTACTTCGACATTCGCCTTGACACCCGAGAGCAGCCATTGTCAGTGAGACATTACATACTCGCTGGGACATCTCACCGAAGCCCTAGCATTAGCCCGATGTTGGCGAGACCAACACCATTTGCTGAGACTTCTCCCCGACACCCGTGAGCTAGCCCGATAAGATCAATTGTCACCCAAATTTCTTCTGATCGCCAAAAGGTCATGCCAAACTCAGAGAGTCACAACGATAGACTTCATTCGGCAAGACATCAACTCTGTCACAGTGATAGGATCATTTCAAGAGCTTCAGAACTGTTAGTCGCCCAGACATGAACACTGTCACAGTGACTTTTCCCTTCAAGAGTTCCATGTCAGTAAGGATTGAGGCACATATTCCAACAGATACTGAAGGGCTCAGACCAACTCTTCACGTCTATCTAGGTATCACCCTAGCTTCAACGCTCTGCCAATTACGACGTGACTTTTTGCTCTCCCCCCTTTGTATACCCCGCCGGTACGCGTGGTTGGAATCATCCCTTGGGGTGATGAAATCCCCA
This sequence comes from Sequoia sempervirens, assembly GCA_007258455.2. Taxonomy (NCBI): domain Eukaryota; kingdom Viridiplantae; phylum Streptophyta; class Pinopsida; order Cupressales; family Cupressaceae; genus Sequoia; species Sequoia sempervirens. The sequence continues at coordinate 241,278,220 of VDFB02000017.1, forward strand.
AGTAGGTCCCACTAGAAAGAAAGCACTAATCGTTTCCAACTACTCCCCAGGCTCACACGAAGTGCAAGGGGAAAGTGAAAACAAACTAATGCCCCCTTTGGGTAACGGAAAAAGATAAACACAATAAGCAATGAATATTACTTCCCCCCTAATTAGACTATGTTCTTATATTAATGACAACAACAAGGATAGTTTAAAAAAAAATCTGAGATAATGAATGGCCCTACAAACAATTGTTAGTCGTCTTATCTTGCGTTCTTCACCAATTACACAAGGATATGTTGCAAAATGTTAGTGAAAACACAAATATCCTTGCAAGAAACAATGCTAGGGGATTAGCACCTGAAAACAACAAAAAATAGGAACAAAAATGCAACTAAAATGATAGTTTTACCTTTCAAAATGTGTTGTTTTGGGGTGTATTCGCCCTTCTGCAATGCTGACAGGAGGGCGCAACTACCCTTTTACAGTGATCAGGAGGGCGCAGTCGCCCTTCTGCAGTGACCAGGAGGGCGCAATCGCCCTTCTGCAGAGACCAAAAGGGCGTAATCGCCCTTCTGCAGAAAAATGTTAGCACATAAATTCCACCCAAGGGGGCATAGTCGCCCTTCTGCAGAAAAATGTTAGCACAAAAATTTCAGCCAAGGGGGCGTACTCGCCCTTTCTGCAGGAAAATGTTAGCACATAAATTTTAGCCAAGGGGGAGTAGTCGCCCTTCTGCAAGAAAATGTTAGCACAAAAATTTCAATCAAGGGGCATAGTCGCCCTTCTGCAGGAAAATGTTAGAACAAAAATTTCAGTGAAGGGGGCATAGTCACCCTTCTGCAGGAAAATGTTAGAACATAAATTTCAGCCAAGGGGGCATACTCGCCCTTTCTACAAAAAAATGTTAGAACAAAAATTTCAGCCAAGGGGGCGTACTCACCCTTTCTGCAGGAAAATGTTAGCATAGAAATTTCAGCCATGGGGGCGTAGTCACCCTTCTACAGGAAAATGTTAGCACATAAATTTCAGCCACGGGGGCATAGTCGCCTTTCTGCAGGAAAATGTTAGCACAAAAAATTCAGCCAAGGGGGCGTAGTCGCCCTTCTGTAGAAAAAATGTTATCACAACAATTTCAGCCAAGGGGGATTAGTTGCCCTTCTGCAGAAAAATAGAGGACGTGGTCACCCTTTTGTAGTTACTAGGAGGCAGTGCTCACCCTTTTGCGGTTACCAGAGGGTGCAGTCGCCCTTCTGCGGTCACCAGGAGGGCGCAGTTGCCCTTCTATGACGTGTTCTTGCAAACAACTCAACAACAACAAACGTGAAATTGAGGAACCCGTTTGTGGGTCCCACTGGGTGTGCCAGAAATGTGATATCCTAATGTTTAACCTATTCTAAGCAACTAAAATGCAATGGAAAAACATAAAAAAACACCTCAAGATTAGCCTAAGAAATTTGTAAATGCAAAGAGGAAAAGTGTAAAATGATGCTAAATAGATATACCTCCCTTTTGCAGCTGAAACTCCTTGGTTGGCCCTTGATTTTGATTTGGTTTGTATGCTCCTTGATGGCTCTTGATACAACTAAATGAAAGACTTTACTATGCGCTTGAATGCAAATGCAAATATATGAAATTGATGGCTAGATGAGTGCACAAAATGGCAACTTTTAATTGCAAAATGGCTAAGTGTTCTTCCAAATGCCTTAGAGGATGGGGTATTTATAGAGAAACTTGAATTCTCTAGAGAATTCAATGGTTGAGATTTATCCAACAAAGTCAAGATGAAGGGCTAAGGTGAGTTAAGGACTCACAAGCCCTCACATTTTGACATGTGGAATGTGAAGTGGATAAAGGTAGAATGATGTGTAGGTGATGTGGAAGGGAGGTACATGATGTGGAGGAAGGACAAGTACCTTCCAAGTACCTTGGGGAGTGAGAAGATTTCCTAAAAAAGGAACTTCTTGTCCCCAAGTGAGAGTGAAAATGACATTTGAAATTTTTTGGAATTCCTCAAAAATCTCCATGGGAAAAGAGAAAGTGGTTGGAGAAATAAAAATTCACATTCCTAGGAGAGTCTAATGGATAAGAGAGGGTCTCCAAAAAGGTGGGAATTGGTCACATGTGCATGAGGTGACAAATCAAATATTCTAGAAGCCTTGGAAGGATAAAATGTGAATTAAAAATTCACATGGAGAGGAGAGAGACCTAGGATGAATAAAAGTGAATTAAAAATTCACATAGGAAAGAGGGTCAATGCCAAGAAAGGCAAATAGAAGGATTGACTAAAAAGTGGTACTAAAAATGGCTAATGACTTTGGTTAAGGTTGTGCAAATACTTGATTATGATAATTAATGGAAGATTAAAGACAAGTGGCAAATGTAGGAGGATGTGACATTAATCCTTGATTAATAGGATGCACATCTTAATTATGAATTAATTAAATTAATCCAAATTAGGGATGGATTATGGAGGATGTGACAAGGAGAGAGAAAAGAAGAATTTTAAATTGATTTTAGTTCAAAAAGATTAAAATGACTAAATTAAATAAATTGGTGTATTTATTTCATTTAGAGAGGAGAAAAGCAGATAAAGTGTTTAATCTGCTTTAAATAAATACTTTAAGAACCTTATGTGGGAAGTGTAATATTAATTAAATAAATTAATGTTGACATAATGGATGAATAAAGAGGTAAATTTGATCATACGGGAGTGATCAATTTTGGGTGTTTACATTTTTCCCCTTTTGGATGTGGAGAGGTGGTCTATCTCTGTAGTCTCATTTACAGTTTATGGATGACACTACTTTGATGGGTATGGCTACAATGAGCAAAGCTTCAAATTTGCGCAAGGTGCTGGATGTTTACCTTAGTGCTTTGAGCCAATTGATTAATGAAGATAAGTCCTCCATTTTCTTCTTCAATACTTCAGGACCCATCTAGAGGAGGATTTCTCATATCTTGAGATTTAAGATTGGGGCTCTCCCTTTGACCTATCTTGGTATTCCTATCTCTGTTGGTAGATTGCTCAGGGATTCTTGGCATAATATTTTGGATAAATTTTGGGTGAAGGTTAATCATTGGATCCGTAGATGGTTGTCTTTTTTGGTTCGTGTTCAATTACTCAAGTCAATGGTGTAGGCTCTCCCCATTTATAGATGTATGCTTCAAGTGGCCCTAGCGGGTTTTGTTAAGGAATTAGACTCTTTAGCAAGATAATTTTTATGGGTTGGTTGCTTGTCGTCCTCTAAATGGATCCTTGCTAGATGGGATGTTGTTTGTAGCCCAAAGTAGTTTGATGGTCTTGGTTTAAAGTTGTCGTCTTTGATTGGGGTGGCGTTGGCTGCTAAACTGTATTGAAGGTGGTGTGTGGAGTAGGATCAGATATGGGCTAGGATCTTATCGCATAAGTATTTCTTGGGAATACCACAGATGGATATTCCTTGATATCCTATAATGGGGAATGGTTTGGTGATTTGGAGCACACTCAAGAAAGGGGTTGCGCTCATTAAGGTTGGCTTATTTTGGATCTGCAAAAGAGGGACGGAGGTTCATTTTTGGTTTGATTCTTGGGACGGTTTTTTTCCCATTGTTTCTCAGTTTCGTAATTTGCTAACTCTAAGCCAGTGGTTCCTTGAGGTTGGGTGGTCAAGGGTAAGTGACTTTAAGTCCCTCTCTTCTTGTGGTTAGCTGGAGGTGGCGAGATGGAAGACTCCTGATGAGTGGCTTGATATTGGTATGGAGGAAGAGTATGCAGAGCTTCATAGTATCCTTGTTGGAAGATGTTGTAACTCCCTCCAAGATGGGGATGTTCTCGCTTGGTCTTTTTATCCTAAGGGTGTTTATATTGTTTCTATTGGATGTCAGGTGTTGTTGTCTCATAGGCTGGATGGGGTGGAGGTTCACTGGTGGAAAAAAGTGTGGAACAAGTTCTCATGGCAAAAGTGTAACTGCTTTGTTTGGAATATGGCTTGGAATAGGTGTTTGACTTGGGATAATATTTGTAAGTAGGGATTCTAGGGCCCTTCTATCTATTTTTTGTGTGGGGCTGAAGAGGAGGACTCTCCTAATTTTTTTTTCCACTATCCCTTTGCTCTGCAGCTTTGGCATTTTTGGTGGGGTGTTTGGAAAAGCCCCTGTGTTCATGCTTCCTCCCTGGTTGAGTTTTGGAGTAGCTTGGGTAGGCCTCCTTCTATGGCCTCTTTGTTGCAGGATGTGTGGTATGTTGAGCCTACCTTCATACTTTGGTAGATTTGGTTGGAACAAAATCATAGAATATTTCAAGGTGAAAAGCTATTGGTTCAACAAGTTTGGTAGAGAATTATGGGTATGATTCAAAAGATGGTTGAAGCTAAATGTGAAATGATGTTTCCCTTAGAGAAAGGGGATGTTGAGATGGTGGATAGACTAGAGATTTAGGGGCTGTCTTTGGCCTCTTCTTGTGTCAGGAGAGGAAAGTGAGTGAAAAATAAAGTTCAAAGGGTGGGTAGATGGTTGCCCACTCCGGCTGGCATTTTGAAGATCAATACCGATGGTTCTTCAAGAGGAAATCCTAGGCCTCTGGGGATCAGTGGGATTGGCAGGGATTTTTCGGGGTTTGGTGATCCTCTATGATTTTGAGCATGCTTTTGCTCTGGGGTGGCGCAAGGTTATATGTGAATTTGATTCACAAGTTTTGATTAATTTTCTAAATGATTGGAAGATGGCTGATGTTGGCAATTGGCTATAGTGGTGCAGCAGATTTTGTAGATTAGTTCTATGATAGAGATGGTGTCTTTTGTCCACATTCTGAGGGAGTGGAATAGGGTTGCATATTGTTTGGCTAAGTGGGCTTCTGAGCATATAGATGACTGGAATATTGAGGAGTGGGAGCAAGTATCCCATGAGCTCCATCAAGACTTGGAGGGGATTCTTGCTGAGGATAGGGATGTGAATAGAGGAGGATGATGTTGTCTCTTGCTTTGTTCGGTTGTTTCCTGTTGATTCCTAGGGCCTTGGTCCTTTGAGTTCTATTTAATGCTCTTTTGTGAATTTCAATAAATTTTTTACCCCTTTTTATAATTTAAAAAAAGTCATAAAAAAAATAAATACATTTTTTTAAAATTAAAAAACATATTAAAAACTTATATTTTTTAAAAAATATATTTACAAAAACTCTTTCTTTTTTTTGAGAAAAAAATAATGAAAAAACTGTGATTATTAGAAAAAAGCATTAATTTTTTTTTTTTAAAAAGTGCCTTGGGACCCACGCCATCCCTGCGTAGGGCCCAAGGTCCACCACTGCCATTGGCAGGGTGGTACCCTCGGGTACCCTACAACAGGGGGCAAGGCCCAAGGGCCGCCGCTCTGCCATATGGTAGGCGACGGTACCCTTGGGTACCATCCCTTTCTCCAAAAAGAACTTGTGTGCTTTTTTAAAAAGCTTTTCAATTTTTTTATTTTTATTTTTAAAAATTTAGTAGGAAAAAATATCTAAATATATATTTTTAATTTTTACCTCAATTTTTGTGTTGGGGAGGCCGTACGACTTTCCTAGCAAATTTATTTTGCCTCAGATGTTAACTTCACCAAATTTGATGATTTGACAGACGATCTTAAGGTTTTTGGGCCTTCTAAGTGTGATGGTGACGTCCGTTTCACACCAAAATGCACCAAAAATATAGCTACCCTCCAGATCCGGAAAAAGAGCAACCACTTTAAAACCTTGTAGATTTGGCGTTAGGAATCGAAATCAGGAAAAACAAAAGCCAAATTTGACTTTCTCGGCTGCTCTGGATCCAACAACAAAGTCCTTTTCACACAAAAATGCTTCAAAAAATCCCCACCTCCAAAATTTTCAAAAAAAGCAAAGGGGATTCAGATCTAAAGCCTACAACCCTTATTGAAGAAAAAAAACCTCATAAATCGAGAAGGGGTTTACTGAATCCACACTATGATACCATGTTAGAATTGTGAAACAAGCACAAAACCATGAGCCACAAGATCAAACAATGAACAAATACACCTTCCATACAAGAGATTTGCAAACAAGAATTGTTATATTCTTCAACAAGAAAAAGCTACAAAAACAAGAGACTTTCAAGAAGTTATGAAAGCTCTAGATATTCTTTGTGAAAGTTATTAGATTTCCACAATTCATAAGAGTATGAATAGTTGTTTATGGATTCGATTGTGTAAGATTTTTTGAATCAATGTTTCGAATCACACTCTGTGATCCATCATCAGGATAGAGAGCTCAAGGATATGAATTTGGTCATTGGTCTAAAGAGGTTTCAATCCATAAGAGTATGAATAGTTGTTTTTGGATTTGATTGTGTAATCTTTTTTGAATCAACGTTTCGAATCACACTCCTTGAGCTCTCTATCCTGATGATGGATCACGGAGTGTGATTCGAAACGTTGATTCAAAAAAGCTTACACAATTGAATCCAAAAACAACTATTCATATTCTCTGTGAGTAATTACAATGAAAGTTGAGTGCTTATAAGAGGAAAGCCCTAAATGAGAAAGGGATCAAATCATGACAAGTGTCAACATTACATGAGATGAGACATAATGATCTAATATTAGCTCAACTAATAAAGCATTAAAATACTCCTAAGTTTAGCTTAAGTGCGTGAGAATAAATTAAACTAATAATCAATTAGAGATTGATTAATTATTAGCTAATGTATGATAACTCTAACAACTATATCCAAGGATGACCAATCATTGATTCAAAGTAGGAATGATATGATATAAATTGAAACCTCTTTAGACCAATGACCAAATTCATAATGATGCAACCCATAATATCAACTAGTAATCCATTTGTCATTATGAGATACACCTAAATGTGTATATTCTTGTTGCTAAAAGTGATGATTAATAAAAAATATTGTGCATATATTAAATAGATAAACAAGATAAATAACAACACCATTAATGATTTTACAAGCAATATGAGTGTCTACTTACAAAGGTCCACAATATACCCATTATGTAGCATCTCATCACGTGAAAATTTGATAACCAATATTAAATAATATGTAGAAATATCAGGCCCTTCATTAAGCATACCCACAAACTTACTCTTATAATGATCAAGTTATAAAACAATATGATAAAACTCATCAATATCTAATTGTGCCTCAAGCACAACATTCTTAGAATAATTATGCACTAGAAATTGATTTGTATAGATTTGTGAATTCTAACTTGGAGGATAAACCAAATGATTGCCCCCATCATTTTAGTCTTCCACATGTATTATATTGTTATTAACAAGATCAGGTATCTTATGAGTTGGTGCAATAAAATATGCATTATGAAATCACAAAATATTTTTAATCAAAACCATTAGGCATAAATTTTGAAGTATTTAATGGTGGTATAGGATGAAGAGAAATAAAATTGGCACCAAGTAGATTATGTGACACAACATATAAGAGATCCTAAATACTAGTAAATTTTCTTTGATTTTGAGGCTTTAATGTAATGAAATTAGAAGTTGGTTATAAGTTAGTTGTTGGAAACGGTTGTAATTGATGTTCACACTAATTGTTGATTGTCATTGATGTCAACACTTGGTGAGATTGTTACATATGTTTGTGAGATTGTTGGCAATGGTTGATGACAATACTTGGTGAATTGTTTGTGGTTGTGATTGTTGTTAGTAAATGAGAAGTAAGGGAGTTTTTTAGAATTTGGTGTCTCTGATTGTTGCAGTGTTTATTGCTTGGCATTCATTATCATTGTTGTTAACATTCAGGTTGGGCTATCATGGTGGTGGTGTTGAAGTTCATGGTTGGATGTCATTCCTTGTCTAATGTCAATCAAAGAAGTGTTAAGTATTGTTGTTGTCAGTAGAGTTGGTTTCATAATGATTTATTAAGATTAGGATTACAAGTATTTTTGATGGTGGAGAGACGTTGCTAACATGGTCTAGAGTGTATTATATTATCTCTATGATGTTGTTCCTGATCAAGTATATGTTGTTGAAAGAAAGTTCTAGCCTTCACAAGTTGATTGACTATTTCTGATTTAGGAAGTTGTGTTGAAGACTATTTGGGGAGAATGATTTGCATTCCTATGATGTTGGGATTCAAATTTAGTGTTCTATGAATGTTGCATTCCTATATTTTTAGGTCACCAATGTTGTTGATGAGGTTTTTGTGAATTGTAGAAGGTTGACAGCATTGGTCCAAAAAATGCTCCACATTTCTTCGAATTGATGTCTCTACTCCTATGGCTTGATGGATGTGCTCTTAGTGTCTATGTAGTGTGTCAATTCCAATTTCATGTGTTGAAGTGGTTCACAAGTTTTTTTGTTAAAGTAATATCTCATGGTCCTAGGCATTTTATGTCTCTAGAATGAAGTATCTACTCATGTTTGGTTTATGGTGGCTATTGGTGGCATGATAGTATGGAAGATGTGTCTAGAAGTATTTTTGGATGTTCATGGAACATTCCCATGTGATTTGCACATTGTTGGTTGTGCCCCTTTGTGTTGCATTATGTCTTGAGCTAGTTTTTTGGATTATTTGTGGATAACTAGCCAACAGGGCTTGTCCTCTTGCTTGTGCTAAATGCTTAAGGGTTTGTGCCAGTATATGAAGTTGTGATATGATAGATTTGGGTCATAAACTATCTTTGTTGAGACTACATTATGTTAATTCAATTGGAAGTATGTTTTTTGGCTAACTGGCTATGTGCTCCACATTTCATCTACACGTTTGTATGTTGCCAACTTAGGTTGATGTGCACCAACATGTGAATTTATTTGGATCACATTGAAAGATGTAATAAGATTTTTTTTGCTCTCTATCCTTGGGATAGGACTGTAGTAGGTTGTTGTGGCTGACTTGGTGAAATCACTGTTTATATTCTTTTCTAGTTGACCTAATTAAAGTTGTGAAGAGTTGCAGTGGATATTAATGCAAGATCTTTTCAAATGCAAAGGTATCATGGAAGTATGAAAAAGTACGAAGAGGTGTGAGTGTGGAATGTATTGAATATCTAGTATAGCTAGTACTAAACTGTGAAGAAGAAAGATCAAATTTTCTTGAACGCCTCAATCAATAGAGTGAATTGTTTCAAAAAATATTATAATTTTCTATAAAATCTTTGTATCCTACTCTAAGATAGTGAATCTCATCAGGTCCTTTGTATCTTACCTTTTAATTTGAATTTTCTCCATCTTTGCAAGTCCTTTGTATCTTGCTCTAAGATATTGTTCCTTAGTTTGGAAGTCCTTTTTGGTAGTGAGCCTTTATATTGTGAGTTAACCCTCACAATGGTTTTTCCCTCATTGGATTTTCAATGTAAATCTAGTGTCATCTTGTGGATGTGTGCTTTTTTGTTTTATTTGCATTACTGTTGATCTAGTTAAGGATATAATTTCTATATCTTTCATTGTTGAAGATTGTTGAACTTGCTAAAGGTTTAAATTTCTATGTCATTCTTTGCTACAAATTTGTTTAAGGGTTTTGATTGGGTTAAGAAGTTAGTATTGTAATGAAGGATTCAAGTTCTAGTGGGGTTTAAGTTTTGCAAATATTGATTCACCTCCCTCTTAGTACCCAGTGTATTCAACAATTGGTATCAGAGCCACCTCCCTCTCAATATCCAGTGTATTCAACAATTGGTATTAGATCCAACTTCTTCTGAAGAAGCTTAATCAATTGAAGTAAAGATTCAAGATGACACATGATGGATCATACAAGGGTCTTAGGTTTGATGGGACTAATTTCAAATTTTGAAAATTGAGAATAGAAGGCCATCTAAACTCCCTAGGGTTTGGTGTATGTCAATAAGTCAAAGATGGTTATGTTGCTCCTGCTTCTTCTCCAACTAATCCAACTGAAATCAGGTTATATGAGAACAATGCCAAGGCTAAAAATTCTATCTTATGTGGGTTGGTTGATTCAAAAATTTTGAAGGTGATGATTTGCATCTATGCTAAGGATGTTTTGGAAAATCTTAGCAACATCTATAAAAGAGATACTAAAGTGAATCAATCCAAGATGCAACTTTTCAAGAGTAGATTTGAGACTCTAAGGATGATAGAGGATGAAGACATTGCAAGTTATATTCTCCGGGTGTATGAAGTTGTTACTATAATCACTGTTCTTAGTGGTGTAGTCAAAGAAGATGAGATTATGAAGAAGGTTCTAAGATCTCTCCCTAAATCTTATAGTTCTAAGGTGTATGTTATTGAAGAGTCTAAAGATTTGGATCAATATTCAGTAGATGAAATGTTTGGTGCTCTAACTACCTTTGAAATTAGAAAATTTGACAAAGATGTTCCAAATAAGAAAGCTACATTTAAAGCCAATAAAATATTGAAGATGAAGGTGTTGATCAGAATGATGACTTTGATGAAGTTGAAGCAAAATTTGTGAGAAGATAAAAGAAAGGCACTGTCAAGTACAAAGATAAGTTACCTTTCCAATGCTTCAATTATGGAAGGATTGGTCATTTTGCATCTAAATGCCCTTATAAAGAATCAAATGATAGTAATCAAAGAGATAAGGTTAAAAAGAGTTTATATTCCAATGAAAGAAATTGTTCCTCTGAATATGAGGAGAATGATTCAAATGATGAAACTCTCTTTATGGCCTTTAATGCTGATGACAGGAAGTGTAATGTTGAAAAATGTAAGGAGTCTGGTTCCTTGAGTGATGCAGATATATTTTCCTCTGAACTAGATCTAGAGTCTATGGAACCTAAAGGTTGGGATTTCAATTCAAATGATTAGGGAACAGATTTTGAAGGAAAACTCTAGTCTACTCTAGAAGACCTAAATGAAGCAAGGACAAAAAATAAAAATATGAGAGCCTGCTTAAAAAATCAAAGGAATATATTGAGAAAATGAAAGTTCAAATAGGAGGTAAAGAATGTGAAATCAAAACTAAAAGTGGCAGAAGGTGTGATTTTTGATTTTAAAGATAAGTTATGTAATAAAGTTGTTGAATGCTTGAAACTTGAGGAGGAGATTGTATCTCTGAGAAATGAGCCAGAAAGAGCAAAAGAACAATTTGTCAAAGGAGAAAACTCTAGTCTTGATAGCTCCAAATCATATGGAAAGCCTGAGACAAAGGAGGAGAAATTCTGCACTAAAGATTCTACGAAGAATACCTCCAGAGATGCAAAGACAAATCAAGATGGCAAGAAAGAAGGTGGATTCATTCTTGTCTGGAATTAAAAGGGATTTAGAAGTCCTCCACCTACAAGACAACATGCTCCTACCAGGTTAATTCAATCTTTTCAAGGTTACTATTTTTCTTGCCATAAATTTGGACATAAGGCCATTGATTGTAGATTTAGAAAAGGAAGGAATGATAACATTGGTAGAAGATGTTTTGTGCCTCAAAGAAACAATGCTATCTCATTTCATGGATATTTCTATGCTTGCAACAATTTTGGCCATAAAGCTACCGAGTGTAAATCTAATATGAAGAGGAACAAATTTGTTCCAAAACATAATATTGTGTGTTTTAAATGCAATAAGATGGGGCATAAAGCAAATTGTTGCAAAAGTGGTTCTATAAATCCACTAGCTCAGGAAAAGTATGAAGGACCTAATGAGAAAAGAATGGGTAATGAAAAGGTCTAGAAGAAAGAACAAGTTCAATAAAATAAGGACGATTCTACACTTGTGTATTCTGCACAAGATCCTAAGACAAACTAAAATAGAGCATTATCTCAATGGGATATTTTATTTACAAAAAATTTAGCCCCTTGAAAAGGACAAGATGCTGAAGACTTCAACATGAAAGAAGAATTGGATCAAATTAATTGATGTGCATATCTGTTGTGCATGAATGAACCTTTTGTTGAAGATTTTGGTGCAAGTGGAAGATGTGAAAAGGTAGGTACACATGTTCTTATTAGTATCACTCAAGGTTGATCTACCACACATAAAGAAAAGTTTCAGGAGTTGGCTAACGAAATTATAGTATATATATCTAAGGAAGAGTCATGTTGTTTTGGTCTGCATGCCTCCACTAAGCAAGATTTAGTCGTGTAGCTCAAAAAATATGTTGGTCATGTGGTGAAGATGTTATATCCAAGTGCTTAAGTCTTTACACCTTCTAAAGTAAAACCTATTAGTGACAGAGTTCTAGCCTGTAATAAGGTGTTGGAATGCTCCACATTCCTCAAGAAATGATGGAGATGTTTAGAGATATTTAATGCATGCTACTTTGATGATTTGGTTGTCCGCAATGTTCAGTCTTTCAAATGAAAGTGTGCTACAATTTTTTTTAGATGCCTATATGTTGTATAGAACATATGCTTAGTACTTGTGCAAATTGGTGTATGTGTTGATCAATTATATAAGTTTGTCGATATTCCACATGTCTCTGTATGGTATTAAGCAAGCTCCTGGAGCTTGATATGCTTGGTTGGATAAGTGTTTACTTCAACAAGGATTCAAGAAAGGTACTACAATAATCAATACTTACATTAAGGTTCAAGAAGAAAAGTTGTTGATTGTGGTTGTTTATGTAGATGACATGATATTTGGTGGAGATGATGAGAGATGCAAAAAGAATTTGAGATGCCAATGATTGGTGAGTAGTATTTCTTCCTTGGGCTTCAAATTGTTCAACAAGATGATATCTTTATTTATCAAGCTAAATATGTTAAGGAGTTGTTGAAGAAGTTTGGCATGGAAGATTCCAAACCGGTTGGTACTCCTATGGTGACTAGTTGTCACTTAGGAAAATTTGATGAGTCTTTGGAAGTTGATCAAATTATTTATAGGTCTATGATTGGATGATTATTGTACCTGACTACCTCTAGACCTGATATTATGCATGTGGTGTGTTTGGTTGCTAGATTTAAAGCAAATCCTAAGCAATCTCATGAGAAATCAGTGAAAAGAATATTCAGATATTTGAAAGGAACTCCAAATCATGGTTTATGGTATAAGAAGGATCAAAATTTCTCCTTGAGTGCCTATACTGATGCAGAATGAGAAAGATGTGTGGATGACTAGAGAAGTACAAGTGGAAGTGCATTATTTTTGGGAGATAGATTGGTCTCTTGGTTTAGTAATAAGAAAGATTCAACGTGCTTATCCATAATAGAAGCTAAATATAAATTGTTGCAACATCTTGCTGCACCCAAGTGCTTTGGATGAAGCAAAATTTGAAGGATGTAAAGATAGTGTATGATGAACCTATTCCTATATTGTGTGATAATACAAGTAAAATTAGTATTTCCAAGAATTCGGTAATGTATTCAAGAACTAAACACATTTATATCTAGTATCACTTTTTGAGAGAGAAGGTTGCAGAACATGAAGTCAAATTGGAGCATGTGCCTACCAAGGATTAGATTGCAAACATTTTCACTAATTTACTTTCAAAGGATACCTTTGAGTATCTTCAGTAGAAGTTAGGGGTTATTTCCCCTCCTTTTTCTAACTATATGCATAATTGGTGCATCTATCCACGAGGAGTAATTCAAGACATATCTTTATGCCTGGACTGATGGTGGGTTCCTCTTAGGGGGAGCTAGAAATGATTATTGCTGATAGGGGGGCCTGTCATTTCTTCAAGAAGGAATACGTGTACAACAAAGGGGGATAAACTTGAAGAAGAGAAAGAATGTTCTCCTTAGGGGGAGTTGGTATGATTTCTTGAAGAAGTGTTGCTAGTCAAAGGGGAAGAATGTGTTGTTTTTTTCAATTGAAGATCTTTGGCCCTTTGTCCTTATAGTTAGAGAATATGCTATTGTTTTGTGCAAATGTGTGTTTCTCGTTGTCCTTGATGTCAAAGGGGGAGAGTGAGAAGGTGTTTGTTGTGATCAATGCCAAAGGGGGAGATTGTTGGAAATGGTTTTCATTGATTTCAACACTGATTGTTGGTTTTCATTGATGTCAAAACTTGGTGAGATTGTCACATATATTTGTGAGATTGTTGGTAGTGGTTTATGACAATACTTGGTGAATTGTTTGTGGTTGTCATTGTTTTTAGTACATGAGAAGTAAGGGAGGTTGTTAAAATTTGTTTTCTTTGATTGTTGTAGTATTTATTTCTTGGCATTGGTTTTCATTGTTGATAAAATTCAGGTTGGGTTATCATGGAGGTGTTGTTGAAGTTCATGGCTGGATGTCATGCCTTGTCTGATGTCAATCAAAGAAGTGTTAAGTATTGTTGTTGCTAGTAGAGTTGGTTTCATAATGATATATTAAGATGAGGATTAGAAGTGTTGTTGATGGTGGAGAAATGTTTCTCATGGTAAAGAGTGTATTATATGCTCTCTCCTATTGTTCTTGATCAACTATATGTTGTTGAAAGAAAGTTCTAGCCTCCACAAGTAGATTGAGTGTTTTTGATTTAGGAAGTTGTGTTGAAGAATGTTTGGGAGAATGCTTTGTATTCCTTCATTGTTGAAGATGTGGTCTTATGGTTTGGGATTCAAAGTTAGTGTTATGTGTGTGTTTTACTCCTATCTTTTTAGGTCACCAACGTTTCCGAGGAGGTTTTTGTGAATTGCAGAAGGCTGGTAGTGTTGTTGGTTGTTTGGACTAGTTAAAAAAATGCTCCACATTTATCTGCATTGATTTCTTTGCTCTTGCATCTTGGTGGACGTGCTCTCACTTTTTGTGCAGTGTCTCAGTTCCAATTTCATGTGTTGAAGTGCTTCACAAGCTATTTTGTTAATGTAATATCTCATGACTATGCATTCTATGTCTCTGAAATGAAGTATTTTACTCCTATTTGGTTTGTGGTGGCTATTGGTGGCATGGAAGTATAGAAGATGTTTCTAGAAGTATTTTTAGATTTTCATGGAACATACCCATGTGATTTGCATGTTGTTGGTTGTGCTCCTTGGTGTTGCATTGTGTCTTGAGTTGGTTTTCTGGATTATTTGTGGATATCTAGCTGACAAGGATTGTCCTCTTGCTTGTGCTAAATGATTAAGGGTTTGTGCCAACATATAAAGTTGTGATATAATAGAATTGGTTTCTAAACTATCTTGGTTGAGACCACATTAGGTTAATTCAATTGGAAACTTATGTTTTTTGCTTGAATAGTTATGTGCTTCATGTTTCATCTACATGTTTCCCTATTGCTGACTTAGGTTGATGTGCACCAACATGTGAATTGCTTTGGTTCACATTGGAAGATGTAATAAGAATTTTTTTGGTCCTCTCTATCCTTGAGATAGGACCACAGTAGCTTGTTGTGGCTGACTTGGTGAAATCATTATTTGTATTCTTTTTTGGTTGACCTAATTGAAGTTGTGAAGAGTTGTGGTGGATATAAATGCAAGATCTTTTCAAATGCAAAGGCATGGAAGTCTACAAAAATGTGAAGAGGTGTGAGTGTGAAATGTATTGAATATCCAATTGAGTTAGTGCTAGAGCATGAAGAAGATTAGATGTACTTGAATGCCTCAGTCAATAGAGTGAATTGTTGATAAATATTATAATTTTCTATAAACTCTTTGTATCCTGCTTTGAGATAGTGAATCTCATTAGGTCCTTTGTGTCTTGCCTCTGAAGTTTTATTTTCTTCAGCTTTGCAAGTCCTCTGTATCTTGCTCTAAGGTAGTGTTCCTTAGTTTACAAGTCCTTTTTGGCGGTTAGCCTTTATATTGTGAGTTAACTCTCACCATGGTTTTTCCCTCATTGGTTTTTCAACGTAAATTTGGTGTCATCTTTTGGATGTGTGTTTTCTTATTTTATTTTCATTGCTATTGTTTTGGTGAGGGATATAATTGTTATATCTTTCACTATTGAAGATTTTTGAACTTGCTAAAGGTTTAAAATGCTATATCATTCTTTGTTGTAAATCTATTTAAGGGTTTTGATTGGGTTAAGAAGTTAGTATTGTGCTAAAGGATTCAAGTTCCTGAGGGGTTTAAGTTTTGGGCATACTTATTCACCCCCCCTCTCAACATCTAGCGTATTCAACATTAGCAACATGGTGAACATTTTCCCTTTATTCTTCCCTATCATTACATTTTTGAAAACCATCTTTCTATTGAAAATTTGAAGGAGAAGATGGTTGAGAAGGAGCATAAAAAGATCCATATTGAAATGCATTAGGTTCAAGAAGTTTCAATTCAATGTTTTTGACATCTACACACAAATCCATGAAAGAAGCATAACTATTTAAGTGTATATTTCTTTAATAAGAGGAAATAAGCCCTTAACAAATATTTTTTGCAATTAATCATCAAGAATTTGGTAATGACTGTGATGAAATGGATTAAAAGTTAAAAACATAATCATGAATGAACTCATTAAGCCCTTGTCCTTATTTCATTAAATCTAAAATTGTAACTTTTAAGCTAATATTAACATTGAAATGATGAACAAAACCATTCTATAAATAATTCAAGGAATGGATTAAATAATGAGGAATATAAAAAAATTGTTCAATTTCATAATAGTTTAAAGTTCTAGGAAAGAGTTCAAAAAGTAGATTATCATCATAAGCATAATCCAAATAATCTACTTTAAATTATCTCAAATGATTCACAATATCCGCTTTACCATTAGATATCTCAAAATGAAGGGCCATGAAACCCACTAGAAATAGATAAGCAAGAATCACATATGAAAGAAAATGATTCTTGATTCCTCTTATGATGTCATTTTTATTACTAGGTAAGGTGTCAATTTTATTTTACATCTTATCAGGTCTTATAAGATGGAATATATGGTGGAAAAATCTTCATTAGAAGGAATGGTAATCAAAGCTCATAAAATGACATATAATAGTTGGAGTGTAAGTTGGTTGAGGGATAGTATCTAGATGAAAGTGGAATGTTAACATTAGAAGTTCACATAAAGAATATAAGTGGAATGTGAGAAGTAGGAAAAATAAGAGGGTTAAAAGCGGTGAGAGATTGGATAAGTGGTTGGGGGAAGAGAATACACATTTGAAATTGATAATGTAGGAGAAGATGTGGAATAGGGCATGGTAGAAGAATAGGCTTGTGAAGGAGGGGGAGATATACCATTTAAAAAACTTGTTATCATTTGACTTGTACCTCATAATAATTTCATCCCATATGACTTAATCTTTAAAATTTTATGAAGACAATCAATAATATTTGAAGGCCTAGGATCATTACACAAATTAACAATATTTGATGTAAGCATTTGTGTAGTATGAATCATGTCTTTCTTATCCATAGATACAACATGAGCATCATTTTTGTCCAGAAAACCTTTCCAATTAAGATAAGTAATAGTATTTATATATTTCACAATAGGCTCATTAACTTGATTCTTTGCCACAATAAGGTGGAACCTAAGGATTCTTAGTGGACAATGAGTCATTGTATTACAATAAGACATGAAGGGTCTAATGAAAGACTGTCCAATAATGCATCCAAATATAAACATCTACTCACACATTAAATAATTAATAGTTACATAATGAAATTTCAAAAATTTATATCTTTATCCATTCATAATCATTACATCAAACATCAAGGCTTAATAACCATATCCTCACAATCTTATAATCATAATATAATATACTCAATCAATCAAGAAAAGATCTCACCATGGACTACCAACTTCACAAACAACTCGCCCTTAACTCATACATGAATTATGACCTCTTCTACAACATGAGCACCATCCCTAGACTTCTACCCTCTTTTTTCTATTCAAATAATGCACCTATAAATAAATATCAATGCACTGTTGGACTTCTTTAATATATCATCTCAATCTTTATCTCCTTGGAATGAATCTTGGGTTTGGATTTTTGTCTCGATTCTCAATTATTTTAGACTCCACAATACAATGATCCAAAAATGAGTCTAACCCCTTTGTTTATTCTTGTACTTAATAAATGATTCTAGTCAACTTCTTTACCACAAGTAGTGATATGTATCCTTTAATCTACCAAGATAAGTAAAATGACTCTAATTTGGATATTTAAAATTACATGCCATTTTAGATCATGAAAAATAAGATAACAATTAATACCATGCCACCAAAAAGTATCTAGAATATGAAATCATATTTAGGAATCATTACACAAGTTAGGATTGTATTGGATTTCATCTTCAAGTACAACAACATTTCCACTAAAAGGTTTTGTTTTACAACAATATAATATATAGATTTAATGGATAGTTACTTTGAAAAAATCATGTTCAAATGACCACTAGAAATCTAAAAAAAAATATAAAAACAATAAAACAAAATGAAAAGATTAATAATATTTTTGGGTGATGTGATATTGCTTGAGCCTCTAAGATGCTCTTGCATTAGACATACTATATAAGTGATTTGTGAGATTAGTTTTTACAAATAAGAACTAAGTGATAAAAAGCTAAAAACATAACCATATTATATCCTCAATACATGAATCAAACTCTAAAAATAAATTTTCACTTTCCATTTCATATCTTATGACTAAAAAATATGGGACAAACTTCATTCACCAATCACTCTTTTGTACTCTTCTCAATTTCAAAGAGTTTATGTTATGTGTACCCTTAACCATATATGCATATGTATTATGATCATTCTCCTTCCTCCAAATATCCTTCCATCTCATCATCTAATGATATATTATTTTCAATCATTTTATCATCACCTCCATGTAATCATATAATTATATTTTCACGAATAGACTAGATATATTGATTCTCTTATCTTTTCTACAAAATCCATCCTTACCTTTCATTAACTTACTTTTTATAACATCTCCTAGCAATTCCCCTAACCATATATTTCTTTAGTTTTATGTTCAAACAATATTTCTACTCTCTAATTTTCTTTCTTACCTTCAATCTTCTACTATACCGATTCAAACTATTCAATTGCATTATTGTTATCTTCTTTTGTCAATCTTTAATACAATATCACCAACCTATCCAGTCTACTATATTGGAGGTTTTTCTAACCTTTCCATTCCACATATATATGTATATTTACCTTCACAATATTCTAAAAATAATTTATCCACCTTTAATTTAAGAAATCTGATTTTCAACTTTTCTCTATATATTCCCTTTTTTCCTAAATCAACATTTCTCTATTTTTCTCCCTTTGTACTTTCTATAACATACCCTTATTCACATTCTCCTAATGTTTATGCTAACCAAAACTTCTCCAAGCATTTTCTACTATCTCTCTTACTTATGCATCCCATCGTTGTATCATATACATCCATATCATAACTTCAATTAAACCTCTACTTATTATCTTTCCTTTAGTTGGAGCTCCTCAATTGCCTTCCATGCTTCTAATGGTATAGTTCTAAGGCTCTAAAAGTATAATGTATCCTCTTATTTCACCCTTTGTCATAAGTATTCCAAAATTTTCTATCGTCTCTATTATCATATAGACTACTATATACATCTACGTATGAATAACATTTATCCATTTTATATGAGTTCTATCATTATTTCTCTGAAAATGATCACTTCTTCCTCTATATCAATTTTCTTACCTAGTGTTCTATGATCTATCTGAATCTCTATAGCATTCATTTCTTTCTTGAATTCTACTCCACAATCCAAATGTGTATTGTACTACTCTCCTGTTATCACTATAACTGATTATAATGCCCGACTAATTACATTTTTTTTTTGCATTGCTCTTGACAATCAAATCTTTTTGCACCAAACTTTGCAATTGCTTTCCTATTCCAACTAATAATCTACAATCGTGAATTCGTTGTTGAACTTGCCTACAATCATATCCTTCTTAGTAAGCTTTTCTTTCACTTACCCACTACTCTAGAATTTATTATCTATACTCATCCACTAGTCTAAGCTCTATTGAACTTTGTTATTCAACATTTCTTTCATTTTCCTTTCCAAATCAACATACATATTTGTTTCATTGCTTATAATATTGACATACTTAAGTATTTCCATATTTCCATATGTGCATTCAACACATAACAATCCTTCGTTACAATTCTTTAATTATATTTATCCTTTATCATTTTGTATTCTATCTTACAACTACACTATACTTTTCCACTCCATCAGTTAACATATTATGTACAGATATACAATTCTTCTCGATAACTTTGCAATTTATATTCACTCAATTATGTTACCACAAACTTAGCTTTGATTTTTGCTTGGATATCCTAAATTAGAATTAGTTTCATATGGTATTTTCATTTGCTCACTTGGGTCTTTATGTTCATTATCACTTCCTCAAAATTTTACTTTCTTCCACCATTCAACTTCTTTGCTTACGGTAACTATGCTATGCTTTCTACTCAACCATACTATAAGAATTAAATTCGCAACAATTATCTAATTTGCAACTTTCATCTTTTTCTCCGTGTATGATTAGGCTTATCCTTGTCATACTATAATGATATATCTATTCTTTTCTAGTAACTTGAGCCAATATGGATTGCATCCAAACTACCTATTCATTTTCCATGAGCTATTCCAAACCTCTATAAATCTATCCACTACTTAATCTTATATCTACCAACCAATAAAAAAACCTTATCTTCAACTACACTACTCTCTATTCTTTTAAAATTCTTCTTTGTATTTTTTTAATTTTTTTGATTGGAGTTATGAACTGGGGGGTCGCATACATGGGGCCTCATCCTCAACATGAACACTCAACAATAATCTCTAATAGGGGTTTGAACCTTGGTGGCAAGAATCACAATACCACGATTTAACCATCACACTATGCCATTATCAATTGTTCTTTGCACCTTTTAAATTTAACACTTCCACTTCAATATCTTGAAATTTTACACAAACCTTCCATCCTTCATTTATAAATTAATTTTAATTTTTGTAGTGCATATTTATTTATATCTTTTCTTTAAATATTCTCCTCTTCAAAATTTGTCTTCACAACATCTTTTAAGACTTTTGTATTACCATTATTGTGTCTAAATTCAAGTATATCTACTTCAACAACTTTGTTCTTATTGGAATTCAGATTGCAAATTGTTACACACAAATAATATTATATTCTTATTTTACATATTCGTTCAATAAGCTATTACATATTTATAGGAGTGCTATCTCCTAAATTATAGGAGCACTAGTATAACCTCCAATAACCATTTCTTTCTATAGACAAGTTGTTCTAACAACTTGAATATTACAATCTTGTACAATATTTCCTCACACATATATATTCTAAAAATTAAACTAACAAACCATAACAATTATAATATTCCTAACACCCACAATAATTAAGTGACCTCACACAATATTATTCTAATACATGTGAGCACTAACATTAAATCCTAATAGTTCTCATTATTTATGCTATTGCTATTATAAATCTCCATTGTCATGACTCTCGGATCTTCTTCATATCTTCCATTCTCACATTCTTCTTTATTCTTTCTTCTTTCTATCTTCAAAAGTTTAGATTTATATTCTTTTAGATCATTGTAATTGAAAGCATCAACTATCTTACACTTTCTTCTAGTCTTACCAATCAATTCTTCTATTATCATACCTCTCAAACATTTTTCTATTATTATTATTCCTCTCATGGAAACATATTCAAAATCATTATCATTATCTAATCCTCTTTTTTCCTTTTATATCTATAATAATACCTTCATTTCTATATTTCCTAAGTTACTTTCTTCAAAATTTAATTAAGGATTTGTTCTTCGATCCTTTTTAACATTTGGTAATCTAGCTTGAACTTTTTTCATTGAATCAAACATTGCATCTACTTTATTTACAATATCAACAACCTTAACATTACCAAGTGACTTTATTTATTTTTGGCATTCCTTTGAACAACCATTTACTTCTTACAAGACAATTTTTCTTCTACTCTTCTTAGTGTTGGATCTATTTGTGCACATCCTCAGCCTATCTTTGTGTTGGTGTGCCTTATAAATCCTTGCTTTGCAACATTAGTCTCACTTTCCATGAGATTTTTTCTTTCTTCCTTCATATTCTTTTGCTCTAGAACTATCTTTCTTTCTTTAATTTTTGTTGGTGACTATTGTTACCAGATTTTTAGCTTTCAGCTAAAATCAGGTAACTTAGTGTTTGATTCTTTTCTTGTTTTTTAAACATTTAAAGATAAACCATAACACTGCTAATTTCAATATGCATGAAGGAATGATTGTCAAAATGAAGTAGATTACATTTTGTCATTTCAATGTTGCATTACAACAAATGTGAAAGAGAATAATAGATATACAAATGTAGTCTTTTATTGATAATCTTGAAATATACATGTCCCTCACAAGCCAAGAGACTAACTCTTTTATTCAATGAACATATGAAACAATTCAAGCATGAATAAGTAGAGAGAGGAAATGTGCATATAAGAATTGAACCAGCCATTGCCTAAGAATGGTTGGTTGTAGGTTTCCTGACTGCTTTGTTGCTGCCCCAAGCCGCTTGTGTCCCTCCCAGCTCCGTAGTGCTCCTCACCCTGCATTTGAAGGAAACATGATGTTAGAGCGAAGCTCTAAGCAATGAAAGATTCAATCCTTACATACACACCTACCTATGCATGTATAAATTGTTCCATAAGTGCATTAAACAAGCATGCAAACCTTGGATGTTTCGGAAAACAGTGAAGTCATCAAACACATCCAACATATGCATTTATTTTCTAACTATTTGCTTCATGTGCAGATTTAGGACAAGTTTGGTTACTGTTCTGATTCAGATCAAATACAACATGTGGGGTAAATGTGGCTCCCACAAGGCTAGAGCTTAGCATGCTTTGAAAGAAAAGGAAATTGAGCAACTTGATCAAAGATTTATTTGTTATCAATGCATTAAATCAATATGGAATAACACTAGTTGATCAACTTTCATTATCAAATTCAAAAGATGCAACATACTGTGCGGATATGTCTTTCAATCTTCTATATAAAAAAAAGTGATTTTGGAGATGCATCGAGTTCAATTATGCATCTTCTAAATAATGATGAAGCATTTCAAGTTGTTGTCAAGCCCCCGTCACTGTAACCCTATGGGGCAGTCACACTTCACATAGGAAGGTGAGCTGTTAGGTCACCCACATATGTGACAGGTGGCTGTCCAATAAAGTTAGAATGAGGAGATTATGTTTATTTACTACCCATAACAAAAGAAAGAGCAATGGTTGAGGTTGAATCAAGGAAATGGTACAAGTGTATATATGAACAACATTTATGGGGTTACGCTACAAAACAGCCATGCAGGTTCATATAGGACAACAAGCATTCCAATGGTACAAGTGCATATGAACAACAATCAACGATGCATGTTGATCTCATGAAACAAGACAACAAAAATGAAGATATGATACAGAGGAAACATTCAATGAAGTTATGTGACAGTGAAGTGACACAAGATATGCAAGAGGATTGTAAATGATGGGAAGCATCCATCAATCCATGAATTATAAATGTTCCATCACAAGTTCAAAAGAACCAGACAAGGTGCAATGATAAAGAGTACAGTCATAAGAGATGCACTCATGATAGTCACCAACACTTAGAAACTCTAGATGCTTCTCAATCGAAGGATGAAGAAAAGATGCATTCTATTGAAAAGCAGTCAGAGGAAATGTGTGTTAAATCAAGAAAGGTAGTTATACCCAGTAGTCATTCAGATTGTGAACAAAAGAAAAATGAGGGAATGCTCCTGATGTGGGTAAGTCCTTGAAAAACACTTCAAAATACAAAGTATCTTATCAGTGAAAAGATGGAGCAGAGTTTTATACAACCTTTTAGAGGAAATCTATGAAAGAAATTTACAAATACAGGAATATTCTTGAAGGTATCATGGAGTTTTTCCAGAAGAACAAAGGTATTTCCATTAACCACAATGCATTACTACCATGATGAACAGAAACATGCACATAACTTGATTTTAATCTTAACACATCAATCAATTGAAAGCACAGTATTCAAAGGACAAGGCAGATTTAAATGTAGGTAGAATACATTGATCATAGGCAGAAGACAAGAATGACAGTGGATTGTGATCTTGAGTGTAAATGCATTTTTGATAAATAGGTCTACATAATAAAACATAGTACCATCATCAAAGGTAGTCCACATAAGCTATAGGTGCATCAAGGACATAACAGAGTAATCTATAATAGCATTAAAGGAGGAACAACCACTACAGCCTACGAGAGGCATTCAAATGCAATGGAATCTAATGGTGCCAAAGAAAAGAAAATTTTCTTGCAAGTCAGATTTAGTGCTAATCATTAAAGATGTTGGTGCCATATCAAACTTGTTTTTCATCCATAAATGAGACAGAGTAGATAGTCATCATGGGAGGACAGTCACCTTGCTAATTCAATTGGACAGTCCCCAAGGCTGTATTACAAGGTTATGGATGGATCTTGTGATTTCTATGGGATTTTAGACCCCAACTCACAAGGGAAAATGCCTTCACTTGTTGATCTTCAAGGAACACCTGTTTTAGCTGATCCTGTTGTTGGGCATATGGGTAGTGTTGTCAACAATACAGATTGAGGTTTCATGCATGGTGGAGTAAGAAGAATAGGGCTTGATGTATTACTTTTCTTGGGAGAACTTGCCTAGGATGCAAGAATTAGGCATCCTTAAATGGAACTCCTTCCATGATTTTGTTAAGTATGGTCTTTGCACAGGATTCAACTCTAGGAAGCAAGAAACAAAAGAGAAGTTGGGTCTCTAACAAGACAGTTGGGTAGACATTGGATAACCAAGATTGAAGAAGGTAGTCATGTAGGGGATCTTAAGGAGACAATATTGCCTTTGACATTGGGAAATTAAAATAGAGTAGTTGGAAGGGAAAACAATGGGCTTGCAATTTTTGCCTACTAGTGTCTTTCATGCAAAGCGTTCTTCCCTGTTCTTTCAGAGGTGTATACAAAAGCAACAAAAAGGAGGATTTAGAGATCATCTTTGTGTTTGACTGGTAAAGAACCACTTAAAGAGGGTGTTTACTTGTTTGGTGTTGGAGGGTATTTCATTATAAAAAGAACCAAAAGTTCTTTATTGCACAAAAGGAAGTAGGGTAATCACTGCACTTTCAGAAAATAATAAATGGCAGGTTGTTCAAAATGACTAGACCCGTTTTGGGGTTTTTGTTATAAAAGATTATTGCATTCTATAGAAGTGAAGTGCATAATGGAAAATGACAATATGGAAAGCTTGTTATAGGAATTACAAAGATGAAAAAAGGCCATTTATGCATTATGACAGACCATGGTGAGTGGTAGCCTTTTCCTTGCAAATATGAAGAACCCACTTGGGGTTTTAATCAAATGGAGCAACATTGCTTTATTTTTACAAGAAAATGAAATAAACTTGAAAAAATCATTTGTATTCTGCTAAAGAATCTGAGCTCTGTAGGAAAATCCAGTGACCCACTTGGGTTCTTTACAAACAGTTGAAGAATTCATCAAAATGTATGCTACATGAAACCCAAGCAAGGGTTTTTTTTAAAATGTAGAAATAAGACAGAAAATCACGAATGCAAGAAGACCTAGTTTAGATAATGAGGGCCGAGACACATTTTGGCTTTTTCTTTTCCTATTTTCCAGAAACCCATCTGGGTTATTAACTTTATCAGGATTTATGAAAAAGAAGAAGGAAAATCAAGAAAATACATAAGGGTTTTGCAAAACAGTGCACACAACACTTTGTCCCTATTCAGGTCGTGACCAGTAAGCTGATATGGCCATGAAACAACAAAAAATTGCACCAAGCTACAGTGTTGAAACATTTCTAAACGGTATCACAAAGATGTACAGCAAAATGAGAGATTTTTATCTTCCATTCGAGCCTTCTTGCTAAAAAAATAATAGAAAAAACGGTGAATGAAGGTCAGCTGGGAGCTTACCTAAGCTCGAACACCAAAATGCACAAGTTTTTTGCCATTAAAAGCTTCCTCAAAGCTTCATAAATTTCTCATTGATGGCTTTTTACAACAAAAACAAGCAAAATGGAGGACGAAGAAATAGTATGATAAAAAAGAAGCCAAAGAAATGCTACAGGCTGCGGCCTCTAAGCCCAAAAATGGCCTCCACATAAATTTTTTTGTAGGGGTTATGCTAATAAAGCAATTACCTGAGCTTCCATGGTGCTTTTATGCATCCAAATGTCAAAAATCGACTGAGAGCCAGCGAAATCATCATCTTTTTGTGTTTTTCCCAAACCCTCATGGCGGCAGACCAAGTTTCCAGATTCTTCCAAAGATCGAATGATGATGTTTTTTTTCATCATTTTGTTGTTTTATCATTAGGGTTTGACTTGTGTTTTTGACATATTCGATGGGATTTTTATCCCTTCTTTTTGTTTAAATCAACTCATGTGAAATGTGAAGGGGGCCGAAACTTTATTTCTTCCCTTAGGCATTTGTTTCCTTTCAAGCATTCCATTTTATTTAAACATTGCTAAGTCTTCATTCCACATTACCTCATGTGTTAAGCATTTAGACATTTTATGCCTTAGGGTTGTCCCCTTTCTAATCATTGCTATATGTTTTTCAACATACAACAAGGGAGTGTACAACAATGTTTTGCCATGTGACCCTTATGTGATGCTTTGTAATTGTCCAATGCCATGCAAGGTGGAATATTCTTTCCAAGAGTCTTGGCCATATTGGCCAAGTGCTATTAATGACTATATTCCTTTACAAACCAATGAATATGACATGTGTGGGCAAAATGCAGAATATGGTAAGTTAGTGGTCATACTTTGGAGGTTTTTTGTAAACTTTTAGATATCATTTTGCACTGATTTTCAATGTTTGGAATATCATGTAAGTGATTTAAAATCACTTTAGTTTCTGCAAATTGTAATACATTTTAAATGGTTGGGCCCTTTAATTTGAGCTTAATTGTAATGTGATTTGTTAAGTGATGTTCTATAAATCACTATATTTAATGCTTTAAAAGGCCATGTGTTTTCAAAAACACACATATTGCATGATGGGGATATGGTCAAATGTTGTAATAGGACCAATGATGATTTGCAGAGGTGTGGGAAGTGTGAGATGTTGTTTGGACTGATTTTGTGATGGGGAGGCCAACTGGAGGCATTTTTTGTCATAGTTTTGGGGTGACTTTTGACTTGGCATACTTTTTCTTCATGTGGAAGGCATTTTGGATAGTTCTAGAAGGTTCTTTTGGGGCCTTTTCTATTTTATCTGGGCATAATCTTCTACAAACACTTGTGTGGGGGTTTTTCTTAAGTATCTTCATACTTGAGTTTTAGAGTTCTTTCTTTCCAGCTGAAGGATAGTTTGCTTTTTCTTGAAGTTGTTTTTAATGGAGCTGCATTGTAACTCATACAAGCCTATCATACAATAATCACTTTGAATTAATAGATTGGAGTATTTTACCTTCTCTCTTCATGTTTCATGGTGTGTCATTAATGGTTGATCAGTCTATTTTGTGAATAGTAATTTTCCTTACAAACTTGTCCCATGTTTCATGCATCCATTTGACAAAAAATGCATGTTTACAGGTTATAAACTATGTTGTTTAATGGTGTTATTGATTGTGAAGTCTATTTTTTCCTTTTAAAAACACTGTTAAAGACCTCTTTATAAATTACTGATGTGAATTGTATTGGAAAGGGAGTTGTGTGAGTTGGCTTTGAAATATTGATTTGAATGTGCAAGGCTATTAGTAGGTCTAGGTTTTTGGTGTATCACCTTAGTTTCTTTCTGTATTAGGTTTATTTTATGCAATTTCTTACCCTTATCTCAGAGTTTAAAGTAGTTAGGTGGCATCAAAAAGGGGAAGCCAACCCTTATCACTGGAGGTATGCTTTCAAATGCTTTCAAATAGGTCACCCACAACCTAAAAGCAGTCCCATGTTAGTCCAAATCTGCTGAGTGCAATTAAAAGCTTAGCAAACAGGGTGCAGATTTGGTGAGCTAGCAACTATTTTATTTTATCAAATCCAAATACATCTTTCATCATTTGTTTTGGTTTAGAACTTTTGTTATCTAAGATTTGTTACAATTTTTTTAATCTAGTTCAAAATCTAAAAATCATCTTATTGATCACCATTATGATAATAAATAACACAAATATTTACAAATTACCTCCAATTTAGTGCTATATTTTCTCTCAAATCAATCTTCACTTTATATTAATCTTTCCCACTTTATGATTTCTTCTTTCTATCTATACACTTCTACAAATTACATCTTAGAACAACATTTTTACTTGCACATGTATTCACATTAAGACAACAAGAAAAATCATTGTCCTCAACATTGATCAACTATGGATGCTTTTGTAGAAAATTCTCATTTTCCTATGTAGCATCTTCAAATGTGCTTCCATTTAATCAAATATTCTATTATTTCCCTTGTCTGTAATCTCTTGGTGCATGTTTGAAGAACTCCCTTTGGTTTCAAAATAAAATTTCCCTCCTTGTCAAGCTCTAGTAACTTAGTTTCAGTTGTATATCTTTATCCAATAACCTTCTTTTAAGGATGAAACATGGAAAATGAAATATATTTTTGTTGATATAGGAAACTCCAATTTGTATGCTACACTACCAATCCTCTACAAAAATTTAGAATAACCATAATACTTGGGTGCAAGATTATTTTCCTTCTTATGTTGTTCCACTAACATTTTATTATATGTTTATAATTACTTCATTCTATTATGTTTCATTTTCAAGTTCTCCCTAAGAATAACAAGTACCTCTTATTGATGTTAGATCTATTCTTTATCTATTCAAACCTTTGGTTGTGCCTGTAATGAAAATGTAACTGATGGTGGATGGTACCCATTTAGTGAAAAAATGGAGACAATTTGGATGAAGTATGAAAAGAAGTGTTGTACAACTATTCTACTAGAGGTGGCCATATCACTTATCTATAAACCGGTGTGTCAAAGAATAAAAAATGTGAATATTTGGTGAATTGATCCACACCATCTATTTTAATTTTTTTTCTTTATGCTTGTGTAAAATTGTGAAAAAATCCATGGATACCTCCTCCCACTTTTGACTTGGAATAAAGATGGGTTGTAGAAGACTCAGAGTCTTAATTGCCTCCCCTTTATTTTGTTGGCATGACATGTGTCCTTTAAATTTATAAACATCCACTTTGATCCCATCCCAAAAGAAACCTTTCTTGATTATATGATATTTATTTAAGAAAATTAAGTGATCACCTATTGGAGAAGCACACAATTTTGTCAAAATCTGAAACTAAGGTTTGAGTTATTATATAGGTATAACCTATCCTTATACCATTTTAGCATTTCCTTTCCATGCAAATTTATTTGACATACTTGAATCTTATTTGAGTTTTTCAATGTGAGTTTGAGTATTCATGTCTTTCTCCCATTCTTCTTGTACTTCATTTATCCAATATACCTATAATATGGAAATGACATATAATAGTGACTTTGTGGGTTCATCCCTCCTAATGAAGCATCAACCACAACATTATCCTCTCCTTTCTTATATATGACATCAAAGTCATATCTCAACATCTATATGACCCAATTTTGTTGCTATTTAGATGAACACTTTTTTTCCAAGAAGTATTTGAGACTATCATAATTTGTATTTACCTTAAAGTGTCTTCCCATTAGGTAAGCTTTCCATTGTTTGATTGCATGTAGGATATAGCCAACATTTTCTTCTCATAAACTATATTAAATAAATTCTTACATTTGGTTTGATGACTCCCAAATGTTATGGATTTTCCTTATTCCATGAGTACTACTCATATGCCATGTCTCAAAGCATCACATTTCATAATGAATGCCTTAGAAAATTTTGGGGTGGCTAGAACTGGAGTTATGCACATGGATTCTTTAGCTTTGTAAATGCCCTAGTAGCCACTTCATTCTATGTGAAGGAATACTTCTTCAATAAAATTCTTAGAGGTGATTCTATGCTACCATAATTCTTTATAAATTGGTGATAATAAGTAGTAATCCCTACTTGAAACTCATAGGTTTTTAAGGGTCTTAGGAATGTTCCATTCTACTATGGGTTTGATCTTGTGAGGGTCCACCTTGAATCACTTATATGTAAAATATGACCTAGGTACTCCACTTATTTGACTTTGAATACACATTTGGATGACTTAGCGTAAAGCCAATGTTGTTCAAGAATGTCATGAAATTGATTCACATGATGTAAATGTTCCTCCCAAGTTCTATTATATATTAAGATGCCATCAAAAATACCAAAACAATATTTTATAGAAATAGCTAAAGATAGGTTTCATTAAATTTTAAAATGCAGATGGTGCATTTGTGAGGCCAAAAAGAATCACCAAAAACTCATAGTGGCCCTCATGGATTTGGAAAGCTATCATATTCACATCCTCATCTCTAATTTTGATTTGATGATTATTAGAATTAAGATCTAGTTTAGTCAGATAAATAGCACCATTAAACTCATCTAAATAATCATCAATTACTGAAATTAGTAAATTATCTTTTATGTTGTGCTTGTTGACCTCTCTATAATCAAGACAATTACACTAGGTGTCATCTTTCTTGCACAACATTACCACTAGAGAGGAGTAAGCACTCTAACTATGCTTAGTAATACTTATCTCTAACATATTTTGTAACATTTTCAATTTCAATTGTATGTGCATATGGGTACTTGTAGGGCCTATTGTTGCATGGTTGGATACCTAGTACTAGTTGAATAACATGAACACAATCTCTTTTAAGAGGTGATCCTATTGAAATCTCCAAAAACTATTGAGTGAGTAGCTATAACTACTTATAGATCTAGAAGTGTAGAGGCCATTGATTTAGGATTCTAATTAAAAAAATTATGCCATGTAATCCCATCTAGCCTATTGTTAAGCATATTTTGTACTTGATAAGAACTTACCATTTGAAGAGACTTGGCACAAAACCCTCTTGATTTGATTATCCTATTCTCAAAGTGAGAACATGAATAGATCATAAAAGTTCATCTCAATTATCGTTACGGTAGGAGTTGAGCTTGCTTAGGAGTGCTAGATACGTGCTATTTTTAGCCAACCACTTACTTTTTCAAGCTATTTCTAAATTAAGTGGTTACATGCTTATTTTTAGGCACCATTATTTTTAGATAACCACTACTATATATATACTCCATATTGTGATTTAATTCATCGTTTCATTCAATTATTGCTTTGCATATTGTGTATTTTTCATCGATCTCATAGGTAGAGCGCGTGCTTTCTTGTCTTGCATGACTCACTGATACAAACATTCATTCCAGTGATCTTGTCAATTTCTACATGGTATCATAGCCATTTTGGATTTTGTTTACTAGTTTAGTAATTTCTGTTGAGATTTGTTTTTTGAAAAATTGTAGATGTATGCAATCTCCTTTGTTTTCTATATTCATTACATGGGTTTGTGTGTTTTGTGAAGCATATTCAAGGGGTCGTGGTTGTGTTAGGGCTATCCCAGGCGTTAGAAACTAGTGAAGGTTGAGTGACTCTGATTTGAAGTTTGATCTGCATGGAAAAAGGCCAATCTAATCACTATGTAAGAGGCGGAGGTAGAGCTATGCTAAATTTTTTAAGTATCATAAGCATTGATTAAATTGGTGTTTCATTCTTGGGTGGGCAGAAAGCCAGAGCAATTTGAGCAGAACCCCGAGTACAAGCGACCTCTATTTGCATAGTAATCGAATATTACAAGCCACAAGGTACATTGCAAGGCTGCATATTGTACTTGTCTTTGCATTGGCAGGGCACATATTATAGGGCGTGAGTTATTTAGTTAAAGGCTGCATATTGTCTTTGCATCAGACTTTACCTTGCATTTGATGGCTTGGCCATGACTTTGCATGTCTCATTGCATTGGAGACTTTTTTTTTTTGGAGGGCGAGTTTTGAAGGGCATTAAAAGATGTGATTTGTGCAAGTGCAAATTCATTAACCTCCATGCAGGTTTTTCAAATTTTTTTAAGCTACAATTACATGTGAAGGGCATTTTATGCATGTGCAAGCCGTCAAAATTAATGTATTGAAAAGAGGTGTAAGACTTCCAAATATCCATCAAAATAAATCTAGCATTTGGGTGCACCACAAGCAAATAACCATTCAACCATGAAATTAAATCCAACAATTTGATGTACTATTCACAAAAAGCAAATCATCAGTTTGATTACATACCTACCATAAGTTTTAGCTCTTGGTCACATCCACAAGTTTTAGCCCTTAGGTCACATGAGGGCTAAAACTTTGTGATTCCTACTAGTAAGAGATTAATTTTAGCCTTCTTTTTGTTCTCTTTGTTTTGATTTTCTAAAGGTAATTTTTTTGAAGTGTAAAATTAGATAATATAGGAAAAATAGTAAAATTATTATCTTTTGATTGGCAACTCAAAATTGAGTGCCTTTTTTTGAAAATTAATGTTTTTTTTTGTGCTTGATCTATTGGGAGTTTTATCACACTAAAATTATAAAGTGCCAACTTTTTGTTTCATTAGACTTGCCTATGAACTAATTATGTAAAGTGTCAAAATCTTGGGGGGGTTTGAATATTGAATCAAAGGGGGTGTCTTGTGTTTTGCTTTTGTGCACTTTCTTAGTTCCTTTCGCACTACATTTTTGTATTTAATTTATACAATAAACTCATCTTAAAGCATGGAGCTACATCAAACCATCACACAATTAACACCTTTTAATTATATCATGATTGGAAATCAAAAGTACAACTTGTATTAAAGAACAACTTGGGCTATATAGGGTAATGATGGGCATTGAGAAAGAACTTGTTGGTGACGAAGCTAAAGAAAAGTGGTTTAACAAATATGATCAAGCCTTTGGATTCCTATATCTTATTGTGTCTCTTGAACTCCTCTTTCATGTATAATACTTTAATACACCTAATGAAGTTTGACTTGTATTAGAGAAATCTTCTGAAAAAATAGATGAAATGAAATGTCATGAGTTAGAAAATAAGCTCATAAGTTTGAACCCCAGTTCCTTTGACACCCTAGAGAAATTTTTCACCAAATTTAAATCACCAAGATTGTAGTTGAAAAAATGTGGAATAGAGAAAAAAGAGGATCAACAAGTTCTTTTTGTATTCTCCAAATTAGGTCTTGATTATTTTGTGTTTGTATCTACCTTCTACTCCACCAAAAGGGCTCTTGAAACCACATGGAATATATTATGATATTGCTATCAGGATTCAACCATGTAGTTTTTCGAGTCAAACTCATTGACCCATGTTTTATGAGTAGTGATTCACAAGAACCCATTTCTCATGATAATGAATGGTCCACTTAACACTCATTGAATCTAGGTGAAGCATTGGGCCTTCCCAAGAGGTCACCCATCCTAATATTGCTCCAACTCAAGCATGCTTAACCATGGATTTTTTTCCAAGGTTAAGCCCACTTAGCTTGCAACCCCATTTGCAAAACCTTTAGCAAGTGTTTTTCCTTATGAACCATTCATTATAGAGCCCCTTTAGCTCATCAATAGATAAGTAGGAGGTATTTTCCACAGTGTGTCAAATTATGTTATTGCTTTTAGGATTCAAGCATGTTGGTTTTTTAGTCAAACTCATTGAACCATGTTTCATGAGTAGTGGTTCACAAGAACCCATCTCTTGTGATAATGAATGGTCCACTTAACACTCATTGCATCTACATGGTGCTCACACAAGTGAAGCATTAGGCCTTCTTGAGAGGTCACCCATCTCAGTACTGTTCCAACTCAAGCATACTTAACCATAGAGTTCTCCCTAAGGTTAATCCCACTTAGCTTGCAACCCCATTTGCAAAACCTTCAACAAGTGTTGTGCCTTATGAACCATTCATTATAGAGCCCCTTTAGCTCATCAATTGCTAAGTAGGAGGTATTTTTGACATGTCAAATTATGACATTGCTATCAAGATTCATCTGTTCAGTTTTTTTAGTCAAAACTCATTGATCCATGTTTCATGAGTAGTGGTTCACAAGAATCTATATCTCATGATAATGAATGGTCCACTTAGAACTCATTGCATCTAGGTGATGCTCACATAGGTGAAGTATTGGACCTTCCCGCGAGGTCACTCATCCTAGTACTGCTCCAACTCAAGTGCGCTTAACCATGGATTTTTCCCCAAGGTTAAGCCCATTTAGTTTTCAAACCCATTTGCAAAACCTTCAACAAGTTTTGTGCCTTATGAACCATTCATTTAGAGCCGCTTTAGCTCAATAATTGATAAGTAGGAGGTATTTTTCATAGTGTGTAAAATTATGATATTGCTATTAGGATTCAACCATGTAGTTTTTTGAGTCAAACTCATTGACCCATGTTTCATGAACAGTGGTTCACAAGAACCCATCTCTCATGATAATAAATGGTCCACTTATCACTCATTGCATCTAGGTGATGCTCATAGAGGTGAAGTATTAGGCCTTCCCGGGAGGTCACCCATCCCAATATTACTCCAACTCAAGTGTGCTTCAACATGGAGTTTTCACCAAGGTTAAGCCCACTTAGCTTGCAACCCCATTTGCAAAACTTTCAAAAACATAAGCCCTCTTTTCTAGGAATGGAAAATAATAGGTTTCAAACAAAAAAGGGGAGAAGAAAAAAACTCAAAAGGATGAGGAGACCAAGAAAGATCATAAACCTTAATTCCCCAACTCAATGGGTTAAGGGAATTACAAATGCTAATACATCAATGCACTTTTAACTTATCAAATCAATCTTTGGCTTCATGTATTCAATATAAGATTTGAATATTTGAGTTGGTTCTCACTTATTTTCTCAATAATCCAACACTCCCAAATGAGTAGAGCCCCTTGGTTTCTGTAGGTGAATTACTAAAGGAAAACCAATTATATCTCTCAAGGAATAAAAATTTCTATAACATAATCCAAATGCAAATAAGGATAAACATATAATGCATTTATAATTTGTAACCAATTTACATCATTCCAAGGCACAAGAAATTATTAAGTTATCTAGTAACTGGAAATAGGTCTTCACTAAGGATCAACATAGTCCCAAATGGTTAAATGTGTACATGTGTAATTTAGAAATGATTCCAATTGACTCGTTATTTACTACACTTTATGGGATGCATAATTTAGTCCACCAAGTTATGGAGAATAGCTCCAATTTGACTATTTAAAATATAATTCCACTCCATATCATGAAGAATAAGGTAACAATGAACATTATGCCATCATAAAGTCTCCATAACACAAAATCATGCTCAAGCATTAATGCACAAGTTTAGAATTGCATTTGAATTCATCTTCAAGCATAACGGTATCAACTTCACCATTAGGATCCATGTTATTGCTATATAATATTTAGGATTGATGAATAGATACTCTACAAAACACATGTCCAAACTACCACTAAAAATCCATAAATCTACAAAATATTCAAAAAAATAAAATGAAATATATAATAATATTTTTGGGATATGTAACATTGCTCGACTTCCTAAGATTCTTGTACATTAGTTTGGTTGAAACCTTGGCATACTATCAAAAGATGAAAGAAATAAAAAAAATGAAAACCAAGAAATATTAATTTCTAATATAAAAAATTAGAAAATTAGGATTTTCAAATCTAAAAATTAAAAAATAAAATGAAACCCCTAAGAAAACAGAGTAGTTCAAGAAGATAAGTTCACCAAAATGAAGAGCGGGAAAAATACGCTTTAAATTATCTAAACTAATCAAATGCAATAAAACATAAAATAATCAAATTAACCTAGATAATAGAGTCAAGTCTAGATAAGTACTAAAATATGCTAAAAATGACAAAGAGAGAATAATGCTCTTAGCTCAATGTATGGTGATGAATATTCAGTTATAATGCACTCTATGGTTAGAATCTAGAATCTATTAGATTGTATCTACATTAATAAATCTTTGAAAGATTGAAACATGAATTATGCTATATCTAGGATCAAAATTTCCTTTTTAGCTTTGATCCTTATATAGATGGCCCTAAAATTCTACATGATCCCAACCCTTTAACTCATGGCTCTAAAATCTAGGATTTTACTCTTTTAAAATATGCTCACCTATGTATATTTGAATTGGGTAGTTCTTAAAAGCATGGTAGGACCTACTATCAAGTGGGAGAATATGTGACTTTTCTTGATTGTATTTAAGCCTCAGTATACCAATTCAATAATGTTTGAACAAGATTGAATACATGTCACATAAAAATAAAATGTTTAGGAATATGCATAAATAAAATGTTTAGGAATCTATCCTTATGCATGTAAATGACAATGCAATTATTTTTCTATATTTTTTATTTAATTTATTGATTCTATGTGCTCAAAGGAGAATATTTTTATTCTCTAAATGGTGTAGGGATTTGTTCTTTTATACAAAACCTTGGCATTCAAATTTGAACATTTCACATGTAAATTAGTAGGCAATAAATAGTTAGGATATGGTTTTCTTGTGCCCATTATTAAATTTAAAAATTAAAATTGGAGGTCAAGGTTATCCTAGTGACCTTGATCCTTAATAGGGATCACTTGAGCAATCTTGATTTGGGGACAAGAAAACTAAGAACTAGGTCTAGGACACTCCGAAATGGGGACTTAGGTTCAATTAAACTATATGATGAATGGAAATTCTTGCACAAAAATATTCAAATTGAGAACTTGACTATTACATAAAAGACAAAGGTAAAAATAAGTACAAAAGAAGTGGGAAAAAATGATAGGTATGTAATTTTCACCTCTTTACATTTAATAATATTTTAAATTTTAAATTTTTACTTGGTTGATTGTTATCTAAACAACTATAATAGAGAATTTTATTTTGAGTAACTCTTATTTGAAAGAAAAGATAAATTTATTCAAAAATAGAATATGATTTTATGAAGGGATTGACTTTTAGCTGAAGAGAGAAAAACCCCCACTAAAGCATACATACTCTTTGATTGTACTAGGGGATATTTTATGATAGAAATTATCTCAGGATAAAACCCTTCTAAGAAGATTCATATCGATTTAAACATGAATATACCTCTATCATAGTTCAAATACACACAATATTATAAATCTAAAATTACAATAAGAATATACTAATCTTTTTATTGAGGTGTAAAATTGTACCCTAATGCAATTTCCATTATCCCTAATTAAAATTGGAGGAAATTCAAAAGAATTGTCATGTGGTGAATGATGCATTTGTGTATGTCATTATTAGAGAGCTTGAGAATGACTTTGCAAAAATAATTTCTATGAAATCTATTGTTGAATTGTAAAATTGGGGTAAGTACTATATTTAGTACAAGACATTTATATATATTAGGGTAGTACATTTTCACAAAGCACCTTACAAGTTACCTAGGTATTGTAGTGATAAGATCATTTTACTAGAGCTTTGCAAGAAAGTAGTAGAAGTGCATAAAATGATAGCTGGAAAGAATAAATCTGGATACTCCTTCCCTATTAAGGTAGGAGTGTATTCTTGTGTAAATATATAGAAAAAAAAAAAAGAAAAAAAAAAGAAAAAAGAAAAGAAAACTAAAGTTGAAATGACTCTCTCGGCTATGAATTTTTATGATGACCCAACAAACTTGAGTTTGATCCAATTGGAAAAATCAGTAGAGTCATTGGGTCCTTTAACAAATATGATATTTCCTTGGAAGATCATTGGGCCAATTGCATAGATGCATATGAGGTTAGATTGATGGACCATTGCAAGTTGACTATCAGATTGATGCGAGCTTGCAATATTGCAAAAGTACCCAAAGAGTTGGTAGAAGACAAGAAAATACTGAATCATGTATACAACAATCAAGGAATCTTCAATCTACCCATACATAATGTAGACTTTTCAGTAGATGAAGATTTATTTTTTGAGAATAAGGAATAAAATGTGGTGGTATATTCTAAACAATGGTTGGATCAACCATTCCCTATGTTAGAACTACCTTGACCTAAAGGCTCAAGAACAAAAACCAAAAGAGGTTGGAGGATCCTCTAGTGTTTCAACTACAAAGACAAAAGAAAAAAATAACTAAGAACATCTAACACCAATAGAAAGGGGTAATAGAAAGAAATTATGATAGAAGCTAGCAATGACAAAGAAGAAGAAGTCCCTCTTCGAATGAGGAAGGGAGTTTACACTCAAGACCCTCTTGTTGCACAACCTTCTTCTCAAAAAAAATATTCATATGTATCCCCTCTTCATGAATCTCATGCTCCAACCTTTTCTTCATCTCTACCTCATGAGTCTCCTCTTCTATCTCCATCACCACCTCCCTCGGTTCAGCCTACCACTCCTAATGCAGAATCACCTCGTCTACCTCCAATTCCTCTATGTCATATTCCAACTCCCCCTCCATATCCACCACATGATTCTTATATCCCTTCACCTCCATAGGGTGAACCCACAAAAGTGGTTTACAATTGGAGTGGGGAAGGAAAAGTTGAAAAAAGTGACCCCATGCCAAAAAATTTCATTTTTGGGGTTTGAGCAAACTAATAGGTTCGAACGAACCAAAAGAGGGTTCACTAGAACATGGGTTCGAGCGAACCCATTCAATGCAATTTCCCACCATCTCGCCAAAAAACACAATGAAAACCAATTTTTCAAAGGGGGTTCGAATGAACCCCCTTGGTTCAAGCGAACCCCCTTTTCCCACCTTTCTACTCTCTAGCACCAAAAAACTCAGAATTTTTTCCCTTTGAAGTTTGGGTTGAGGATGAACATGGGGGAGAATTCACAAACCCAACTAGAATTAGGGAGTCCTCAGAACAAGCTATCCAATGACTATAATTTTAATATGTTTAGGTTTTATTATATATTTATTTTTTTATTTTGATTAAACGTAGGTTTTTCACCGAAAATCAAGCTCTTTGTTTTGCATATATGGAAAAATAACATATTATCAAAAAATAAAATTAAAAAATATGAGTGCACTAGATATTGAAGTCCTTGATCCAACCAAAAAAAAAGAAATTGAATTTCAATACATACAAAAAAAGTTACGCATTATACGGTCCACCTATGTCTGAACTGTAATTGGTTTGACTTCAAAACTTGATTAAAGAAAAAATATTCAATAAAAAACTATCTAACCAATTGGAAGTACTAGATATTAGAGTTATAAATATAAATTTGAAAGAATTATAATTTTATCCTTCATGGAAAAAAAGTTATGCATTATACGGTGAGCGTCACTCCTTAAAAATGTTGTTTTCTGAAGAAGAAAAAACTAGTTTTCAAAGGAGATGGAAAAATAAGTGCAATCTAATTCCAAAATTTTTGAAAAAAATATATTTAGAATCTACAGAAAAAATGTCACAAATCACTAGTTCGCATCATCTTCAAATTCCTCATGGTTTAGCCGCTATTGGTGCTCCAAAGTGAAGATTTAGTTAGAAAAAGTTATTTTAGTGTCCAGTTTGGCCAAAAATTGTAAACCAATATTGTGGGATCACCCCGCATCCTGAGAAAGAAGAACCACAAAATGGAAATCAAGAGTAAGTTGAGGTGTGCAAGAAGAAAATATTGAGAACATAGAGGTAGAACTTGAAGGGATACAAGGAGAAGACATCCATGAGGACTCTCATGCCTCGACTAACACTGTGATTCTTCCTTATCCTCATTCATCTCCTCTACCACATCAACAAGAACATGAAGTTCAATATGATGAAGCAAGTGCATTGATATATTTTGAATAAATTCTCGATGAATAAATCATCACATTAGAGGAAGATCTACCTATATTGAAAATTATGGCAATGATACCACTCATAGAATTGTAGAGAAAGAAATTAATAACTAATGCAAGTCCTAAACTACCAATGTAGTGGTTTAGGCCACTAAGTATAGAATAAATATGGTTAGAGAGTGCAAGCATAATTTTTCCATCAAGAAAGATTTTTTGTTGCTTCTATGGCTAAAATTGAGATTTTTTTGAGGTTTTACCTCGTACCTTCTATGAAAATCCTTACAAGGTATTTTAGCTATGGTCATAAATAAATATTTAATTGGGAATAGAGAAAATTATTTTTTGAAGACCTCATTGATGAGCTAATGAGAGTTGAAGGAAACCTCAAAGTATTTCAAGATAAGGCCCTAGACATCAAAGAGATGATGAAACATACAAGGGACACAGTAGTCCCCAGGAATATTAGGATCTAGTATAGAACCATCCCCAACACTAATCTCATCCAAGAAGAATTAAAGGGATTTAAAGTATAGTTCATATCACACTAATCATTCATTTAAATGATCATGCAAGCTAGACATTTTATCTTTTCTTTCACATCGTTACAACATCAATCTTTCTAGGGATGTACACATTGTTAGTGTAGGGTTTTATTTTCCTAATGGTTTTTAATTATTTTCCCTTAGTCATAAGTATTTCCTACATTTTTATTAAGCTTTCTTAAGTTAATAAAGTGAGTTTATTTAATTAATAACTAGGAGATAAAGTGTTGATTTGTTACCATATTAAAAGGGAGAAGCATTCACTATTTTTATCACTTGGTGGTCACTCCCTATTGGTTGGATTTTCCACCTCCATCCTCTCCCTAGTTCTATATAAACTCACCACCTAGCTTGTATTTACATACACTTACATACTCGTGTATATTCATTGTTGCATACTTTGGTATACATGTACATTGATCCATACAATCATTCTTCTACAATTTTTCTTTGAGATCCTAATGCAATATTGTCATCTTGACATTTTCACGTCTCTTAGAATCATGAGTTTGTAATTGTTTTATTTCATTTACAATTTTATAGCTTATTTCTCTCATAGAAAGATCTTAGTTATTCATCTATTACAAATTTCTAACACTTACCCCATAGGTTTATTTCAAAGGGTATATTGTTTATTTTTAGTATCTTATATAGTGGAAATTATAACTAGGCCCCAAGGGCCAAAGAGATTTTGAGTTGCCTTATTGTGTTTGTGGTAATTTTTGGAACCCAAGACTAGAAATTTATATCCCTTTTGTGGACTTTGTAATGGTTGATCATCTGATTACTAGAGAACTGGTGTAGCACCCCTCCATTTTGGCTCCTTTGATCGGGCAGTGTTTTATCTTTGTTATGCTTTGTTTTGTTAATACTTTGACTATGGTACTTGGTTACTATCTGATCGCAAACTGTAAAGTGATGTGAATGTTATATTTTGATGTGATGTTATTTTACTCTGATGTTATCATTATGGCATGCTTGGAATTAGCTTAGCAGATATTTAATTAATGATGCTTTATGCTTTTGAGTATATTATTGATGTTAGACTCGTCAGTTAGTAATTTTGTATTGGTGAAGGGGACGGGATTGTAACACTCGCTTGCGAGTGCCCTATGATTCTGAGATTTCCTCTTCATAGTGTGTTTTATTATGTTATATATATGCATGTTCGATATACTCTTTGTTCGCAGGTTGACAGGTATAGGACATCAACTCCACTTGATTTCACAGATTTGAGCGTGTCCATTGGTCAACGGTATTCAGTTGGGAGATAGTAGCTAGGTTTTTCGTGCCAAGTCATTACCCTAGTCATAGTGTGTCATTGGGTTTTAGTCGGGTTAAGTTGCTTCTTTGTTGTTCATATCTCCTTGATTTATTTAATTTCAAGTTGAAAAAGTAAATAAATGATTTTTGTATTTAGGTTTTTTATTAAATAAATCTAGTTGTAGTGTTAGAAATGTTACTTAATTTATTAATTAATTTAATTTAATTAATAAAATAATCTAATCTTGGATTAGATTTATTTTATGGATTATTTAAATTAATTGTGTGGAATTAAATCAAGTTATTCATTTTAGAAATTATAAGTGTTAAATTCCTTTTGAATTGAAAATTTTTAAAAAATAAAATGTTAAAGTTGTTTTGAAAAGAATTTTTTTAAAGTTAAATGCTTTTTGGAAATGAAAATGTGTAAAAGCATTTAAATTCATTTTGAATAGAAATTTTTGAGAAAAAAGAAAAGAAATAAAGTCATGTTGAAAAGAAAATTGTTTTAGTTTTAAATTTTCAAAAAGCAAAATATCTCCAAATTGGATAGAGGAGCAATAACTATGGTGGATGGGATATTTTGGGGGAGGTTGACTAAATTTGGGGGAAGACATTTCATTTTAAGAAAATATATTGCTGTTAAAAGGAAAGGGAGTTCTTCATGTTTTTTTTTATGCATTATTGGAATTTGGGTGAGGATTTTGGAAGAGCTTTGGAAAAATATTCTTGCAGGGAAGCTCAACTTTTCTTCTTCAAGCTCTCCTTCAAGCTTCAGATCACAGGTTCTCCTTGTTTATTGTTTTAGAAATTTGCATTTTCAATTTGAAAAGTTGTTTGGAAACATTTTTGAAAACCCTGTTGTAATCTTGAAGAAAGTTAGATTTTTTGTAAAAACAAAACTTGCAACAGAAAATTTCAATTTTATGAATAGAAAAATGGAAAGAAACAAAAAGAAATTTGAAAACATCTATTTGGGAGTTGAAATGTTTCATATCAAAACTAAAATTGAAACCAGGAAATTGTGTTTGAAAAATTGGTTTTATTGTAAATTTTTTGTAGAAAATTTGCACAATTTGACTGTAAAACAATGGAAATATTATATATATATATATATATATGTTATATATAGTTATGAATTTTTCTTTCAGGCTGGAGAAATTTTTCTGTTTTTATAAAAAAAAATTACACATAAATTTTATGTGTAAACAAGGGAGGGTTATTTTATTTTTTATTAAAAATAAAATATAAATAAAAAATTAATTATTGTGTATGTGGGGGGTCGGGGGGGCGTAGCCATGGCTAAACATAGCTACCCCAGGGAGGGCACTACTGTGGCAGCGCTCCCCACACCCTGTGTGGGGGAAGCGTTGCCACCAGCCTGTGGCTGCGTCCTCCTCCCTTTTGGGGGCTGTGGGCCAACAAAAGAAAAGAAATCATTTTTTATTTTTATTTTTTTATTTATTTTTATTTTATATTATATATATAATATAATATATATATGTTATATATAATAATTATATATTATATGTATATATATTATATTATTATTTAAATAAATTATTTTATTAATTATTTATATATGTAATATATATATAATATGCATATTATATATATATAATATGCATATATTATATATAAATATATAATGTATATATTATGTATTTTTAAATAATTGGTTTTAATTAAATGTTGGAAAACAATGGTGATTTGAAATTTAAATAGTTTTTTTTAAATATATATATATATATATATTTAAAATATGTATAATTAAAATATAAATATATATATAATTATATATTCAGTAAATATATAGTTATATATACATGTTTAAATTATACATTAGCTATGGTTTTCGATAATGATTTTATTATTGATGCAAATATTAATTTCAAAGGAAAATGATGTAATTGGAAAATTGTTTTTAAACATTAATTGTAATTGGGAAGTTAAGATAAAACAGTTAGTTTAAGCTTCTTCCTTCTAATAGTTTTAATTATTCTATTTGATTGCATGCAATATGTTATCGCCTTGCTTGGATTCAGGAAATCCTAAAGTAGGTTATTGAATTGTCAATTGTCCTTTCGTCATGATATCTCTCTCTTTCGTGATGTTGGGCAATGGAGTTATTTGTTATGTAAGTCTTCCAGATTGAGTTTTCTTTTAATTTCGTGGGTTGTCATAATGTGTTAGTCAACCATGGTATTGTCTTGGGTAGTGCATATAGACGTACCTGTTGTTTTACCCGTTTTTCACAAACGGGGATGGTTTGTGCCTCCTTTGGATCAGGAGTGGATTATGTGAATTATGCCTCCTTTGGAAGGAGTGGATTATGTGTTTTGTTGCCTCTAGTGTTTGGAGTGAGTTTTCATTATGTGTTCCTCCTAGAGTTGGAGTGGTTTTATCTTGTTAGTATGCTCTTGGGATTCCCTTGGTGATTGTTTTTTTTTTTATGTGTTTTCAAGTAGAAGAGTGGCTTTTGTTAGGTGCCAGAGCCCAAAGAGGTAAACTGGGTAACCTTCAGAGGTGGTTTAATCAAGTGATAACTAAAACAATATACTTAGAAGTTAGGTAGTATTTCACATTAACCAAGATAATTTAGCCTCACTCATAGACACAAGTGCTAGTATAGGCTTGGGATGAGTGGGAAGGCCTGGAATGGAAAGGTCATCTATCTTGTCTTTACAAGAGGTATTTGATTCCGCATGAGTGAGTATGGGTGCCAGGATTCGGTTGAGGCCACTAGGATAACCCACAGTGGGGGTCGGAGCCTATGAAGATTCCCAGAGGATATCCCATGTTGAGCTATGTGATGACACTCTTTCTACGACAACAATCGGTATGTGATTTTGTGTGTATGGTTTCTTAACATACTCAATCTGTTTTATTTCTGGGAGCAATGTGACTTATGTCAGTGATGTTAGAGTTGTACTTGTGTTATTTGTATGGGTGTATGGTTCATGTGATTGGTTGTGTCAATGTGAGTTAGCCTGTGTCTAGAGGTTGATGGTCTTGTATAGGATTCCTTGTTTCTATCTCCTAGCACGAGGGGTGAGCCTTTGGGTATCACTTGGTTGGATGGAATGTGCACCTTATTCTGTTGGGTCTTCTTCTTGTCCGTGTGGACGAGATTTCCAGTTGGAGAGCTCGTGGGATACAGTTTCATTTCAGTGGTTATTTTAATTTATTACCCCTCATTTGTTATCGAGGTGGAATATGTAATATGTAATCATGCTTACTGGATTTACCTC
Source organism: Sequoia sempervirens (assembly GCA_007258455.2). Taxonomy (NCBI): domain Eukaryota; kingdom Viridiplantae; phylum Streptophyta; class Pinopsida; order Cupressales; family Cupressaceae; genus Sequoia; species Sequoia sempervirens. The sequence goes on from VDFB02000017.1 coordinate 241,322,803, forward strand.
ATTCAAGGAATGAGAGTTGTAATCTTATTGTTAAATTATCGTTATTTGGAAACATGTGGTATCTCTTATGCTTTGATGTAATTTATCATGTTTGGAATGTATATGCTTCGTAATTCATTAAGTAATTAAATGTATGGTTTCAATTCATGTTTCTTGTTTGGGTTTTAAGTAAACTCAGTCTCGTAACCCTAGAGGTTGTTGGCAATGGGTAGTGAACTTGCATGTTAATGGTACTTAAACAAACAAAAAAATTAGTACGTTTGAGTAGTTAATTGCAACTTCCTCTAGGGTTGTGTGGTGGGGCGTTACAACTGGTGAATTTTCACCATGTAAACCTTATTGGAAATATAGTTTTCTTATTATTTTAAAATAATATAAGGATCATGCTTGTTATTTTTGGATGCTCTCAACCTTGGTAATGATTTATTTTTCTTTTTTTTAAAGAGTGAATAAGTTGGAAGGATCTCTATTAAATGATCTTACAATAGAGTTATGTATAAAATATATACATTAAATGTGGTGGTTTTAATGCATTCAATTTTAAACATCATTATATTATGATTATTCCTCAAAACATTGCACTAGTTTCATGAGTGATTGTGTGAATACTAGTCATTGTAATATTGGTTATTTTGATATCATCACATCTTTTAGAGGTAAGGGATACATTTGAGCTTATCATTGTCCATTTATTTCATGTCTAGTTCTCTAATTTCTAACCTTATTTTGATATTTCTTATAGCTTACTAAATTTAGGATAAGTCTAGAATATATTAGGATAGGTTAAAAGGAGGATTAGATAGGTAGTCCTCTCTATAGATTATAAATATTAAATCTCTATTTGGTATATTTAAAGTGTGTATCTATAATTTTTTGTCCAATTTTGATTTTACTAGCAAAGGTCCCTTGTTAAAAAAATCATATAGGCCACTCATTTGTTCCAAATCGATCAAGACCTAACTAAAAAGGAAATTGGGAGTTGAATACTATAAGAGCCTCCCAAATTTTCAAGATAAGTAGAGTATTTATCAATCTACTTCATTTGGATGTGCTAAAACTACCAACAATAGAATTGACACTAGAAGGAGAGCCTAATCAAACTAGACCCTTGAAAGTAATCATTTAGTTAACCCAATAGGAGGGAACAACCCATTCTCTATCTCTAAAGTAATAAGGTCACCAGTTAGTTGAACTAGGTCAACACAAAATAAAAAATATAGAATAGAAAGAGATGCCATTTGATCCTAATTTTTATAACTAGGTTGAGGTTCTTGACTGCCTGTAAATCAAACTCTCACTACCATAGTCACTCTAGCCCCACCTTTGAGAAAATGGTTTTATTTCTTGTACCCAACAAGTCTACTCTCCATAGTGGAGAAGGCATGCATGAATTTCCTAAAAACCTTCAAAATATCTGTTCCAAATTCATATATGTGGAGGCTAAAAGTGTTGAAGAAGAACATATTAATACTTTCAAAGAGACAACCAATAGATCCTAAATCAAATATGATTATGTTGTTTGTAAGTTTTTCATTTTTCCCTAGTTGAATTTTTATATGGTTGGTATTTGATTTTAACTCTAAGTTCTATCCAATATTTGAACCAATTAGAAACATACATTTTAAATTATTTTAAGATCTATACTGACCTAACTATATTATATCATCAATTTGTTACTTGTAAGAGGGAACCTAATGATACCTTAAGCTTTTTCAATACAAGATTACATAATAAGTATAGGAATATGTCATATTCTTACCCCATGGGAGAGGACTATGCTATATAGACATACCTTAGGTCATTGGATCCCTTGACTAGCATTTTCTTAAGAAGGTTACCACTTGTAAACATGGATACTCTATAGAAAACATATTTGGATGTATAGTCTAGATGGATCCTATCATAGGGGAAGTTATGGGATCTCTACCCTCCATAGTATACCTAGGCACGAGGAACCCAATTTCTTTGAATAACATTTCCTTAGTTAACTAGACCCCTTTGATGAACCCTATTCTAGATGTTACCCTTCCAAGACACAATCAAGTTATATACCATCAACCTTTGAATCAAATATAGCCTCCTTCCTTGCTATCTTGCCTCAGCCAAGGGAATGATACTTGTGTTTCTCCTAGCGCTTCTAACCATTTAGGAACTAGCTTCTTCAAACAACAAAATCCTCATAAAATCCTCTTAAAAATTACAATCCAGGAAGGTCATAATCAAACCATACTTCTTAAGACCTTGATCATACTATACAATTAACTTCCAAACTAGAGGCAATAAAGAAAAACCTTTTGTAGGTTACTAATTATCTTTACACGCCTTAGGATAAATCCTTCATAAGGGATAAATCAGAATCATCTACAAAACCCTAGCACTAACGATCATAAAAGTAGAAACCAAAATAATTAAAACTTCCAAAATAGGGGATTTAATTAGCAAAAACCTAATATGCAATGGTTTACAAGACCTAAAAATGGAGGTGTTTCCAATTTATAGTTACATATAACCATGGACATGTCACTAACTTTGTTGATATGAATCTTATAGTGAATGGATGCAGGTTTCATAGAATGAAAACTCATTCAAATGTAAATTGTTTAGAGATGCAAAATATATGTCTCTGATAGTTTAGGAAAATCAATAGTTCAATAATGGTAACAAAAATTGTTTTTCTAGGGCATAAACTATTTATATTGTGGTAATTTATGCCCTTGTATCCATGTTGTCCTAAAGAATCCTCCCCCAAGGAATGATGCTTTTTCTTTTGGTAGGGATGTTGCTTCCAACGAGCCTCTTGTTGTTTCTCATATCCTAGATAGTAAGGAAGTCAAGGATGTAGCCCTAGATGAAGGAATCCCAACCCCAAGATTGCAGAAGGGTATGAAATCAAAGGCAGATAAGGAAACTCTAAATGAAAATCCGAATGAAGAGATGTGAAGAACTCATAGGGAGGCCATTGATATGGCTCAATAGAAAGTTGATCTTGGTGCTTATGAAGGGGATGGGATGGAGGAAGGGGAAATTGTGTCTTCTGCCCCTATTCTATCCTTGGGAGATCTTTCCTTTTTGTCTCAAAAGGAGTGTAGAAACTAGAGTGAATATCTACCCATTTTGGGCTTTCCCCCTCACCCCAGTGATAGAGAAGATGAGGAAGAATGGTTAAAAGCTTCAAATAAGTCAAGCAAATCATCTTCTCAATGTTGTTTATAGATGTAGTATAAGATAACTTCTTTTTGTTTATGCCAACCCATTTGAATCACACATCTTGAAATATCATTGGAAAGAAAACAAATATGTCTTTCTTACACCTTATTATCTTATGAATAGATCAAAATTTAATTCTATTTATCATTTCCTTACCATGCCACTATCTAACAACATAAGAAATTGTCTAGTAATATCTTTTTAAGAAATAAGCCTCTTCTACATAAATATTTAACTAATTTTAGTATAATATTAATAACTATTCAATAATAGGAACATAGTACATTAATCAAGCATAGTAGAAGGTTGAAAAAATCATTTGATAAATTTAAGAATAGTCTCAACAAGATAGTCATGTAAAAAGAAAAATGATTCTAGCCAAGAAACATTAAATGGTTTAGATTGAAATAATAAAAATAATCATAACATCTAATGTTTCTAAGAAACCCATTGAATAATTTTTCACACTTTTGGCATCAAATCCTCATTACTAGGTTCCAAATCAATAGTTTATATAGTTAAGACCTCGTTAGTAGGTCACATAGGCTAAACATGTGTTATAAAAATAACACAACTCATCATATGAGATCACAATAAATTCCTTCTAATATAAATCACAGTACCTTGCTCCAATAGAGATAGTGGCAAAAATGTAAACAACCAATAGTAATACTACTAGGTCTAAGATTTTTTAGTATAGGTCACATGTTGTAATGTAGTAAAATGACATACCAAGGTATTTGAAACATGATCCCTCATAGGCGTATCAATAATTTAAATAATTAGAGGGAGGTTTTCAAGCCTATCCCCACACATGTTCATTGACATAATATACATGATGATAGGGTTTATTCCATTTTTAAAAAATATGATGAGTTTAGATACAAAGAATGAACCATGCGAACCATACATCCAAAAATACTTAAGTCATACAAGGGAACATAATTTTGGTACTCCTAATAAACAAGTTGCATAAATGCATGAAATCAAACACTCTTCAAGAAACATTAAATACTTGAGCAATCTAGGTAATAATTGTAAGAGTTACCAATGTTGGCATAACCTTATAGGGTAAGATACAAGATGAATTTCACAAAACCACATTTACAAAAAAAAAAAAAAAAAAATTTATCCAATTTATTGAACATCAAAAGGATTTTTTTTCCGCTAACATGCCAAGGATTTTTCCTGCTGACACGTCAAGGTTTTTTCGTTAACACGTCAAATGAAAAATGAACTTGTAAAACCCTAATTCTAGAAGGTTCCAAAAATCTTGTTATAAGTGGGTGGGATGTATGTAGATGTGGGTGTATTCTGAGAGTCTAATAGTGGCTAAGTTGTCTTTTGATCTCTAGTGGTGATACTCCTATGAGAAGCTTCCTCTGCAAGTATATTGTAATCTTTTGATTTATGAATAATATATTGGGCGGCTTTTAGAGTGTGGGGTTTTTCTCTCGAAAGGGTTTTCCCCACGTAAATCATTGTGTTGTGGTATGCATGATATTTGTGTTTATTTTTGTTTAAGTTTTTGAAACTATTAAAGATCTGTAAAAGTTTTGCATTATTCTCCTCTCAACATTAGTGTAGAAAGTTGTTCTACTACCTTAGCTTCCTTACACATGTCACATAAAAATAAAATGCTTAGGAATTTATCCTTATTTATGCAAATGATAATGCAATGATTTTTCTATACCTTGATTTAATTTATTGGTTCTATGTGTTTTAAGGAGATAATATATTTTATTCTCTAAATGGTGTAGGGATTTGTTCTTTTATACAAAACCTTAGCATTCAAATTTGAACATTTCACATGTAAATTAGTAGGTAATGAATAGTTAGGATATGGTTGTCTTGTGCCCATTATTAAATTTAAAAATTAAAATTAGAGGTCAAGGTTATCCTAGTGACCTTGATCCTAAATAGGGATCGCTTGAGCAATCTTGATTTGGGAATGGGAACAAGAAGACTAAGAAATAGGTCTAGGACTCTGAGGAATGGGGACTTAGGTTCAATTAAGGTGCATGATGAATGACATTCTTGCACAAAAATATTCAAATTGAGAATTTTACTATCACATAAAAGACAAAGTTAAAAATAAGTACAAAAGAAGTGGGAAAAAATGATAGGTATTTACTTTTCACCTCTTTACATTTAATAATATTTTAAATTTTAAATTTTTATTTTGTTGATTGCTATCTAAACAAAAATAGTACACAATTTTATTTTGAGTTTAACTCTTTTATGAAATAAAATAGAGATTTCTTCAAAAATAGAATATGATTTTATGAAGGGGTTGACTTTTAGCTAAAGAGAGAGAAAACCCCACTAAAGCATACATACTCTTAGATTATACTAGGGGATATTTTATGATAGATATTCTTTAGGGATAAAACCCTTCTAAGAAGATTCATATCGATTTAAACATGAATATACCTCTATCATATTTCAAATACACACAACATTATAAATATAAAATTACAATAAGAATATACTAATCTTTTAATGTAAAGTCTTAATGAAATATAGAGGAGAGAAAAATAGAGTTCTCAAGTTGTCCACATAAGTAAAATTGTTATTCCTAAAGAGGAATAAATCCATGTCAAAGTAAATGTAAGTTGCTAAAATCATGCAAGCTGCATGAAAATCTAATGACAATCCAATGATCCAACACATAGCCCACAAGGTATAACTATAAAATTTCTCCCATCTTTTCCAACCTTGATGGAGGTATCTAGTCAATTTATAGGATCCTCCCTTGCTCTTTTCTCATGTTCACCAACTATGCACCCTACTTGTGTGCCTTGTTATCTTGTGAAAACTCACTTTTTGGCCTTTAAGTGGGTAAATTACATATATTATATTTAATCACCCAGGCCACCTACAAATCACTAGGTGATGTAATAAATTTCCTATGTGATTAAACACTTGTAAAGTAGGTTATTTCATCATTTTTATTAGTGCATGTACACTTTGAATTATTATCAATTTGCATTCAATTTTGGCCCTTAACTTAAGACCAATTCAATCTTGGTTACAACTCTTCATTATAAAAATTGATTATGGATCCAATCCTATTATTACTTTCTTAATAGATAATTTTGAGCTTTTACCTCTCCTTTGATAACCATAATAATAGATTAGAGTGTCAATTAGAGAGTTCTTTAGAAAAGGTCTAATCCATTCTATAGCTATCAAGATCTACATTGCATCACTTTCCAAGCTTATTATATTCAAAACCAATGAATCTAAAAGAATGTCTTTCCATTAGAATTCAATTCTATTATCCTTTCCACTAAGAGAAGATCCCAAGTTTGGGAGAAGATAAATTATAGTTAAAGGTAGAACATTGAGGATGCACAAGAGATAAGAATTCTCTACAAATATAAAAGAATTCACATCCTAGCTATGGTATCTAAATATTTCATTTACAATAGATTAGGACAATTCATTTTTCATTGAGTAGAGTAGTTAGCTTAATTAGTTCCAAATCTTGTTCATATCAATAACACTTTATTATTGTTTCTCAAATTTAGCATTTAAATATATTATATTTTGTATTCAATATATTAGTGTAAATTCCTTTACAAATAATTGGATTATTATAACAAGTACTGTATCCAAAAATTTAAAAAAAAGCAAAAAAATGGCATGCAATCCCAAAAAACAACTATTAAAGATTCCCATAAAACCAAGTTCAATTGTAAAATTAATCCCATCAACAATTTATAGACTAAAGTGCATTACTAATAGATGGAAAATAATGATAAAAATAATAAACTTGCATTCAATTTAACTCATACAAGTAGCATTTAGATAATTTGAAATTAGAAAAAGGATAGAAGTATTGTTTGCTTTTATATTAGTTTATTATCAATTAATTGTTAGTCAATTTGAAAAGGAATGAAAGCAATAGTCGTATTTGCATTAGTTAAGTATTTGGTAATCAATCATTATTTATTCACATATTGGAATAGAGATAAATACAATAGTCGTGTTTGCATTAGCTAATCATTTTTTATCCTATTTATTTATTTATTCATTGGAAAAACACAACATAATATTTAATTGACTACATTTGATAGTTTAGTTCAACATTTAGTATAAATTGCAATCATTTATTTTATTAACTTGAAACTATCTCAATACATAAAAATAAAGAAAAAAATAATCTTTAGGTCCTTTTATTTTTATCTACAATCTCCAAATCAAGTAACCAAACATATCTTAAGTAAACACAACATGATTCATTACAAACAACAACACAACACAAGTCATTACAAAAAATTGGTAGAGCACTATCAAATAAACATATAACTAAGCAACCAAGTACACACAAGTTTTATATATATATATATATATAATATGGAAATTTTTGCCACATTCCCTCTTTCTCTCACACAATATATCATGATCATGTGTTTATGAATCATAGAAGATTGGGTAATGTTACAGTTCCTTGCACTCACACCCCATTTTGTTTTGGCATTGCCATAGTGGGAGCCCCCTTTTTTTTCTTTTCTTTTTCCTTCCTTTTTGGAGTTTCAGGGTTTGTTTTTCAGGTATGACTTCCTTGTCATGCTCGATTCCAAACACCTATTTGTTGTTTCCCTACTTGTTGAACTTTTAGGTGTCGATATTTTGATTTTCATCATGGCACTCATCGTCTACTGATCTCTGACTCCTAATGAGATGTTTGTCTTGTCATCTCCACCAATCACTCTAGCATAACATTTAATCTACTGGCATGCATTAATGGTCATTTGGGTGCACACAACATTAGGGTTTTTATTCCCATTTGAGCCTATTTTAATTTACCTTGCTTTAAGATATTGATCTTTGGTTGTGTTGCTTCTGGTGCTAAGTGATAAATTGTGTGTTACCATTTCATGTTTGTGTCTTGGCTTCAGTGGTTGTGTGTCATTCATGCTTGGTGTAGTTTTTCACGTTGTTTGCTTCGGCTCTTCTTCGCAGTTTGTCATTGAACCAAGTTGGCTTTTTGCTTTCCTGTTCTAGTTTTAATGGCATCTCCTTTGTGTTTGTTTTCATTCTTTTTTTCTTCTTTTTGATTTCATGTGTGTTGGTGTCGTTTGATGGGTTCAATTTTGATAGCCGATACTTTTAATAACCTTTAACATTTATTTCAGATATAATTGTTCAGGTTGATTGCGTTGACGGTTAACGTACCTTTTGGAAGATGATAAATCGTATGCTCATAGCCCGATCCCTGAAAGACTGCATCAATTCAAAGAATAACAAATACTTTTAGAAATCGGGAGTTAGATTTGTCTCTCTCAACGAACATGAATTGATGAAAATACCGACGACTGACAGTGAAGATGTTTCAATGCTAAATAACAGAAGATGTATACTTGTCCCATATAATCTCCGTCTCCTCCCTAATGGATGTTTGTTGGATATGTAGGAAGTATGCAAGGAGGAGGAGCAAGGATGAAGTACCAATATAAAGAATACCACCCACCATCCAAATTTGGAGACATTGATTTGGGGCAGGTGAACATGGATGAATTCCTACAAAGAGTTCATCAAGTAGAAGAAAGAAAAAGCAGACAAACCTTACACCTAAAAATTACAACACTTCAAAGCTTCAAACCAAGCAACATTTTCGAACAAAATAGTCAAAATCATATTCAAATCTTTGAGATCCATTTTCAGACCAACTTCTTGTTGTGATTCCTATTTAAAACCAAAAACTTGCTCAATTCACCTTGCATATCATCATTCCATTATTAGGTCACCATTTTAGGTACCTTGGCATCCTCATTACTTGCATATCCCAACATCGCATAAGGCTACCTTTTTCAAACTTTTAGGCTTGGCACCTTGTGGATTTTAGGATAGAGGAATTGTCTATACCTTGCACAAATCATTGCTTCAACAAAAGATTGTCACTTGACCAAGTCACTTTTTAATTTAGTCCTTTGTCATTTTGGCGATAATTTCCTACTCACAAGTCTAGTTGGGAAACTCACCTTGTCATTCTTTTCACTTGCCCTAGACAAAGGTCATTTGACAATACTAGTTGAAACATTTAGGGCAGGTGAACATGGATGAATTCTTACAAAGAGTTCATCAAGTAGAAGAAAGAAAAAGCATGGCCACAACCTTGGATAAATTGGGATTGGTGGAAGAAGTTGCATTTTCAATATCAATACAGTCTCCAAAATTGGTCTTAAATTGTGCACAACATTATGATCATAGACAAAGGAAGATCATTGGACCATTAGGAGAAGTGGTGTTAGATATCAAATTTGAAATGATAAATAGGTGTTCAGAATCCTTGTATTTCCAAAGTATGAGGACATCAATATTCAACAATCCCTAACCCATTATGAGAAAAAGAACGTTGCATGTGTTAACTTTGTGAACAATCAATTATTGCTAAACCCAAGGAAGTTAGTATTGAAAATGGTGAAGTTCCAACACAAGAGTGAATTTAGAGACAATGCCAAAGATTAAATTATGCTCCTCGGTAGGGTATATGGATACCCTCATGCCAGGGACTTTCATCCATGGATGTGTTATTACATCTTGACCATTTCCTTTGATAAGAAGATTGATTGGGCCGATATTATTAGTAATAATTTGCATGATCAATTGTTGGATTTTTGAAAAGCACTAAGTTTTACATGACCTCCTACCTAGTGTATTTGATTGCCTATTGAGCTACTTCACTAGGATTGGGAAGGGTGGGCTCCCTCTAGATGGAGAGACACAAATATGTCACCATTATCCCTAATTAAAATTGGAGGAAATTCAAAAGAATTACCATGTGGTGAATAATACATTTGTTTAAATAATGGATGTTGAATCATCCAATGAAGCTGGACACATTTCAAAGGATCTTTTCCAAGAAGAAATTCACCCACACATAAAGTGTTGCAACTAAGGGCATACAAATAGCTCGATTGCTATTGATCTAGAATGTGATTACAAATGTACATATGCCTTGAATATATAGGCATGAGTGATATACAAGATACAATTTGATGTTCTCATGTGTCTTGATCTAACAACATGCGACCTGTAAACCCTAACTAACTACCTAGGGAATGATGAAGTGATTGAGATAAGTTCTACAAAAGAAAACTCATCTTCTACAAGGAATCTTATCTCCTACAAACATGGAAAGGATAATGACCCCATTATTAATGATTTTCTAATGATGCAACCTAGGACTTAATTAATTAAATAAAAGACCTTTAAGTTAAACTTATGCTAGTGTAATTAAATAATTAATTACACCAACGCCTCCCCATAAGTGCAACTTAGGGAGGAAATGAAAGATGCATTGATTATTCAATGATGTTGATGGATGATGGGTCCTAGGTACATGATGGCCATTTTAGGTACCCATTTACAAATGAGAATGAAAATGCAACTAATCTCCCACAAACGAAGAAAAAGGGAAAACCCAGTGGGAAGAAAACCCCTCTCCAAAAACAAGATGAAATGTAGAAAAGCGAGGAAGGATGGAGGACTCCATAATACCCCCCAAGTACACCATCCATCACATGGATACAATACAATCAATAGCCCCCCAATAGGAGGGAAATAGAGAGACTTTATAGCCCCCCTAGAAAATGGTAAGTGCCTATAGACAAAACAAGATCCAATGTCGACAAACAACTTGTCTCCCTTTCAGAAGAAACAAAACCAAGTGCAAACACATGGAAGCTTCCCATTTCGGATAGGAGTTGAAGGAAGGAAGGATGAATGAATGTGGATGATAATGATGTCTTTGAAAGTTTCTCAAGTGTCTCCTTGCCTGATGAAGATGAAGATCCCACAATCAAATCAAGTACATTCCCAATCAAGGAAGAAGGTGACAAACCAAGATGATGTGGAAATTGATGTTGAACAAGATCCAAAGACTATAATTATACTAGATTTCCCCCTATAATTAAGTGTCCTCAAAACCACTAAGAGAAGACTAGAGCTAATCCAATGGTGGATGTTGAAGAAACTCTAATTCCATAATGAAATGAGAGGGAAGAAGTCTCATATATGAAATCTCTAAAGAGAAACCAAGTGCCTCCAAGGTAGTCTCAGGATCCCCAATCAAAGTTGAGACAAAGGAATGTGGAGACTCAAGAAAAATCTCCAAAAATGAATCTGAATAGAGGAGTGATATCCCCTCAAGAATTTCCTCCAAACCTGTAGAAGTAGCCAAGTCAACAATCTCTGAAATGAAGCCATCCTATGATGTCAAGTCTAGAAAACATAATGTTCCTAATGAATGGAGATGATGGAAGCCTCAATCAATGACTCTAGACAAGGAATCACTGAATGTGAAGGGATACCAATAGTCTCTGATGGAGAAGAAGGAACATCTAAAGAAACCTTGTCAACCTCTTCGGAAGATTCAAGGCAATCAACCTCCTACACAACAATATCATTATGGGGTACCTGATATGAAGAATGAAATTTTGAATCATGATCATCAGGAAAGGGTGGAGTATAAAAATCTCCATATATCTCCCAAAGCTTAGTCCAAAGGATATGAGGACAATCACAATGATCAATAGCACTCAAAACATCACAATCAACTTGCATTTCAATGATCTCTAATACAATATATCTGCTGCAACTCCAAGGAAACTCCTGAATAGCTTCACTTGGATGGGGAACTATACCATATAGATGTGGCAATAAACCAAGTGATTGGAGATGATGTATGATCCCATCTCACCATTGTTTATAGTTTTCCTTGTGCAACATAGTCAAAGGAGGATGATATGCAAACCCCATTATGTACTATGAAATTTTTCCAAGAATACAAAGACAATGACCTTCAATAGCAAATAGAGACATCCAAATATGATATGCAATTGAAGAGATGCCACCCAAATCAAAAAAAAATATTCCAATCTTTAGGATATCCAAGTAGTTGAAAAAATGCACCAAATTGAAAAGAACCAATGCAAGAGTACCTGGAGCTAAAACTGAACAAAAGGGAAGGACTGATGAAAAAATCTCTAGAATACCTTCCTAATGCCGCTGGAATCACTGAATTTTGATAAATAGTTGAGAATATATGAGCCTTTAAGTTCAGAATGAATGGTTGACTTTAGTTGACTTGAAATTTTCTTGGCAGTAGAATACTACAAATTAGATAACACCACTAGAAAGTAGGTTGAATCCTCTTTCCAACGATATCTTGTTTGTTGAATTTTGACGCCATGGTGAGAAGATATGGTGATTTGAAAAAATCTGCCCTATGAGGGCCTACAGGCTAACGGGGTGCAAAAATAAAGCACCCTGGGGCAAAAAAAATCCCCCCTGGCCCTTGATATGACCGTTGGGATTAATGGAAGTTTTTAAAAAAATGAGCCACCCGATGGTGGTGGCGGGGCTGAGGTTGGGCAGAGATCGGAGTGGCTCCGCTAGTGGTTCCTCCACTATACTTTGATCACCAGCAAACAAAAACGGTCACCAAAAAGTATGAACCCGACGGGAATAAAAGGACTCTAGGTGGTGGGAACAAAGGACTCCAGGTGGCGGTTGAAAAGTATAAGCTGACAGAACCGGTGATTGGGAGAGTTTTCGGGCCCGAAAAGAAACACCGGTGGGAATGAGAGCTTCGAACACTGACAACAGTAAATACAACTGCTGTCAAAAAGATTCTTGGAACAAGGCCTTCAACCCATGAATCCATAGACCTTATGAAAGTACACTACAAAAACGCGTACAACTTGCAACTTGCGAATTGGGGAAGAAAATTGAATTGATGGATTTTAATGTTGCATATTTGTAATTGAAATTAGATATTTATATTGATTAAAATCTTCAAAAAATTGCATGAAGCCAACATTTGAAAACTAAACAACCATCGATTAAAAAATGAGCCCAAATATATTAAATATTTTGCCACAAAAATATGTCAACTACAGAAATATAGATGCTGACGGATGAAATATTAAAGCCACTGGAGAAAAAAATTATAGCCCAATGAATTTAAAAAATCAAACCCCAAAAATGCTAATGGAGGAAAAATATTGTGCCGGCCAGTTATTTTAATATGCAACTTCGCCCCTTGATTTTTTTTTAATTGTTTCCAAAACTATATAAAATGGAGCCCGATTTTTTGAAAAAAATAAGCTTGCTGATCTAAAAAAAAATTACCACAAAGGACAACTGATAGGGAGGATTTTTTACTATAGATCTTACGGATCATACCAAATAAATTTGCAAGCCCTAAAAAATACCTCTGACAGTTCTTGGGTTGATGAATCCGATTTTGATGAATGAATAGGCGATCCTAGGGTTTCAAGGCCTTATGAAGACAATGGTGAGCTTGGATCTGGCTCAATTTGCTCTAGAAATTAGCTTGGTCCCTTGGTGGAATCAAGTGGAAATCTTCAAGCCTGCAATAAATCTCTCTAGCCCAACTTTCTTGATCCTGGGATGAATCTTCAACGGACAAGCTCTGATACCATGTTGAAATAATGGATGCTAAATCATCCAATGAAGTTGCACACACTTCAAAGGATCTATTCCAAGAAGAAATTCACCCACACAAAAAGTGTTGCAACTAAGGGCATGCAAATAGAGATTGCTATTGATTTAGAATATGATTACAAATGTACATATGCCTTGAATATATAGGCATAAGTGATATACAAGATGCAATATGATGTTGCCATGTGTCTTCACCTAACAACATGTGACATGTAAACCCTAGCTAACTACCTAGGGAATAATGAAGTGATTGAGATAAGTTCTACAAAAGACAACTCATCTTATAGAAGGAATCTTATCTAAAATGTACAAATAGTAAAATGTTTCAATAATGTAGGACTACCAAAAGAATTTTATGACAGGAAGCAAATCACATGATAAAGATGTTCGATCAACTAACTACCTTAAAGTGCTCAAATGGATTTCCAAACCTCTAAGTAGCTCTATAATTAATGGTTCATAAGGCACAACACTTGTTGAAGGTTTTTCAAATGGAGTTGCATTAAGCTAGATCCATGATACTATAATTCAATTGAAGGCTCTATGATATTCATGTAACCACTATGATAGCGAAATTAGTTATATTATAGCTTATGTTTCCATATACCTTTTGGAGATAGAGATAATTATTACATGAGATCTACCACATCATCTACCTTCGTCTATTCCTTCTTTACATATTCTACCGTGGAATTCACTCGTTCGATTTATTTCAACTCTTTCAGTTAGAGAACATTAAATAGTTTAATGGGTAAACCAACTCTCTTGTTCAACTTTAACTTTAAATAAGATAACACTTTTACATTTTATAAAAAAACAAAAAAAATTGTTTTGTTTACTTAAGTATCAAAGAATTGAACAGTTAAATAATCAATAATAATTTTGTATTTCATTCATACAAGATTAAAAGAGTAGAGTTATTTACCTTTCTAACATTAAATTTGTCTCTAAGAAAGAATTTGGATGCAAACATCACAAAGCCCATTATTATATATATAGTGGTTACATGAATATCATAGAGCCTTCAATTGAATTAAAGAGGCTCTATAATTAATGGTTCATAAGGCACGACACTTGTTGAAGGTTTTACAAATGTGGTTGCAAGCTAAGTGGGCTTAACCTTGGGGGAAACTCCGTGGTTGAGCGCGCTTGAACTGGAGTAGTACTGGGATGGGTGACCTCCCGAGACGGCCTAGTGCTTCACCTATGTGAGCATCACCTAGATGCAATGAGTGCTAAGTGGACCGTACATTATCATGAGATATGGGTTCTTGTGAACCACTACTCATGAAACATGGGTCAATGAGTTTGACTCGTAAAACTACACGGTTGAATCCTAATAGCAATATCACAATCTTATGTATTGGAAATTATAACTGGGCCCCAAGGGCCAAAGAGATTTTGAGTTGTGCAATTGAGTTTGTTTTAATTTTTGAAACCCAATACTAGCAATTTACAGATCCCTTTTGTGGACTTTGTAATGGTTGATCATTTGATTACTAGAAAACTGGTGAATTTTCAACATGGAAGCCTTATTGGAAATTATAGTTTTCTTATTATTTTAAAATAATATAAGGATCATGCTTGTTATTTTTGGATGCTCTCAACCTTGGTAATGATTTATTTTTCTTTCTTTTTTAAGAGTGAATAAGTTGGCAGGATCTTTTTTAAATAATCTTATAATAGAGTTATGTATAAAATATATACATGAAATGTGGTGGTTTTAATGCATTCAATTTTAAACATCATTCTTTTATGATTATTCCTTAAAATATTGCACTAGTGTCATGAATGATTGTGTGAATATTAGTCATTGTAATATTTGTTATTTTGATATCATCAAATCTTTTAGAGGTAAGGGATAAATTTGAGCTTATGATTGTCCATTTATTTCATGTCTAGTTCTCTAATTTCTAACCTTATTTTGATATTTCTTATAGCTTACTAAATTTAGGATAAGTCTAGAATAGATTAGGCTAGGTTAAAAGGGGGATTAGATAGGTAGTCCTCTCTATAGATTATAAGATTAAATATCTATTTGGTATATTCAAAGTATGTATCTATAAATGTTTGTCCAAGTTTGATTTTACTAGCAAAGGCCCCTTGTTAAAAAAATCATATAGGCCACTCAATTGTTCCAACTCTATCAAGACCTAACTAGAAAGGAAATTGGGAGTTGAATCCTATAAGAGACTCTAAAATTTTCAAGAGAAGTAGAGTGTTTATCATTCTACTTGAGTTGGATGTGCTAAAACTACCAACAATAGAATTGACACTAGAAGGAGATCCTGATCAAATTGGACCCTTGAAAGTAATCATTTAGTGAACCCAATAGGAGGGCATGACCCATTCTCTATCTCTAAAATAATAAGGTCACCAATTAGTTGAACTAAGTCAACACAAAAGAAAATATATAGAATAGAAAGAGATATCACTTGATCCTAATTTTCATGACTAGGTTGAGGTTCTTGTCTTCCTATAAATCAATCTCTCACTACCATAGTCTCTCTAGCCCCACCTTTGAGAAAATGGTTTTATTTCTTGCACCCAACAAGTCTCCTCTCCATATTGGAGGAGGCATGCATGAATTTCCTAAAAACCTTCAAAATATCTGCATCAAATTCATATATGTGGAGACTAAAAGTGTTGAAGAAGGACGTATTGATACTTTCAAAGAAATGACCAATAGACCCTAAATCAAATATGATTATGTAATTTGTAAGTTTTTCATTTTTTCCCTAGTTGAATTTATATATGGTTGGTATGTTATTTTAGCTCTAATCTATCTATCCAAAATTTGAACCAATTAGAAACAACATTTTAAATTATTTTAAGATCTACACTGATCTAACTATATTATATCATCAATTTGTTACTTGTAAGAGGGAACCTAATGATACCTTAAGCTTTTCCAATACAATATTCCATGATAAGTATAAGAATTTGGCATATTCTTACCCCATGGGAGAGGAATATGCTATATAGACATACCTTAGGTCATTGATCCCTTGACTAGTATTTTCTTAAGAAGGTTACCACTTGCAAACATGGATACTCTATAGAAAACATATTTGGAGGTATAGTAGATGGATCCTATCATATGGGAAGCTATGGGATCTCTACCCTCCATAGTATACCTAGGCATGAGGAACCACATTTCTTTGAATAACATTGCCTTAGCTAACTAGACCCCTTTGATGAACCCTATTCTAGATGTTACCCTTCCAAGACACAATCAGGTTATATACCATCAACCTTTGAATCAAATATAACCTCCTCCCTTGATATCTTGCCTCAACCAAGGGAATAATACTTGTTTTTCTCCTCCTAGCACTTCTAACCATTTAGGAACTAGCTTCTTCAAACAACAAAAATCCTCATAAAATCCTCTTAAAAATTACAATCTAGAAAGGTCATAAACAAACCATACTTCTTAACGCCTTCATCATACTATACAATTAACTTCCAAACTAGAGGCAATAAAGAAAAACCTTTTATAGGTTACCAATGATCTTTACATACCTTAGGATAAATCCCTCATAAGGGACAAATCAGAATCATCCACAAAACCCTAACACTAACAATCATAAAAGTAGTAACATCATAAAAGTAGTAACCAAAATAATTAAAACTTCCAAAATAGGGTATTTAATCAGTAGAAACCTAATATGAAATGGGATACAAGACCTAACAATGTAGGTGTTTCCAATTTCTATTTACATCTAACCATGGACATGTAACTAACTTTTTTGATATGAATCTTATAGTGAATGGATGTAGGTTTCGTAGAATGAAAACTCATTCAAATATAAATTGTTTAGAGATGAAAAATATGTCTATGATAGTTTAGGAAAATAAATAGTTCAATAGTGGTAAGACAAATGGTTTTCAAGGTGATATGAGTGTTTCCATGATGTTAGATTCGTCAATGAAGAAAATATAGAGAAAATATAGGAAAATAAGGAGTTTTCATTCCCTTTTGAAAATGAAAATGAACCAATCTAGGAGGTTGCAAATATAATATTTTTAGTAAAACAATAGCAACACTAGCTAAGAAGTAAAACTAAAGAGCCACTCATTGCTTCAATCCTCCCAATCATGTTCCCAACCCTCATAATCCAGATGCTAGCAATAACTCTCTTGCATCCAAAGGTCCATTTAGAGGAACATTCAAATGAGTTATGCTTCCTCCTAACAAGGCTATTGCTTCATATATGGACATATATGACATCATAGAGGAGTTGAAAAATAATAAATCTATAATTTCCATGCATGACATGTTACAAAGCTATTCAAATTAGAATGAAGCATTTTAATACAATCTATAGAGGGTTAGAGGATTGAAAATATAACTACAACTGAAAAGGATAAAGGTAGAATAATTTTTACATTGGATGCATTTGCAACTCTTTTCAAGCATAGAATAGGAGTTCCCCCTTTCCTACTAAGTATCAAGATATTTGATAAGAATTCACATAACTTTCTTTTTGATTCTAGTGCTTTTTGTAATGTTATACCCTATTCCATTTGTCAAAAGTTGGGCATGATCCCTACCCCAAACAATAGGATAGTTGTGCAATTGGATAAATCCAAGGTAAGGGTTGTGGGAGAATTGAAAACTATATATATATCAATTAGTGTTAGAATCTTGTATTTAATAGTATTGATATACACTTAGTGTTGGAAGTTGAAGATTGCATCATATGGTTGTCATTAATGTTAGCAAGTTGTCATTGATGTCAACATAGTACCACATGTATGACTAGTTTACTAGAAGCTATTTCACATTAAAGTTGACTGCTATGTGTGAACCGGCGTGTTATTTTTTGGTCTAGTTCCTACCATGTGACAAACTATGATTTGGATAAATCTTGGCCGACTTGGCATATGCAATACTTTATGGATGTTTTGGCCAACCTAATCGATGTGCAAGATACATACATACATATATGTGTATGTGTGTGTGTGTCTCCAGAAAAGATGGAGATGTAAGGTTATGTAAAAGGATATAGAAACAAAAAAGTGTGTGGATGCATCAGATCAAAATAAGTGAATCGGAAGAAGACAAAAAGTGTGTGATAAGAGCAGAAGTATCAAGCGATTACTGATATGCAATACTACCTTTACAGAACTTCATCTGGAACTGAATTCAATAGAAGAAAGGTGTAATTCATCATTTCACTTTTGGAAGTAAGCCATGACTTTTGTATTTCTGGCAGTGAACCAACTTCTTTGTATCTTTGTGGTAGTGAGCCCTCTGGGTTGTAGCCCTATGGACAGCGAGTCCTTATTTCAGGCAGTGAGCCTTATCTCAAGCAGTGAGCCTTTTTATAATCAGTTTTGATATTCTCTATAGTGTGAGTTAATCCTCACCATGCTTTTTCCCTCATTGGGTTTTCCATGTAAATCTGGTGTTACTGTGTTTGAGCCCTTGCATTTGATGGTTAATCACGTAATTAGTTTATGTGTTAGTTCCAATAATTGAATTTAAGGTTATAATCTGTGACAACTGAATCACCCCCCTCTTAGTTGTCTTATCCAACAATTGGTATCAGAGAAAGGACAACTTGAAGGAGATCTTGATGGTTAAATGATGAAGGGATTTGACTTAGATAAAGAATTGAGATCAAAGGCCTTGGAGTCTAAAAATGAAGATCTAAAAGAAAATGCCAAGTAGGCAGGTGAATGTATTCAAAAACTAAGAAACCAGATCCAGAAATTTAAGTTGAAACATAAAGAAGTTTACCAGGAACTAAAAGAAGCAAAGGAGACTATTGAAAATCTAAGCATGAAACTTGAAGAAATAAAAAGAATGGAAGAGAATCTAAAATTGGAAATTGGACAAAGAAAAGAAATTATCAATCAAAACACAAAAAAATGTGACAAGCTTGAATAAGAAATAAAAATTCTTAAGTTTGATTTGGAAAGGGAAAAATGTTTTGAAGACAAATTTAAGATAAGCTCGAGAATGCTTGATGAACTAATTTCATCTCAAAAACCTACAAAGGATAAAGGTGGTCTAGGACTTGAAGAAGGACAAATTTCAAAGACTAATCCAAGTCTCAACAAAATGAATAATCAAAGGAAATTTCAAGGCAATACTTATCAAGGCAAAGATAGAAGGATCAATATCCAAAGGATACCCAGCCGACAGCCTTATGATCAAAGGTACACATCTTTTAATGGCTTTTGTTATTCATGCAATAAATTTGAACATAGAGTGACAAAATGTAGAAGTATGATGAACCAAGATAGATTCTTTGGTGGAAAATGTTATGGTTGTAATAAGTTCAAACATAAATCAATAAAATGTAGAAGTCGGATAATGATGAACAAATTTAATACCGGTAGAAGATTTCATTCTTTTTAAGGCTACTGTTACACATGCAATACTTTTTGACACAAGGCTAATTAGTTCAAGAAAAAGATGAATACAAACTCTCTTGATCAAATATTTGTTGAATGTCACTCTTGCAACAAATTTAGACATATCTCAAAATTCTACAAGAGCAAAGTTGGAAAGAAATTGAATCTAGAACAAAAGAACAAGCTTGATTTAGAAAAAGTGAGGAGAGAAATGGCAGAGATCTGGAGAAAGAAAAAAAACTAGAGAACAAGGACAAATCAGATAATTTTGTATCTGCATCTGGTGTAGATACCTCTTCTATGAACTAAATCTAGTAATAGCCTCAAGGGGAGCAGTCATAGAAAAATCTATCAAACCCCCAATATAAGAGATGACATGCAATGACACAAGGATATGCAATGTAAATCTTCATCCTCAAGGAAATGAAGAAAATTCTGGCAAAATACAATCATGATAAAAGATTTGCGGAACCTTTTTTTTTTGCATTTCACATATTGGTTGACAGCTTAGGTGGAAGGAGAATCTGATAGACTAAAGTACAAATGATGATGTGGAAAGCAGTTAATTATCCTTTGTGATGAAACCGTAAAAGCGATAAGTAAAATAAGGAAGATTGAGTGGTCATTTTTATTTTGAAGTGAGCGAGTTGAGAAACAAAGAGTTAGGGTTACTAGCAAGAAAAAGTACAAAGAACAAGGAAAAAGCAATGGAGTCAAAAGAAGTGGTGGTATTTAATCTGCGCAACAACGAGATGCAAAAATTGAGTAAGTTACAAATTGATGAATTTGATCGTGAAAAGATTCAAAGATTCAAAACTTCTCTTTCAGTTGAGCAAATGCAAAAGGTCAAAAATATAGGGCACAAGGGCTTAGAAATTTGGAGTGAATTTCCATACTTTTCAAATGTGGACATTGTTCGGGTTATTTTAAGCATAATTCAAGGTAATCAGATGATCCTTGACAAACCTTATGAGATTACAAAGGAAGCAATTGCAACAATAACATGACTATGCAATATCGGACCTGTTCCAGTCAAGAAATCAGTAAAGAACAAAGAGTTTGAAGCACTAACTAGAGTAACAGGAGATCAAAGGGCACTTATAATTCACACCATAATCGACCATGTGATAAGGTATGTGGCATATGGTATCTCATATAAGATTTATTTCAGGAATAGTGAAGGCTCTACCTCAGTGATTGTTGTCTATGTTGTGCATCAAATGGTTGAGACGACGGAGGATTTTGACTTGTGTGAGTTGCTTAGAATCAATTAATGGAAAATATAACTATGAAAAAGAATGACAATTATCCTTTTCACTTTGAAACTTTGGTTATATGCTTGATGATGTACTTTTTGAATTCATTACCATTGAAATAAAATGTTGTGTGGAAGTCTGCTATACCAGTTGGGAAACAAGTTTATTGATATTTCAACTGTCTAGCAGAAAGGGAAAAGGTTTGCCAAGATTATTTTGAAATCAAGATAAATGCTTGGAATTCTAGTATAATTTCTAGTCCGGTCATGATGTCTAAGGGAGAATCCTCCTCTAGAAATAGGAAAATGAGAAAAATCAGTTCATGTCTTCCTCTGGAAATGAAGAAGTTGAAGACAGAGGTGAAGAAAGTAGGAAAGGAAGCAAAAATTGTAGAAACACTTGATCTAGTATCAACAAATAATGATGAAGAAGATGTTACTAAAGAAAGGATGCTAAAGATTCTTGAGTAACCTGATGGGTTAAAGAAGATTGGAGATATATGGTTATCTCAACCATCCTATGAATAGGATGAGGTTACAGACGCTCTAGCTATTTACATAATTCATAATGACATTGATCTAAATGAATTGACAAGTACCTTACTAAAAGTATTGATTAAACAAATTGAAGACAAATTAAGGGAACTCTCACCTAGTGAAATAGCAGAAAAAGATGACATTCAATTGGATTTAGAAGAAAGATGCAAAAATGAACAAAAGAGGTTGACTAGGAGTATAAATGAACTGAGGAGTTGTATCAAAAGTGTAAATAGTGTATATAGTTATTGTCTCCAATGGCCTAATGCTATTGGGAACTACAGAACAAAAATTGACACCATTGAGCATGAATTGAACTCTATAGGAAAAACATATGATGTTCTTAATAACAAGGAAGGAACACAAAAGAAAAGGATCAATTCCTTACAATCTGATCTTCTAGTCATCATGGTACAAAGGGATGGTATTGTGAAGACCTTTTGGAAATTCAAAGAGATAATTGAGTTAATATTGGAACAACTTTTCAGTCTCTTGAAGGATGCTAAGAAAAACGCACAAAATATTGCCATTCTAAAAAATCTTCTGGAAATAATTGATTCAATAGCAAAGAACAATAGTATTTGTCTATACATCAATCTGGTAGTGGATTCTTGGAAGAAATTTCTTTCGGAACTAAAAGAAAAATACAAGTAAATATTCTGAAGAAAGAAGGATTGAGGTAAAGAATCGTTTTTGATGAAACTTTTGTGAAAAATGAAATTTTTTGAAGTAAAAGGCAGATAGAACTCTTCTTTCCATTTATGCCAAAGGGGCAGAGAAAGCATGTCAAAAAGGGACAGAGAAATCATATAAACCTTTTTTTTGTTGTTGTTGTTGTTGGCTTTTCACATCTTGTGTTGTCATCAATGACAAAGGGGGATATTGTTGGAAGTTGAAGATTGCATCATATGGTTGTCATTAATGTTAGCAAGTTGTCATTGATTTCAACATAGTACCGCATGTATGACTAGTTTACCAGAAGCTATTTCACATTGAAGTTGACTGTTATGTGTGAACCAACATGGTTTTTGGTCCGGTTCCTACCATGTGACAAACTATGATTTGGATAAATCTTGGATGACGTGGCGCATGCAATACTTTATGGATGTTTTATGCGACCTAGTCGATCTACAAGATACATATATACACATATGTGTCTCTCCGAAAAAGATAGAGATGTAAGGTTATGCAAGAAGGCTATAGAGATAGAAAAGTGTGTGGATGCATTAAATCAGAATAAGCGAATCAGACAAACACAAAAAGTGTGTGATAAGAGCAGAAGTATTGAGTGATTACTAATTTGTATTACTACCTTTATAGAACTTCATCTGGAACTGAATTTAGCACAAGAAAGGTGTAATTCATCAGTTCACTTTTGGCGGTAAGCCATAACTTTTGTATTTTTGGCAGTGAGCCAACTTCTTTGTATTTCTGTGGCAGTGAGCCCTCTGGGTTCTAGCCCTATGGATAGTGATTGTGGACAGTGAGTCCTTATTTCAGTCAATGAGCCTCATCTTAGGCATTGATCCTTTTTGTAATCGGTTTTGATATTCTCTATAATGTGAGTTAATCCTCACTGTGGTTTTTCCCTCATTGGATTTTCCACGTAAATTTGGTGTTATTGTGTTTGAGCACTTGCATTTGATGGTTAATCACTTAATCAGTTTACGTGTTAGTTTCGGTAATTGAATTTAAGGTTATAATCTGTGACAACTGATTCACCCCCCCTCTAAGTTGTCCTATCCAACAAGTAGTTTGTATTCCTTAATTGTATGGAATGATTCTTAGGAAGGAATAGAATAATAGCCTTAAAGGTTTATTTTCTATTGATTTTACACACTTATGGATAACATGGTGAAGAAACAATAACCAAATAAAAGTAGATGTTGATCCTAAGTAGAAACATATGATTACATAATACAATGCTCCTAATGAAATGACTTGTGTACATGTTGATTTAGGGTTGTATAGAATGAATAAAATCCTTGCCAAATTCCTTATGCAAAAACTGGTTAATGATAGGTTTTCTTTGGGGAGTCAAGTGAGTATTTCAAAATTGTTGTTTCAAATTAGTGTAGAACCCATAATGAAATCCATTATAAATTCTCATGGCATATATGTTTAGAAGTATTCAAGAAGGTAGACACTATGGTGGTGGATATAGATTCCTTACTCCTTAATAAATATATAATGAAATCTAAAGAATACATCACACCAATAGAGTAGATGTGAGAAATATTTGTTGTCAATATATTGGGAAATCTGATTGATATCTAAGAACCTCATAAAATGCATTAAGGAGAGTAGTGTGAGTTAGATAAAGAAGAATTTTTAGATCCTATAAGTTTAAAAAGGTGGATGCCTTAGATAATTGTTGATCAAGGATTCAAGATTTGAGTGCATGAGTAGATGTGACGTTTGAGGTTTATTGGATCTAATCCCAAATAGGGTCAAGTAGTGCTAGAGTGGAGTTGATTAACCCTCAAGGTATGATATTTCAATGTATCATATAGAGTGCAATTCACTTGAAAAAATAACATGACTAAATATGAAGTGCTAAAATTTAAAGGCATGCTCTTGGACAATCAAAATAAGGTAAAATATATATTCATGGAGGGATATTCTTAATTAATAATTAAATAGATTATAATCCATTATACTTACCATGATGAGAGGTTTAGTTTTGAAAAAAATATGAATCGTATGAAGTTTGTAATTAGCAATCGTTATTTTGAAACACATCATAACATATAGATTATCAACCATACTTGGCCTCAGAGGGAGAAGTCCAATGTGGCAAGCCCTGTCATTACTAATTAGGGAGGAAATAGGCTAAGGGTGTTGAGGAGAACTTGTCTAACAACTCCAATGTTTCATGGTAAGGAAAATATTAGCTAATCCACTTATGACCTGCATTCCTTTGCAATAGACATGGTTGATGATATATAAAGTTTGAAATATCAATAGAATACAAATTTCCATTATGTAGTCCCTTATTCTCCAAGGTAAGATAGCTTCTCCTTTTAAAAGGTTGATAATAATTTGTGAATTCCCTTTGACCTAAATATTATGGATGCCTCTAGATATGACAATTTGTATCCCCCAGTCTCACCAAGCAATAGTGGCCTCAACTTCATTGTTGGATCTAGTATTTAGGTAGCATGCATAGCTTTCATTCAAATTACCTTCTTCATTTTTTAATATTCCACTCACACTCACTAGGCATGTGTTCCCTTTTGAAGACATTAAAATTATGTTTAACCCAACCAATAGGAGGGAGTTTCTATCTTGCGTGTTTTTTATCCAAATATTTCCAAGGTAAGAATTGAATAAGTCTTTGATTACACCTCAATGTAAATACAAATTTTGTGTTCCTAAATGGAAAGAGGAATATTAGTTTTCTTTACTCTAGCCACATTCAAATTTTGTTTGATAGATTTAAAGGAGATAGAAAAACTTCTAGCTTGGCCCTTTTAATATCCTCAAAAATCCTATTATTCCTTTCTTTCCATAAATCCTAGGGCGCATAGGGAGTAGCTTGCTTCCAAAATTCTTTTAGAATGGGGAGCAAAAAAGGAAAATTATGATTCCAATAGCTGAAAAATGTGTTAAGATCAACAAACATTACTAAATGAATCTCAAATTGAGAAAAAATAACTTCCTATATGACCCTAGAGTAGTTACAGTGGGGAATGTTACATTATGTTGCACAATATTTCAATAGAGACATTGCATTATCTTTACAAAATATTGATTTATTTGAACTTGGACTTTGGTATTAATAATGGACTAATTACTATTGTATTCTCTGAGGTGGATGTGGCATAGAATTCTCCCTATCTAGTTTGTCAAGGGAGAGTATCATCTAGCAGAGGATGGTAGATATTGACAACATGACATATGAACTATAACTACGAGAATCCACACATGACAAAAGTTTGTAATTAATTGGATAAAAGATCCATTTTAGGTATATAGGAAAATTATTGAATATCATCATGAAGTCTTTGATATTTTTTCATTTTATGATAATTAGATTAACATCTAATTATGATGTATTTATGCTCTTGGTTATCTAATATATCTCACATGATATAAAAACTAATTAAAAAAATAAATTTGAATTAGCTTTAAAAAACTTAGTTGAGTGGTTTTGAGTGTTGTGATAAATGGGTGAGTTTTGTGAGGAGAAATTGGAAAAGTTGACAACAATGCAGATTTGTTTGGGTAAAATTGTTGCTCAATCTAGGAATTCTTATTTAATACTCCTATTTTCAGTAAAGCATGACAATTAATGAGAGAGGAGTGGAAGGCATTTAGGGAGAAGAAATGGCATTAAAGGAGGATTTTGTTATTGCATACCTTGGCCATTTCTAAGAGACATGAAGATACCCATTCTTGTAGATGTATTTAACATAAAAAGGAAAATAATCTTATCATAGGAATAAGGGAGGTGTAGGATACCAACGTTGATGCAAAAGGAAGAGCCCACAATTGGGGGAGAGAAAGAGAGAGCAATACAAACCTCACATGTATGTTAATTTTTACTTTTCATTCTCAATAATTTTAGATGGAAAATCCATAGTTATTCAATAATCAGCTAGGTGGGTGTATCATTTAACTGCTTAAAGTATTGTAAATCATCTATCTTTACATTTACATAGGTTGACAAGGTTGGTTGCTTCCAATTCAATCATAAGGTTGATGTTCTGGTATACAAATAATCTAAATATGGTTATTAGTAATTCCACTTTTTGCATGCGCAATTAGAAGGGTAGTCACAACTTCCTCTATCCATACTTACGCAAAGGCAAAAATGATGTTTGCACAGGTTGGGGATCAACCTTTCGTTTGTCAATTGTATTTGCTTAAAAGCTTGTTGAAATTGATCTTTCACCTACTAACTACATTACATGAAATTATACTTTTAAATTTCTCCTAGCATAAATATCTGATAAACGTATACTTTTAATTATGCTTTGATAGATGTCCAAATGTTGTTGGAAAGTTCCCATTTTAGCTTGTATAGGGAGGATGCTGATAAAATGGAATCAACTTTACAGCAGCCATCTGCATTTGCTTATAAGCTTCTAGAACCCTTTCAACAAAACCACATTGTGAAAGATCTGCAATCACCATATTCCATGAAATGATATCCCATTTGGGTATTCTATCAAGCAGTTCACGTACCTTTTCTATGTTTCTATGGTGTGTATGCATGGAAAATTTTCCTTTTACTTATGCTTGATGAATGCCTATGCCCGTTCCAAGGTACCAAATACCATGTCTATGTTTCTGCATTTTTCATGTATGACTAACAGAAAAAGTGCTTGATCTGATAGGATGTTGGTAAAGGTTAGGAAATCTACCTTTATACTCAAAAATAACTTTGCTTTTAAGCTTCGTAAACCCTTTAGACAAATCCATATTGGGCATAATCCACATCTTTTCTTGAAGATTATTAGCAAACAGCTCACATGCTTTGTCTGCGCATCCACATTTTGTATGAATGTCTATCGAGAATTTCCAACTATAATAATTTTCATTTATTGTAATTGATGGACCCCATACTCTGTTTCAGTGTTTCCCTTATTGTGCAGAGTTAATTGTATTGAATTTGATAGTTAGCTGAAAATCAGCTTTTGTAGGAAAGTACAGATCTAAATACAGCAAAAAGTAATAAATATCTTTTTTTTTTGATAAATAAGGGGCGGAAGTCGAGAAGATTGTATTAAAATTAAAAGTATAAAGATTTACAAGACTTGAAGCCTCAACAGAAGATAAAACAAAAAGAATCATGACTTAAATTTCTCCTGCTCTTAATAACTCCACAAATAAGAATTCTTCAGGCCTCAAATTCATTGAAAGTGTGACCAAACTATCTTCAACCCACAAAATCAGCTAAAACACGAGTGGAGTTTATCAGTGTAAGTCAACACTCAGCACAATAATCAGAATGCTTTACAGAGAGCCAATCCTGAATGAATAGAGCTCTTCCCAAGTAAAGGATGAGCAGTCACATGGAGTGTGCTATTGCACATTTTTCACTGCCTCAAAAATGGCGTCCACAGAAACTCCGCAAAATGGTAAGCTACCAATCAATAGTGCATAAAGGAGGACACCAGAAGCCCACACAACTACCTTTTCTGTATGTTTCCCTGCCAGAACTTCTGGGGCAACATATGAGGCACTGCCCACCAAACCTGATAAATTTTGGCCATTTGCGACATGCATAAACATGCCAAAATCAGATAACTTCATCTTTCCATCACTGGTCAGAAGAACATTCTTAGGTACCAACTGTTTGATTAATTGTGCAGCTTCCCGCTTGGAATAAGAACTAATTTTCATGGAATCAACCAAGCGTCCCCCAGAGCAAATCTCCATTACCAGATGCAAAGAATCTGCATCTTCGTACACTGCATGAAGTGTTGCAATATTAGGATGACCAGATAAGTGCTGCATGATCTCCACTTCCTTGTATGCATTTTCTGCACCATCCTTGGGCAGAGTTTTGCATGCCAGCTCCTCTCCTATGATCCTGTTCTTGCAGACCTTGACGACTCCAAATTTTCCTCTTCCCAAGATTGGACCCATATAATAATCAGATTCAATTTTCTGATCTGTGCCAGTCTGAGTGGCTTCCTCAATGCAACCACATTTTCTTTTAATTCCTCTTGGAGTTGTATCACGCAAGCAGGCCTCTCTTCTTGGAATAGAAAGAGTAACAACTGATCCTGGATGAAAACGAGAAGAGCCCAACTGTTTCTCCATCATATATTTTCGTGATGCTTTCTCTGATGCATAATGGCTTTAATTGACAAAGGTGAGGCAGAGGATGAGGTTGATGCACCATCATCAAAAGAGCAGGTCACCCACTGTGATTCAATATTAACTACACCTGTGTTGTTCCTCCTCTTCTTCTTTACAGGATCCATGCTTGCTTGGACCTTCAACTTGTGAAAGAAATTTGATCCAATTGTCTTGGATGTTACAAACACACATCCCAAATTATCTTTGCCCTTTTACCTCATGTATACTTCCTCTGCTAGACCACACTACGAACAGTAACTAAATTCCCAAAATTGAAGATGCATCTGCCACTGTTGGTTCTGGAAGTGAAACCAATTCCTCACGGAGTTATCTGTTTAAGTGTCGTTCCATCAGCTCCCATATTTGCCAATGCATCTACCTTGTATTGCCTTCTCTATAAATATGGTTAATCGTTACATTTTCAAACTTATCCATCAAGTTTATTGTTGAATTTAGTAAAGATTGTAATTTCCAGCTCAACACTTTCTTAGCTCTAATCGCATTTACCACAATAGCCGAATCCCCTTCAATTTCTACCTTTGCCAAGTTCAATTCTATGCAAAGGGATAGCCCTGACACTAGAGCCTTAAATTCTGCCATGTTGTTTGTATCAATCTCCAATGGTTTCAAATATCTTGCAATAGTTTTTCCCTGCCAAGAGTGAATCACACCACCTGCTCCTGATGGACCTGGATTCCCTCAGGACGCTCCATCAAAATTCAGTTTGAACCATCCAATATTTGGAGGTCTCCATTTACAATTTTCTCTGTTTTGTTTGCTGACTTGACACCCTTTCCCAATAACTTGAGGAGTTTTTAGACCAAACCAGTTCTTGAACATACTGTCATCCCAGCCTGTATAAAATTTTGTTTTGTTGCTTTGGGCATGAATTCTCGA
Organism: Sequoia sempervirens; assembly: GCA_007258455.2. Taxonomy (NCBI): domain Eukaryota; kingdom Viridiplantae; phylum Streptophyta; class Pinopsida; order Cupressales; family Cupressaceae; genus Sequoia; species Sequoia sempervirens. Next base: position 241,352,357 of record VDFB02000017.1, read on the forward strand.
GTTCATTGTTTCCACAATGACAGCTTCAATCTCATTCATAAGCATTTTTATCTTCATGGATTTCCCTTGGAATACTCTCCTATTTCTCTCCTTCCATAGTTCCCATATCAAAATTGAAGGAGACATGATCCAAAAATTTCCACACAAGCTGTCCCTAAAAAGAATTGGCCAAGATTTGAATAGTGTGAATATATCATTTGGCAATGCTGATATCCAACCAAGTTTAGCACAAAGCCACCACCAACATTCAAGGGAAAAGGGGCATGTTAGAAGCAAATGGTTGACATTCTCCTCACTATTGTAACATAGTGAGCATCTTGAAGGGCCCTAATATCCAATTCTTTTAAACCAATCTGCTGTCAAAATTCTACCTTGCAATGTCGCCCATGTGAAGATGCCAGCCTTTGGCATGTACACTCTATTCCAGCATAATTGGATAGGTAACTGGGTTTTGGTTCTTTCTTGCTGCCCAGATGCTATTTTATAGCCATCCCTCACATTATACTAGCCTGATTTTGATCCATTCCAAATAATTTCATCCCCTCCCTGCTTAAACAAAATAAATTTGTCCTTTAATACTTGTCTAAGGTTATTAATCTCCACCAATGGTATGCCAAGGTCTTCAAATTGTTTCCACTCCCATTTGCAAGCTTGGTTATTGTCTAATAATATAATGTAGTCACTTACATGAATACCCCATTTGTCTAAACAAATTTGGCTAATTCTGTCCATGTCCATCAAATTACTAATAATAGGGTAACCTCCCCATGAGTCATTCCAAGATAGTGCTTTCTTCCCATCCTTTACATTCCATGATATATGATTAAGTATAATATCACTAGATTTAGCAATAAAGTTCCAAATACGGGATCCCCTAGGAAAGTTTGTGACTCTTAATGCCTCTTCACTATTTAAGTTAGTGAGGTATTTGCTTCTAATGATCCTAACCCATTTGAGGTGTTGTTCCTTATGAATTTTTCAGAATAGCTTAGCCCCAAGTGCCTTATTCTGCCATAACTGATTTTTGATACCCATGCCTCCATGCTCAATTGGGTTGCAAACCTTATCCCATGCAATCAGAGCAAACTTCCTTTTTGTGTCCGTGCCTTGCCAAAAGAATTTTCTCAACTTCTTCATTAGGGCCATGTACACTCCACTTGGCATTGAAATGCAAGACATTAGATAAATGGGAATGGCTGATAGAGTTTCTTTCAACATTATAATTCTCCCTGCCCATGATAACCACTTTGATTTCCATGTCTCCATTCTCCTATCAATCTTTTCCCCGATCGGTTTCCAGGCTGAGGAAGATCTCAAGGATTTATCTACTGGAATCCCTAAGTGCATGGAAGTCTACCTTCCTTAAAACCTAATAAACTTAGTATTTGGTTTTGGACTCTTGTTTTGACATGAAAAAAGAAAATCTGTGACTTCTCTTTATTGACTACTTGTCCTGAGGCCTTAGCATATATTTATCACATAATTATCACATATTTGCTATAACTATAAATACAATTTTTAAAGAGAATATAAGGGAAAAGATCTAGTAGTTGAGCATGTTCCCATAGTTGTTATAGTATTTGTTGATTTAATGCCCAATATTTTTGACAATATTGAACCAATAGTTGTGACTTTGAAGTTGTTAGTGTTGATGATAACTATCGCTAATTGAATAATATGTATTCTTTAGATCTAAAAAGCAACAAATCATGTGATGCCACATCAACACACCAAGAAAACAAGATTTAGTCCACAAGTATCGGTCTCACTGTTTTTTGGACCTTTTTGGACACCTCAACAAAAAGCATGTTGATGTGGCATCATATTTGATGATGTGGCCTTGAAACCTTACTTATAAGCAGGGGCGTTGCCAAGGAAGCTGCTGTAAAATTTGGGACTTTTTTGAAATTTCCTCAAAGAATTTTGAGAAGCGCAAAATTATGATGCTCAACTACCAGATCTTCTCACCTAGATTGTTTAATTTAATGATTTTTTTAAATCAAATGACTTTACATGTATATGAATATAAGTTTGTTATTATAGATTGCAACATTCAATAATATTTTTTCAATAAGTTGAAAGATTAGTTAGACATATTCTATTACAAATTAAATGCTTCATAATATGTCACAGGATGTCTTCAAGATGTACTAGAATCATCCCAAAGATTAAAAAAAATGAAATATACTGGAATCATATTCAAAGCAACTGTATTCTTGAAAATACACTTGAAAAAAATGAAATATACTAGAATCATATTCAAAGCAACTGTATTCTTGAAAATGCACTTAGAATCATATTCAAAGTAACAACATTCTAAAGCTAGGAGTATGGGTTCCCATACAAACATTCCCCATTAAGCTACATTCACCAGTCGAAGTTTGCAAACCCAAGAATCAATGCAGAATAAGAGTTTGTCACCACATCACTGTTATTGGCATCAATGCTCCATAAAAGGAAGGAAAAACAAACACACTTTTACAATTCCAACAAGACATCAATTTCTTCTGCTCAAACTCAAACTAAGATTCTGAGTCCAACTATTCAAATTGGCAGCTACACCTATGATAGTTGCATTTGTCTTTTGTCTTTTTTTTTGTTGTTTATGAGTGTATTTGTGGTCTTTTTGTTATTACGGAAAATTTATCATGTTAATGGTGGTTACACTTGTATCAGTAATGGTCATATTTGTGACAATGGTGATTTCATTCGTGAGATTGATGTTTTTATTATCACTAACAATTACGCTTGAATAAATGACAATTATGTTTTTGATGATATTGATTTTAAGTAAACTTATTTGTATACATCATATTTGAATTAATGTAGATCAAATTTTTAAAAAAATTGTTTTCTATTACAATTTTAAAAAATTATGAAAAAATATAACAATCTAGAAATTTTTTAAATTATAAAATAAAATCACAAATTAAAAATTTCAAACTAAATACTTAAAAAAAACCTTATTATTTCTTTTGATTTAAAATTATCTTACCTTTAACATTTAGATGTGATCATGTTCTATCTATAGAGAATGTTACTGTGGGCGCCGAACTTGCAATCAAACATGTGATATAATCAAAAGCAACAGAATATACAGTGTTATCATTATTAAGAGTTAAAGTTGTATGCAAATTCTTTTCTGACAGTTGTGGATATGTCTCCATTATATTTGTGTGGTTTAGAGTATTGTATGATCTGTACTTGTGGTGTACTGTGATTGGGCATAGTGGAAAACAGTGGGTCTTTACAAAATGGCATTGTCTGGGACAGATATGATTATTTAAAGAACTATCAATCTCATGATTTCACTGTGGGCTGAGCTAGATTAAATAAGACTTTAAATGAAAGCTTATCAGAGAGGAATAAGATCCCCTATTTTATTTCCTTCAGCATGTTCACAGTAAGTTTATTATATAGCATTTCTTTCAATCAATTAAAGTTTGTGTTTTTAGTTGACTACTTGTAATTGTGAACATGTTTATATATATACAAATGCATCAAAAAAATTATAAATTTCATTTGATTGAAAAGATGTTATATGAGAAGTGTATTTCCATATCTTTCCTCTTTCTGTATATATATCATCCTTTCAATCAATTAAAGTTTGTGATTTTTAGTTAGAGACTGATATTCACTGCTTGCAATTGTGAAAATACACACACACATATGATGAGAGCTATCTATTGATGCATATATGTGTGTGTGTGTATGTATGTATGTATGTATGTATGTATGTATATGTATATGTATATGTATATGTATATGTATATGTATATGTGTGTGTGTATATGTGTATGCGTATGTGTATGTTTATATATACATATACATATATGTATATGCATGCATGTATGTATGTATACATATGATGAGAACTATCTACTAAAGGGTTTATGTAGTGTAGTGTATTGTATATATAGAAAGTAGAAACAAAAAAGTAGAAACAAAACTAAGTGCATAGATGAGTTGATTAGATGTTTCCAATAATATTTCTTAAGGTTATTATTCCTTTGTCTTGTGATTGTTACATACCTATACCTATTGAATATAATTTTCATAAATTTTTTGTAATGAGAAGGCAAAGAAGATGTGTGTTGGTATAAATAGGTGGTTTACCTATCTAGTCATTAGTGGGTCCTAGTTGTTTTTTCTAAGAATCTTAGATGTCTAGATAAGATCTTATCATATCTTATCTAGTTGGCTTTTATTTAATGCTTGTGTCTTAGGTCATTTAATATTAGTTGAGTTAGTTGTCTTATAACATAGGATTAAGACACAAGTCATAATCTTGTTTAATCTTATGTCTCACTTTAGCTATATAACTAAGTGGTCTCATGTGTACAACATCAATTCATAACAATTCATTGATGAATCATATGATCAAGAATTGCATTATTATTTCATAGTTGATCTCTTGTGTGCTTTCATGAGTGGCTATAATCTTCAACCAAATCTTGCATGGTGTAAAATATTCTATACCAACTCTTACATTGTGAAGGTCAATGAATGACATAACTCATAAAATTTTGGCAAATATCAGAGCTTGAAAAATTAGTGTTGACAATAGTAATTATTTCCCTTCAGGAAATATTGGCCTTCAAATTTATGAATTGCCAAAGGAAAATATATTTTTATGAGGAACCTATTTTTGATTTCTAAATGAAACTAACACAATTGAAACATACTTCAAATTATAGTATCTCATGCTAGACCAATGACATTGAAGTTGATAATGACAGATAAATTTTGACAAATTTTGACTCTTAGAGTTGGATCTTCTCTCTAATATACTATTGGCAAACTTTAAACAATTAAATTTGGTGAAAAGAAATTATATTTACATATTGAAATGAACATAAGAAATTGTAAGTTTTAATTTGGCCTTCTAATATTAAGTACATAAAGAATGTAGTTTTTAGATTATAAAAAATAAAAACTCAATTTGATTAAGTTAGGAAAAATCTCACTAACCAATCAAAACAAAAAAAAAATCATTTGTCATGTGCATTGATGAGCCTAGTTAATAGCAAGTTTTCTTCCATTTAGTTCATATCTTTTAACATTTCAAATTGCTTATTTCACAGACATTCCTGAAACTTATATATCTTTTATGCAACCTAAACAAGACTTTGATATGTGGAAATATAATTATGATATGATGATGTTTCCTTGGATAAATGTGTGAATGTGTATGAAATTAAATATGATTCTATGTTTAATTCATGGTTGTTAATGGTGTGTATACTTTAGATGAAACTAATCTCTTGCAGCCAAACGAACCGCAACCCGCTATAACTGAAGAGTTCGGTCTACAACCAAAGGATTCTATGCAGATTATAGGAGAGAGACCAAAAAATTGAGATTGTGATAGTTATAAGAAATGATGGAAGCGATCATTGAAGTGGTCAATCGTGAGTCACCAAATCATCCAATAAGACGACAAAAGGAACAAGAAGTTTGTATTGATTAGGAATCCAATGTGATAGTTTTCACAAAGCACGTCTCTATCAAACTGTTAGGGTAGAGTTTCAATTCCATTTGTCCTCTTCTAGATCTTTTTCAATTATGGTTTCAGTTGTAAACATACAAATAGAAGTGCATGGCAAAAAATCCTCGAAATGACAAATAATCAAAACCTTTCTATATTTCGTAGTAGCAGTCAAATTTAAAAAGAAATTTGCATAGTGTGAATTATTATGCAATGAAGAACACATTAATACAAGTGCATGCAAGAATATCTTTGAAATGAAAACCAGTGAAACCATTTTCATATTTTAGAATAACAAACAAATATTAAAAGCAAATTGAAAAGTTAAATTTTGTGCAATGATGAACACACGAATAGAAGAGCATGGTAGAAAACTAGTCATGCCCTTTCCATATTTTTTTGTAACAATGAAATAAAAATGAAAAACTAGTTAAACCCTTATCACATTTAATGTCAAAACAATGAAACCCTTTTTCATATTTCATAGTAGGAAGAAAATATTAAAAGAAAAATGTAGAGTAAAATGCCATGCAATGAAGAACAAAAGATTACGAGTGCATGGACAACGATAGATGAAATGAAAACCAGTGAAATCCTTGCCATATTTCATAGTATTAATCTTTTTAAAGAGAAGAGAAATTTCCACAATGAAAGTTTTTGCAACAAATAACAGAAAGATACAAGTGCATGGCAGAATACCGGGTTGAAATTAAAGACAATGGTACAAGTCGAGTGAGGTTAAAATCCTCACCTGAAAGAGAAAGGGAGCTTTTGAGAGTGTAGAGCCGAAGAATGAAGCATGCAAAGTTGAACAATGAATCGTGGAGAGTCAAACTGGTATTGGTGCATAACCAAATGAACACTCTAGAATAAACACATGTTCAAAAGGAAAGACAATGAGTGGGATATGCGAGAATTTGGAGCATTGAATGAACCTTCATCTCCAATTTACGCACTTGTCAGGCCGAGCAAATATGGAGGGACGTGTAAGTCAAGTTGCTCAGTGGAGGTAATGAAGGAGCAGCGAGTGATTAATGCTCTCAACTGGTCATTTGGTGTGGCAAAGTCATTGAAATCCAAATGTCCATCTAATCCAATGCACACGTGTAGATTTTTGCACTTACGAAGGAGGTGGATGGGCTCCACTATTGGGCAGAGGTAAAAATGGGCCCATAAGGAACACTGTGGATGAATCGGTGTGTGACAGGTGGTAGGGTGCTCAAAATTTTAAAAAAGTAAAACTAGTAGATGCATAAGTAGTAGGGTGACGTGGTGGGAAATTTTTTTTTTTTTTGGTCCATGTGGCACTCCACATGGACCTCCAAAGTTAGGGTTCCTTAACTATGGGACCCTCTCCCCTAGTATGAGTTAGATAAAGAAGAATTTTTTAGATCCTATGAGTTTGAAAAGGTGGATGCCTTAGGGATAACTGTTGATCAAGGATTCAAGATTTGAGTGCATGAGTAAATGTGGCATTTGAGGTTTGTTAGATCTAAGTCCAAATAGGGTTGTAGTGCTAGAGTGGACTTGACTAACCCTCAAGGTATGAAATTTCTTGTATCATATAGAGTGCAATTAACTTGAAGAAACAGCATGACTAAACATGAAGAGCTAAAATTTAGAGGCATGCTCTTGGAAGATCAAAATAAGGTAATATCTATTCATCGAATGATATTCTTAATTAATAATTAGATAGATTAGAAGCCATTATATTTACCATGATGAGAGGTTTGGTTCTAAAAAATTATAAATCTTATGAAGATCATAATTAGCAATCATTACTTTGAAACACATCATAACATATAGATTATCAACCATACTTGGCCTCAAAGAGGGGAGTCCAATGTGGCAAGTCTTGTCACTACTAATTAGGGAGGAAACAGGCCAAGGGTGTTGAGGAGAACTTGTCTAACAACCCCAATGCTTTGTGGTAAGGAAAATATTAGTTAATACATGTATGACCTTGTTTATTCTCAATAGACATGAAAGATGATATATAAAGTTAAAATATCAATAGAATGCGAATTTCCATTTCATAGTCCCTTATTCTCCAAGGTAGGGTAGCTTCTCCTTTTAAAAGGTTAATAATAATTTGTGAATCCCCTTTGACCTAAATATTATGGATCTATTTAGATATGACATTTTTTATGCCCCACCAAGCAATAGTGGCCTCAACTTCATTGTTGGATCTAGTATTTAGGTAGCATGCATAGCTTTCATTCAAATTACCTTCTTCATTTTTTAATATTCCACTCACATTCACTAGGCCTATGTTCCCTTTTGAAGACATTAAAATTGTATCTAACCCAAGCAATAGGAGGGAGTTTATATCTTGTGAGTTTTTTTATCCAAATATTTCCAAGGTAAGAATTGAATAATTCTTTTATTACACCTCAATGTTTACAAATTTTGTGTTCCTAAATGGAAAGAGGAATATTAGTTTTCTTTACTCTAGCCACATCCAAATTTTGTTTAATAGATTTAAAAGTAGATAGAAAATTTTCTAGCTCAACCCTTTCAATATCCTCAAAAATCCTATTATTCCTTTATTTCCATAAATCCTAGGGCACATAGGGAGTAGCTTACTTCCAAATTTCTTTTAGAATAGAGAGAAAAAAAAAAGGAAAATTGTTATTCGTGTGGATGTAAATCTTAACTAAGCTAAACATGATTGTAATAAGCAATTTAAAACAATGTAACTAGCTAAATCAAGCTACATTCCCAATGAAATTCTTGCAATGTTAAACTAGGAAGCCATTAAAACTTGAAATAAAGCTCAAATTGCACAAAGAATCCTAATTAAACTTAGCAAACCTCATCCCATTGGCAGATTGGTCTTGTTTTGAGTGTGGAATTCAACACTTTCCCAATCCCATTTTGTTGAAATAAGCTTGGATGATATGAGCTTTGTTCCAATCAGTTTTATTGAAGAAAACTAATGAAACCGACGAGATGTGTGTGAAGCATGATGCAAAACTAGATTTAAAATGCTAAATGCTAAGATAATTGATAAAGAGGATGCAATTTATGCTAAATGTAAACAAAATTCAAATATGTAAGCCATAGGTTCAAAAATATACTAAAATGGATGCAAGTTAAGTTACTATGGAAGTCATTAATGGATGCTTAAGTTAAATGCATGAAATTAATCTAATATGCTAAATAAAAGTGTTTGATATGGATGCAAGCTAAGTGTGAGTTTCAACAGCATGACTTTGCTATCAAAAGATGGATCCATTTGTCTCCAAATAGTGATCTATTTATAGGAGAGAAAATGAGAAATCAAAGGCTTAGATTGAAAAGATAAATCAATGGTCAACAATGAAAGGAGAATAAAACATGGATTGAGGATTCCAATCCATGGTCAAGGCTGAAAATTGACAAGGATCAATTAATTTAATCAATGGTCCAAATTAGCTTTCAACAAACACACTTCCTAAGAATTAGGAAGAGGTTAAGAGATATTTTGGAGGAATGAGTGCACAAAAGAGGGTATTCCATTGGAATATTCTCTTTTGGAGGAATGTGCAAAGGAGGAATATTCCAAGAATATTTTCTTGCAAGTGGGAAGATGAGGATAATTAGCAATTTAGTTAATTAAAACTAAATTTAAATGTGCAAGATGGAGAATAATAGGATATTCATTAAATTACTAATTTATTTAATAAAAAGGGGAATGCAAAATGTTTTTTTTTTTTTGCTACAGGGTTATCCCCGCGACCCAGCCTAGCGTCCAAGGGGCGAGTTGAGGTGAGACTAATCCCCTATGGGTGGGCACAACAACCTGCAAGTTGGTCCATCGGTTAAGCCCGAGAGCAAGAGTTGAACCCGAAACCTATGGGGAGCAAACCCATGGCCCAAGCCAACTCCGCTACCCATGCGAACCAAATGCAAAATGATATATAATTAAATAGTTTAGGGTTATTTAATTAAATAAGAGGACCTAGGGTTTAAATTAAATAATTTACATTGTTTAACTAAACAAGATGAAATGTTAGTGTGAGAAGAGGTGAATTAACCCAATTAGGTCAATTAGATTAATAGGTGAAAAATTAGGCATTTAATTAAATAGCTAGGGTAATTTAATCAAATAGGTGAAAAGAAAATGGATTTCAGGACGAAATGATGTTTGCTAAGATCAACAAACATTACTGAATGAATCTCAAATTTAGAAAAAATAACTTCCTATATGACCCTAGAGTAGTTACTATGGGGAATGTTACATTATGAACATGCACAATATTTCAATAGAGATATTGCATTATCTTTTCAAAATATTGATTTATTTGAACTAGGACTATGGTATTAATAATGGACTAATTACAATCGTATTCTCCAAGGTGGATGTGGGATAGAATTCTCCCTATCTAGTTTGTTGAAGGAGAGTATCATCTAACAAAGTATGGTAGATATTGACAACACAATATATGAACTATAACTATGAGAATCCACGCATGAAAAAAGTTTGCAATTAGTTGGATAAATCTTCCATTTTAGGTATATAGGGAAATTATTGAATATCATCATGAAGTCTTTCATGTTTTTTCTCACTTTTTGATAGTTAGATTAGCATCTAATTATGATGTATTTATGCTCATGGTTATCTAATATATCTCACATGATATAAAGACTAATTAAAAAAATAAATTTGAATTAGCTTTAAAAAACTTAGTTGAGTGGTTTTGAGTGTTGTGATAAATGGGTGAGTTTTGTGAGGAGAAATTGGAAAAGTTGACAACAATGTAGATTTGTTTGGGCAGAATTGTTGCTCAATCTAGGAATTCTTATTTAATACTCCTATTTTTAGTAAAGCATGACAATTAATGAGAGAGGAGTGGAGGGCGTTTAGGGAGAAGAAATGGCATTAAAGGAGGATTTTGTTATTGTATACCTTGAACATTTCTAAGAGACATGAAGATATCCATTCTTGTATATGTATTTAACATAAAAAGGAAAATACTCTTATCATAGGAATAAGGGAGGTGTAGGATACCAACGTTGGTGCAAAAGGAAGAGCCCACAATTGGGGTAGAGAAAGAGAGAGCAATACAAACCTCACATGTACATTATTTTTTGACTTTTCATTAATAATTTTCAATGGGAAATCCATAGTTATTCAATAATCGACTACATGGGTGTATCATTTGATTGTTTGAAGTAGTATAAATTATCTACCTTTGCATAGGTTGACAAGGTTGGTTGCTTCCAATTTAATCATGAGATTGACATTCTAACATATAAATAATCCATATACTTATTAGTAATTCCACTTTTTGCATGCACAATTAGAATGGTATTAACAACTTCTTCTATTCATACCTATGCAAAAGAAAAAATGATGTTTGCAAAAATTGTGAAACAACCTTTCACTTATCAATTGTGTTTGGTTAAAAATTTGTTGAAATTGATCTTTCACCTACTAGAAATTAAGCTTTTAAATTTCTCCTAACAAAAATATCTGATAAAAAATATACTTTTAATTATAACATAAATATCTGACAAAAAATATATGCTTTGCTAGATGCCCAAATGTTGTTGGAAAGTTCCCATTTTGGCTTGTAGAAGGAGGATGCTGATAAAATGGAATTAACTTTACACAGCCATCTGCATTTGCTTAAAATCTTCTAAAACCTTTTCAACAAAACCACATTCTGAAAGATCTACAATCACCATATTCTATGAAATGATATCTCATTTGGGTATTCTATGAAGCAGTTCACGTAACTTTTCTATGTTTCTAAGGTGTGTATGCATGGAAAATTTTCCTTTTTGTTATGCTTGGTGAATGCCTATGCCCTTTCCAAGGTACCAAATACCATGTCTATGTTTCTGCATTTTTCATGTATTGCTACTAGAGACAGTGCTTGATCTGATAGGATTGGTAAAGGTAAGGAAATCTAGCTTTCAACAATCACATTTTCTTGTGAGCTTCTTAAACTTTTTAAACAAATCCATATTGTGCATAATCCACATCTTTTCTTGAGGAATATTAGCAAACAGTTCACATGCTTTGTGTGCATCCATATTTTGTATGAATGTCTATCGAAAATTTCCATCTATAATAATTTTCATTTATTGTAATTGATGGACCCCATACTCTGTTTCAGTGTTTCCCTTATTGTGCAGTTAGCTGAAAATCAGCTTTGTAGGAAAGTACAGATGTAAATACAGCAAAAATAATAATAATCACATATTTGCTATAAATGCAAATATAATTTTTGTAAGAGAATATAAAGGAAAGGATCTAATAGTTGAGCATGTTTTAATAGTTGTTATTGTATTTGTTGATTCAATGTTCAATATTTTTAACAATATTGAACCAATAGTAGTGACTCTAAAGTTCTTAGTGTTGATGATAACTACCACTAATTGAATAATATGTATTCCTTAGATCTAAAAAGCAACAAATCATGTGATGTCACATTAGCGCACCAATAAAACATGATTTAGTACACAAGTATTAATCTCACTTTTTTTGAGACCTTTTTGGACGCCTCAACAAAAAACATGCTGATGTGGCATCATATTTGATGATGTGGCCCTGAAACCTTAGTTATAAGCAAGGGCGTTGCCAAGGAAGCTGCTGTAAAAATTTGGAACCTTTTTGAAATTTCTACATAAGATTTTGCAAAGCGCAAAGTTAAGATGCTCAACTACCAAATCCTCTCCCCTAAATTATTTAATTTGATGATTTTTTAAAGTGAATCAATAATATTTATTCAATATTGAAAGATTAGTTAGATGTACTCTATCACAAATTAAATGCTTCATAATATGTCATAGAATGTATTCAAGATATACTAGAATCATCCCAAAGATTTTAAAAAAATGAAATATACTAGAATCATATTCAAAGCAACTGTATTCTTGAAAATGCACTTGAATCATATTCAAAGTAACATTCTAAAGCTAGGAGTATGGGTTCCCATACAAACATTCCCCATTAAACTACATTCACCAGTCGAAGTTTCCAAACCCAAGAATCAATGCAGAATAAGAGTTTGTCATCACATCGCTGTTATTGGCATCAATGCTTCATAAAAGGAAGGAAAAACAAACACACTTTTACAATTCCACCAAGACATCAATTTCTTCTACTCAAACTCAAACTAAGATTCTTAGTCCAACTTTTCAAATTGGCAGCTACACCTATGATAGTTGCATTTGTCTTTTGTCTTTTCTTTTGTTGTTTATGAGTGATTTGTGGTCTTTTTGTTATTACTGAAAATTTATCATGTTAATGGTGGTTACATTTGTATCAGTAATGGTCATATTTGTGACAATGGTGATTTCATTCGTGAGATTGATGTTCTTATTATCACTAACAATTGCGCTTACATAAATGACAATTATATTTTTGATGGTATTGATTTTAAATAAACTTATTTGTATATATCATATTTGAATTAATGTAGATCAAATTTAAGAAAATTTTATTTTCTATTACAATTTTAAAAAATTATGAAAAAATATAACAATCTAGAAATTTTTTAAATTATAAAATAAGATCACAAATTAAAAATTTCAAACTAAATACTTTAAAAAAACCTTATTATTTCTTTTGATTTAAAATTATCTTACCTTTAACATTTAGATGTGATCCTGTTCTATCTATAGAGAATGTTACTGTGGGCGCCGAACTTGCAATCAAACATGTGATATAATCAAAAGCAACAGAATATACAGTCTTGTCATTATTAAGAGTTAAAGTTGTATGCAAATTCTTTTCTGACAGTTGTGGATATATCTCCATTATATTTGTGTGGTTTAGAGTACTGTATGATCTGTACTTGTGGTGTACTGTGATTGGGCATAGTGGAAAACAGTGGGCCTCTACAAAATGGCATTGTCTGGGACAGATATGATTATGTAAAGAACTATCAATCTCATGATTTCACTGTGGGCTGAGCTACATTAAATAAGACTTTAAATGAAAGCTTATCAGAGAGGAATAAGATCCCCTATTTTATTTCCTTCAGCGTGTTCACAGTAAGTTTATTATATAGCATTTCTTTCAATCAATTAAAGTTTGTGTTTTTAGTTGAAATTTTATATTTACTACTTGTAATTGTGAACATGTTTATATATATAGAAATGCATCAAAAAATCATAAATTTCATTTGATTGAAAAGATGTTATATGATAAGTGTATTTCCATCTTCTTTCCTTTTTCTGTATATATATCATCCCTTCAATCAATTAAAGTTTGTGATTTTTAGTTAAAGACTGATATTCACTGCTTGCAATCGTGAAAACACACACACATATGATGAGAGCTATCTATTGATGCGTGTGTGTGTGTGTGTGTGTGTGTGTGTGTGTGTGTGTGTGTGTGTGTATGTGTATGTGTATGTGTATGTGTATATGTATGTGTATGTGTATGTGTATGTGTATGTTTACATATACATATACATATATGTATATGTATATGTATATGCATGCATGTATGTATGTATACATATGATGAGAACTATCTACTAAAGGGTTTATGTAGTGTATTGTATAAATAGAAAGAAAACAAAACTAAGTGCATGAATGAGTTGATTAGATGTTTCAAACTGTATTTCTTAAGGTTATTATTCCTTTGCCTTGTGATTGTTGCATACATATTGAATATAATTTTCATAATTTTTTGTAATGAGAAGCCAAAGAAGATGTGTTGTGGTGTAAATAGGTGGTTTACCTATCTAGTCATTAGTGGGTCCTAGTTGTTTTTTGTAGAAGTCATAGATGTCTAGATAAGATCTTATCATATCTTATCTAGTTGGCTTTTATTTAATGCTTGTGTCTTAGGTCATTTAATATTAGTTCAGTTAATTGTCTCATAACATAGGATTAAGACACTTGTCATAATCTTGTTTAATCCTATGTCTCAATGAATGAATGACATAACCCATAAAATCTTGGTAAATATCAAACCTTGAAAAATTAGTGTTGACAATATTAATTATTTCCCTTTAGGAAATCTTGGCCTTCAAATTTATGAATTGTCAAAGGAAAATATATTTCTATGAGGAACCTATTTTTGATTTCTAAATGGAACTAACACAATTAAAACATACTTGAAATTATAGTGTCTCATGCTAGACCAATGACATTGAAGTTGATAATGATAGATAAATTTTGACAAATTTTGGCTCTTAGAGTTGGATCTTCTCTCTAATATACTGTTGGCAACCTTTAAACAATTAAATTTGGTGAAAAGAAATTATATTTACTTATTGAAATGAACTTAAGAAATTGTAAGTTTTAATTTGACCTTCTAATATTAAGTATAAAGAATGTAGTTTTTAGAATATAAAAAATAAAACCTCCATTGGATTAAGTTAGGAAAAATCTCACTAACCAATCAAAAAAAAAAAAAATTATATTTGTCATGTGCATTGATGGGCCTAGTTAAAAGCCAGTTTTTGTCCATTTAGTTCATATGTTTTAATATTTCAAGCTGCTTATTTCATAGACATCCCTTAAACTTTTATATCTTTTATGCAACCTAAACCAGACTTTGATATGTGGAAATATAATTAAGACATGATGATGTTTGCATGGATAAATGTGTGAATGTGTATGAAATTTAATATGATTTCGTGTTTAATTCATGGTTGTTAATGGTGTATATACTTTAGATGGAACTAATCTCTTGCAGCCAAAAGAACTGTAACCCGAGCAACTGAAGAGCTCAACCTACAACCAAAGGATTCCATGCAGATTGAAGGAGAGAGTCCAAAATGTTGAAAGCATGATAGTTATAGGAAATGATGGAAGCAATCATTGAAGTGGTCAATCGTGAGTCACCGGGTCATCCAATAAGACGATAAAAGGAAGAAGTTTGTATTGATTAGGAAGCCAACGTGATAGTTTTCATAGAGCACATCTCTACCAAACTGTTAGGGTAGAGTTTCAATTTCATTTTTCTTCTTCTATCTTTTTCAATTATGGTTTTAGTTGTAAAGACTAGTCATTTCCCTATTTTGAAGGAGAGTGGACATCTACATTTAATTTTCTATTTATAGTCCTTGTGTGAATAAAACTCCTCCCGAGCCTATATATTTGGATTGATGGTTAAGGAGTATATCTAGTTAGAAAGTATATACTTAATAGTTCTAGTTTTTGTTTCACAGAAAATACTTCATTGTTAGTTTTTTGTTATTTAGTTGCAATGGATATGCACTCATGAATGAGAGATCTATAGAGATTCTTGTCATCTTGTAAGAGTTCAATTCTATGCAATAAAGGAATTTCAATTTACCATTATGATTAGTTGATTCAAGTAGCATACATTTAATTTTCCCTTGTGCATACAACAACTCGAGCAAGGGCCACTCGAGGTACTGTTCACCCACCTTGATTTCTATCATGAGATTAGATGATTATACTATTGCATTTATTTCAAGTAAAATCTTAATTACATGCACATGAATGATATCTTGTATCATGAATTATGTTCTATAATGTGTCTTTGAGTCATTCTCTAGAGGAGTCAAGTAGTTAGAAGTAAGAGTCAATAGTGTTAGTGGATTGTAGAGTTCAAGTTTAGCAGTTAATAGTTACAGTGTTAAGTCGAAGGTACCCATAGTAGATTAAGTTATTTTCCCCTATTTTGCAAGTTAAGACATTATTTCCTTTTTCATCCTTTAATGTTTTCTTGTACATGTGTAAACCACCTATACTTGTTGATATAGACCATGTAGAGTTCATGAATGCTCATACAGTTCTAGCACCATCAAAATCTTACGAAGCCCTGGTTGATAATTAAATGAATTCTTTTTGAGGGTTTAGTGAATTATTCAGCTAGGAACTCCTCCTTTGAATTGTGTGTCTAACACCAAGTTGACTGAGCATTAGAAAGGCCTTACATTTTTGGCATCATTTCTAGGGATGGTGCTACATTCAGGACTCTCCTATGTAATTTCAAGCTTTCATAGTTTTTAAATGTTTTGATTTCAGCATTAGTATAATTAGGTTTTAATCCATCAACACAAAAACATTTTACTAACAATGTGCATGAGCATATGATCCAAAGAGTTAAAACTATTGTATGTGGAGGCATTGAGACGCTTTGGGAAGATTTCTCCCCTCAACACATGAAGTTTTAAAGGATAGTAGTGATCAAAGTGAACAGAGTAAGGGTATTCCTAAAGAAGAATTGTCCCTAACACCAATATCCACATCAGACATAGAGGAGACTTCTCACACACAAATCATCACCATGGGTGATGCTACAGTGGAAGACCCACCAGAGCATGTGACCTTTTAGTTCCCCATTTCCAACCAAAAGAGAGTAATTTCCTTGAAGAACATATCACCTTCAACATTATTTATCTTCTATGGGTTGGTCATGAAGGATCCAGATGCCTTCCCTTTTTATTTTAATGTGTTATGTAGAAGTTATGGTTATACTAAAAATGCACATAGGCTCAGACTGTTTCTAGCAACATTAAAGGATGTTGCTCTGAGATGGTTTATAGGTTTATGAAGAGATGTTCCAAATTGGAATTCCATAAAGACAAAGTTCTTGGCAAAGTACCAATATTACTATAGAGGCATATACAGAAAGAGGGATGACATCTTTAGGATGTCACAAAGGGAAGACGGATCTTTGGAAGACTATATGGAAAGGTTTCAAATTTTCCTTAAGAAATCCCACCAGAATAGACTCTCTTATGAATCTTTAAAATTAATATTCTTAAGAGGGGATAATGAGGTTTGCAGGATGCACTTAACCTCATTGGGGCAAGAGATATTTCTCAAGCACCATTTGAGGAAATCTACAAAGCATGCAGGAACTACTCAAGGTCTTTCACTAAGAAGGTTAGAGGAGACAAGATATCTTCCATCAGCAAACCATCGAAAGGAGTCTCTAGAGTTGAATTGAGTAATCTTTTTTCAAATATGATCAAGATATTATTAGAAATCTAGATACATAGTTAGACACCCTCCATATCAAAAAGAAGCAAGAAGATGTAGAAGCAACTCTTACAGAATATTTCCTACATTGTAAATAGAGACTTGGACTAATTACAAATACAAGAAGGTGGCAAGTATCTCTGAAGATAAGCAAGGGACATCATACTTTCATACATTAGAAGGTGAAGATGGACAAGTATTTTGCATATCTCAAAGGAAACCATGGAAACCAAGACAAGGTATGCCCCAAGATCCTTTGAATTACATGTCATTTCCTAGTAACAATGCAAATCTTCCTAGTTTGAACCCTCATTCTTAGGCCAATATGCAAAACCAACAATGGTCAATGCCTCAAACCAATTGGAATCAATAGCAGCAAAACATGTGGTCATCAAAAATAATTTAAGGATCTAACTATAATTCTCAATGGCCACCCCAACAAAACCAATGACAACCTCAGTGGCAAAGAGGTCAATAGTGGCAAAACCAACACATGAATTATCAATAGCCACAACAACCCTTGCAACCACAACATCCCTTTCAGCCACAACAATAAACCATTATTCCAAACCCAACAAATCCAACACCACAACCACCTAGAGCACCTCAGCTGCCAACCCAACTTGCACCTAACCCAATAACAAGCATGTTTAGTAGACTTATGCTAATGAAGTTGTTCAATACTCTACTTATAGGATAGAGGTGAGTGATGCCCACATCAAATCAAGGAAAATGTTGGTTGGGCCTTCATCTCCTCAAATCATTGAATTGGTTGATTAGGAACCCATAGCAAAGATCATGGAAAGCCAACATAAGGAGCTTAAGTCAAATCAGGTTAGCCCAACTAATCCAAGTCTAGAGCCTCCATTCCCTAAAAGATTAGTAGTTCAAAGACATCAAATAGAAGTTAAACCTGACATGTTGGGACAACTTAAGTATGTTTGGATCAAGATACCCCTTATCTAGGTTGTTAAGGAGGTTCCTATCTATACTAAAACAATGAGAGAACTATGCCTTAAAAAGATAGGAAGGAAGCGAAAAGACCCTCAAATTATACATGTCCTATGACAACTTGCAAACATTATGTTGGGAAACATAACTATCCCCAGATACACAGACCCTAGGAGTTTTGTAGTGGATGTAAATATCAATTGCACTCTCATTAAGAGCACCTTAATTGACTTAGGAGCAACTATTAATGTAATTACCAAAGAGACCATGAAGTTGTTAGAGCTAATAGAACTCTGACCTACACCTATTGTTCTACAGCTAGCAGATAGGTCCACATTTAAACCTGAGGGTATCATTGAAGACTTGGTAATAACACTAGATTCATGGGAGTACCTTGTTGAGTTTATGGTATTGTAGCCTAAAGCTAATCTTGCAGGCCACCCCATCATTTTAGGAAGACCTTGGTTGGCAACAATAGATGTATTTATTAATTGCATATTTGGGAATATGATTATCTCTAATGGAAATGTGAATAAGAAATTAGTCATTTATCCACCATCCCAGCCACATGTAGACCTAGGACAAACCATTTGGCCTACCCTAGATGAGGAGGATCGGTACTCCTTGCAAACCCTGATGACTAATGAATGCAATCCTTTTTAAAAAAAATAAAGATGAAGATGACTTGGTAGTAAACATCATGCAAAATAACTATGGTAGGGACTCACAACATTAAGACTTTCTAACATACAGGATCCTCTACAAAATATGATTCTTGCCAGCTTTTCTGAGTCAATTTCCCAAATATTCCACACCTTGTTACCAAACCATTGTGTTCCAAACATAGTAGGAGTTGAAATATTATCAGTTCAAACATCATCCAAGAATTTAGAGATAATACCGAGTAAAACATTAAATGTTAATAGTCAATTGACTGATATATAGCAAACCTCACTAATGAATGTGTTGCAAGTACACATAGTAGCCTTTGCATGAGATTATCATGACATGAAGGGGATAGACCCAAACTTGTGCATGCATAGGATTTATATGAATGATGGTTTTAAACCCACAAGGCAACCCCAAATGAGAATGAACCCTACAGTCAAAGACAGTTAAATCATAATTACAAAAATTGCTTGATGCAAGCTTTATCTATCATATATTTGATAGTCAATGGGTGTCACCTCTATTAATTTCCCCAAAGAAAGGAGGAAAGTGGAGAGTGTGTGTAGACTATTGAGAATTGAAAGCTACAACTAGGAAGGACCACTTTCCACTCCCCTTCATTGACCAAATACTTGATTCATTAGCAATAAAGAAGTACGTTTCCTTTCTAGATGGATTTAGTGGCTACAACCAAATTAAATTTTCCCTAGAAGACCAGGACAAGACAACTTTCATATGCCATTGGGGAACATATTCTTATTTTTTCCTGCCATTTGGGTTGTGTAATGCACCAACCACCTTCTAAAGGGTAGTACTCAATGTGTTCTCAAACTTTCACATGATTCCACAAATGTTTACATGGATTATTTCATAACTCATGGGAATACATATGATGAAACTCTTAGAAATCTTAGAGAGAAGGTGCTAAAAAGGTTTCAAGAACATAACTTATCCCCGAGTCATGAAAAATGCTTCATGATGATGACATAAGGGATTGTATTAGGACTTTTTTTGTCAAATGAAGGAACTAAAGTGGACCCCAACAAAATTGAGGTGATCTCAATACTCCCTATGTGTTAAAGACAAAGAGATACATTAGAAGTTTCCTAGGATATGCTAGGAATTCTAGGAGATTCATTCACGAATTTAGAAAACTTATAGCTCCACTATTTGTTTTACTATCCAAAGATGTAGACTTTGAGTGGACAACTTCTTGTCAACACTCCTTTGAAACACTCAAAGCAACATTGACCAAAACCCCTATCTTGAGAGGACCAAAGTGGACCTTACATTTCTATCCATACAAATGCTTATAATTTTGCTATAGGATTTGTGCTTGGAAAGAAGGAAGGCAACAAAGAGTATGACATATAGTACATCAACAAAAAATTGCAAGGGGTAGAACTCAATTATACATCACACAGAGAAGGATATGTTGGCGATATTATATACAATAAACAAATTCAGGCATAATGTTATAGGATATTCAGTGCTCATACATACTAACCATACAACAATAAGGTATCTAATGAATAAACCATGGTTGGTGGTAGGCTTGTCAGGTGGTTACTATTACTTCAAGAATTTGACATTACCATTATGGATAGGGTAGGTAAAGCAAATGTAGTGGAAATTTTTCTATCCAAACTACAAACCAAATTAGAATATTTTGTTGATGATTCTTTCTGAGATGTCGCTCTATCTTTGCATACACCTTGGTATGCAGATCTTGCTAACTATCTTGTAGTAGGGTAGACATCACCCCATTTTTCACAAAGAGAAAAGAGGCAATTGGTTCATAAGAGTTTTCCTTATTCCTGGAGAGCTGGATAATTATTCTACATAGGCCCAAACAACATAATGAGGAGATGTATTAGAGAAGTTGAAGTGTATGATATCTTTAGAGCATTCCGATGAACCCTATGGGGGACACTTTTCAACAAAGAGGAAAATCTTAAGATTCTCAAAATTGGCTACTATTGGCCAATTCTTCATAAAGATGTAGTGAATTACACTAGGGGATGTGATAGGTGTCAAAGAATGGGAAGGCCAACAAAATAAGATGAAATGTCATTGCAACCATAGTTAGCAATAACACCATTTGAAAAATGGGAATTAGACTTTGTTGGCCCCATATCACCAACATCAAACAAAAAAGAGTACATACTGGTATGCACAAATCACCTTACAAAGTGGGTGGAGGTTAAGGCTTTACAATTTGCAAGAGATGGTAATGTGGTAAAGTTTCTCTATGAGGACATATTCACAAGATATAGAGTTCCAAGAGAGATTACCACAGAACAAGGACCCCATTTTACATCAAAGTTGATTACAAAATTGGTCCAAGAGTATGAGATCGGACACAAAAGTCCACACCTTACCACCCTCAAGTTAATGGATAGGTGGAAGTCACAAATAGGGAAATTGAGAGCATTCTAACAAAGATAGTGCAAATTCATAGGAAGGATTGGGTAGCTAGGTTGCCTGAGGTAGTTTAGGCTTATAGAACAACTTGGAAGGCTACAACAAGATTTACATCATATGAACTAGTGTATGGAAAGAAATTAGTACTTCTTATTGAATTTGAATACAAAATATTGAGGAAAATAGTTACATTGGGAATGGACTTGTCCACAACACAGTAGGAGAGATTACACAACCTAAATGCACTTGATGAAATAAAAATGGAATCCATACACCACACTAAAGTTGTCCAAAATCAATGAATCCATTGGCATGATCATTTCATAAAGCAAAAGGAATTTAGTGTAGGTGACTAGATCTCCTAATATCACTCCAAATACAAAGACTACAAAGGGAAATTACAAACTAGATGGATTCATCTATATGAGATAAAATAAATGTTTCCAAATGGAGTAGTGCAACTACAAACAATTGATGAAGTTAGGTTTTCATTACTAGTTAATGGACACATATTGAAGCTTTATAGGAAACCATTGTAGAAGGATGACTTCCTTCTTTCATTAATCCAACAGTTTAAACCTACAATTGAAAATTTAGTAACAATGACTACTAGTTCTACAAATGAATTAGTCGACGAGCTACACAACTTTCCCATTGATGTTTCACAAGTATAATTCCACCACGTCATTCACATGCACACATTGCACATGTGACAAATGACAACATTCATTTTTTGAAACATTCAAAGAAGTAACAAGGACCTATAACCTCACGCTTGAAGGTGACAAACTTTCATAAGGGACCTTTTACTACAAGTGCCCATAGAACTTGTCTGACAATCATTGCACATTACCACCCGCATTCAATACATATCTATCATTTCATATCTTATTCCTTTGTACATGCAACCACACACATTTCATTTCATCACATGTCACTTCTTACATGAACATTCACACATAGCATTTCCACCACCTTTCTCGATTACCACATACCATGTAATTAATTGCATCTCACCTATTCCATCCACTCTGCAACCTTTTACCTTCCATCATTCACCATGTGTCATGTATACATTATCATTCATTTTAAATTGTATTTGCATGAAATTCATTACAATCAAGGCAAGTCATTTCACATCCTACTACACATGTGCAGTCATCAATCACTTTGCACGAGTTAAGTTTCACTTTTAACAACATTCTACAGGTACACACATTAACTTATCATAATTTACATAGATTATAATTGAGCTTTTGAATGTTTATACAATAATTCATGCATGCTTCATATCTTAATTGATATTCCACTACATTTCATTTAACCCTCCGCCAAAATAGTACCACTAAGTGAGGACACTTAGTATCTTTAGTTGGGGGAGGGGTATTGTTTACTTCCTTAATTTTCAAAAACCAAAAAATCTCTACAACCTTTTTTCCATTTTATTTTCCTCCATCTTCAAACAATACAAGATCAGATGAGGGAAAAGGGTTAAAGGCAGTTGAATTGAGAGGTTACAACATATAGATATAGTGAAAGTGGTGTAGTTGGAGTAATAGAAATTGAAAAAGAATTGAGAAGAATTGAGAATTAAGGATCTGCAGAACAACACAACATCGTCATCGAACCACATTATTCATAGGGAACCAATAACATACACCCAACTATTAGAAGATAGGCTAGTGTTGCCCATTTTTCAACAAGCTGGTTGGTTGGAGTATTTCTTGAAACTCACAAAGTTCAATGTGGTCATGACATAACATTTTGCTTCCACATTACAAAACAATGAACCAATTGTGAGAGGCTTAAGGGTAGATGCTTCAAATGCCATCATTGTTGAAGTATCAAGACTACCACGGGAACGAGAAGAGTTTCCAATGAGAGAAAACACTATTGCTACCAAAAATAAATTTAGACAACTAGAAGAAAACCTAGACTCATCTTCTCAAGGTAGTAAACGATTATCTTTACCCTAGGTCTGGGCTTCAATTTCTTCTTACATAGTCAAGTATTTAACCTATGATGATACACAATCCTTGATGTATATAATTCATTTTAAACTATTGATTTATCTTTGCCATGATAGGCACGTGAATGTCCCAAATTTTATATATAATTTTTTAAAAAGAATGGAATCTAAGTATAAAAGGAAAGGAATAATACAACACTATCTCATTTCTTCTTGGTCACATTACTGATAAAAATGAGTTTGAGGACTCAATTTCCACATGTTTCTTGGGAATTTTTTCTTAATTATGACAATATTAACAGTAGGGTGTTGGCAAGAAGTTGAGTCCACTTTTTGGCCAAAAAGTGGAAGTGTTTTCCCTGATTTTCAACATTTGACACATTTGACCTTAAATTTGAAGCATTTAGAGATGGAATCTTCAAAAAAGTCACTGATCATAAAATGTAGTACTCAGAGTCTAGTTTCCAAATATGTAATTTATTTCAATACCCAGATTGTACAAATTAAGTTTCAATAGGCATTTCTAAAAACCAATGTTTAAAAGTCACTTTTTTTATACCATACCATGCATGTGTACAACATCCATATTTTGACCTAAATTATTGTATTTTTCTAAATCCTTTTGGTAAAAGATTTGTGACTCACTAAAGCTTGTTCTTGATATTTTTTTGTAATTTTTTATTGATTTTTTTTTTGTTAATTTTTTATTAGGTATATTTTTCGTTCTGAAAGTTGTCGTGTATGACACACATAAGATGACCTTAACTTGTCATTTTTTGATTTTTTTTTTAAATTGAAAATAATTGTCTAAAGTTTGTTCTCGTGCAATTCGTTTGTTAAAATGTTATGTTGATCAAAAGTTATTAAAATACTAAAAACCCTGATATTTAAAGTTTATGGACTTGTTTCATCAGAAATTAATTGAAAAATAGAAAAAATAATCAGATTGTTAAAAAAATTACATATTTGGAATCTGCATTGTTTCATCTAAAATGGGTTTTAATTTTGTCAAAAAATTCTACAAAAAAAGTCGTCAGCCATATGTCCAAACTCGGTATTTTTCTCTAACATTGTTAGGACCTTCAACTTGTAGGTCAAACTAGGTTGAAGGCCTAGGTTCAGATTCCCAATGCTTTTCTCAAACCAAAATACAAAGCAAAAACCCGACCACAAAGCAAATTCAAATTTTTAGAAACGGGATCCCATTTCCCAATATTAAATAGTGTGACCATTGGCAGGGAAACGTGATCCTATCTTATAAACGGGATCCAGATTTGTACAAAACGAGATCCTATCTTATAAATGAGGTCCCGATTTGTACAAAATGGGATCCTAATTTTTATAAATCAAGATCCTGTTTCATACTAATCGGGATCCCCTTCCTTGTCTGTCGGTTCATGATCCTTTAGCAAACGGGATCTTGATTTTTAAAAAATAGGATCTCGTATTGCATTTAGGCTTGGGATCTCGAAGCTAAACGGGATCCCAATTTTTAAAAATCAGGATCCCATTTAGAAAAATTGGGATCTCGTTTTTGCAATGTCGATTTCATTTTTTTGGCTAAGGAAAAAACTTCCATGTTTCATGAACTTCACTTTGTCCACTTACCTAGTATCCTTGAAGAACCTACTATCCTAGAAATAGTAGATGAACCTATTGTATCAGAAAGGGAAGTGCCCTCTGACTCCCCTGTTGTCACCTACTTGCAACATGAGAGAGCTAGAGTAGGGCTTGCAGGACATGCAGCTTGTAGCCTCTTATGAGCAACCCACAACAAAGGATGAGGAAGAAACCCCTATTTCTAGAAAAACACAAAAAGCCAAGAAAAGGAAAGGTGGATCTTCTTCTACACCTACAAGAGGGAAAATGAGACCCACACAACCTAAGATGCGATCACACTGTTTGAAGAGAAAGGGGGCTATGAGAGGGTCAGTTAAAAAGCAGGAAGAGGAGGATGTTTTAATGGTTGAGACAAACTCAAAATTGAAGGGGAATTCCCCTAAAAATGTAAACACATCGGTTAAAAAAACATGGCACTTTATAAGTACCTTTGAATCTGATTCGAATGATACATTTGCAGCAAGGAAAATGAGAAGAAGATCCCCAAAGATTCTCGATTCAGACAGTTGTAAATATACTAGCACAATGGCGGATGATGATCAGTTCCTAGAATAGGATGAAGAATTGTTTATAGAAGAAAGAAACATTGGCAAAGAATTACAATAAGCCCTAGAGATAAAAAAGCAATTAGAAGAATCGGTAAGGTCACACCAGTAGAGGGATAGTGAAAAGGATGCAAAGATCAAAGAATTAGAGGAAAATTTGTATAAATTTGAGCATGGATCTAAATTAGAGATCCTTTCACAACTTGCTATAGTTGAGGCAAGAAATAAATGACCTATATCTCAAGGACCAATTCCTCATGCTAGAACCCCCATAGGTCCTACCATAGTGTCTTTGGGTGTGGAATTGTGGAAGAGAACCCAAGAGTTCTCTTAGAAAAAGAAATATTGGGGGAAAGAAATTTTTGAAATGATATCTAACCACACTAGGGCACTTGAACAAGAGAGAAGTGAAAAGATGGATAGTAAGAATTGGAGAGATAGCAGATAAAGGTGCTTAGTTGCTCAAATATAGACCACTTGCTAGGGTCTATGCATTATTTTTGTAGGAATTTTTTTTTTTTTCAATTCAGTCAGTTAATTAGTGATTTACCAATCTCCATGAATAAGAAATTTGCATTTTTAGAAACTTTCTTTGCTTCTACACCAAACATGCAAGACCAATTATGTGAGTTTTACTTGCATAAATTTTTTCTCTTAGATGAAATAGAATGAAATCCACTGATATTTGTGGGAGACCTACAAATTAGAGCATTTTCCTCTTATATTAGGAAAGAACAACAAAGGGGTGAGACCCTACAAGAATACAATGAAAAGGAAAAAATTGCTTTGTAACTCTAGAAAGAATCAAATGATCCCAATGCAGTTATAGAATAATGGTCAGATCTCCTAGATTATAAAGGTGTGGGAAGAAAAATAATGAGCATCAAAGACAATGATTATATCATAATGAATCAAATAGCTACAATACCTATCCATCAAGCCTTTAAGTTTGTACAAAAAAGATGGGAAGAGTTAACCCCTGAATTGAAGAAAAAGGAACTACGCTCCCTGTATAATTTTGTAGCTATTATCATAAGATCTCACAAATACATAGATATTGTTAGGGATAATGGACTTAAATGGTTTCCACTTACCTTTCATCCACCCATTCTCCTTTATCCAGTTCCACATTGGATAGGGAGGAAGTGTGTGGAAGAGGAAGAGGTAGAGAATATCATATTGGCAAAGCTTTCATGCTATTGAGGCTACTATCTGAGGCAGGCAAAGGGAGTTGATGTTGTAGCATATTTTCTTGAGGACAAGAAAATACTCTAGTTGGGGGGAATGATGAGCCTAGTTAATAGATAGTTTTCTTCCATTTAGTTCATATCTTTTAACATTTCAAGCTACTTATTTCATAGACATTCTTGAAACTTATATATCTTTTATGTAACCTAAACTAGACTTTGATATGTGGAAATATAATTAGGATATGATGATGTTTGCATGGATAAATATGTGAATGTGTATGAAATTCAATATGATTTTTTGTTTAATTCATAGTTGTCAATGTTGTGTATACTTTAGATGAAACTAATCTCTTGCAACTAGAAGAACTGTAACCTGCAACAACTGAAGAGCTCAACCCACAGCTAAAGGATTCCATGCAGATTGCAAGGGAGAGTCTAGAATGCTGAGAACATGATAGTCATAGGAAATGACAAATGTGATCATTGAAGTGGTCAATTGTGAGTCACTAGATCATCCAATAAGTCAATAGAAGGAAGAAGAAGTCTATATTGATCAAGAAGCCTATGTGACAGTTTTTACAGAGCACATCTCTATCAAACTATTAGGGTATAGTTTCAATTTTATTTATCTTCTTCTATCTTTTTCAATTATGGTTTTAGTTGCAAAGACTAGTCATCTCCCTATTTTGAAGGAGAGTGGACATCTACATTTGGTTTTCTATTTTTAGTTATTGTGTGAATAAAACTCCTCCTGAGCCTATATATTTGGATTGGTGGTTGAGGATCATATCTAGTTAGAAAATATATAGTTAATAGTTCCATTTTTTACTTCATTATTAGTTTTCTATTATTTATTTGCAATGGATATGCACTCATGAATGAGAGATTTGTAGAGATATTTGTCATCTTGTAAGAGTTTAGATCTATGCAATAAAGGCATTTCAATTTACCATTATGATTGGTTCATTCAAGTAGCATGCATTTGTTTTTCCCCTGTGGGTACAACAACTTGAGCAAGAGTCACTTGAGGTACTATTCACCCACCTTGATTTTTGTCATTAGATTATGTGATCTTATGTTGTTGGATTTATTTCAAGTAAACTCTTAATTACATGCACATGAATGATATTTTTATCATGAATTATACTCTGTAATGTGCTTTTGAGTCATTCTCTGAAGGAGTCAAATAGTTATAAGTAAGAGTTAGTAGTGTTAGTGGATTACAAAGTTCAAGTTTAGTAGTTAACAATTACAATGTTAAGCTGAAGGTACCCATAGCATTAGCAATAGATTAAGTTATTTTCCCTTATTTTGCAAGTTAATGCTTTATTTCCTTTTCTAGCCTTTACTGCTTTTTTATACATGTGTAAACCACCTATACTAATTGAAATAAGTCATGAAGAGTATGTGAATGCACATACAATGACATCATCATCGAAAGCTTACAAATCATTGGTTGATAATTAAATGAATTCTTTGTGAGGGTTTAGTGAACTATTCAGCTAGGAACTTCTCCTCTGAATTGTGTGTCTAACACCAAGTTGACTAAGCATTAGAAATTCCTTACATGTATTGTCCATAATTGCATAAGAAAATGAATAATTTGACTAATTATCCATTCACATAAATACCAACATGATAACCCATGCATGTGTTATAAATCACAAAACTAGGATCAAATGTAGAAATCAAAGGTTTGCCAACATAATAAAAACAATAACATATAATATCCAAGGTAACATAAAATTAGGTAGCATAAAATTAGCATGATAGTTTTTCACTAAAGGGTGGGTCTCACAAAGAGTGGGGAAGGAGATTGCTCCTCCAAGATACACCAAGCCACCATGGCTCTGTCCAAGAAAATTCTCCTCTATAGGCTCATCATGAAATTACACGGATATTTAGGTGAAGGTTCCTTAGAATTCCTATTGAAAGATCAAAATAGTAACCATCTCAACAAATATCTCTAAACTCAACAAAAAACTAGCCTCGTGCCCAAGTATCAAACTATCCATGAGAAACAAAAAAATATCAATTCATGCTAAGATCAAAATTAAATAGCATATTATCTTGAAGTTACCAAGTACATTAACAATGTACTCAATACCAAGAGAACCATCCAAACCACTATGAAATATCCCATTGCATGTTTGTAGAAACTAGAAACATATCATGATAGTATGATCTAATATCTCTCCAAAGAAGATCATATGCTCCAATGAACATATCCTTCTCATGAGAGCACCTGTATCATATCAATAATCTAAGGTGAAATCAAGAGTCCATCATGACACCACCAAAAACCCTCTCAACCAAGGATCATCTATCAAAATTGATAAGTCATAGACTGACACTTTAGAAAAATAATCACATGAATCTAATACTCTTTTGTCAATAAAACTCAAGATGTCAAAGAACTCCCACTATATAAAATAAGATCCAAGAGATCCTTCATGATACCAACAACCACTATAGAGGATCATCCATAACTAAGTTATGAATATGCATCACTATCAAAGCTAGACCATTGATTTGTTATATTGATTTATCTATGGAATCATGATAACCATATCCTAAATGAAGATCACCCATGGACCACACACACTCAATTGTAATACCAATAACTTCAAAAAATAAAGTAAAACCAAAATCTCCAAGCTAGAAAGATAAGCCACCACTAAAATATCACTATCAAAAGCTCCCATTGAAGTGGTACATCCAAGATATCTATAGCATCATGATAAACAACATGATACAATTCCAAATAACTAACTATCCAAACACTCTAAGAATCCATCCTCTCATCCCAACGCAACATACCAATATATAAATGACCACGGACAAGTTTAACTAATTGAATCTACAATACTAAAATACTTGTGGATATGGATAGTCTAAATAAAAGTTATCTCACTACAACCAAATGGGTGGCCAACCCACAAAACTAAATAACTCGTATATCCCAAACCAATACAACATACACACTCTTTATCAGATTAATAACCTACAAACTAAGATAACCAAGAAGATAACATGTAGATATCAAGATTCAAACACCAAAACACCCATAGATATAATTTTATAAAAAAATCTAGATCGAGTAATTGTACTCAAGGAATCAAACAAGCATATAAGAGATAAGAACAAACTCCTAATAGTGAATCACACCACCATCTATAATAATAAATCAATCAAAGTGTCACAACTTGTCAACCACATGCATAATCATTGCATGTCAATGATCAAACATACATGAACATCCATGACACCATAATCATCACCATCATTGCACCTATACTCAATTCTCACTAAATCAAGACTCTGAGTCTCACTTGCATATCAACCACATCCTCAAACTAGATGGCATGTGCACCTATCTCCATCAAAGTTCAAACTTTTAAAAAACCTATAAACCTATATCAAGAAGCACTAAATTTGATAACTAGTTATACCATCATTTTGGTCTCATAAAATGTGTACTCCCACAAGATTTTTTCCATCAATTCATCTAGATAATCACATGCTCAGTAAAAAGCAAATTCTCTCCATCACTTATTCAAAATTAAAATTTTGATTTCATATGTGAAATATATGACTTGTTAACCATTTTGAAGCAATGTCAACTTCAAGATGCAAAATTTTGATTTAAAAACAAAAAAATATGAATCTTACCTATACCATTATGTAGTGCTTAGAGAGTGCTTTCTAACAACTATAAGAAGTCAAAATTTTGATACCATAAGTGAAAGATGTGGCCTCCAAAAAAATAGCTCTATTAGACCAAATAACAAAAAAGTTAGCAATGATTGAGTGGCTTGTGGTTGGTGCAATCAATGGTGGTTATAGTATGGTGATGCACCAATGGTGGTAGCACTAAACTATGGAAAATTGGTTGGGAAACCTAATAGATTAAAATTCTATTTTTTAAATTTTTGAACTTTAAAAATATTTTGTATAGCTTGTGGGGGCTTAGAACTACTCTTACTCAACTAGGGGCCTAAGGGCCCATTGATCGATGGATGAAAAGGGTCTAGTTATAGTTGACATCCACATGATGACCCTATAAATATCGCTTTTCATGACATACCAAGAGGTAAGAGGGTCTACATACCCTACCTGCCATTCATTTTTTTAATCAACTATGTGGAATTTTATTGTATTTTAAAAAAATTGACTCTACAAACTTGCCATTCATTTTTTAATCAACTATGAAAATTTTTATTGTATTTTGTTTAATTGGCTCTACAAACATAGTATGACCATATAGTCATATGATTTAAAGGAGGATTTTTTCTCCTTTAAGCTCTAGTGGCCAAAATATATTGAGTTTTATGTCAATATTCATCTCTCAAGCCTAATGGATCCAATGATGAGGTCCATTTTGTCCCAAGGGATCATTTATGAAACTTTCCCCCACAAAACCTCTTGGTAAACACCTTTACAAAAATTCATTTTTCTATATATTTTTTTTCAAACTATAAATATACAAACCTCAAATTTTCTTTCTCACAACTTGCACACCATATCTTATGCCTTGAAATGTCTAAAATATCTCCAAAATTTCCATGGTTTCAACATTGCATCAGATCTACTCAAGCAAGGGCTAAACCAAAATAGGGATCTCTCACCTCTCTCAACCACAATGATGGCTTTAATACCACTTGTTAGAAAAATTATTAGGTTGATCAAACCATTTCCTACAAAACCCCACAAGAGAAAAAAAATGTATACAATCTTATAAAATAACCATAATGCAAATATAAAAGAACAAGCCACAAAATTACGCAAGATATAACTTAGAGAAAACCTAGCCTCTAAAAGCATCCACTCAATGTATTATTCAACAATAAAAATATTACAACACTTACACATTCTCCATGAATGCTTCAAAAATATCAAGATCCTCAAAATCCTCCATGTGTCCAAGCATGCAACCACACAACCCATGCCATGCTTCACATATGGACTCAACAAGAGAGCTCAATGCAAATGACAACAAAAGAAAATGACCAACTAGCCAACCCCAACCACTAAACATGTGCTTGCTTTTATGTATTCAAGCTCACAAAAAACAACCAAGTTGTAAGATATATCATGCATCTCAAAACCATGAGTGCACAAAAACATTGACCACAACATTTACTTTTTGGTACTAAATTTTTCCAATATTAAATATCTAGCCAATATCACATATAACTTTATAAGTGGACCAAAATAAATATTTAATGTGGTTAAATGCATTTCCTAAAGATGCATCATAAACAAAAATTTATTTTACATAATTAAAAGAACTATTTTCTTACACAATGTGTACAACACCCTTTTCTTAACACTTCAATACTAATAAAATAAGCTAAAATGGTAGAAACACTTCCTACACTAATATATGAGGAGAGATAATTATAGATACTTAGATCTAACAATTCTAGATAAGAACATAATGCATGCATTAACATCCATTGACATGCAATTCATACAAATATATTTGACTTAGTGTAACCTTGGGAAAACCCTTCCAAGAAAAAAATTGATGTCTATAGAGAAGGGGGACCCATCACCCTCAAGAATCCAGGTCACAGGAGAGCCCCAAGGAACAAGCTTCCCTAAAATACCTTAGGTTTGCTAAATAGGTTGAAAAGGACAAGTTATTGAGGTTGAAAAGGAAGGGCAAACAACTTGTCTCTTTCCTTCTACTAAAACCAGATATTCACAGGGTCGAAAGAGCCGACTTCAAAGGTTTGGTCTATTACCCAGACAATTCACTGTCTCAAGATAACAACATGGATCTCGGACTCCAACGTGACGTGTTAGCGTTTTAGGGACGCGCTAACATCTTATACAGATAAGGGTCCAAAGAATAGACAAAAATACAAGGAGTCTACTTAACTATTTGACTATTTAAGTTTTATGTTTTAGCAGAATGCAAAAAAGTATTGAAATTGCAAGTACAACAAAAGGAATACTAGAAATATGCTATTCTAGAAATGACAAAGAGAGTGGGAAAATATACCTTTCTTCCCACAATTTGATTCTTCAAGTAGCTCCACTCAAAAGCACCTACACACATGAAAAAGAGAAAAATATTGGGTTGTGTTCGAGGTCTACCTCAATCAAACCCCTGTTTTGGTGTTCCCACCTCCACGAATAGATATATAGCCACAAAGTGTAGAAAGAAATAGAGAAAGTAGAAAGGAAATAGTATTGCCAAGTAGAGAGGGAAAACAACTAGAATGCTACTCAATAAACAAGATGATGCAAATGGACAACAAAGAATATTAATATCGCCTTCTCAACTATGAGCATTCAAGGCCAATAGTGGAATGAAGAAGCTTGACGATTCTCCAATAACAGTGGTGTTGCAACAAGAACATGGTGTTGTAGCCAAAATGAAGAGAATGCAACCAAGAGAAGTGGTGTTGAAGCAAGAGAATGAGAGTAGAACGATCTAGAATGCAAGAGAGAGTGAAGCAAGTGAATAGAAGCCAAGAGAGAGTGAAGGAATGAGAAAAAAATGGATTTGAATTAGCAAAAAGTAGTAAAAGGCTCAAATTTTGTCGGTCAAGGAGGTAGGAGATGTTACACTTTGCACCCAATAAGAAACATAACATTTTGGTTGATTCTAGGGGTGGAATTCTTATTAGGACGACATCACGACATGCAAACGTTCAAGTAGTGCATGTATGTCCTCGACAAAAATTCCCCCATCGATGCAAAAAGACGTGACCAGGTGGATGGAGCAAGCTGGCGACAAAGGATTTTTGCATCATCGAATTTATATTTCCTAAGGTAGGGGTGATGAAATGGGGAATTTTCCTAGGGTGCAAATTCACACCATTAAAATGTCCAAATCTCAAATAAATTATATTCTCAATAACAATGTAGTTAAAATAAAAATTCAAGCTCAAGCCTTCATAGGAGATCATATAAAACAATATAGTACACTCAATAGATAGCCATGAACAAAACGTCAAATCATGAATGATTTCTAAAAATGTCTTATAAATCAATAGCTAATTTAGGCATCCATATCCATGCGCCCAATCAAACTCCCAAATCAAGTTTAGTTAACTGATAGAAAATTATAAATTGCAAACATGGGTGATAAAGTAATTTTATCATATATTTTCCATAAACTACTCCATGATTTTATCTATGTCAAAAATTAATTCCCTCTCATTATACTCTTTCCTTTCTAGAAACTCTTACCCAACTTACAAGCTTTCATAGTTGCAATTAACAACTTCCATGACAATAAGTGAGTCTTGTACTCACCAAAATACAAACTACAATCATCAAATAGTGGCACTCCAAGTGGGATTCCCCAAACATGCAAGTACAATAAAAATAATAAATGAGTAAATAAATACTTTGAACATTAGGATTGCAAGGTGTACGATACCTATCCCAATAGTCCTATGTTGAATAAAGGCTCATAATTGTATTTATCTATAGATTTATATCATTTTTAGAGACATGTTCACATAATGTGGAGTTATATTGCATCAAACTACCACATAGTGTGGATATTTAGCATATTTTTCATTTCTTCAACCTTTATCACATGGTTGCATTGTATGGACCCTCATTACATGGATGCATCATAGGGACCCTCATCTCATTCCCACATCAAGAGGAATTTTTTCATTTTACTTTTGGTACAAGCATAATTTTCTATCCCATGTCTCTTATTTTCATTTTTAACACATAGTTGAAGACACTTGTAGTTTGTAATTATTTTGATTGGGTGGTAGATGCTACTTATTGCATAGTTTTTTTTCTTTGCAAGTTTTGATGGACAACTCAAATCAAAGAGAGTAAAATAAGAATTCAATAATGATCTATTACTTCATTTACATTAGTATCTTTTTATGAGTGTCCAAATATTCAACATCTGTATTACCTAAAAAATGTCCAAGTATACTTTGAAATTCATGCAGGCCTATGCTAAATTTTCATGCACATCAAAGTGGGGCAAAATGTAATGGTAAAATTTGCATACCCAAGCCATTTTTTGTTTAGTTTTGTGCCCACCTTGATGGGAATGCCTTAATGCAATAATTACAGACAAATGATATAATCTTGTGTTAATCGGATCATGTCTAATCCCTCTCCCCCTCTATTCCACTTTGATATATACTTATTCCTATATATTCACTAACCATTTATTCATATACATTCACTTTTGACTTCAAGAATACTACCTTACCCCTCCAATTCATTTTGAGTTCAATGCAAGATAAAACTTGTTTAGTCTTATATGTTCCCAAATTTCAAAGTTAACTTTTCCACTCCCTTCTACTAAGCCATTATGAGATAACGTATCACACATTTGTGCAACATATTGTTATGTCATGGTATTCAAAGATATTCAGTGTGTATTTAATTCATAAGGAGATCACATTCTAGAATCATTAAAGTACACTCCATTTTTTAAGGGTGACATAGAATTAGATCTATATAATCACATATGTCATTTTCTTGTTTATGTATGTTGTCTTTGATATTGCTCATCATTATTAATTTGAATCACTAAAGGGTTTGACCTATGAGAATCTATTCACTCATTAAGTTGTCAAGTTTCTCAATGAATTCTCTAGATACCACCTTAATATATTAAAATATTAAGAAGGTGGAGATGAGTAAATCTTTAGATGCACACCCTATCAATTCAATCCTATGAAACATCAATAAATTCCATGACATGTGACAAATTGACTTCATGATGGTTGGATTGAAATAATGATAGTCAATATCAACCTCTGTCATTTTTTGTGGTTATTCAAATGATTAGAAAGTCATCAAATCAAGGTCATTCTTTTTCTAAATGATTACAGTGAAGGTGTTCCTTCTATGAATGAGGCGACCTATAAAAGCCTATCGACAATGATCTTGCATTCGTATCAATTCAAGATGATTAAACAAATCTCAACCATTCATATTTTCATCATTTTTTTTATTGTTTTTTAGATGCTATTGGTTTCTGCTCCTCCAAACTCTTCCTCGTTGGTATTGACCTAAGTTCATTTCTCCAATTTGACGAGCTACAACTTGAAAATAAGGTTTTGACGAGGGTTTTAGAGTATGTTTATTAAAATGAAAATTACCGCTAAGATCTTAATAATGAGCACATTTAGGTTTTAGCATTATGACATCCTTTACCCTATGCAGTTAAGCATATATCAACATAATTAATATATAATTTGTATATTCTATATAATAAAAAAATAAATTATAAATAACATAATTATACTACTATTTATTATTATATATTATATTCTTTAAAAAAACTATTAAATACATATATGAAATTATTACAATTAATAATTAATAATTATTATATTTTTATATAATACAAAAAAATAATATATAAATATAATACAAAATATAATTAATGTATTATATATATTTTATATCACATATTAAATCATATATAATATAATTATATTTATTACTAGCATACATATATTAATAATTAATATATAAAATACGCTGAGAGTTATCCTTCTCAAGGCGCCTATTTTCATCATGCTTACATATATTGGGATTAGGGTTGGGTTAGCGTTAGTAGTAAGATTAGGGTTAGGGTTAGGGTTCTAATTATGATTAGAGTTAGAATTAGAAATTGGGTTGGGGTTATCATCACAATTAGGGTTAGAATTAATATATATATTTAAAAAATGATATATTAATTTGTATTTTATTGTATGTATTAAAATTATCCTTTTTATATTTATTTTTACATTTTTCCTTATTATATGTCAATTTTATTTTATTATATTACATTATAGTATAATTTAATTTCAACTAATCAATTTTAACTTTTTTATGATTAAATAGTTCTAAGGAAGTGGCATGGATTATACATATAAGATGAGAAAATATGACATATATTATTTCCATGCTTCAAATATCTAATAGAATTATTTAATGTGTGTCAAAGAATCCTTACTATTCAATTATACTTTAAGTCTTCCTCTCCAATGTATATTAATTAGTTGTATTATGTTAAATAATTTTTATTTTTTTAAAACTTCCCTTTAAAATCTAGTTACATCATTACATATGGGGACACCAAAATCTTAAAATATGTATTATTAAATCATATGTAATAGAAATTTATAATAATAGAGATAAAATTCATATTATATACATGATCTCAAGCTACTCCATAGGATCCATAAATCCTCGATTTTGGTTCAAGACATGTCTTGCATGAGGTTGGGATCATTTCTATCATCTTGACCCATCATTATACACATCTATTATCACATATTTATCCCTATATTATCTTTACACTCATACTCCTATAGATTCACCTTATATTTCCATTTAAATACAAATTTGAGAATGCCCTTTTTAAATTATTTTATCTTATAAACCATATTAAAGAGATAACATTGCACATATCATAATGAATTTAAATACATTAAATATTTATAATTAAATAAATTGCTCTAGGCTATACCCTTTTTAAATTAGAAAACATTAGTAATAAAAATACTAAAGTAGAATGAAATTATGAAGAAAAATATTAATAGAAGCAATAATTTTCCTTTTACTATTGCAAATTGTTTGAGTCATTTTAGTTGATTCTTCAACACCTTTTCTTGCTTTTTCCTTATTAATAGTGGAGTTCCTCCTTACACTTCTCCCTAAGCTAAGCTTAAGGGGCTATTGGGTTTTTTACCGTCCAAATTCTTTTTCATTGTGCAGACAATTTTTTTGTTATCATAGATAAATGTTCCATCTTGAAGTACTTTAGTTGTTTAACTAAATTTTCTAACAAATAATTGGTACCACCTCTCTATATTTAATCGCTCAATTTGTACATAAGCTTAAGTTAGCTTTAACTCAACTTGTGGAGAGAATCTATCTTCACCTCAACTATGTATTGCACGGACAAGCATATGAAGGCAGGTGTTTGAAGCAAGTTGAATTGGGTATGTACTGCAATTGTCTTTTTATACTACCCCAAAAAAATTGAAATCAATCAGAATTAGATCAGAAGGTTAGATCATGTGCTTGTTAGAATAGTACTAATGAAGCATGTACACTTAAAAATCTCGTAACTTTAAAGCATTACTTATTAGCACACATAATGCTTGAAAGATGGTTGAAAATTAGCCAACTGATAGAAATACTTTATTGCTATGGTAAGAATTTTAATTTCCCTAGACATTTCATTTCATTCCATTTTGATCCATCATCAAGAAGAATAGCAAGAAAATTGAGTTTGAAAGAATTAAAGAATTTTTTAAACGTTGTCGTTATGCTGCCAAGTCCAGTTCTCCATATATGACAAATTGGCAATACAAATAGTTATGGTTTTCTCCAAACTATAGAACTTGGGAAAAATTTGCTTTTCAAACTTAGCTCAACCATGTATGTTGCATTTCTTTGTCCTATCAGACTAAGCTTCTCTAATGTTTATTTCTCCCTATTTAAAATATTTGAAAAGAGTTAAGTAATCATAAAATATGCAGTAATTTATTTTCTAAAATCAATGGTAAACAAATCCCTTGGAATACAATGCGTGGATATTCTTTGTGTAAATAGTCTTATTGTGCTATTATTTTTTTGGCTTTGTCTACTACTTCTCTATGGGAGATCGCTCATCCATCTCATCTTCAATAATTGTGTGATATTAATTGTGCTAGAACTAAACTGTGCTAAGATTAAACATCTGTAGACACATTCGTAATTATAGAAATAACACAATAGATCATAAATTCAAGGGAAAGGAAACAAAATTTAGGCTAAACCCTGACTTAAACAGGACCCACCTAAATTGAAACTCACTCAAAACATATTCCCACATGAATTAGAAGTTATGTAAATCAAAAACCCTTCAAATCTATGACACACAACAAATTGTTGTGTAGTCTACATATCTACATTGCACTGCAAAACTCATTTGAAAAGCATACAATATATCAATAGTTATCAACTGACTTACCTCCTCCATCTTTCATTGCGATTGAAAAGCTTTGTATCAACATGTGTAATTACTCTTTGATATCCTCTATTTGAAACCTCTCATCTCTACATACTCCATTGATAATTGGGCAATGTGTGTACATAGTGATGAGAGATGTTGAAATGGAGAATGAAGAGTAGTGCATAGATGAAGATTTTGAAATAGAGGATTGAGGTCTTTTAGATGGAAAAACTAGAGACAAACAAAAACTCAACAATATGCTAAGAAAACTACAGCTTTATTTTTCTAATTTTGAATTGATTACAAATGCCTCTGATTTATAGAGGTCTTAGGGTACAATCCCATGGAGGGGGGCTTCCTAAAAAATTTCAGCAGGTGCTACTTAGATTTTTTAGGAATATTTTAAAGCTAGTGGTCCCATGAATTCAATTTTGCAATTTAGCTTAATAGTTTGAGCTCCAAAATTTCAAGGAATGAAGTGGAGTAATTTGATAAAAATTAATAAATAAATAAAAATTCTCTCATTTTTTAGTTTTTTTTAGGAATTTAAAATTCTAAGTGATAGACAAGTGGCAGAAATTTTTTCTAAAAAATTCCTAAGCTATAGGGGCAATTTCTAGCCCCGCCTCAATTTGTAGTCCTAAAAGGTAGGGGCTGCTATTTTTTAGGAGAAGATTCCAATTAATATTGGAGCATCATTTTTTTTCTTCATGGGACCGCTTGATCCATGAAAATAGAAGCCCAAGCCCCCCCATGGGACCATACAATTAGACTATTCGAGAAGAATATTAGCTAATAATAGATATAGAAATAAAACACAAGCAAATAGTAAAAAGCCCTACTAATTTCTAATTTATAAGAAATTATCTACTTTATTCTAACAAATTAGTTGACAAAATGAGGTGATATAGAAACTTGATATAAACACCCCCACAGTTAGCTATAGCATTCACTCAAAAATCTTAAACTTGAGTTATTCCATCTCATCAATTGTGGTGATTTGCAGTGCCGAATAGCAATAAGATACTTAGTTCTAGTCCTATTAAATCACAAAGTTTTAACAATTAGCATTTAATCACAATTAGTTTGTAATATCTTTAATATGTTTGCAAGAGAAATCACCACAATATCTTGAAAAATTAAACTTCATTCTAAAATTAAATTAAATTCTAATTTCTAAAATTTATAAAAAATATATTATTTAGTTTTTAAATAATTAATTAAATTGTAGCGATTACCTATACAAATGAATTAAATATAAATCAAAACTCTAATCCTAACCCTAATTGAATGCTATTTTAAATTGTAACCATTTTTTTTGCATTTAGATTACTGCTTCATATTTATCTTCCCAAAATAATATTAAAATAATATTTAAGTTTTATTGAAAATATTTAAAAAATTAAAAAAACTGATTTGATTGCTTTCATGAAAAGAAAACTATTTTTTAAATTCATTTTAGGAAGTTAACAATAATGACTACGTTGTTTTTTTCAAAAGATAAGAAGATAAGATTTAAGAGTGGATATGGATTTGCATACATCATTTGAACATCAATTTCTAGCTGAAGAGTTTTTCCTTACACATTGCTTTTTGGTGGATGCCATTGTTATATGAATTGATTTTAAAATTAAAAAAAAAATTACTCTCGTCAAATTTAACTTTATTAGTTTTTCCTTTTAAATTTATTTTTTAATTAAATTGATATTAAAATCTAAAAAAACAACATTACGGCCACTTGCACCTCAAATTTAACTTGATTAGTTTTTCCTTACAAATATTTTTAGATTCCATTATTTATTACATGACGCTAAGTATTTAGTTTTAATTTATTTTTTTAATTAAATTGATTTTGAAATTAAAAAAAGCAACATTACTGCCACTTGCACGTCAAATTGCATGTCAAATTTAACTTGATTAGTTTTTCCTTACAAATATTTTGGAATCCATTTAATACATCTCTGGTGTAATGATATATATTACTATTATAAATTAGAATACTATATTATATTTCCTTAAAAATTTCGTATATAGTAAAACTATAAAAAAATGATGATAATGCATGCTTTAAAGCTTACATATAAAAAAAATCTACTATATTATATTACCTTAAAAATTTCATATATAGTAAAACTTAAAAGATAATATAATGCATGCTTTTAAAGCTTACATTATTAAAAAAAAAAACTTAAATATAATATTATAATTAAGTAAAAATTCTAAATTGATATTAAAAAAATATTCAAGATTGTCTTCTCTTAAACAAGGAAATTTATGCAGTACATAAACTACTTTTAAAATCTGATTTAAAAGTATAAATCTATTGATAAATATTTTACTTTATGATGGGTTGGTAGACGTCAATTTAAATGGGGAGAATAAAAATGTACACATACTCATTGATGTGAGTGTAAGAAGCCTCTCGGCTTAATTATCATCATATGAAGTATTATTTTTTTGCTGAAAACTATTAGAGATATCTGCCTCAAAGTGACATATTATGATAAAGTTATTGTATAATATTTTGTATTATATTCTTCTACTGTGCAACTTCTCTCATTGCAAGTGGTATTAAAGCATGATCTTGGCACCATGAAGGCAAGACAATTTTTAAAATTTTGGTAGTCATTTTAGGAAGTGCTCATCTCTCTAATTTTGGTGATTTTTTAAATTTTCTTAAAGGGTTATTGAAGATCATATTGAAGCTAATCCAATATACATTTGAAGGAAATTGGAGCATAAATCAAGGAATTATTACAAAATTAGGGTTACATTAGGGTTTCCACCTAATTCAATCCTAAAGCTAAAAATAAATCAATATTTTGTGATCTCTAGATGATTTATCAAGAATATATTTCTCTTGATACAATTCAATTTCAGGGTAATTTGCAGTAGAATTCAAGGAATTATTATAAACTTAGGGTTTCCATCAATTTTTCTCCCAAGGCTACAAATCAATTAATTTCTTGGACATTTTTCATGGAAATGAGATCTAGGCCTTGGAAAGGTTCTAGATTTTTTTTAAGTTAATTTGAATATTTGTTTTGTGTCATTGATTGCAAAACTTCTTTTTTGCACCATGGCAAGGTCTACCAAAAGAGGAAAAAATATTACATTTACTCTTAGGACTCATGATTTAAAGATAATCCATTATGGAAGAGATGGATATTGCACCTAAGAAAGAAGAAACCAACAAGATGAAGGTGGATATTGAGCACATGCATAACACATTGACAAATACTAATACATATATCTAGAATCAATTAGGCACAAAAGTAGATGATCCAAGCAACCAAGGTGGAACACCTAGGTTAGCTAATCTAGATCTAAATGCTAACACTCATATGGGATCTCAGAACCTATTACCAATCAAGAACATGCAAGAAGAATAAGAAAAAAAAGGAGGAGGAGAAGAAGGAGAAGTAAAATAACAATAACATGAAGCAAAAGTAGAAGAAGGAGAAGGAGAAGAAGGAGAAAAAATTTTAAAGGAGAAGGAGAAGAAAGAGAAGAAAAAAAAGGAGAAAAATTCAAACCAATAACATCTTTCCATGCATAATCATTACTTGGAGAAGTTCAAAAAGCATCTCCTAAAGTAAATCCTAATGAGGCCATTCAAC
Source organism: Sequoia sempervirens (assembly GCA_007258455.2). Taxonomy (NCBI): domain Eukaryota; kingdom Viridiplantae; phylum Streptophyta; class Pinopsida; order Cupressales; family Cupressaceae; genus Sequoia; species Sequoia sempervirens. The sequence goes on from VDFB02000017.1 coordinate 241,394,678, forward strand.
CAATGCTAGGGTACCATCTAGCATCCTTTACCTCTTCCTTAAAGACACAACAAAAGGTTAGAGAAATGGAAGAACATATTCATCGCCAAGAGGTAACCTCTAGTCTTAAGGAAAACAAGGCAAAGGAACAAAACATAAAGAAGAGGCAATTAGATCTATATAAATTTCCAACACAAACAATGCTACCTAAGCTAGATGTAGAGGGATGACACATCTTCAAGCTGAAGTTAATTTTCCAAACATACACAAAGAAGTTGAGAAAAAAGACAATCCCAAAGAACCTCAATAAATGGAAGTATTTTTTGGTTGAAGTTGTCACATGGGAAGATGAAGATTTAATGTAGAAGCATCAATAATTGATTAGCATTGAGGGCAATGCTTTTGTAAAGAGGGGAGCATGATACACTCTTAATCCTATAGCATGTATTGGGTTATAAGTAGTCAAATTGTGGCTACCTTAACTCTTAAGTAAGTTATGTAATCATTATAATTATCATCATATCTAGGTAGTTTTAAGTCATCCTAGGAGTTATAGTTAAATATCTAAGTTGGCCTCAGTGGCAACCAAGACATAATTAGGTACATATAGGAGCTAGTGGCTAGTTATTATCATCATATGGAGTATTATTTCTTATTGAAGACTATTGGAGGTATCCCCCTAGAAGTGACATATTATTATCAAGTATTTGTAAAATGTTTTTTGTTATATTCTTCTATTGTGCAAGTTGTTTCATTACAATCTATATAAGGAGGTGTATCACCAATTGTAAGTTCAACAAGATCCATGAGATTGTTGTTTGTTTGTGTTTTTAGTATTTAAGTGGATAGTGTTTATTTTTTCCCAACACAATATTTTAGCATGTCAATATGCAATATGGATATTTGATATATAATGTATGTTAGGAATGGTTTGATTCATAGATACAAGTGATCAATCTTAGCTTGGAGATGTGTTTAAAATTAAGCCCTATATGCGAGAACTAAGTAATATAGCAATTGTGTGACTAATAGATTACTCTATATTATGCAAGATTCAAACATGAAACAAGTAACTTTAATGCATAGGAACCTAAAATGAATGCATAAAGTATGAGAATGAACACTGGTTGCTAGAGAACCTATTAAACACATATTGTTCCTTACGATTTTCTTGGATGTTGCAACTAAGTTCTAAGGTTGGTCATCATGCCTATCACCCCAATTCAATCCATATAAAAGCATGCATTATGTATCATATGAATATCATTATGTTGTGACAACTGCAAGGTAATGACAGTACATCATCATATAATTTATAAGAAAATAGGCTTGGTTGTATGGGCTCCCTCTCATTTACTCACAAGAGCAGTTATAAATGTTGAATGTAAGGGAGTTGAATGTTTTAATGAATTTTCAAAGTTTACTTGGCTTTACATTTACCCCACATTCAACACTCTTATTTTGCTTCATTTTTTTGTTAAACTTGTGTAGGTTAATGCATGTCCACTTCTTGTCAAAGAAAACAAAATGATTGAGACATTGGGAGATATTTGTCTAGTATTTTTAATTAAAGGTTTCTTATGTAGATATAATGCTTTGAATGAAGAAAGAACGAAATAAAACTTTATGAATTCCTTTTTTATTCTCATTTTTTAACATTCTTATTATGATAAAATTTCTATATTTAAAATCATGATTTTTCTTATCCCTTAAATCAAACAACCTTTTTTTTTTTAAAAAAGGGGTAAAAATTTATTGAATCAACCAGCAAAGTACAAAAAGCAGGGGCCAGGAGCCCGAAAGAGAAAACAACACCAGCAGAAAAACCCCCAAAAGGGGCACAACTAACTATTCATATCATCCTTGACCAGACTCTCAAGATCCAAAGCACACTCTGGAGGCAGGTGAGTCCAATCTCCCATCCTCCATCCCTCTCCACGATCAGAAGCCCACTTAGCCAGACAATCAGCAGTCTTATTCCACTCACGAGGAACATAGCAAAAAGAGACAACATCCAAAGAGGTGCTCAACCTAAGGATCTGTCTACCCACCACTGCCAGATGCCAATCCACATCTTCCATCCGTTGCAAATTCAGCATATCCACCACCACCTAAGAGTCAGACTCGCAGATAATCTTGCTCCATCCGAGAGCACAACCTCTTTCAAGAGCCACTAGGACAGCAAGTGCCTCCATGTAATTATTGGTTTGAATTCCTTTATATTCAGAGAAAAAGAAAATAACCTTACCAGAGCTGTCCCTACCAATTCCTCCAACCCCAGCATGCCCGGGATTTCCCCTAGAGGACCCATCAGTATTGATCTTGAGAGTCCCACTAGGGGGGGGGACCACTTTCCTTCCCTACAAACCTTCCTTTTAGCTTTCCTGCTTCTGGTCTGTTGTTTCTTCCAAGGAGCACCACTAGGATCAGCACCTAGAATATTCAACTTTTGAACCACTCGCACATCTCCAGGAGCAATATCCTCCGAGAGATCACACTTCGCAGCAAGAGTCTCCTGTAGCATATTTATTACTTGCAGCCACACCTGTTGCACCCTCTTTGGCTTATCCTGGAAGATCCTACGATTCCTTTCCAACCACACCTGCCAGATAATAAATCCTGGACCAATATCCCAAGCCACCTCCAGAAAGGAAGTCTTAGAAGGGGGTCTACCAAGACTGTTCCAAAACTCAACCAGAGAGTGAGGATGAATACAAGCATGCTCCCAAGCTTCCCACCACCAGTGCCAAATAACCCTGGTGAAAGAACATTGGAAAAAGAGGTGCGAACTATTTTCTTCACTTTGATTACATAAAGTGCAGATAGAAGGCCCATGAAAGCCCCTCTTCTGGAGATTCTCCCAGGTAAGACATCTATTCTGAACCACAAGCCATAAGAAGAAATTGCACTTGGGCCAAGCCGACTTATTCCAAACTTGTTTCCACCATGATATGTCAATCCTGTCAAAATTTTGTCTTTCCAATTCTTGATAGCCTGAGGCAACTGAAAACTTCCCTTTTGGATTGGGACCCCAGGCGAGGGTATCAGCTCCTCTTAAAGAGTTACACGCTCTGCCAACAAGAATCCTAACAAGAGTCTCCCTCTCTCCCTCAGAACCCCCAGGGGGCCATTCTTGGGGTTCTTTCCATCTGGCAACCTCGCCCCTTCCCACTCTTAAAAACACCTTAAAATCCTCGACCTTACTCCATCCCGCTGCAAGGAAACTATCACATAAAGGTTGAAGGTGGGGGTATTGAGATAGAATAGGAGGAAATCCATCCCAAGAATCCTCCCAAAATAGGGCATCCGAACCGCTATTGCAAATCCAGAAAAGACCATTTTTAACTAACTACGCCCCTTTCTTCAAAGTCTCCCAAATCATGGACCCTCTTCCAGCCAGGCTGTACCTTGGTACCTCTTTCCCATTCACCCCACCAAGATACTTAACATTAAGGATTTTATCCCAACCTTGATCTTGGCTTATGCACCATCTCCAAAATAGCTTAGCAGCAAGAGCCCAACCGTTCAAGCTTGTTTTCCTCAAACCAAGGCCACCATCCTGCTTTGATCTGCAAACACAATCCCATTTGACCAAACTCCATTTTGCAGAAAGAAAATTACCTGTCCATAAAAATTGTCTGGATAGGGCATCAAAGTCCTTAATGAAACCAGCAGGGGCTGACTGCACAAGACACCTGTAGATCGGGAGAGCTTGGATCACAGACTTCAAAAGAGTCATCCTACCAGCAGTTGAGAGCCATCGGTGAGTCCAATGACTCACCTTGCTTCGAAGCTTATCCAAAATCTCTTGCCATACACCCCTTGATAACTTTTGGTCTGAAAGAGGGATGCCAAGATACACTAAAGGAAGCGTTCCAATTTGAAACCTCAAGATATGTGCAATCCGAACTTGAATAGAAGCGGGGGTATTGAAGAAGAAAATTTGTGACTTTTCTTCATTAATCTTCTGTCCTGAGGCTTTCACATAAATATCCAAGGCTCTTCGGAAGCTAGCTGCCTCCTGAATTCTTGCAGCACCCATCAAAGACGTATCATCCACAAATTGGAGGTGAGAAGAAGGAGGAATGCCATGCCCCCACTTCCAACCTTGAATCCCTCCCTGACTAACTTGAGACTTGATAAGTCTTCCCAATCCTTCTGCCATCAGGATGAAAAGGTAAGGGGAGAGGGGATCCCCTTGCCTAAGGCCTCTGGCCGCGCCGAATAAGTCAGAAGGTTCACCATTAATCAGGACAGCATAAGAAGGTGAAGTGATGCAGCTCATAACCCAGCTGATCCACTCCTGACCAAAACCAAAGGCCTGTAAAACTTTCTGCAAAAAACTCCATCTGACCCTATCATAAGCTTTGGCCATGTCCAACTTTATGAACATAGCTTTTTCCTTGGAGGCAGCCATAGAGTGCATAGCTTCAGCCGCTATGATAACCCCATCCAAAATTTGTCGTCCTGTAACAAAGCCCCCTTGCTCCTCGGATATTAGGTTATTGAGCCATGGCTTTAACCGTTCAGCTATCACTTTTGTAATTATTTTGTACATCACATTGCACAAAGCAATAGGTCTAAAGAAATTAAGGGAGTTAGCTCCTTCCTTCTTTGGGATGAGAGCCAGGAAAGTTGCATTCAAAGCCTTCAGCATCTGCTTGTTGTGAAAGGATTCTTGCACCACTTCAAAGAGGTCCATCTTGACAATCTCCCAAAAGGCTTGAAAAAACTCTATAGGAAAACCATCTGGTCCCGGGGCTTTACCCTTTTTCATTCCAAACACAACAAGTTCTATCTCAGATAGAGTAATGGGCTTAATGAGAGCCTCATTCATTTCAGGAGTGACTAAGGAGGGAATGCAAGCCAGAACCAAATCCTCCTCAACCCTAGCCAGATCAGAGTCTTCTGAAAACAAACTCCCAAAAAATCTAGTAGCCTCCAAAGCAATCTCCCTATGAGAGGAAAGCAGAATCCCTTCAGCCGTCATGAGAGAATTGAGAACGCTCCCCTGTCTTCTGTCCTTCACAGTGTTATGGAAGAACTTTGTATTTTTGTCCCCTTCCTGGAGCCAATCAATTCGAGCTTTTTGCTTCCAGTAGATCTCTTCACGGAGCTCCCATTCCTCTAGATTCTTTACTGCTGCAGCTTCTTCTCTATATAGCCCATCAGACAAGCCCTGTTCTCTGATTTGGCGAGTAATATAGTCCACCCTCCGCTGTGCTTCTCCCTTCGCTCCAAAGAGATTTCCAAAGCATTCTCTGTTCCACCTTTTCAGCTTAAACTTAACATATTGTAGTTGCTTGACAAAAGAAAACATAGCGGTGCCATAAGCAGGCTTCCCTTCCCTCCACCAAGCAATGATATAATCCTGAAGAGAAGCATCCCGCAACCACATAAGCTGAAACTTAAAGGATGGATTCTTTGTCCTCTGAAACTTAGAAGCAGACAAAAGAATTGGCCAGTGATCTGAGCCCCTCCAGTCCAAAATTTCTGAACTAGTGATCCAACTGTCTGCTATCCAATAACAAGAAACCAGAAACCTATCTAATCTTTCCGCTATTGCTTCCGCCCCACATCTCCTATTGTTCCAAGTGAACAACCCATTGGAAGGTGTGATGTCCACCACCCTCAAGCTTTCAATGTTACTTCTTAAAAGGCCTGCCGAGGGATCGAGCTTGGGATTACCTCCCCGCTTCTCTTCCAAACTTAAGACAGCGTTGAAATCTCCTGCCAAAATCCAAGGGAATAGAGGGGCAAGAGAGCGGACATAGCCTATATGTGACCAAAGCAAAGTTTTTCCAATAAAATCAATCGGAGCATAAACATTAGTGAAGAGAAGAATCTCACCAGTTACACAACACGTGGCCACCAAGGAAATAGCAGATTTGCTAGAGACCCACCACAGCGGGACCAGTTTGCGAGGATCCCATAAAAGAGCCAACCCCCCAGAACATCCTTGAGCGCCAATGCACTGGCAAAGACATCTCGGCCAAATCTTAGCGGCCGTATCATGCATCCTATCAATGGATAACTTAGTTTCCTGAATAAAAACCACCTCAGGCGAATGAGACTTAATCAAATCCCGAATAGCTTTTTGTCTAGGGATGCTATTCAACCCCCTTACATTCCATGAAAGAACAATCATTTCTGATGAAGAGGGAAGTGGGAATCAATGGTCTTCACAGAACCAGACTCCACTAAAGTCTCTCCCACTAATTTCACCTTTTCCTGGTCTTTCTTTCTTCCCACCTTAAGAGTCTTCTCTGGGGTGTCTTTTCTAATGGTTTTTTGATGAATACCTAAAAAGGAGGGGGAACCCTTGCTTTTGCTCTCCTCCTGCCGAACATTACCAAAGCAAGCCTTGGTTCGGGCATGAGCAAAAATCTCCTATAGTTCCGTGGCTCCACTGGTTTCCAACTCCTCAACAGGTCTCACAAAAGTAGTTGTGTCCATCAGTACACCAAGCTCTCCCTCCTGTGGATCGATCAGAGCAACATTGTTCTCTTCCCCACCTATTTCCTTTGCTTCCAAGAGCTCGTGGCTAACCGGCATGTTAGCAATGGCTCCATCAAACTGTTCCAAGTCATCCAACCCATCAAACCTATTGAAAACCTCATATGTTTGTCTATCCTTAAAGGTCCTCTTTTGGCTGCGACCCTTGTTATGCCCTCGTACAGGGATAAAGCCCTCCGTGTCCTCCCTCATAGGAGCCTTCCCTTTATCTTGGGTGTGAGGAGCACCAGCCGGCCCTGTTTTTGAATTCTTTGTAAGTTTTGATTTGGGGCACACCCTCTGCAAATGTCCATATTCATGACAAAGGCGACAACGAAACGGTAACGTTTCATAGTCAAGTTGCTGAATCCATGAACTTGACCCCAACCGAATTTCGATAGAATCAGGCAAGGGCTTATTCAAATCAATTTCGACACATACCCGGGCATAGGTAATTACCTTCTTCTCCATAGTTTGTCTCGAAGGACCAACTGGTTTTCCAAGCTGACTTGCAACTAAACTAAAAATGTCCTCCCTCCAGAATTCTAAAGGAAGCCATGGTAATCTCACCCAGACCGGAACCCGCGAAGGAAGCTCTTCTGTGGGATTGAATCCCACGTGCCAAGGTTTAATGAAGAGACCCACTTGATTGTAGAAATAGGGCCCTCCTTTGAAAACTTTATTCCTGTCTGACATGCAAGAGAAGACCACTTGAAAATAGCCATTGGCTGCCAGCAGAACATCCATATCCCCCTCCGGAGACCAGGTACGCCGAGCCCATGATTCCAAAAAAGACAAGGATACCCGAATCCCTAGAAACTTACAGATCAGAGCATGCTTTGATAAATAGTTGATATCATCCACAATAGCTTCAGGTTGGATCTCCACAACCGGCCGATTATCACTCTTGGCAAGGCACCCATTCACCTTTGAGGGCCTAAAACCTCCAGACAGATATGAGGATTCTCCCATGCCTGTTCCCGACTCACCAAAAATAGGGTTTGTATGCAATAATACCGAAGGATTGCTCCCTGCCACCGCATCCTTGAAAGACAACCCCTTACCACCAGGGGAACTCCCATTTGGAGCCATGCAAGGCCAAAGACAATAAAAAACCCCAGAAATCCCCACAACCCAAAACGCACCAGAGAAGATCACAGGAAATAAAACCCAGCCACCCTCCACCGAGTTTCAAACCCCACAATAAACCGTAGCCCCCCACAGATGCGAGAACACCCCTCAATCACCGCATGCAGAGCTCAAAACGCGCAGGTTGAAGCAGAAAAACGCATACAAAAAGCACCGGAAACCAACAAAAAATGTGGCCACCCAAGCCACGGGCCCTGCGCACCAGAACCCCCCTCCGATCAGTCACCAGCAATGAAGACACAAAGCACCAGGCGCAGCTAGGGCAGAGAGACCCTAGCCTGCGCGCGCGCCTTCACCAGTCCGCAGCAACGCCATCCTCCGTTCAGCTTTCTAAATCAAACAACCTTAGTATAATATTTTATAAGAATTTCTAAATTTAAAATAATCTTAAATGATGATCTCTCAAAAAAATACAATTTGGTAATTTTCAAAACGAAACTTAATTAGTGCATAAAATCAACATAATATTGTAATAAATTTAAGCCCAAACGGGTAGTAGAGTTGGCTTAGGCAATGGGTTTGCTCCCCATTGGTCTCAGGTTCGACTCCACTCCTGGGCTTAAGAAGTGGGACTTCTTGTGGGCAGGAGATCTCACCCGCAGGGGACTAGTCACCCTAGCTCGCCTCAAGTACCCAAGGTAAGGGCTACTGGGCCGCTGGGCTAGGTCATGAGGACACCCTTGTAGTATAAAAAAATATATATATTGCAATAAATTTAATCTTATAATTGATTATTTATTTATTATTATTAATGTATTAGTAGTTTTGATTACTAACATGGAGCTTTTTAGCTTGGCTAAAATTGAGTGAAGTCACAAATGAGGGAGCTCATTCTCAACATGAATGCACACTATTAATATGAATAACTTACGAGATTGGTAGCCCAACAGGGGCACAAAGGCCACAAGCACACTAGCCAGTGAAGGTTTGGAGCACAGATTCAACAACATGAATGCCAACAACTTTAACACAAATGTTTAAACCCACAAGTACAATGGATCAACTAGGGCACAATGCTCGTGATCACAATGGCTCAACAAGGGTTTTGAACCTTGGTGGCCACAACAACAATGTCGTGATTTAATCATCACACTATGCCATGTATGACCTTATAATTGATTAGTTTTATAACTATTAATTTATATTTTATTAAATAACTATTAATTTTTATTATTTAAATGTCTTCAATTAGTAGTTATTAATTCACTTAAATTTGGATACACTTATTTTATTAGAAAAGAAAACAATGTCTATTATTAGAAAATTGAAATACTAAACTCATAATTATTTTTAATGATCAAATATATATTTTTTCTACACGTGAGAGAAAAACAATGCAATGTCTATCCAAGATAATGACAATCTTTGTGTAAGAAATATTTGTAGGACATGGACAAAGGAGGTGGTTGTTGAAAATTAAAAGGACAATGGAATTGAAAATTTGAATAAATTACTTCAACCAAACTCAATCCCTATCACCAAACTCATAAATCCTTGTCAAGAAAATACCCCACTCAAATTTCAATCAATAGAAGACACTTACTAATAAACAACCAAAAAAAAAAATTACTAATGAAAATTTTCAATTGCAAGCATTGAAGTAACATAAAACTAAAATAAATATATTTAATCATATTATCATTACTACAACATATATTCCCAATAAAGTATCAATTAAAATTTTCACTATCACTTTGATAAGCAATAAATTGAATTCAATTCAATTGAAATTGGCATATTCATTATGCAAAAGTTTTATACATTCAGACACAATCTTCACTATTCTCCTCACTCCAACTTTTTATTACTCATCAACCCTTTTTTCACAATCATATGAAATCCCCACTCAAGACAATTAAAATAAAATAAACAATGTATCAATAAAATAAAATAAAATATTTTTAATTAAAAATAAAATTCATATATTTATGTTCTAAATAAAATAATTGTTAATTAAGTAAAATAACTTAAAATTAATATTTCTCCACCTTTCTAAATAAATAATTTAAAATATCTATATATAATTTATAAACAAATGTGATTTTGATAGGGAAAGAATGTCCATAATAAAATTTTCAATACATGCTACATTCTTTTCCCCTTTAAAAACATAAAGCAACTTGTTTCACTAATGTAATACAATCTGTTTTATAAAAAATAATTTTAATTTATATTTTAATTTATTAATTAAAAATTGAAATAAATAAACTACTATGATACTCTTACTCTGATAAGAGTCTTAAAATAGTCAAGATCATTACCTGCAACTAAAGGTACATTTACCAAAATATTATTCCCCCAAAAAACTCCCCATGACCAGTTCTGACTCAGCTCCAAGCCCATTTGTTTGGTAGAAGGTTGGTCTCTGCACAATCTACTCCCCGTGACCGGAAAAACTTGTATTGCGTATAATCTACTCATGTTTATTCAATAAAATAAAACTTAAAAAGAACCGACATTTTCTCAACCGTCGCTGTCATTGATGCGGTAGCCATGTTTTCTTTACATTCTAGCCATTCATTATGCCAGAACATTCACCCGAATCTCTGCAGGGAACCGAAACTTTTTTCCTACAGGAGTAAAGCTACCGACCTTTTTTATTGAGATCCCAAAAATCTTAGATTCATAACTGTGTTCACAAATTCATTTTTATTCTAAAGGAGTAAAGCTACCTTTTATATTGAGCTCCCAAAAATCTTAGATTATAACTGTGTTCACAAATTCATTTCGTCCAATAATCACAATATACTACTTAGTAAGATAATACTTTTTCACCAAGACATTGGTGGACAAGTCTCTGTTATGCAATTTTTAATGTCTTATTTAATGATTTTGCTGTGTTTGTGGGTGACGAAGATTTTAGTATATTGGGACAAAAAAAAGTTGTCCAGTTACAGACGAATTTTGTGATTACAAAACTGTTGGTGGATTCTTCCATCTGTGGGCGGTGAGTTTGCCATCATCGTCATCCCACCAGACAAATAGTTACCCTGATGTTATTATTTATATACGGGCATCCCAAGCTTTCAGTGCTGAATAAATTCTGATTTTTTGAAGGGAATTGTCCTTTTATATTGTATGGTTATAAATCCACATGAGCACTGGTTGGATCTTGATGATTGCGTTTGTTCTGTCTCGGCTTTTACGTATAAGACTCCGCTGGATTGTGTGAAAAGTTATTGTGTAGGGATGGAGACGTGTGGTGCAGTTTTTGATGAGGAAAATCAAACTCTTGTTTCCGAGAGCAGTAAAATACAGCACAAAAGAATGAATAGGAAAATTGGAAACTTTTCTTGTACCACATTCAACATTCTCGCACCAATATACAAGCGCATCAATGGTGAGGTGAGATCTGATCTGGAATTATTTTCATGTTTGTGCATGGACATGCTTTTTGTTCTGGGTTGCTATTGTTTTCATGTTTTAAAAATGGGTATGGATGCATTTTTTGTGAATCGATTGTTTCGATATCTATGAAATGGGTTTGAGTGTTTTCTTTTTTTCAGGTATACTTTGTTCTCATATGTAAAATGGGTATTAATGTCTTTTCTGGATCGATTTTATTTTCATATTTGTTAAATGGGCAGGATTGTATTTTTTCTAAGTTGATGATGTATGCATATATGTACAATGTTTAGGAATGTACTTTGTCTGGGTCGCTTCAGTTTTTATGTTTGGGAAATGGGTACGAATGCATATTTTCTGTGTGGCTTCTGTTTCCATAGAATTGACATTAATATATATTTTTCCCGGGCCGCTTTTGTTTGGATTATTAATACATGGGATTTTGTGGCGCTGTGTATCATCTGCGGCAGATGAATGCTTTTCTTAATGCTCACTTCCCTTGGCAACAGAGCATCTCTATATTGTTGGCAATGTAGAATTTTTGGTACTTGATGGGAAGAAAGTGCCTTTTGCTTGGTTTCCTACAAATATGCTTGTGTAATTTTAGTTTCCATTTTGGAACTCATTTGAACTAAATCTTTGATTGTCATTGACTTCTACAGAGCTGCCGGGAAAGCCAGTTCAGGGAACATTGGTGGAACCGCAATAAAGGAATACTTGACATGCTTCTGAAAAAAGAATCATCTGTCATTTGTTTGCAGGTAGGTGATTATTATAGCGCAGTTAGCTATTAGCAGTCATTGCAATTAGGGCATTTTACTGCCACACGATATAGGGATTTTTAACTGCCAGGCAATTCTAGGGTTTGGCTTCAGACGAAGATCAGGGCATTTTGTTTGAAGCTGATTTAGTTCTAAATTCTTTTGCCTCTTTTGTTGACTATTAGGAGTTCTGGGTTGGAAATGAGGAGCTAGTTGAGATGTATGACCACGACTTGAGGAATAAAGGCTATGAAATTTATAAACTTTGTCGTCCCAAGCACTGTGGAGATGGTAATTCTTGTTTCATTTCTTGCTTTGTTCGGTATGCTTAATTTTCCCAGGTTTAAAATCTTCAGTTTTGCTGGGTGTTGGATATTTGTGTAATTAGCATTTTGAAACTGAGATGTGTAAGTTGGTAGACAAACAACGAGGTAGTAAGGTTACTGGTAGGATTCAGTCCCTAAAAACACTTTTGGACGTTATTATTCTATTTTTTCTTTCCCCCCTAAACATTGTCCTCACCTGATTTATATTTAAGCGCCGTATAATGGATGTGCTAGATGATCCTGTTTGGACATGATTTACTTGACCTGCCACTATAGCCAGGTATCTTCATGGTGATTACTTAGAAGGAGCACATGCATTGTAACAGTCACAACTTCTTAATAAGTGTATCAGTCACAACTTCCTATTGAGTGTATTAGATTTTTCAAACCGTGAACTCATAGTCTGGAGGCTACCCACAATTATACCTATAATTTGTGGTAGTCAAAACTGGTCACTGTAGTTAGTAGTCTATTAGGTATTAATGATAATAAGTTTCCACAATCCATATCATAAGTCTATATAGCTTCTGGATTTGATTGTGTGCAAAGTTTTTAGCATCAACATTTCGGATCACACTACATGATCCATCATCAGGATGAAAGAATCACACTTCATCCTGATGATGGATCATGTAGTGTGATCTGAAACATTGATGCTAAAAACTTTGCACACAATCGAATCCAGAAGCTATATAGACCTATTAGGTATTGTTTACAAACCATGAGAAAGATTCTCTACAAATCACAGGAAAGATTGCTTAGAAGAACATTGAACAATGGTGTGTTTGTTAACTTTCAATAAGCTTTAGATAGGCCATTCCAATAATTCCAAAGTAGGTTCTGCATTTGACAGAATGAATCTCTGGCCTAGTTGAATTTGATAAAGATTATACCAAAACAATCCACCTCAGTACTTGTCTCTCAACTTACTGTTGATTTGGAATTTGGATAAGTACAGGTCTGTAATTGGTTCTGTTTTCTCTCCTGTTTCACTGAAGTTGCATGTTACCTTGGTTATGTATTTAGTTGTCACTGTAGATAAAAAAATTCTTCACTTCATCATTTTGTTATTACTTATTTGTTTTATGACATGATGTCTTGAACATGACAATAAACTTATGTGACTATTCCCAGTACTTCTGCATGGTTCAGATAGGTTCAGTGTCACTTTGTAAGCTATGGTGTTTTGAAATCTAATAACTTATCCATGTTATTTGCAAATTCTTCTCTCCATTGTCAACATCGCAATTCTCATCTCTATAAAGGTATTTTCCTCTTTAGAGGCTTTCTGCATTATAAAACTGAAATATTTGATCTTTTGGCAGGTCTTCTCACTGCAGTCAAAAAGGATCATTTCAGACTAGTAAAGTATCAGGAATTGCAATTGAATGGAGATCGTGTAGCCCAGCTATTACATGTTCAGTCTGTGATTCCATTTCGTCGAAGGCAAAGTGGGAATATTCAGCAAGAAACTCTTGTTGTCAACACACACTTGATGTTTCCTCATAATTCAGATATTTGCCTACTTCGGCTCCGCCAGGTCTTTTTCCTTTTCCTCTTCTTAGTTGTTTTTCTACTTATATGTAGACATTAAATTTTCATCACAAGAACAGTTCTGATTTCCTTATTTACAGTGTCTATTGTTGTTTCTTACTTTTGGAGCTTCTCATATTTTTTCATTATCATGTAAGTCAGGAATCAAATTTCAGAAAACTGTTATGTTTAACAGGTATATAAGATCCTGGAGCACTTGGAAGCCTACAAGGTAGAAAACGGGCTCCCCACTGTCCCAATAATTCTATGTGGGTAAGCCCTATACTCTGTTTCATCGTGTTTGAAGTCTTGGATTTTTGAAGACTTTGCTTTTCTAAATATTGTGCACTATTCAGAGATTGGAATGGAAGCAAACGTGGACATGTCTACAAATTTCTACGCTCTCAAGGCTTTGTTTCATCCTACGATGCTGTGCACCATTACACAGACAGTGATGCAGATGCTCATAAGGTCAGTATAGTATATATCTATATGCCAGATTTTTCATTTATTTTATTTCTCCCTTTGCATCAATTTGAGAAGAAACTTACTGTGTACAGATTCTGCATTGTCACTTAATGATTCATTTGGGTTTCATACAGTGGGTTAGCCATCGCAATCATCGTGGAAATATCTGTGGAGTGGATTTCATCTGGCTTCTTAATCCTAACAATTATCGCAAGTCTTTGAAGACCAGCTGGAATGAAGCTGTATTTGGAATTGTAAAGGTTGTTTCTAGATAGGAACCTTGAAATTGAGTGCAATTTGTGGTTGTTAAACGGTCATTTTGCTGCAAATGCAAAACATCTATTAAAAAAAAAGTGGAAATAGGCGTCAAATTTACTAGTATCATATTAGTAGTAGTAGTACTCCTGGAAAGAATGATTTCCTTTGAACCTTTTTGCTTTTTGTCTTATATGTGGATGAGAGGTAGGCATCTCTTGAAAGCCACATATATACCTTCATAATGCCTATTCTAATTTATTCTAATTTGTTCTGATTGCAGTCTAAATTGTGTGAGGCTGGTTTGAAAGATAGAGATGCATTCTGCCACTTCAAGTCTGAGAACAGTTCTGTTGATTATGTAAAATTCCCCGACTTCAATGAAGTTCTGCATCAGGCAGGTTTACTTTTGTGTTCTGAAATTAGTATGGATGTTTGGATGTCTAATCTTTTGAACTGGTCATGACTCATTTTGCTTGTTTACTTTAGTTCTAGTGTGTCTAATTTTGTGTGATTACAATCTTTGTTCCAAAAATATTCTCCAGCTTATCTACGGTCTTAGTACTAAAGAAATTGAGGACTTGTGGGCAGCAGTTGATATCGATAGCAAAGGATTTGTTGATTATGAGGAATTTGAGGCAAGCACAACTGTTTGCTTTTCTCTTTCATTACAAATGCAAAGAAGTTAGTCTTTCACATGATATAATTGAGAAGTCTATAGCATATGTTTCTTATTTTGGGCTGTTTTTATATTACAGAGAGTATTATTGGGATTCCCTGCAAAGCAGTCAGCTGCTCAACTGTTAGTTGAAATCGACAGGAAGCTGCAGGATGTGGAAAATCTGCAAGAATCGGCATTTGGTTTTGATGTTAAGAAAGCATTTCTATTTCCTCCAGAGGTGGAGAAGGGAACGTGGCCTGACGATTATGTTCTATCTGATCATGCTCCCTTAACTGTTGAGTTCGCTCCAGTCAGGTTACCAAGGACACATGAGTCTGTGTGTTAATTCTTTACCACCGATGCTAACAACAATGTTAACTGTTGTATACAGAAGATAGCATATGACCAGATTATAATAAATACAGTTGCCTTGGATCTGAATATAATGTTCTTGTGGGGGATATTGAAAGTGTCATGACCTACTTTTAAGGTCTTGTACCATAGTTTCAACATGTGGAAAGATCTACCTGTAAATTACACTGATTCTTTACACAACTTGTTGCATTCGTTATGCAGCTATTGGAAATTGGTATTGGATGTCCAAGAAATCGAAATTAATATCTTATAGTAATGGGATGATTTTTTTATATTGATGGGGTTGTAAACTTGTAAGGTGTATGCATAATTGCAGTGCTGAAATGCAGCTCTCTAACCCTTAATCTTGTTTTCCTTATAGGGATAACATTGTTCTTTTGTTGGTGTAATCATTTAATTGTACTTTTTAAAATTAAGTTAACTTAGATAATTTATTTTTACTATTTAGGTAGGATAAGATAAGTGCATACAAGTCACTTTCATGGGATTATGTATTTAATCAACCTCTTGGATTTCAAAATTTAAAAGTTATTCCTTGTTTTTTAGTTTTCAACCTTTTCATCATCTGTGTCAGATTTGAAAATTGTAAGGCTATATATTGTAGCTCTCTTTCCATTGAATAAGTAATTTCGATATTAGTCTTATAATATTAAATATCAATTTTTTCAAATTCATGTTTTGTCATTAGCTATTAAACATTTGATTTTTGGTAGAATTCTTGTTTATGAAAAATTAAATGCTTAAGGCTAGCCACTTAAAGGATTTAAGATTAAAAATCAATTGGTTCTTTTGAAATTTTGAGTATGTTTTTCTCTTGCATCAAATGATGATCTAAAAAATTAGAAAACTTGAAAGAAATGTTCAATACCCAAGATATTGAGAGGGGGTGGGGGTTTAAACTTATTGAACAAACACCATCCAATTACTCCAATGCATATAACAGTAAGAATAAGAAAGAGCATTAGCAGGACATAAAAGCACGTAACACATGAACAACAAGATTTTTACGTGGAAAACCCAAAATGGGAAAAACTACGGTGATGATTAGTTCACAATATAGTATAACCGGATATAAGATATTACAAAGGGTGGCTCACTGCCCAAGATACAATACAATAAATGGCTTACAACCAAAATATGAATTGATAAAGTTACACCTAACAATTGTTGATTTAGTTCTTTAGATGTTCAGTAAACTGACTTTACACACTTCATCATCTTCGCATACTTATCTGTCCACTTTCACACACTCAATCTCAAAACTATCTAATATATATATTTGATTCATCTGCAAGCATCAATTAGGTCAACCTAATTAGATGCAACCCTTATTCACCAAAAAGATTAACTGTTGGCTTCAACCTTGTACAATTTTTTTCCAAAAACAATTCAAGCGTGTAGAATGCTACAACATGTCGGCATGGACCTAAGATAGGTAACACATACATCCGCAACACAAAATTAACTCATTATAACATCAGTTATTCATTAGGTCAGCCAAAGATAGACCTAATAACAAAATACAACAATAGAATGATGCCAACTTGTCATACGAGCACCTGTGCACAAGAAATTTTGAACATACAAACTTCTAACAACCAAAAACAATTTCCCAAAACTGCAAGTAATGATATTCATTAGCGGAGGATTGCGGACCAAAATACCAAAGGATAATAATTGTCATACCGGTTCAAACTTGAACTTGCTGTTGCAACTCATATAACATGGTGACATCAATGACAACACAAAAGTTGCATAATGAGATGTTCTTCATTCTTCCAACAATCTCCCCCTTTGTCATTGATGGCAACATGTGCCAAAAGAATGTACAAACCTCCTATGTGCAACACACTCTCCCCTTTTCTCTTCATGACCTTCTCTCCCCCTTTAACATCAAGGACAAAGGGTGGTCCAAAAATATGAAAACTAAAAAAGCACTACCCAAAGGAAGGTGAGCCTTGAAGCCCCTTGAGAATACCTTGCCAAGTTGTCTTTCCATTCTCCCAACTCTTCTTAGCAGATATCAACATTTTGTTCATAGATTCTAATTCCATCAGGCTTTCTTCTGCATCATCCAGAGTACATAGAGTCAGATTAATCTTTTCTAAATTTTCTGCATTTGCCAAAGCATTGGCCACCAGAGTGTACTCCATTCTCACAAGGTCACCTAGCCGACCGAATCTTCTGATGATGTCTTCCTTTTGCTTCTGTAGAATAAAGAATTTCTCTCTGTGAGCAATGATAACATTCTAGGTTGTCCTTTCTTTGTCTTTGGATGTACTGTATGTATTGGAAATAGCTGTCAATTGGGACTCAATGGAGTCCATGAGATCTTTGATACTTTGTGTGGCATCCGACCACTTTATGTAGTAAGCAAATACAATATTTGCTTAAGACTCACAAGCTTGCACAACTTTAAAACTCTTTTCAACATTGTTGCGTCCCAGAGCACACTTATCATCTAGTCCCAAAAGCCTTTTCTCTGCCATTTTCTCCTCAATTTCTTGCCTTGTCTTCTCACCAAGTCTGAAGGCATACTCCTTGAAGGAGTCCAATAGAAGTTTCAAATTTTCTACCAGAGTGAGAGATGTATCACTTGATATACCGGGGGTGGCCTCCTGCAAAGTTTTAAGGGCATCATCAATAAGCTCTATCCCCTTTTGATGTGTTTCCAAAATTTATTTTCTTCCAGATGCATGCAATGCATCCCCTAACACCAACTTGTGAATGGGAGAAATTTTGTCCAAATCCACACTACCTTGAACCATGGGGAGTTGCAGAAGTTCTGGAGGAATTACCGACTGTAATCTAATTTGCTTGGATAACAAGCCTTTTAACACATCATTGTCAGAGGAGGATTCTCCGGAGGACCTTTGTGAATTCACAACCTGCCTTTGATCTTCTTCATTCTTCCAACAAGAAATACTAGATTGAAGGTTTTTATTTGTAAGTTCTTTTTGCAAATAATTTTGGATGATATTTGAAAGAAATATGAGCTCACCATTGAATTCACAATATTTAAGAAAAACAATTTCTTCTTTTATAGTGTTTAAATTGAACATTAGAATTTAGATACATAAGTGTTGGAAATAGGGAGGTGCATGCTAAATTCCATGGGTATCTAATTTTTCAGTGTATTCTAGATCAAATCTAACCTTTCCATTGCATCTAAAAGCTCCAAAAATTGTATTTTCATATAAATTTTGTCAAAATCAAGTTCATACAAATTTTAGTCAATGTTTTAAATTTGCAAAGCCATGTGACTCTATGTGGTCCATACTATGTAGATTTATAGAAAGAAAAAAAAAAGAGTTGCACAATGGTATTGTGCAGATTGATATTGATTTGCATAACCCATTAGACTTACCTACTAGTGGCTTCAACCAACAACTAGTAACAATTTTCATTTTGCCCACATCACTGACTAGTCTTGGTAGTGCCATGTCTTGCACTACCCCAATGGATTGAAATTGTGGTTTTTTGCCTCAATTTTTCGATAAACTAATATAATTTCAAATTTAAAACATATATTTTTTAGAAACAAGTGGCTAAAAAAAATCACAGGTGATATTGGCATCTTTTAGCATGGAGAATTTTTTTGAAGAATCTCAGAACAATTTTTTGTTAACATCAATAATTTCTTTCCTCTCAATTTGATCGCTCTCAATTAAGCTTTTGATTTTTGGTGCTAAATTTTAGAGGTCTCGCTCATATTCATTTTTGCTATTTTTTTGAGTTTTTTTTTTATGTGGACAAATTTTTTTAGAGTTTCGTAGTGGTGTAGATAGTTCTTAATTTTGGAATTTGGATTTAAAAAAAAAAATAGATTCTCATACATGATACCAAATAGTTCTTATTTTTGAAACTTTCAGGGTTCCATTTGGATTCACATGGTAATGTTTTTAGTGCATTTTTTTTTTAAATGTATTTTCTTTTTGTACTTCACATTAGTGGTCTTATTTATCTCATTTTGTGTCAAAAGGTTTCAATTTTTGTGTCTTATTGTTTACATTTGTAATACATTGAGATCACTATTGCTTCACTCATTTGATAAGTGACAACAAAGTGTCATCATCATATTTTGTTGGGAGGATAATCGATTGAGTGAATTTGGGAGAGTAATCTTGTGCTTTTGTTGAATTAAGTCTCTTGATTGGTCTATTGTGTGACTAAATTTGAAGAGTTAATAATGGGTATCAAAACACATCTTATTGTAATCAAATTGGATATATAGAACTATAAGTCCCTGGGAGATGAAATATTGACACATTTTAGATGGCTTCATATGCTGCCCCATTTTTATGGATTAGTTTTTGAAATCACATCCTTTTGGTAAAATATTGTATGGAAGAATAAAAATGAACATACATAAGATTAATTGGTTGTTATGTTAATATCGACATCTAGTTCACCATTGCTCAAATTGAGTGTCAATTTGACCTATAAACCAAAATTTTGGGAGACATTTGGAGACTCAAATGAATCTCTATTCTCAAAAGATCATGTTATAGATTGACCTACCTCACTTGATTTTTTCAGGCTGTATGATTATAAAACAGTTGAAGTGCTTAATGATTGGAAGAGCTTAAATGTTGAGATGACATAAGATTTCTCTTCAAGCTTTCTCCTATTATAAATATTTCAATTGAGAATTTGACTTCCTTGATTCCTAATCGAAATCCAGAGAGTTCATCTTCTTTATCTATGAGTTAGTGTATTGAGGTTGAGGACTCTTGTATTCTAGCATTGGGAAATTCATCTAATGTTCACACTCAAGCATCTTGTGTAGACATAATTTTTTGGATGAGTAGTGTATTCAAATGACATGCATTGAGATCTCATCTCCAACTGTTGTTTCTTTAAATTTTAATGTTACTTCCAATGATACTTCTAGTAGCTTTGCGAGATTAATACTTTTCTAATATTTTAGGGTTATTTTGTGAGTCCTATCTTGTAGACTTGAAAGACATTGTTGAGGATATTTGTAATATCACAACCAAACTTTTTATGCAAATATGTTTTTTTTTTACCTTCTACAAATACTTATTATTTGAGACAATAATATTGAATTCTAATGTTTAGATCATATTTTAAATAACTCAAATTTAATTCATTGTTCACACATTTTAATTAACAAATAATAAATAACATATATAACTCTTGATCGTTCTCCTATTACAAATAAAAATTGAATTACATTCAAATAATTTGTAACATTGACAATTACATCATCATTAAAACTTCATGTCCATACCAATTGGCAACAACTTGAACCAATACAATGTGATTGAAAATATATGATCAATAAAGCTCCAATTTGACCTATAAATGAGAACATTTTTCAACTAAAGGGGTTTCATCCTATGAATTTCAAAATCAAAGGGTTTTCATCCTTTGATCTCCATGTTCAAATACAAGTGCTCAATTAGTTATTGGATAAAAATTTGTATAAATTAATAGTGAAGCCTCCTGAATAGATGTGTTCACCCCTTTATATCCACCACAATAATAACTAGCACTTGCACCAAAAGGGATGCAAGGGTTACTTCAATAGAAAACTAAAAGAAAATCATGGCAAGTGTGACTTACCTCAAGATTCTGCTCAAATTGTGTCGTTTGTCAACAATGTCAATGAGGAAAAATGGACAAAATTTACAAGAAAAATTGAAACAACCCTTTCACAGCAAAATTCTGTTTTAAATTAAAAAAACCAAAACCAATCTCCCTACAACCATTGCTCTTGTGTATAAACGATAAGTATGCAATAAATTTTTCAGTGAAGGGAGGTAAATCCAAATGTGTGTTGTTTAACAATTATGAAAAAATATATTTTATCTAAGGGATTACCCACACCAAAAGCTTTGTTAATTTACAAGCAGGCTTTGGGGTACAAGTTCTTTGGTTACAATTCTCCTCCTATCAGTACAAACATCACAAAAGTAATCTTTCTAGGAATACCACAATTGATATGAAACCTTGGTTGAAGGATGAAGCTTACTTGAACTAACTATTGAATCAATTCCTATAAATACTTTGTCATAGATTTTAAATTGCCTTAGCACTTTCTGTCGTGGAGCTCAGTAGTTTGGCATAAATTGCCAATGTTCTGGTAGGAAATTTATATTGACTGATATTTGAGGATTTAAGCATAAAACAAAGAAATACACATCAATCAACAATTGCACACAATAAGACAACCATTGAGAAGGAAAAAATGGTGAACTTTATTAATAAAAGAAAGGTGTTCTAGTTACAACTTACAAATAGAGTATTATAATTGTTATTTCCAACCACAAGATTGAAAATTTGAGTTACAATATTGTAGAGAAATGACTGCAAGAAAGAAACTTTGTAATGTCCCCTTCTCAATCCTGATCTTCTCAGTGACCATTGGCCTTTTTCTGGAAACCCGAAGGCTAGTCGGAAGGTAAAATTAGGGTTTCCTATTTTTGAGGTTGTCTTTGCTCGGAGTTGGTGGATTCGATGGAAGATTCTTTTTGGGTTTTCAGAGAGCTTCGCAGTGGTATGTTCCTTTTGGCATTCAGAGCATTTTCTGGAATTTACTATTTTTAGTAAATTCTATTTTTGGCAGCTTTTCAGTTGGGTTCAGCTTGGTTGACTTCCTGCTTCAGTTTGGTCAGTTGACTTGCTCAGTATTGGCTTTAGGGCACTTTCGGAGAAATAAGTTAAGTCATTTAATTAAAAGTCATGTTTTAAATGTTATATTTTGACGTTGACCCCTTGGCCTAGTTGATTGACTTAATGTTGTGTTAAAAAGGTGGTCTTTTGAGGGTGGCGCCTTCATTAAGGATTATTTTAATTATTACTAAAGTCAAAGCAAGCTTATGATGGACGCATTTATCAAAGCATGGCATTTAATTAAAATATCAAATATTGAACCTTGAAGGAAAAGTACGCCATCCTTGAGGAGATTAGGGTTTTGGCTTGAAAGTGGATTTTAGGGTTTCGTGAAGTCAACTGGAAAATTATAAAAGGGAGGCTTCGAGCATCATTTCACATCTTTGGTCTACTATACTGTTATGCTGCCGGATTGGCTCTGGATTCGCTTTGAGGAATGAAGGCCTCCTAGCTCGGGCATCCCTTCTCGTTTGTAAGACAACGACTAGTGGTGATTCTTAGTTCAGTTTGTGAGTACTTTGGAGTTTGTGCATTGTAATCCGCATTTATCTTCTTAGGTTCAGTTTTGGCATGTTAGAAGTTTCTGGTTATTGCATGTTTGCTACACCAGATCCGTACTTTCTTTGTAAATCAAAAAAGACAAAAAAATGTGTTATGGGTATTGCATCATTCCATCTATTTAGCTTAGGCGACCTTGTATGCAAATTTGTGGAGTTTTAAGAGAAGATCCTAATTTTTAAATAAGAAATTGCCCCTGTCAGCTGGGCCATACTTCTCAGCTGTCTTGGAATTCGTGTCTTATATAAAGCTTGCATTTTAGGTCTGTTTCATGTTCTTAGTTTAGGTGCCTCCATCATATTTGTGCTTTGCATTTAGTATTATGTTATTTGAGTGAGTTTCAAGTGAGATCCGAGCTATTGTAGAATTCTTTATGCTGCTGGTTTTTATGAAGAAAACACAGGACTGTCAAACAGATTGAAGAAATCTGCATCTACGTTCTTGGACGGGTGTGAAAAGTCTCAAAGATTCAAGGAGGCATCATCGGGAATGGTCCAAGTGGAAAAGAGGTTGGATCTATTGTTGTTCTTCAACTTTTAGCTTCACTTATCAGCAGGGAATTCATTAATATTGTTGCAAAACTGTTATATGCTGATTCTCATTTGTAGCAAGATATCATCTCTCATTTTGTAAGCTGGCAGTAGTACTGACAGCCATTAGATTCATTCTTTATCAGATTGTAATAGTCTTCTTACTTTTGACAATTTATATTGTATTTATTTCACCTCCGCCCTATGGTAGCTACTTTCCCATCCTGGGTTAGCAAGCACATTCTGGGTGTCGAGAATTTCCTACTTTCCGCAATTCTTTCAAGCATTGTTATTATAATCACTCCGTCATATGGTCACCCCTCACTCCGCATTGGATTGGGTAGCACATACTTGACGTCGAGTTCCCTTTTTAGCATTTAGAGTAGAAGATCCTCTGACCAATGCTCGCCATCATCGGCGCCATACTGGTTAGAGTTGTTTCAGTACGTTTGGGTTTATCTTCTAACCTTAACGGGTACTTGATTATAATGTTGTGATCTGATAATTGAAAAAACGAAAAAAAATTGGCTCGGATTATTTCAAACTTCTCCAAAAGATTTTTGTAATGATGGAAATGCATGCTTGAAGCCCTTCAATGCAAGCACATGCCCCTTTCATCTCTTAAAACTTCTACAACGTGGGCAATCTTCCTGGAGCAAGTTGTAATGTGTAGAATCCAAGGAGAGTGTTGATCGTGTCCCATATATGAAGCTCTCTCCTTCAATGTAGTCAACAATAACCTAGCTAGAATATTTCCTCCTTTATATGCAATGTGCCATCTGATATGAGCAACATGGTGTTGAATTTTCCACCATGAGTGAAGTTGTGCCTCAATACAACCAACAAAATTAATATTAGCCTCAATTCAAAAAGAATAAAAGTGCATTATATATTTCAAGTTTGCAAAAGAAAGTCCAAACACAACAAAAAGATAAATCAATTAAAAAAATATAGCCTTGTCAAAAAATGCCTTAAACAAAGTGTTCAACATAGGCCTAAAATATGTATATTTAACCCTTGATTTCAAATTTAAGAAAGGTGATAAGCTCGGATTATAGAATGAAGTTGACATATTATAGAATGAAGGCTATCAACACTAACCGGATTGGAATAACATTATCAATAGAAATTTCTTGGAAACCAAGCCCAAGAATGCCATCAGACTTGGACAACAAAAATGTCAACCCTAGTTCATGTGTTGTCTCAATAAAGACCTGCACGATTAAAGAATCCATTTATACATAAATTCCAAATAAAGTTTATGAGAAAATATCTTTGATATCCAACTGGGAAGCCTTAACATCCAAAAATTACTAACCTGACGTTTCACAACAAGTTTCCCAACTGTGGAATCATCTTTACTTAAGAAACCATATATTGATCCACTGCCATATTGAATCTCACATGATTCTCCTTCACAAACAAAAACTGATATATATTAATTTTTTACCAACTTCCTTAATATCCCCCTGTAAGTAGACTAAACTGAGTGAGGTTGAGGGTTTGAAGTAGAGTACTATCTTCTTGCTATGCACTTGAATTTGATGACTTGTATCTTTAATGAAAATAGCAAGCTCGCTACACATTGTTAATCATTGTTACAAAAATAACCACATAATCCTCTTTAATTAAAATAATCCTTCTAGATATTTCAGTTAATTTTTAAGAGAGCTAATTTCACTATCCAAACAACCATCAATCTATTTACTGTACATAATTTCTCAAAATTCAAAATTTGAATGTAATTTGAAACTAACCATAATTACCAAAGATTTGACACCAAAATGTAGTAAAAATTGAGTTATTTGACAGAATGCTTCAAAGAGATGTCATCTCATGGAATGAAATGATATGATTGTAGAATGTGCACAAAATGGATTTTGCAAGGAAGCTCTCAAAATCTTTGAATTAATGAAGCACTTTGGAACACCGAAATTGTAAGCTTTTCTTGTGTTCTTGATGCATGGAGTCATGTAGGTTTAGTGGATGAGGGTTGTACATACTTCACACATCAATAACCCTTATTGCATTACATATATAGTTGATCATTAGGTGTGCATGGTTGACCTTTGTGCCTGTGTTGGCTATCTTGAGGACACCCTAAAAAGTATTACTGAGATGCCAATTAAACCTTTGGTTCATGTGGATCATATATGAATATAGGCTGAGTATTCCAACAACACTGCTTTTTTAGTTGGATCCTAAAATTTTTGCAACTTATGTTCTTCTCTAAAATATCTATGTAGAAGTGGGCAGGTGTGGTGAGGTTCAAATAGTAAGGAGATTGATGAAAGATAGAGGAATTAAAAAGATACTTGCATGTAGTTGGATTGAAGGGCATAAAATGGTACATGCTTTTTTGTGTAGGAGACAAATCACATCCACAAATCTGGGAGATCTATGAAAAATTGGAGAAATTGGCTTGGAAAATGAAGGCAATAGGGTATTTCCAGATTCAAGACTTTTACTCAATGTTGTGGAATAGAAGAAAAAAGAATCATTTATTTGCCACCATAGTAAAAAGTTAGCAATTGCATTTGGTTTGTTAAACATGGCCCCTGGTACAACTATTAGATTGTTAAGAACCTTCAAGTATGTTCTAATTTTCACACTGCATCTAAATTCTTCTCCAAGATTTTTGCAAGAGAAATTGTTTTGAGAGATGTGAACCATTTCCATCATTTTAAACATGGACAATTTTCTAGTGGAGAATATTGGTGATGCTAAATGAAACAATCTGAAAAATAGGCTTACACTATAATAATGTGCACTACATCAGATATCCAATAATAACGAAGGTACATCCATCAAAGCATAACAACAGGGATTTTTTTTGTCATATGTTGTAGTTATAAGTGGCCTACTAGACATACATGAAAATGTGGAAGCAATATACACAAGGAAAGCAAATTGTTTCAAAAAAATGCCCCAAAGAAATGGGGTATTTCTTTTTTATAGTTTAAGCACGCTACCACATTATTTTGACATGATCCTTGCAGTAATGAAAGATGTTACCACTACACCGCACTGTTATTGCTCGGCCTTCATGGTAATGTGGGATGTTACCGCTACACTACACCATTATTGTTCAACCTTCACAGTAATGTGAGATGTTATTGCTACATCGCACCGTGTCTTCTTAGCTCTTACGAGGATGTAGGAGAAGTATTTGAGTTACCGCCATACCACACATTTATTGCTCATCCTTCATAGTAATGCGGGATGTTACCACTACACCACACTGTGTCTTCTTGGCTCTTGTAGTATGGAAGTATTATGAAAGTTGTCACAACAGTCTTATGAAACTTGTCACAACCATCTACTACCTTGAAACAATAGTCTTATGAAACTTGTCAATATTTATGGGAACC
Organism: Sequoia sempervirens; assembly: GCA_007258455.2. Classification (NCBI taxonomy): domain Eukaryota; kingdom Viridiplantae; phylum Streptophyta; class Pinopsida; order Cupressales; family Cupressaceae; genus Sequoia; species Sequoia sempervirens. The sequence continues at coordinate 241,421,123 of VDFB02000017.1, forward strand.
TTTTAAATTACATTCAAATCTATAAGGAAACTATCTTATAGGGATGACAGTCCCAAGAAACATGGAAATGGTTACACCAATAAATAGTTAACTAGAAACCATGAATTTTCAATGCATAATGGAGAATATATAGAGAGTTAAGTCGGTGAGAAAACATCCTTGGAGAATTGTCATCAAAAGTATGACAATCTAAGATTTCATAGTAGAAAATCATGTACCCTCTAAGACCTAACAGTCACAATAGACCTAGTGATAGATTTTAGAGTCATAAGAATAAATTCATAGAAAATAGAGGCAAGAGCATGAAAAGACATTGAGATGGAAGGGAAGTTGGTAGAGTTGAATAATCAGACATGTAGTGAGAAGGTAGGGAGAACAAAGTAATTTATAGTCAAGAGCATCATGGCAGTTTCTCAGGTGACTATATTTGGGCAAGGAGAGAACTTAGTGACAACATTACCATCAAAACAATAAGGATACTCAAAACCCTACCAAACCCTAGGACCTTTTTCACCACCTTGTAGAGATCTCAAATATGCATGAAAATATTTCACAGAGACTAAAATCATCTCTATTTTGATGATCACAAAAAGTAACAAAAAGTAACAAAAATTTAGATTTACAAGTGATGAAAGAAGTACATGGAAAGTATATTATGCAGATTTATTTTTTTTATAAAAAAACTTAACCATTAACTATCCAATACAATCTAACAAAATACAAATATACAATGAAATATAATGATTAACAAAATGATAATTTTAACGGTTATCTTGAGGTAGACAAAAAAAATTGCGCAAGTGAAAAATAACACCCTTAGATTATTCTAAACAAATAACATTTTCATTTACATCATTTTCAAGCAACAGTTTTTTAGATTTGTCCAGTTGTACAAGAATCAAATCAAATCTGCAACAATCTCAAAGATTTGAAGGCTTAAAAATATGATATTTTTAGATCTATTATTGGGTGTATCTTGCAAACTTCATAGAAGGATGGGTCATCACCTCATTTAGACTTGGATGTGGAATTGTCTTTGCTATTTCCATAGAATTTGAAATAGGCCTAACAAATGTTGGAAGAAATAACCATGTAAACACGCAAAAGGAAAAGCTACATCAGTAGTAATTTACTAATTTTAATTCAACTTCTTTGTAATCATTTTAAGTACCCAATTCTATTGTACTTTAAATATTTATAATATGAAGTTTAGCTATTCAAATAGCTTAAATAATTTTAAGTTATAAAACTGATAAATAGGCTTTAGCAATTAAAAAAAAAATCCACTTCTAAAATTTTAAATATGTTTACTGTATCTATTTACCATTGTTAGAGAGTTGCAAACTATGAATTGTCCTCTGTCCTATAGGACTGAGAAAGGAGGAACACTATCAAACAGTGATTGAATCATAAGAAATAGTCCAAAAACAATGAAAGTTATTATCAAATGGTGACAAAGATCTATCCTCTAAGTCATTTGCACATGGTGATTAAGAACATAGTGAGTAAGAAGTAAAAGAGCGCTGGATCATAGCATTGTAAAATGGTCATGAGCTATGCAATGAACTTCACTGTCCTTTTAATCACAAAGGAGATCAAGATAATAACCAACATACTGATGTGCACAAAGAATGTTCATGGAGTGCAAACTTCCTTACAAAGAAATTACCACAACAGAGTTTGAGGTGAATTGCACCTGTTATTTTATGTTGATATGGATATGTTCCAACCTGTAGTTAATTGTTGTAGCATAACATATAGGATAAATAGTTGTTCATATACCATTGTTTCAAATTCTAAATTGATATATCTTAAATTGTAGGAGCAAATCATAGGGGGATTCTATACATAAGACACCATTGTTTCAAATTCAAAATTGTTGGCTCTTTCACAATTGTTTGCTTCATTTATTTGATCTAAGATAGCCTGCTATATAGAAGATACTCTCAAAATCATAGTAAAATCCTTTATTCAGGGATGACTGTTCAAAATATTTCCCATCATAACAATGAAAAAACACATCAGTCATTAACTTGAACTTTGCAAGAGTTTCATCAAATTCTACTTTTCCACTCTCTTTTCCATTCTGAATTTTATTCCCAATTTCATCCATGAAGAACTTCCTCTTCCTGTAGATCCTTTTGTTAGCCATAACTTTACTAGGTGTCAAGGATAGCTTCGAGCTTTTACCCAAGCAACAATTGACAAAATTCGGCCTTACCATTGACAACTATTTAGCCTATTTATTATGCTACAACAATTAACTACAGGCTAGAACATATCCATATCAACATAAAATACTAAGTGCAATTCACCTCAAACTCTGTTGTACCTTAGTATGACAACACCTGAACTTTTGGTGTTTCTAGATGAAACCTATAGCGGAAAAGTGTAGTCTCCATTTGAAGGAACCATCTTCAGAGCTCTTCCCTGAAATGAGGGTTGAAAACATTAGAAGAAAAGCAATACCATAATTCTAAAGTAACAATTTGTATCAAGCCAAATGTCAAAAAGTATAATTAAAAAGACAAATCCTTACAATTGGACATCAAATTGGACCAAGCAGATTTATGATTTTATCTTTAGAATGTAGGAACTTTCTTCGTCAAAGCTTCACGACCTCAAATTGGACTAATAAAATTTGTAATTTGATCTTTAAAATGTAGGAACTTCCTTTGTCGAAGCTTCACTACCTCAAATCAGATCTTAAATTGATCCAACAGATTTATGATTTTATCTTTAGAATGTACAAACTTTCTCTATCGGATATTAAAGATCTCAGGTTGGATGCCCAATTAGACAAGTAGATTTATGATTTTATCTTTAGAATAAAGGAACTTCCTTTGTTAGATATTCAAAAATTCATATAGTTATGTTTTGCTTCCTACTGAAAACACTCAGAAGCGTTTCACACTGGCTCAAGGTACTCTCCAACCTGGTTATGACACCGATAGTAGTCCAATTTTTTCTAAACCGTCCATACCCGAACGCTGCATCACAATCTATTCTTCCTACACATAAAAATTCCACATATTAATCCCTTCTAAATAAAACTCAAAATCATTATAAAACCATAATTAATAAATCATTTCAGCTTCACAAAGAATCCGATGTCATTTACTATCAAAACAAAAGATGTATAAATCACAAAAATCCATAAAGTAATCCATCCAAAGAGAAAATAAGCAATGTAAGGATTTGAGCAATATAAGTCCAAAGGGTTATGTTGTAACGGTAATGGAATCACCATAAGAGCACAACCAAGGAATAAATTATTGTGATTGTAATTATGTGATCCATAACTCTATTGGTCATGTGGCATAGTTGTGCTATAAAAAATACAGGATGCATTCATGTGTGAGCCAAGTTTAATGTGGCTATGTTGTGATAGAAATGGAGGCAGGCATATGAGCACAATTCATGTACAAATCATTGTCATCACAATTAGGTGTCAATCATCATTGGGTGCATTCAAGTTGACTCAAGTTTAACAGGTTGTGATGTAATGATAGCATAATCCAAGAGCGATTACCTCTTGCTGCAATAAAGAGGCTATAACTCTAGCTGATATGCAGTGGTTGTGTTATATCAATTATGTAGTGCATTCAAGCACAACCCATGTTTAATGGGCTATTCTAAAGAGTGATCAAGATTTTCTAAATCTTATGAATGTTACTTAAAAGTGTACAGCTTAAACTACAAATCAAGTTTGTTACACACTTGAATGCAATCTTGGGTTACCACAAACTATAATAATGTGATCTACTAATAACCATTATGGAAAGTATTAAAGAAAGACCCATGCTATATAGGATACGTTTCCCTGATCAGGTTTACATACCTCAATGATCAAACACAAGCTTCCCACACACTCTAGGATACAATCCAAGATCATACCACAACCCTATCAAGACAACTAATTTTCTAGCCTGAGATTTAAGGTTGTTTTTTAATACCAACATAGGCATTGGTAAGAGCATGACTAGGGTACAAACCATAGGCCTCTGTAGAAACATAAACAATAACTCTAGTGGATTAGTGAGGTTGCAATACCAGAAATATTGAGACATTGTAGCCAATAACAAAACCTTGATATCTAAAGATTGTAGCAAATAACAAACACACTATGTAGCTCAATGACATTTGTAAATGTAATTTATGGTAAGAAGAATGACAGTCACTTGAGGTGTGACAATCAGAAAGAGGTTGAGCAGTGGCAAGATAATAAATCCCAAACCTTGCATAGTAAAGTGGAGATTTTAACAGTGAGTTTCCTTACCACCTTGCTGACCTTAAGGGTTTTTCAAATGCTTTTGGCAATGTTAGACAAGGCAAATGTAATCAGGGAATGACTGTCCAAATGAAGTATCAAGGGTAATCGCAGGTTCAATGCTTCTTCTTAGCCATTGTATAATGGAGGTAGTGGATTACATGTTTGAGTAGTGCTTTGAGACTCACCAAAGATGGGAGACTAGTGAATAATACCTTGTGGACTGTGAAGTAGTGACAATAAGGTTGAAGGGCCTTAAGACCCACAATATCATGAAACAATGAGTCCCCTGTAGTAAGTAAGTAGGTAGCCTATAGGGCATAGTTTGATTTTATAGAAGGATTCTCATGAAAGGAATATTCAAGTGACAGTGAGTGAGTTGTTTGAAATTGCAGCTAAGGGTGCAATATCTAGTCTTAAAGGTAGTTAGCAAAGCAGTAAATGTGCAAGAAAATCAAATCATACACAAAAAAAAATTCATAGTGGTATCTTGCATAATGCCTTGAGAAGACAAAAATAACATTGTATCTTGATGAAAGTAGTGACCTTAATGGTCAATCACTGACATCCATGATTTTGAAACATGCTATTGTGCTTATGGAGGCAACATTTTAAGCAAGGCAATGAGTGGTGGTTTGGAACAATGGCATGTGTGAAGGACTTGCTTTATATGCATACTATGCAGTCTAGCTTAAGACAACATTCTTAGAAGAGATTGAAGGCGGATTATGGAACTCAAGGGTTATCATGATAAGGATTAAAGCAAATATTGAGATCTATTTAAAAGCCACTGTCATAAAGATATTAAAAATGTCACATGCAAAACCCTAGCAGTTGGAGTAATGAATACAGTGCCAAAGAGGATAATGTGTTGGGGCAGATTTAGGAGATCTCCACATTATCTAATCACATGCAAATACAACATTTATTTATTTATTAAATTAAAATAAATCATTCTAAACCCTATATAGGATACACTGATACTACAAAAGCATCTGATTTTTTTAAAAAAATTAAAAGGAATCATTCTAAACCCTATATAGGATACATTGATACTTCAAAAACATCTAAAGTAATTTGAGATTATGCAGATATATGTCAATTAAATACTTGGATTACAAATAGTAGCATGAACAATGTAACCCTTGTTGAGTAGAGCAGGAATGAGATAAGCAATAATGAATCCTATGCCTCCTATCACACACATCTCCTTACCATTCTCTGTCATTTTTTAATGAAACACTTCTCCATTTTGGTAGGCTACGCCTAAAAATAAGGTTTCAATGAAGGTTTTAGAGTATGTTTATTAAAATGAAAACTCCATTCTGGTGGGCTACGCCTAAAAATAAGATTTCAACGAAAGTTTTAGAGTAGGTTTATTAAATTTTTAGAGTATTTTGGCGACCTATATTCTTGATTCTTTAGATTATTTATTCAAATGGATTGTGACTAAATAAATGACTAACTATTTAATCATTTTTATTTGTGTGACTAAATAATTTTTATTCAACGACCAAATTAGTCATTTATTTATTCATTTATAGCTGAGTTGCAAAAAAATGAGTAGAATTTAGTCATTTTTAGTTGTTGTGACTAAAAGTTTTAGTCACTTAGTCATTTATTTTCTAAATTCTACTAGTGGAATGTCAAGATGACATAAGATTTCTCTTGATTATTTCTCCTATTATGAAGATTTACATTGAGAATTTTACTTCTTTGATTCTTGATCAAAATCTAGAGGGTTCATCTTCTTTATCTATGAGTTAGCATATTGAGGTTGAGGACTCTTGTATTATAGCATTGGGAAATTCATTTGACATTCAAAATCAAGCATATTGTGCAAATACAACTTTTTAGATGAGTAGCATAATCAAATGACATGCATTGAGGTCTCAACTCCAATTTTTGTTTCTATAAATTTTAATGTTACTTTCAATGATACTTCTAATAGCTTTGCGAGATTAATACTTTTCTAATATTTTAGGGTTATTTTGTGAGTCCTATCTTGTAGACTTGAAATACATTATTGAGGACATTTATAATATCACGACCAATTTTTTTATGCAAATATGATTTTTTACCTTCTACAAATACTTATTATTTGGGACAATAATATTGGATTCTAATGTTTAGATCATATTTTAAATAAATCATTTAATTCATTGCTCACACATTATAGTTATCATAAAATTTTAATTGTCAAATAATAAATAGCATATATTCTCCTATTACAAATAAAAATTGAATTAAATTCAAATAGTTTACAACATTGACAATTACAATATCATTAAAATTGCATGTCCATACCCATGGCAACAACTTGAACCAATACAATGTGACAAAATATATGATCAATACAACTCCAATGTGACTTTTAAATGAGAACACTTTTCAACTAAAGGGGTTTCATCCTATGAATTTCAAAATCAAAGGGTTTTCATCCTTTGATCTCCATGCTCAAACACAAGTGCTCAATTAGTTTTTGGATAGAGATTTGTATAAATTAATAGTGAAGCCTCCTAAATAGATGGGTTCACCCCTTTATATCCACCACAACAATAATAAGCTAGCCTTAAAATGAATTCTCATCTCTAAATTTGAATAAGGATGTTGGGTGGAAAAATCCTACTTAGGAAAGTGATGATGTAAAAAAATGACAAATAATGATATTATAACATGTGTTGGGGAGTTGAAATATAATAGAAACAAAGGTATAAATGTCAAAGTTTGGAGGTAAAAAGTACCACAAGACTCATACTATAGGTCAAGGTGTCGAGGGTTGAACAACGAGAATGTTGGTAAGGAAAGGTTCAAAAGCTTGACAATTACAAAGGAAGGAGAGGGGGAAGGATGGAAATCATGGAAAGATGGATGTTTGAAACTTTGATAGAAATGAAAGAAAAATACAGTTGGGAGGAAAGACATACTCAGAAGGGGAACTCCAATGACTAACACAACCTTAGAAGAATAGACCTTAGAAAGACTCATTGAAAAAAAAGGGAAGAACACACAACAAAATAGGACTAAAAGGAACACAATAAATAAATAATAGACCTAATATCTATAAAAAAATTAATTGAAAACATGACATAACAAGTCTTCCCCAGAAAAAATTGCTTGTCCTCAAGCAATTTCAGATTCAAATACTCTAATATTTGAGAGCCTTCCCACATTGCATCTTCTATGGAGAGATCTTTCCATTGAACTGAATTCTCCTTGGTGCTTCTATTTTTTAGCTTCCTCTCCCTCACATCTATGACTACTTTAGGAATCAAAATTAGCTTGACTTATTCATCTAACAAAGACAACTCATCTTAAAGTACAATGTCCTTTCCAAGTTCTCCTTTGAGAAAAGAAACATGGAAAAAAATTTGAATCTTAATTCCCTCTGACAATTCCAACTCTAGGAATTTTTTCCAATCTTTTCAAAATTGTGTAAGGCCCACAAAAGTGAAGCTTTATTTTTTAGACCTAATCATCTTCAAATAAAATTGCTTGTATGGCTACAATCTCACAAACATCATACATTATTGGAGATTATTTTTGAGTGACTTCAAAATTTCTTAGCTCTATTTGATCAAATCACAAGTTCTCAAAACCTTGTTGTTTGGTAGTTCAAGGTCAACAAAACTTTGGGCATCATACCTAAACAAAGCCAAGTACAACATCATCTTGATTGATATGTGATAAGTGGTGTTATAATAGTGCTCCTCTAGATGGAGCCATTTGATCCATGTCTTTTGTTGATCAATAATGTAAATTATCAAATAACCTTCCACCCATTTGTTCACAATCTCAATTTGGTCATTTTTTTGTGTGTGGTAGCTAGTGGTAGATATGAAATTAGCTTGACTTTTGGGAAGGTGACTATGTTCAGTGAATCTAGATAAGGAGTTAGTTAAACATGTGAAGGGGACACTTGTCACATGATGCCGATTTTAGATTGTGATCTGTGTGAACAAGTTTAAGGGCTAGGATTAAATGGACAAAGATAAAGGTGAATGTGAAATTAATTAAATAAATAATAAATATTTAATTAATTAAAAGTTAGTATAAAATGGGGAAATGAAAAATTAATTAAATAATAAGATTTAGTTAATTAATAGCTTAGGATAGGGTAATATTAGGTGTGGTTGGGTAAGGTCAAATTTTAGGTGTCTACATTTTGTCCCTCTTTGATAATGACACTGTGACTATAAGAAGTGGTGTTGTATCAAAGAAGAATAAAATATAGCATGGTAAGAAGGTGTAAGGACTAGTGCCACAATTCTCGAGTCACTACAAGAGATGAGGAAAGATGACAATGCAATAATGGGATGCCCACTTGAGAGGACAAACTGGTTAAGAGAACACATGTATGCTCTCAAAATAGAAAGGAAAGATGGAGGATAGGGATCAAAACCAAATGAAATGGAAGGTGAATGGGATGAAAGGGGGTGTATGCAAGGGTAGATAGGATGTTGGTATGTGTAGACCAGTCCTAAAGTTTAATATAGCAAAGGAAATTATACACCAAGGTATGAGGAACCAAGGTGATAATGGTGCAAGAGCACACGGGAGAATAGGCAATTAAGACCAAAAAAAAAATTATTTTGCCAACATTCATATCATGAGTCTTGATATGAGCACCCATCAAAGTATAACCAATTTTTCAATGTTGTCGTTACAATTGCACTGAGAGATGCGTGAGAAAATAGAGGTGTAATGATTGAAAAATATGCACACAATGGATTGGTTGAAGCCGTAGAAACTTGAATCGATAGAATTTTATTTCTTTTAGAATTGATGGAGTAATGAAATTCTTTTAGAATTGATGGAGTAATGTCATTGTTATTTGGGTCGATCTGTTAACTATATGGAAAATATTATACATGGTTGTTATTAAAGTCTTAAATTATTACAAGTGTATGTGCCTTTCACCTTAGCCATTAAATGATTGTGAAGTATTGAAAAGTTAACAAGCACTTGGAAGGGTCCTTGACGGGGAGTAGAGAAGGATGGTTTGTGAGGAATGGGAGGAGGCGGCTGAAGACCTCTGGTTTTCTTTTTAAATGCAGATTTAACAAATAGAAAAATAAACAAAAGACCCACACAAGAGAAGAGAATGTGAAAGGGCATGAAGAAGAAAAAAAGAGGAGGTCACGGGTTGAGGAATGTGGATAGGTTGTGAAAAGTCTACAAAAATGAAGACAAAAAGAATACATAAAAAGCATCGAAAAAAAGAAATAGGGACCAATTGGGGAGGAAAATGGAGGGGTGCGTTGGTTTGTAAAGAGTAGACAAGGAAAAATGCAAATTAAAGGAGAGATAGGTCATGCAGACTAAAAGGAGGCAAGGAAAGGTAAATAACTTTGAAAACTCACACCCATATGCTAATGAAAGATAGCAAATATTATACAATAAGACAAAGTGCAGAGAATTTGCATGGGGGAAAAACATGGAAGGTTGTGTGAAGTTTAAAACAATAGCATGAGAGATGGGTGCGCGGTATAGAGAAAGGTAGAGGTTGAAAAGTTAATGATGAAAAGCCTTGGACAAATAATGCAGAAGCAAGATTGAATAGGCGGCTGCATGTTTTGAACTAAGAAAGAAGCGCCTAGCTTGGAAGAAGGTGCGTAGGAAAAACAAAGGAAGTGCTTAGGAAAACTAGAGGAGATAGCTTGATGGGAAGTGGAATATAGAATCTGATGTGACTAAAAATTTCAAGAAGGATAACAAATTGTGGAAAAGGAAATAATAGTTTATGTGAATGAAAAGATAAATGTGGGTAAAGTGGACGGTGTGTAGAATAGAAGGTGTGGTAATAAGTGGTTTGTGTGGAGTGCAATGATCAGAGGGAAAGATCATTGAAGGTTCTTTGGATCAAGAACCTTATATTGAAATGTTATTGCGGGTCTGATTAGTAAAATGAAGCTTTTGTTGTTATAGAAATTCTGAGTTATTGAAATTTGAATTTGTGTATGGTTAAATAATGTTTTGTTGCAATCTCGTTGTGAGTTGTGTATTTGCTAAGAAAGTGAGATAGAGTTTTCCGAGTGAGGGGAAGTGCCCCTCTTGTGTCAATTGGTATTAGAGCAGGTAATCCTAAGAATGGAGAAGATCCACTAGGACCTGTGGATGTTGGGTGAACAAATCATCGATCGGGAGGCAGTTCACACTTAGAGGAAAGTGTGTGAAGCGGTACAGAGAAGAAGTTCATGAGGGTTGTTGCAGGTAGAGGAGTCTTGAGTAGCAGAGAGCTTGAAACCATGAAGGAATTTGATTTGTAGATTGAGTGTGATGATAAATTGCATGAGGTTAGATTGCAGTGCTTTGGGTTGTGAGGAGAACCATGTGGATACTATTTTGGGAGCAATATTGGGAGAAAGTGGAAGACGGAATGTTTGAGAAGATGGGACAAATGGTTCATGAAAAAGTGTAAAGAGGAGCAAGGAGAACAGTGAGGATAGTAGCCTGAGATGGAAAGAGGAAGAAGAGAGAGCAACCCCTGTCAATGCAAATGAAGTTGTAGCAAAGATATGCCATGAGGAAGGCATGAAAATAGAAGAAGAAAGGATTGAGGTGAGCAGGGAAGAGGTCGTAGCGGATAGTGAAGGTGAATTAGATTTTTTCTCACAACTATTCATGATTAAGGAAGAATGGATGTTGAAGCTTGTTGGTGCAACAAAGAGAGAAGAGAAAAGACTTGCAGGTGACAAGGATGTGGAAGATGTCATAGTGAAATTTGATTTTGTAGATACAAATGAAGATGAGGTAAATCAATTTTATGATGTTAATTTGGTTTTAATAATAATTTAATTCAAAAGTGGGAGGAAAAGGACAAATTAGTAGACAATTTTAATTTATGGTAAAAAAGGCTAATGAATAATTAAATAATTGAAATAATTATTTGATTATAGTAGAAAGATGATAATAATTAAATAAATTTTATTTATTTAATTATATAGAGCAAAGAGGACATTAGTGACATAATTAAATAAATATAATGTATTTAATTAATCAAAAAGAAGAAATAAAAGAATAGAAATGAATTAATTAAATAATTGAAATTATTTAATTATTAGGGACGAAAGGGGATAAAATAGTGTTCACAAGCTTATGACAATTTTTAGCGTCTACACCAACTAAAAATATTGTTGGTTTGTTTTCCTCAATTTTGGGTTGTCTTGGTTGTGTTTGAAATCTCTTAGCATAAGGAACTTAGCTGTGGAATCAAATTGTCAATTTGAAGTTTTTTCCAAAACGTTGTTTTTGGGCTCCACAGGTAGTTTTTGAAAATTATTTCTGGAAAACTTGTAAGGCCTCAAGTAAAATCCTTTTGCAAGGGAATTTTTGAAGGCACCATGTGAAATTTGCAAAAAGAATGGAAGTCATATCTTTCCTAGTTTGAGATATTTTAAAGTTAGAAATTTGTTAAAAATATCGCTAGTTTATGAAAAAATTAAAAAATCTCAAAATTTTGGAGGGTTGGAGTAAAATCATTTTGTAAGGCACCTGAGAAAATCATTCCAAACCTTCTCGCAAATTTTCATGCACATTAGAGAACTTTCAATTTTTCACTTGCGGACTCTGATCTCATCAAATTGATTTATTCAGTCTTATCCAAATTGATGGTAGAGTGGAAAACAATATAGAATATTAAAATTTTATTTAATTGGTTTCAATGGGAAATCAATAGCCAATATAAAACCATTGTATAAGCGAAGAAACCCAATAGCCAAGAAAGTTTTAAAATTTTAGAACAAAGGAATATGTAAATAAATAAAAAAGAGATGCCAAGAATGGGAAAAAATCTGCACAACAAAAGGAAGGCCAAGAGATAATAGATATTACATTACAAAAAAATAAATAAAGGGAAGAGAGTTTGCAAGAAGGTGGGAGAAGGGGCAACATGAAAAAGGAGAGATAGAGGCTACTATGTATGAAGAAGTTTTGAGTTTTAAATTAAAAATTAGTATGTAGTAGTTAATAAAGGAGAGGTGTGCAACATGTGGACGATATAAATTTGAAATTGTAGCTGAAATTAAGAAGAGGTTGTGGAATTTTGAAGACAAATAAAGTTTTTAGGTTGAACAAAAATGTGTGCAAAGATAAGGGGCAACATGGGACAACGTGGTGAGTGTGTATTGTGAAGGATAAGATAGCAAATCAAAATGAAATGAGAGGCCACTGAATGCCAAGAGAGTGTTTTGTTTGTATTGCAGATGTATTTGAAATTGAGTTGAATTAATAAAGTCTAAGTTTGTTGCAATCTTTATTTATTTGAATGTTGAATTCGGGCAGAGTTTGCCTATGAAAATTGTTTTGTGTTTGAGTTGGTGGACAAAGGGGAGTACCCTCTTGCATTAGATAAGGTAACCTTTGCAAGAACTTGACACAAAAACAAAAGGGTTGTACTTATTCATACTAGACAACACAAAAACTTGTCAAAATATGTGAGGACAATAGACTTAAGGCATGATAGTCCTAGTGTAAAAAAGGTATAAAATGCCTCAGTATATAAAGGATTAGTGTCCATTCTAGAAACTATTCCAATGTACACATAAGGTAAGTAGTTGCATAGTAATATTAAAAGAACGTCACACAAACACAACATACAAGATAAATACTATTGAGTGCAAAAATAAAGTTTGTATTCTTAATAATATGCTTGGACCTCCCATAGAGTGGAACTAGTACAAAACCCTAACCCTAACCCTAAAATTAAGGAGGTATAAATAGAAATTTAGTGGTAAATTGGATCATTTGTGCATTTTCAACCTTGGTGATTAGAGAGCTTTGGAGATATTTTCTACCAAAATGTCACCAGTTCCACACAATTCTCACTGTGGATTTCAAGTTCGGACATTCAGATGGCCAAAGGGCTTGAGGGATTCGATAAGTACCTCATACCTACTTTTTCAATGTTTCATTTTTGTGTATATTTAGGGCTCCGAACACAAGCAAGAAAATGCAGTGAATGTTGTTTACTACAACTGCTATTGCGAGCACCACATGTGAGGGTGGTCCATGATAGGGTGTTTACTAAATACGATGAGGTGCAACTGCAAAGTGTACCACATTTGTTCCTGCACAACATATGTGGTCGAGAATGACAAAAATGAAAAATTGAAATGCATGTGCTTAGGAAAATGATGCATGTGATAAAGTGGCACACAACTATTTAGGGCTTGACTGCAAGTGATCTTGGTGATGAATATGCTGAGGCTTGCAATGCAAATGTATTTGTGCAATGCATATGCAAAAAGTGTGACACATTTTTCATGTGTGACACATGTGTTAAGCCGTGCGACACAATTTATTGATTAAAAATTTGTCCCACTTTAGGATAAAATTTCTTGTACAATTGAGGGCCAATAAGTTTGACTAGGGTTTTGGATTGAAACAATGACTTTTGCTTGTGACCATAGGTTACATTTGTCCCGATTTACACATGAGAGTCGTGACTGTTGACATTCAGGTTTCAAGATCAATTATCTAACACTAAGAAGCGTCAACTTATGGACCTTGGCTTATATTATGTGACATTTATGCCCACCATTAGGGTGAATAGGGGACTTCTAAATGCACTTGCGAAGAGATGACATTCAAAGAAATGCTTGCTCCATTTTCTAATTGGGGAGGCAATGGTGATGCTTGAGGATGTCTACCGAATTCTGCGGCTACCCATCCATGGAGAGCAGGTGAGATACGATCCATAATGGGGACACTGAGCCATTACGACCATGTATGACCATGAGGATGTCACAAAGTTGGGTATCGAGGAGTATGAGACCACTTGGGAGTGCTTGGTAGAGAGATATGAGAGATGGGACTGTATTTTGTGCACATTGATTGCTAGGATTGTCATTTTGGATTGCAAAGGCCATGTATTTCGAGTTAGATGGGGTGAGGTGCTGGTGGGGATGATGTCCATGGGTACAATCTATGCATGGGGGTCGTGCTTACTAGCCATGTTATATTTTTAGATGCACGACATTGTCTACTATGATTGTCAGTCGATGAGCTACGGGGTGACACTATTGATGGTATGGGGGTGGGAGCACATAGTCGTGTTTCGTCCACCAATGGGAAAACAATTTGGTGATGGGATGCCATATGTCTATTTGTATGACAAGGTTGTGAATCAGACCCATGTTGGAGATGTGTGGTGTTGGCAGCATGGTATTGACTTGCTTGTGAGCTTCATATGGAGGCCTTATAGAGATTTCCAAAAGTGACCAAATGAGAGTGAGCACCTACTATGGTGTAGATAGTCGAGGTTTTTGATTGGATGGATTGTATAGTCACAACACATTATTGAGATGTACTTGCTAGAGTGGGTATGAAGGTAGTTTAGAGAGACCTAAGATGTGTTGAGGGGGACAATAGAGTTTGTACGGTCATCGCATGAGGTATAACCATGAGGAAAAATGATACCAATGGCAGTGGCAAAGCAAGGGATAGATGCACTACAACCTGTGCAAGAGGGATAGAGGTATGGGGACATAAATGTAGGCACCAGGTAGACTATGATGCATGGTGGGCCACTCACAAGATTGATCCTTACACAAATCTAAATCAACTAGTGCTAGTAGAGCATTGAGGCAAGGGCCCACTAGGCTATTTCAAGGGATGAGAATGGAGGGGTGATGGAGGACGAGGATATGGAGGGAGAGGTGATGATGGGGGTGATGGATAGGGAGGGAGAGGAGGTCAAGCCTGAAAAAGGAGGGCGAGGGGACATTAAGTGGTGAGACATCTCTCATCGATTAGAGAGGGGGGATAGCATGAGGAGGAGGAGCGACAGGATGAGGGGCCACTACTAGATATTGGTTAGGAGGAGGTGGTGATGGAGGAGGTAGAGCGAGAGGTGGAGGAGGAGAATCAAGAGGAGGAGCATGGAGAGGAAGAGATGGGAGAGGTAGAGTGGATCCTTCAAGAGAGGATCATTATGGGGGAGGATATTGGAGAGGGATTGGAGGAGGTGCCGATTAGAGGTGTTGATTTTTTTGTGGATCAGAGGATATCAAACCTACAAGCACAATTAGATGCAGTGACGACTAGGATAGAGGCCTTGGAGGCAAAGGTGGGCACCCTCAGGATTGAGAGGGATGTAGCAGTGATTGGTAGGGAGTAGGAAGATTAGAGGTGTGTGGAGTTCATTTCTACTATCACCAGTCCTGTAGCTACATTTTCTCATCATTTATTTGAGGCCAGTCAGGAGGCCAGGTATTGCAGGGACCTATATGAGTAGTGGGTGCCATAAGCCAAAAGAGAACCTTCTTACACACAAAGATGTAGTCAGAGTAGGTCACACTCATGACACAATAGGTCATAGAGTAGTGGGGATGTGTCGGGACTGAGATGATCAAGAGCGTATGAAAGACCACCCGTAGACCCCAGGCCATTAGGATCACGAGTAGATGAGAGAAAAGAGCACCAACAACTATCACCACGACCATCACTGTCACTAGATCATGATACCTCGGGCTAGAGTATATTGTGACATTGTATTACGACGCTTATATTTTTCACCATTGAGCTTGCAAGCTCTATTTTTGGGAGGCATATTGACATTGCACTGTGACACTTTTTGAGCTATATATATGTGATACATAATTTTGGAAATGAGTATATGATATGCATTCTTATGTTTTATATTTATGATGTCATGTGATGGGTGATATGCTATTTTATGATGTGTATGCATTCTATATGATTATGTGATGATGTGATATGTTGATGGACTATGGATGACTAATGCATGTCTTATGCTTATATATGACTCCTAGATGTTAGATGGATGCATTTAATTTTGTGATGTTGTGAATATGATGTGATGATTATGAATTCCATGTATATGCTTTATGATGTGTGCTTAATGAATTATGGATGAAAAATGATATGATATGAGATGATTATGATATGCAATGCTTATGCATATGCAATGTGACAATTATGAATGCAATGTTTATAGAATTCAAATACAATGTGAATGCAATGTGATGTATGATAATGGATTATGATTATGAGATGTCATGGATATGCATTATTTATGAGCACTTATGGACATGCATATGCAATGATTATGTTTGAATATATGCAATAATATGTATGCAATATTAATGATGTATAGATGTAGGATGACATGAGTTGATTATGATTTTGGTTGTCTATATGAAATGCATATATGCTATCTATGTTTTTGAATTTTTTGATGCAATATGGATGAACTAATATGTATGTATGATGCCTATATGCTACTAATATGGTTATGTATGCAGGAAGTTTTTGTGTGTCATAGAATTCCATCAAGATGTAGATGGAATAAATGTTAGCATGGAGAACATGGATGTTAGCAGGATTTAGTGGAGACAATGAAAGGAATATTTTGTTATGCAAGTGCTACACCCTTAATATTGTTGTACATCGGGTTATGAATAGTCGGCTTGTGGCTGTCTTAACTCCTAATTAAGTCATTTTATCATTATTATATTATTATTTAGTTGGTTAGGTCAACCTAGGTCTTATATAAGGGTGTCTAAGTCAGCCTAGGTGATATCCTAGGCATATATAGGCATATATAGGAGGTTGTGAGTCTTATTTCATCATCATATTGTGAAGTGTGTTATCCTTAGAGATATTTGGAGGTTTTCCCCATCAAAGTTTCTTATTATTCTTAGTTATTATCAAGTATTTTCAGTATATTTCATATCATATTCTTCTATTGTGCAAGTTAGTTCATAACAAGTGGTATCAAAGCATGATCTTGGCATCGTAGAGGCAAGGTTTTTTTCTCAATATTGGAGGCAATTTTGGAAAGAGAATATCTTTTAGATTTTGGTGAATTTTTTTCTTATTTTGAAAGGGTTTTTGAAGAACATATTAAAGAAGCTACAGTCTAGATTTTAGAGGAATTGGAGTAGAATTGAGTGAATTATTGCAGAATTATGGTTTCTATACAATCTATTTGGAATCTACATATCTGTCACATATTATTGAATTGGAGCCTGATTTTTATTGGGTTTTGAAGACATACCAAAGGAGCTTACAGTAAAAAAATTGGAGGAATTGGAGAATAAATAAGTTATTGAAAAATTAAGGTTTCCACAAATATCACTCTCAAGATTGCAAATCTGCTTATTTCTTGGAGATTTTTCTAGGTGAGAGCTATTTTGGCCCTAGTAAGTTACAGTAAAAATTTCAAAGAATTTAAGTTTCATTTGTGTGATTTATTTCAAAATTATTGGCTCCCATCATGATGGGGCTTGCAACAAGGGGCAAAAAGAATGTTGTCACTCCAGGGGAGACTCTTGATAAGGATGGCGTAACAATAGAGGATATTACTCGTAATGAGGAAATTAGTAAGGTAAAGCAATACATTTCCTTGATGAAGATGGATATGTGTGACCTAAGAGGAGATAAATCAAATATGCGAAACATGTTAAGCGCATATATGATTGAACCAAGAAAGGAGTTCTCAAGCAACCAAGGTGAAAATTCCAGGTTAGCTAACATTGACACGTGTTTTAATACTCCTATGGGATAGAGGAATTTATTTCCAAGGGTGGATATGTGCAAGTTCGATGGAAAGGATCCTCTAACATGGATAAACCAAATGGAGAATTTTTTGAAGTACACCAAATCCCAAATAGGCAAAAGGTCATGATGGCTTCCTTATTTATAGAACCAGATCAATTCACTTGGCATCATTGGATTTGTACTCATCGAAGGAAAAAGGGTCTCATAGTCTCATGGTCAATCTTTATGGAGGAACTCCACACACAATATAGAAATAGCATGACAAACAACTTCTTCAACCAACTTGCTAAACTTCAACAAACAGGATCAGTTAAGGATTATATTCAACAATTCCAAAATCTATCCTTAAGAGTGGATACAATTATAGAGAACTTGAATGATTTATTCTTAGGGGGTCTCAAGGATCACATTCAACATGAGGTATAAATGTTTACTCCTAGCTCTATAAATGATTCTTTTATCTTAGCACGTAGGGTAGAGGAGAAGTATTTGATTCCTAAGAAGCAAGGGATAATGTGAAAAGAGAGAAAGGATATCCAACACATTCTCTTCCCCAACCTACTAGGATGACTCCACAACAAATTGAGGAGAAAAGAGCAAAAGGGTTGTGTTTCAATTGTGATAGAAAATATAGTCAAGGACATAAATGTAGTGAAAAGAAATTGTTCTATATTGAAGGTCATGTGAGGAAGAAGAGGAGGAACCCATATTAGAGGATGAAAGAGAGTAAAATGAGGAATCACATGATTCTCAACCAATCATTTCTTGTCATGCACTCTCAGGTTATAGTTCTCCACAAAATCTCAAGGTGGTGGGGTTCTTAAGGAAGCAAAAAGTAATAGTGTTGATCGACTTAGGTAGTACTCATAATTTCATCAACAAAAAGTTAGCTACTCGTCTAAATTGTTTTATATATCCAACTCTAGAGTTTCAGGTTTTGATTGCAGATGGTGGTATAGTTAGTTGTTTAGGGAAATTTCATAACATTAAATTATCCATGGGAGATTATCAAATTGATACCCCAATGTATGCGATATCTATGGGTGCATCATATATTATTTTGGGAGTACAATGGCTTACTACATTGGGAACAATTGAGATGAACTTCCAAGAACTATTCATGAGATTTCAAATAGAAGGAAGGGTGGTAGAGCTAAGGGGGTTGAAGGAAAAGTCCCCACAAATGGTAAGCTCTCATCAAATGAAAAAGTTGCTTAGGAAAGGAGTGGATGGATTCAGCTATGTTCATTAGAAGTCTCTCAATCTAATGATCCTACTCATCTAGATTTATAAGCTATAATTTATCATCACTCAGTTGTTCTTGGAGATATGCCTAAAGGACTTCCTCCTAAGAGGGATCATGATCATGTCATACAGTTAGTTCCAAGGATCCAACCACCGAACATCAAGCCTTACAGGTATCCACACATACAAAAGAGTGAGATAGAAAAAAATGTTAAAATGTTAGAGGTAGGAATTATCAGGCATAGCCAAAGTGCTTACTCTTCACTTGTGGTGATGGTACGTAAGAAGGATGACACTTGGTGCATGTGTCCCAATTATAGAGTGCTCAACATGTACACCATTAAAGATAAGTTTCCTATTCCAATCATTGATGATTTTCTAGATGAATTGAATGGAGCTATGTATTTTACCAAGTTAGACCTTAGATCTGGTTATCACCAATTCATATTAAGGAGGAAGATATTTGTAAGACAAAATTTTGGACTCATTAGGGTCATTATGAATTTTTGGTGATGACATTCGGTCTTTACCAATGAACCATCTACATTCCAAAGTTTGATGAATTCCATTTTTAAGAAGTTCTTGAGAAAGTTTGTGTTAGTATTATTTAATTATATATTGATTTATAGCAAGACTTGGGAAGAACATGTGCAACATGTGGATCAAGCATTACAAATACTTGAAGATCATCAGCTATATGCCAAGCCATCCAAGTGTGCTTTTGTTCTTAAGGAGATAGAGTATTTGGGACACATAGTTTCACATGGAGTAAAGGTGGACCCTAACAAAATTAAGGCTATCATGGAATGGCCTATTCCAAAAACCATTAAGAAACTAAGGGGTTTCTTGGGATTGATAGGGTACTACAGGAGATTTGTGAAGATTTATGGTCGTATAGCAGCACCACTCACCACTCTATTGAAGAAGGATTATTTGTATTGGAACGAGTCAGCTAATACAACATTTGAGAGATTGAAGGAGGCTATGCGTACAACTCCAGTGCTTTCCACTCCTGAATTCACCAAGGAATTCATTGTGGAATGTGATGCTTCTAGAAATGGGATAGGAGAAATTCTCATGCAAGAAGGTCAACCAATTGCTTTTGAAAGCCGTCAATTAAAGGGTAAGAATCAGCTAAAACCTATTTATGAGAAGGAAATGCTAGAAATCCTTCATGTAGTTAAACAATAGAGGCCTTATCTAATGGCTAGACACTTCAAGGTTAAGACAAATCATGATAGCCTAAAATATATTTTGGAACAAAGACTATCTTCTGAAGAGCAACAAAAATGGGTCACTAAGATGTTTGGATTTGACTTTGAGATTGTATATAAGAAAGGGAAGGAAAATATTGTAGCAGATGCACTTTCAAGGAAGGATGAGAACGATGAAGCCTTATTGTGTGTCTTTTCAATATTACAAGCAAATTGGGTGGAGGAAGCCAAAGAAAAGTGGCAAAATGACGTTGCAACAAGTAATCTCATCCAATAATTAAAAAGTGATTCTAGCAGTACAAATAAGTTTTGTTGGAAGGGAGATACTCTTTGGTATAAAGAGTGTTTGTATCTCTACAAGAATTCCACTTTTAAACACAAGACTCTCATAGAGCCACATGAGTCTCCAGTTGGTGGTCATTCAGGATTTTTGAAAACATTTCATTGAGTCAAGCAAGATTTTTTTTAGGAAGGGCTAAAAGGTGATGTTCAAAAAATTTGTGGCTAAATGTTTAGTTTTTCAAAGGAATAAAGGGGAGACAATTAAGACACCAAGTCTCTTGCAACTCTTATCTATTCCTAGCCAATGTTGGCAAGAGGTATCCATGGACTTCATCACAGGGCTTCCAAAATCTCAAGGTCATAATGTCATCATGGTAGTAGTTGATTGCCTCATTAAACATGCACATTTCATTGCATTATCGCATCCTTTTACAACAAATGCAGTGGAAAAATATTTTTTGGATAATATCCAAAAGCTACATGGTACACCTAAGGTTATTGTTAGTGATCGTGATCATATCTTCACTAGTCACTTTTGGAAAGATTTATTCTCATGTTTGGGTACTCAATTGGCTCATAGCTCTTCATACCACCCTCAATTAGATGGGAAAACTGAGGTTGTTAATAAGTGTTTGGAAGGATATCTACTTTTTTTCACTTCAGAGAAACAATCTCAATGGGTAGATTGGATACCACTTGCAGAATGGTGGTATAACACTTCTTTTCATAGCTCATCAAAAATGTATCCATTTTTGGCACTTTATGGATATCATCCTCCTTCCATCACATCATCATTAAAGGTGTCACCAAGAGTTTAGGAAGTAGATGACCACTTGCTTCATCAACAACATGTACTTTCAGGACTCAAGGAGAATTTAGCCATGGCACAAAATCAAATGAAACAACAGGCAGACCAACATCATAGTGAAAGAAGTTTTGAAGTTGGGGATTGGGTCTTCTTGAGATTGCACCCTTATAAGAAAATCTCACTGAAGCAACAAAAAAAGAATAATAAGTTGTCTCCAAGGTATTATGGATGATACCAAATCATGCAAAATATCGGTAGTGTTGCCTACAAGCTAGAGTTTCCACCAACAGCAAAGATACATCCAATTTTTCATATTTCTTGTTTGAAGAAGGTAATTGGGCATAATATTCCAACTCAAACAACACTACTAGAGCTCAATGAAGAAGGAAGAATCATTTTAGAACCAGCGTGCATTCATCAAAAACACACAAAGAAGTTAAGGAATAGAACTCTCACTGAGTATCTCATCCAATGGAATAATTTACCATTTGAATATGCCACATGGGAGGACGAGGAGTTCATTCAAAATAATCCAAACTTGATTAGCATTGAGGACAATGCTTCTTTGAAGAAGGGGGGCATGCTACGCCCTTAATATTGTTGTACATTGGGTTATGAATAGTCAGCTTGTGGTTATCTTAACTCCTAATTAAGTCATGTTATCATTATTATATTATTATTTAGTTGGTTAGGTCGGCCTAGTTCTTATATAGGGGTGTCTAAGTTGGCCTAGGTGATATCCT
Source organism: Sequoia sempervirens (assembly GCA_007258455.2). Classification (NCBI taxonomy): domain Eukaryota; kingdom Viridiplantae; phylum Streptophyta; class Pinopsida; order Cupressales; family Cupressaceae; genus Sequoia; species Sequoia sempervirens. The sequence goes on from VDFB02000017.1 coordinate 241,443,209, forward strand.
AGGCATAAATAGGTATATATAGGAGGTTGTGAGTCTTATTTCATCATAATATTGTGAAGTGTGTTCTCATTATAGATATTTGGTGGTTTTCCCCCTCAAGGTGGCTTGTTATTCTCAATTATTATCAAGTATTTACAACATATTTCTTATCATATTCTTCTATTGTGCAAGTTATTTCATAACAGCAAGGATTTGCATTTAATCATCATTAAGGGTTAAAATATGACAAATGAACAATAAACACCTTGATATGACATAGACCAAGGTGTGCAAAGGTATCCACTTGTGAAATACAGACAGTCACAAACAAGGAATGTCTTGACTCATACTAAGGGCCAAGTTGCCCCAATCTTTTTGTCAAGACAATCCACAAACAACAATCAAAGAAAATATGAGTCATGAGACATTATTTCTCCTTTAAATCATTTGTGGGATATCCTCGAGGTAGCTAGTAACATTACCTAAAAGAAAAATCCAAAAGATAAGACAAACTAGACTAACAAAGTCAACAGTCATTCAAATTGTTTGCCAATGTGTGACTGACTAATTGATCGACGGGTTGATTGTTTGACAACACTTGGTTTCAGGAGAGGAAACATGTCATATAAGATGTCAAGTTTGGTCTCAATCATGCAGCCACCTATATAAGGCAAATGAAAAAGTTTGATTTAATGACAATATCTGATTTTAGGAACGACACATCTTGACTTAATTGACTGTTTGATATTGATTTGATGTTTGACTGGTTTGACTTGAAGACTTGCTGAATAGTTTATTTGTTGATTCATGATTTATGTTAAAGCTTTGATGACTACTTGTGTCTGATGACAATGTTTGAATTATTATGATTGACTCAAAAAACCCTAAAGGACCAACCTAGGGCCTTGGGGGCTCATTGACTAATGGCCTTGCCTATGTAACATTGTGGAGAGACCTCATAGTTTGAAAAGACTTGAATTTTTTTTATTTGTTGCTGACTAATCAAATTGATTTAAAAAACCCTGAAGGACTAACCTAGTGCCTTAGAGGCTCATCGACTGATGGCCTTTCCTACATTATACATGTATAGGCCTCATAGTTCAGTTGATGTGACTAACATGACTGACACTGACTCTATTTTTGGGATTTTTGAAGGTTATTTGGATGTTTTTGGGTTTTGACATGTTTTTATTTTTTTGGATTTTGTGAATATTTTATTTTTTTTAGTTTTGAAAGGCTTTATTTTTTTGTCTTTGTGGGAATATTTGAATATTTTTTTGTCTTTTTGGGAATATTTGAATTTTTTGTCTTTTTGGGAATATTTGATTCTTTTTTCTTTTTGGGAATATTTGATTTTTTTGTCTTTTTGATATATTGACCTCCAATAGCAAGTGTAGGATCCAAAGATGTAGGTTAAGTATTTGCCCCCAATCGGGTATAGGACCAATTTATTAGAGATGTAATCAGATAAATTTATTGTGGGAAGATATGGAAGGCAAAAAGATGCATAATGTCAATCGTTCCAAGTTATGGGAAGGACAACAAAATCTTATTATGGATGATGTGCAAAGGTGAATTATTAGGAATGGATGGTGGAAAACCAAATAGAATGATGGTAGATGATGGAGCAAAGATCGACTACGCATGGTGCCCGTTTGCCAGGTTTTCACCATGGTACTTATCCAAAGTGCTACCAAAGTGGTTTTCACTATTGGATGAATTATTTCTCTTTACTATTTTCTTGATTTTTTTGGTATCACCAAGATGCCTATTTGCTAGGTTTTCATCAAGGCGACGATTTTTTTTATTTTTTGATTTTTTTATATGTTTTTTTGTTTTTCACACGGTTCTCTAAAGCTAGGTGTAGAATTTGTGTAAGTGAAAACTATTGATAGGATCTAATAATGGTTCGCCTTTAGGAGTTGAAAGTTGATAAGCACCTGATCCATAGACTATTGTCTCGAACTTGAATGACAGTGCTAAATGAAAGGATAAGAATGGTGTGAATGACGAATGCAAAGGATGACTGGTGCAGTGGATGAAGGAAACTAGAATATGATTCCTATTTTGCACACTACACTAGCCATCAAAATTCATTCGAGGAGTTTGGGCAACCAATGAGTTAAGGTACATGAAGGGGTCATTGTCAAAGGTCCATTGGGAAACATCACTAAGGGAGACAAAATGATATGATGGATGTGTGGATATGGATGGATTTGATGGAGTGTGCGGATTGAGTGAAAGTGATGAGGATAGAGACTTTAGATCAACAAGATCTTCTTTTGACATATTGCTTTGATAGATGCCCCCAGTGATTTTTGATGGAGAGGCATAATTGGAGATCAATTTTTTCTTATTTTCATTCTTGACTTGCATTTTTATCTTTAATTTGTCCAATAGCTTTTGATTTTGACAAGAGGACTTATCTTGGTTGTTCTTTCTTGGCATACTTTTTTTTGATGCTAGATATCCTTTCAAAGAAGGCACTTTCACCTTCGATCCTTGAGCTTTATCCTTTTTATTTTTGACTTGTTGATCCATATCTATGAGGTGGGTGGATGTGAGTGAAATGGATGGGTCGTATGAGATGGATGAAGTGACAGGAGTGTGTGGTTCATGGAAGAGATTGGAAATGCACTCAATGGATTCTTCGAGACTATCCTTGCCAGTATTGTTAGCATCAAAGGAAGCTTGCACATCCTTAATGATTTGGAAAGAATGCTTAGTAGAGGCAACAATAGGGGATGCATACCCTAGCCCCGGATGGTCGAGATGGACATGCGATGGTTCAAAAGATGGAGTGGAAAAAGAGTCATGAGATGAAGGTGGATGATTTCGCATAAAGTCATGAGAGTATATGGAAAATATGAAGGTGTCATCAGGATCCCAAATTTTTTAAATCTAGGCACTACCATTTTTTGAAACTGACTTATCATTGTTCTTGGAAGCAGTATTAAAATTTTCACCTATGATTGACTACTATCCACATCCCATGTCTTGGACTTGGACCTTGGTTTTTGATGGTGTGGTAAATGAAGTAGACAACTTAACCAAGGAAGATGGATCAATGTAATGTGATGAGGTGGAGGACGAAGCTTCCTAGTTGACAGACACTTGAAATTCAGTAGTCCCTCTCAGATTGTTGCAATACTAAAAGGGGTTAGGATCACCAGCTATGGTAGTCTCAGTGTCATTGTGGGGGAATTTGAGGCATTGATGGTAGGTGGATGGCACGACCTTCATGGCATGGATCCATGGTCGACCAAGGAGAAGATTGTATGGGAGATCTAGGTCCAAGACTTGGAATGTGGTGTCTAATGTTGCAAGCCCAACTTTGATTGGTATTGTTATGACACCCTTGGAAGAATACTCTTCATTGTCATAGGATTTTATGATAATGATTTTTGTCATGTCCACACAAGCTTCATAGAAGCATAAATCCTTAACCAGCTTAAGGGTGCAAATATTTAATCTTGCTCCGCTATCTACCAAGACTCATCTGATTTTATGTTTATGAAAGAAGACTTCTAGGTGCAAGGGGTCGTTATGAGTGGACTTTTGGGATGGCTAGTCTTGATTTGAAAAAGTGACATGGTGATTATTAGTTAAGTATACCAAAATTTCCTGGAAAGCGATTGACATCAAGGTTAGTTGGGATGGAAGTGTCTTGTAAATATTTGTCAAGAACAACTCTGTGCTTGGGAGAGATATGAAGTAACTCAAGGATGGATATTTGAGAAGCTGTTTTCCCCAAGTGATTTAATAGATTATATTGAGGCTTTTGTTGTTTCTTAGGGGGTGCACCTTGCATGGTCACCTTGGTATGTTGTGTGTTGTTTACGCATTTTGGCGGCTTCTTAATAGTGATGGTATTGGCATAGTCATCTGTGGTTTAGATATGATTTATGGTAGTGTAGTCAAATGCAACATTGGTATAGTTGGCATGGTTATTGGTCTTTGAACTTGAACTGGAGGGCTTTCTAGTCCCATGGTCATGCAATGGATTCTTAAATATTGTATGGTCATTGTTAAAGGTCATTTTTTGACTATCCACTTCTATGACACCCTTTTCAATTAGATCATGGATGATGTTCTTAAGTTGTATGTATTACGAATTTGAGTGTCCCTTGGTGCGATGATAATTGCAAAAGGAATTATCATCCCACCATGAAGGTTTAAATTTCCATAGATTATAAGGTTTAGCATCAGGAAGTTGTATGACTTTTGACTGTAAGAGTTGTTTGAGGACTGATTCAATTAGCTCCCCTAGGGGAGTATACTTGCATCTTGTTGGAAACTTCCTTCGTGGTATTTGTTCTTGAGTGCTTTGAAGGGTGTTTGTTGTTTGTTTAGGGACACATGGTGGGTTGTTTGGTGTGTTAGGTCCATTAAGTGTGATTTCAAGACCAACATGTATTGCCTTTGCATTGACAACTCCATCATTTGTTACATTTTTATTGTGTTCCCAATATTTTATTTTGTCATTTCATAAGGTGGCTATGGTGATGTCATTTTTAATGTTATAAGCAAAGTGGGTGATAAATTTGTCAGCCAGTTCATCCCATGTTCTTATTCTGGAAGGTAGATGGAAAAACCATTCTAGTGCTTGTCTTGTGAGACTCCTAGGAAATAGTTTCATGAGATATATCTATTTGGATGTGATGTCTATCAATGTCGTGTGGAATTCTCTTACATGTTCAATGGGATTCCCCTTTCCTCTATACTTGGGTAAATTTAACATGACATAGTTATGAGGAAAGGGGGGCATGTATAAAATTCTGTCAAATGGGCATGGACATAACTCTTATGTTGAGTAAGTCTTTTTGGTTGATATTTTCATATTTTCCACTTGTTTTTGGAAGGTGAGCATTTGGTTGGCTAAGACATCATATTGAGTGAGTGACATGTCCATGACATTTACGACTGCATTGTGATAGGGGCCCATGTTTGTGCTTTGCAATCCAATATGTTGGTTGGATGAGTTGGTGTTGACTCTAGATGTATATGGTATGTTTTGATTTGGAATGTTATGAGTGCATGATGAGATTTGAGTTTAAATGTGTGGGGTTTGAGTTTGGATATGTGAGGTGGAATTTGGAATTTGAGGTATGTGCGAGGTGTTTGTATTGAATTGCATTTGGAAAGGATTGGGAGTATTTTGACCTTGTGTGTTTTGATTACCATATTGGTTGAAGGGCCCTTGTGTGTTGGTTTGTTGGGGAATGCTTATGTTAGGAACTTGTGATGTATTGGTGTTTGAAGTGTTTGTTTGTTTGGGTCCAAAAATATGAATCTTTCACATCTTGTTTCTACCAAAAGGATTTTATGATGACGAACCCATGGCATGGGATGATCTAAATGGATTAAATGTAGTGCCAAAAGGTTGTGTCATTGCTTGTGTCATTTATTGCATCATGGCTTGTGTTCCAAGTAGTGTTGTGTGGATTATGGTAGAATCTTATGTTGATCCTCCTAATGGAATAATAGCATTAATTTGTGAGATAAAACGTTTAGGAGTAGATGCATCATGTCCTTGGCTTTGTCTAGTCTCCTCGTTTGGTGTTGGTTCTGCTTGAAGTGTGTTAACATCAAATCCATGAGGTAGTTTAGCCTCACTCTGTAAAATTTTTGCTAGAAATTTTTGAGGGTCTAATGATACTATCTCATCCACAAATCAAGCTACTTCGGGGTCTTGGGTAGCTACCTCTATTTCATCCTCAATTATGTCCTTGGTCTTATATTTTTCAAAAGGATTATGTGGTCTAGGTGCTCATTTGAAGAGGAGCCAAAGTCCATTTTGTTAGTGTACTTGTAAAGGTCATCATTGTCTTGGAATAGGTCCACTTGTTTTCTCTTCCTTTGTAGTCTTGTTAGGACCATAAAAAGACTTGCAAGTGGGATGAGTCTAAGGAATGACAATGCAAATGTGAGACTAAGACTAGGATATGCAACTAGACTATTTTTTTGGTATTTTTCAAGATATAATGAATTCCAAATGATGATGTACCAAGATTAAAGATAGAAAGTGACAATAATCAAAATGTAGATAGGATAATGTCACAATGATCAAAATATATGGTGGGTCCATGACCAAAGTATGCCAATGTAATGCCAATATGATGTTGTGATGGTGTAGGTGATATGACGTAATATAAAGACCAAATAGTTTTGGTGGACCTAAGAGGAGGTTATGAACAAAAATAAAGATAGCCAAAGTGAAAAATCTAATTTTCAAGACCTTAGAAAGGACAAAGACTTAAAATGATGATGATTGACAAGGGTGTGTGCAAGAAGTTGAGTCCACTTTTTGGCCAAAAAGTGGAAGTGTTTTCCCTGATTTTCAAAATTTGTCACATTTGACCTTTAAATTTGAAGCACTTAGAGATGGAATCTTAAAAAAAGTCACTGATCATAAAATGTAGTACTTGGAGTCTAGTTTCCAAATATGTAATTTATTTCAATACCCAGATGATAAAAATTGATTTTCAATAGCATTTCTAAAAATCTCTGTTTAAAAGTCACTTTTTTTACCATACCATGCATGTGTACATCATCCATATTTTGACCTAAACAATCACATTTTTCTAAATCCTTTTGGGAAAAGATTCATAACTCACTAAAGCATGTTTTTGATATTTTTTGTAATTTTTTATTGAATAATTTTTTTCTGTTAAATTTTTATTGGCCATATTTGTTGTTTTGAAAAATCGTCGTGTATGTCATGCATAAAATGACCTAAACTTATCAATTTTTGGTTCTTTTTTTTTCAAATTGAAAAGAATTATCCAAAGTACATTTTGGTGTAATTTGTTTTACAAAAAAATATTTTAATAAAAAGTTATTAAACTACTAAAAATCCCTGATAATTCAAGTTTATGGACCAGTTTCATTAGAAATTAATTGAAAAATAGAAAAAATAATCAAATTGTAAAAAAATTTACATATTTGGAATCTGCACTGTTTCGTCTATAATGGGTTTTAATTTTGTCAAAAAAAATTGCAAAATAGGCCTTCAGATATATGTCCAAAGTCAATATTTTCTTGTGACATTAACATGACCTTCAAGTTGCAGGTCAAACCAAGTCTAAAGCGTAGGTTAGAGTCCCCAAGCCATTTCCCGAACCGAAA
>VDFB02000017.1:241450415-241674553 GCA_007258455.2 Sequoia sempervirens
GATCCATGAGATTGTTGTTTGTTTGTGTCTTTAGTATTTAAGTGGATAGTGTTTATTTTTGCCCAACACAATATTTTAGCATGTCAATATGCAATATGGATATTTGATATATAATATATGTTAGGAATGGTTTGATTCATAGATACAAGTGATCAATCTTAGCTTGGAGATGTGTTTATTAAACCCTAGATGCGAGAACTAAGTAATATAGCAATTGTGTGACTAATAGATTACTCTATATTATGCAAGATTCAAACGTGAAACAAGTAAATTTAATGCATAGGAACCTAAAATGAATGCATAAAGTATGAGAATGAACACTAGTTGGTAGAGAACCTATTAAACACATATTGTTCCTTACGATTTTCTTGGATGTTGCAACTAAGTTCTAAGGCTGGTCGTCATGCCTATCACCCCCATTCAATCCATATAAAATTATGCATTATGTATCATATGCATATCATTATGTTGTGACAACCGCAAGGTAATGATAGTACATCATCATATAATTTATAAGAAAATAGGCTTGGTCGTATGGGCTCCTTCTCATTTACTCACAAGAGCAGTTATAAATGTTGAATGTAAGGGAGTTGAATGTTTTAATGACTTTTCAAAGTTTACTTGGCTTTACATTTACCCCACATTCAACACTCTTATTTTGCTTCAATTTTTTGTTAAACTTGTGTAGGTTAATGCATGCCCACTTCTTGTCAAAGAAAACAAAATGATTGAGACATTGGGAGATATTTGTCTAGTATTTTTAATCAAAGGTTTCTTATGTAGATAGAATGCTTTGAATGGAGAAAGAAAGAAATAAAATTTTATGAATACCTTTTTTATTCTCATTTTTTAACACTCTTATTATGATAAAATTTCTATATTTAAAATTGTGATTTTTCTTATCCCTTAAATCAAACAACCTTAGTATAATATTTTATAAGAATTTCTAAATTTAAAATAATCTTAAATGATGATCTCTCAAAAAAATACAATTTGGTAATTTTTAAAACAAAACTTAATTAGTGCATAAAATCAACATAATATTGTAATAAATTTAAGCCCAAACAGGTAGTAGAGTTGGTTTGGGCACTGGGTTTGCTCCCCATTGGTCTCAAGTTCGACTCCACTCCTGGGTTTAAGAGGTGGGACTTCTTGCGGGCGGGGGATCTCACCTATAGGGGACTAGTCTCACCCTAGCTCGCCTCAGGTACCCAAGGTAAGGGTTGTTGGGCCGTTGGGCTAGGTCGTGAGGATATCCTTGTATTATCAAAAAAAGAATAATTGTAATAAATTTAATCTTATAATTGATTATTTATTTATTATTATTAATGTATTAGTAGTTTTGATTACTAACATGGAGCTTTTTAGCTTGGCTGAAATTGAGTGAAGTCACAAATGCACACTATTAATATGAATAACTTACGAGATTGGTAGCCCAACAGGGGCACAAAGGCCACAAGCACACTAGCCAGTGAAGGTTTGGAGCACAGATTCAACAACATGAATGCCAACAACTTTAACACAAATGTTTAAACCCACAAGTACAATGGATCAACTAGGGCACAATGCTCGTGATCACAATGGCTCAACAAGGGTTTTGAACCTTGGTGGCCACAACAACAATGTCGTGATTTAATCATCACACTATGCCATGTATGACCTTATAATTGATTAGTTTTATAACTATTAATTTATATTTTATTAAATAACTATTAATTTTTATTATTTAAATGTCTTCAATTAGTAGTTATTAATTCACTTAAATTTGGATACACTTATTTTATTAGAAAAGAAAACAATGTCTATTATTAGAAAATTGAAATACTAAACTCATAATTATTTTTAATGATCAAATATATATTTTTTCTACACGTGAGAGAAAAACAATGCAATGTCTATCCAAGATAATGACAATCTTTGTGTAAGAAATATTTGTAGGACATGGACAAAGGAGGTGGTTGTTGAAAATTAAAAGGACAATGGAATTGAAAATTTGAATAAATTACTTCAACCAAACTCAATCCCTATCACCAAACTCATAAATCCTTGTCAAGAAAATACCCCACTCAAATTTCAATCAATAGAAGACACTTACTAATAAACAACCAAAAAAAAAAATTACTAATGAAAATTTTCAATTGCAAGCATTGAAGTAACATAAAACTAAAATAAATATATTTAATCATATTATCATTACTACAACATATATTCCCAATAAAGTATCAATTAAAATTTTCACTATCACTTTGATAAGCAATAAATTGAATTCAATTCAATTGAAATTGGCATATTCATTATGCAAAAGTTTTATACATTCAGACACAATCTTCACTATTCTCCTCACTCCAACTTTTTATTACTCATCAACCCTTTTTTCACAATCATATGAAATCCCCACTCAAGACAATTAAAATAAAATAAACAATGTATCAATAAAATAAAATAAAATATTTTTAATTAAAAATAAAATTCATATATTTATGTTCTAAATAAAATAATTGTTAATTAAGTAAAATAACTTAAAATTAATATTTCTCCACCTTTCTAAATAAATAATTTAAAATATCTATATATAATTTATAAACAAATGTGATTTTGATAGGGAAAGAATGTCCATAATAAAATTTTCAATACATGCTACATTCTTTTCCCCTTTAAAAACATAAAGCAACTTGTTTCACTAATGTAATACAATCTGTTTTATAAAAAATAATTTTAATTTATATTTTAATTTATTAATTAAAAATTGAAATAAATAAACTACTATGATACTCTTACTCTGATAAGAGTCTTAAAATAGTCAAGATCATTACCTGCAACTAAAGGTACATTTACCAAAATATTATTCCCCCAAAAAACTCCCCATGACCAGTTCTGACTCAGCTCCAAGCCCATTTGTTTGGTAGAAGGTTGGTCTTTGCACAATCTACTCCCGGTGACCGGAAAAACTTTTATTGCGTATAATCTACTCAAGTTTATTCAATAAAATAAAACTTAAAAGGAACCGACATTTCCTCCCCGTCGCTGTCATTGATGCGGTAGCCATGTTTTCTTTACATTCTAGCCATTCATTATGGCAGAACATTCACCGGATCTCTGCAGGGAACCGATTTTTTTTTATTAAAGGAGTAAAGCTACCTTTTTTATTGAGCTCCCAAAAATCTTATATTCATATCTGTGTTCACAAATTCATTTCGTCCAATAATCACAATTTACAGCTTAGTAAGATCATACTTTTTCGCCAAAATATTGGTGGACAAAACTGTGTTCTGCAATTTTAATGTCTTTTTTAATGATTTTGCCGTGTTTTTGGGTGACGAAGATTTTAGAATATTGGGACCAAAAAAAGTTGTCCAGTTATAAACGAATTTTATGATTACAAAACTGTTGGTGGATTCTTCCATCTGTGGGCGGTGAGTTTGCTATCATCGTCATCCCACCAGACAAATAGTTACCCTGATGTTATTATTTATATAAGGGCATCCCAAGCTTTACAGTGCTGAATAAATTCTGATTTTTTGAAAGGAATCGTCCTGTTATATTGTATGGTTATAAATCCACATGAGCACTAGTTTGGATCTTGATGATTGCGTTTGTTCTGTCTCTGCTTTTACGTATAAGACTCCGCTGGATTGTGTGAAAAGTTATTGTGTAGGCATGGAGACGTGTGGTGCAGTGTTTGATGAGGAAAATCAAACTCTTGTTTCAGAGAGGAGTAAAATAAAGCACAAAAGAATGAATAGGAAAATTGGAAACTTTTCTTGTACCACATTCAACATTCTCGCACCAATATACAAGCGCATCGATGGTGAGGTGAGATCTGATCTGGAATTATTTTCATGTTTATCCATGGGCATGCTTTTTGTTCTGGGTCGGTATTGTTTTCATGTTTTAAAAATGGGTATGGATGTATTTTTTGTGAATCGATTGTTTCGATATCTATGAAATGGGTTTGAGTGTTTTCTTTTTTTCAGGTATACTTTGTTCTCATATGTAAAATGGGTATTAATGTCTTTTCTGGATCGATTTTATTTTCATATTTGTAAAATGGGCAGGATTGTATCTTTCCAAAGTTGATGATGTTTGCATATATGTACAATGTTTAGGAATGTACTTTTAGTGGGTCGCTTCAGTTTTCATGTTTGGGAAATGGGTACGAATGCATTTTATCTGTGTGGCTTCTGTTTCCATGGAATTGACATTAATATATATTTTCCCGGGCCGCTTTTGTTTGGATTATTAATACATGGGATTTTGTGGCGCTGTGTATCATCTGCGGCAGATGAATGCTTTTCTTAATGCTCACTTCCCTTGGCAACAGAGCATCTCTATACTGTTGGCAATGTAGAATTTTTGGTACTTGATGGGAAGAAAGTGCCTTTTGCTTGGTTTCCTACAAATATGCTTGTGTAATTTTAGTTTCCATTTTGGAACTCATTTGAACTAAATCTTTGATTGTCATTGACTTTTACAGAACTGCCGGGAAAGCCAGTTCAGGGAACATTGGTGGAACCGCAATAAAGGAATACTTGACATGCTTCTGAAAAATGAATCATCCGTCATTTGTTTGCAGGTAGGTGATTACAATAGCACAGTTAGCTGTTAGCAGTCATTGCAATTAGGGCATTTTACTGCCACACGATATAGGGATTTTTAACTGCCAGGCAATTCTAGGGTTTGGCTTCAGACGAAGATCAGGGCATTTTGTTTGAAACTGATTTAGTTCTAAATTCTTTTGCCTCTTTTGTTGACTATTAGGAGTTCTGGGTTGGAAATGAGGAGCTAGTTGAGATGTATGAGCACGACTTGAGTTATAAAGGCTATGAAATTTATAAACTTTGTCGTCCCGAGCACTGTGGAGATGGTAATTCTTGTTTCATTTCTTGCTTTGTTCGGTATGCTTAATTTTCCCAGATTTAAAATCTTCAGTTTTGCTGGGTGTTGGATATTTGTGTAATGAGCATTTTGAAACTGAGATGTGTAAGTTGGTAGACAAACAACAAGGTAGCAAGATTACTGGTAGAATTCAGTCCCTAAAAACATTTTTGGACGTTATTCTATTTTTTCTTTCCCCCATAAACATTGTCCTCACCTGATTTATATTTAAGCGCTGTATAATGGACGTGCTAGATGATCCTGTTTGGACATGATTTACTTGACCTGCCACTATAGCCAGGTATCTTCATGGTGATTACTTAGAAGGAGCACATGCATTGTAACAGTCACAACTTCTTAATAAGTGTATCAGTCACAACTTCCCATTGAGTGTATTAGATTTTTCAAACCGTGAACTCATAGTCTGGAGGCTACACACAATTATACCTTTAATTTGTGGTAGTCAAAACTGGTCACTGTAGTTAGTAGTCTATTAAGTATTGTTTACAAACCATGGGAAAGATTCTCTACAAATCACAGGAAAGATTGCTTAGAAGAACATTGAACAATGGTGTGTTTGTTAACTTTCAATAAGCTTTAGATAGGCCATTCCAATAATTCCAAAGTAGGTTCTGCATTTGACAGAATGAATCTCTGGCCTAGTTGAATTTGATAAAGATTATACCAAAACAATCCACCTCAGTACTTGTCTCTTAACTTGCTGTTGATTTGGAATTTGAATAAGTACAGGTCTCTAATTGGTTCTGTTTTCTCTCCTGTTTCACTGAAGTTGCATGTTACCTTGATTATGTGTCACTTTGTAAGCTATGGGGTTTTGAAATCTAATAACTTATCCATGTTATTTGCAAATTCTTGTCTCCATTGTCGACATCACAATTCTCATCTCTATAAAGGTATTTTCCTCTTTAGAGGCTTTCTGTATTATAAAACTGAAATATTTGATTTTTTGGCAGGTCTTCTCACTGCAGTCAAAAAGGATCATTTCAGACTAGTAAAGTATCAGGAATTGCAATTGAATGGAGATCGTGTAGCCCAGCTATTACATGTTCAGTCTGTGATTCCATTTCGTCGAAGGCAAAGTGGGAATATTCAGCAAGAAACTCTTGTTGTCAACACACACTTGATGTTTCCTCATAATTCAGATATTTGCCTACTTCGGCTCCGCCAGGTCTTTTTCCTTTTCCTCTTCTTAGTTGTTTTTCTACTCATATGTAGACATTAAATTTTCATCACAAGAACAGTTCTGATTTCCTTATTTACAGTGTCTATTGTTGTTTCTTACTTTTGGAGCTTCTCATATTTTTTCATTATCATGTAAGTCAGGAATCAAATTTCAGAAAACTGTTATGTTTAACAGGTATATAAGATCCTGGAGCACTTGGAAGCCTACAAGGTAGAATACGGGCTCCCCTCTGTCCCAATAATTCTATGTGGGTAAGACCTATACTCTGTTTCATCGTGTTTGAAGTCTTGGATTTTTGAAGATTTTGCTTTTCTAAATATTGTGCACTATTCAGAGATTGGAATGGAAGCAAACGTGGACATGTCTACAAATTTCTACGCTCTCAAGGCTTTGTTTCATCCTATGATGCTGCACACCATTACACAGACAGTGATGCAGATGCTCATAAGGTCAGTATAGTATATATCTATATGCCAGATTTTTCATTTATTTTATTTCTCCCTTTGCATCAATTTGAGAAGAAACTTACTGTGTACAGATTCTGCATTGTCACTTAATGATTCATTTGGGTTTCATACAGTGGGTTAGCCATCGCAATCATCGTGGAAATATCTGTGGAGTGGATTTCATCTGGCTTCTTAATCCTAACAATTATCGCAAGTCTTTGAAGACCAGCTGGAATGAAGCTGTATTTGGAATTGTAAAGGTTGTTGCTAGATAGGAACCTTGAAATTGAGTGCAATTTGTAGTTGTTAAACGGTCATTTTATTGTAAATGCAAAACATCTATTAAAAAAAAAGTGGAAATAGGCGTCAGATTTACTAGTATCATATTAGTAGTAGTAGTACTCCTGGAAAGAATGCTTTCCTTTGAACCTTTTTTCTTTTTGTCTTATATGTGGATGAGAGGTAGGCATCTCTTGAAAGCCACATATTTACCTTCATAATGCCTATTCTAATTTGTTCTGATTGCAGTCTAAATTGTGGGAGGCTGGTATGAAAGATAGAGATGCATTCTGCCACTTCAAGTCTGAGAACAGTTCTGTTGATTATGTAAAATTCCCAGACTTCGATGTTGTTCTCCATCAGGCAGGTTTACTTTTGTGTTCTGAAATTAGTATGGATGTTTGGATGTCTAATCTTTTGAACTGGTCATGACTCATTTTGCTTGTTTACTTTAGTTCTAATGTGTCTAATTTTGTGTGATTACAATCTTTGTTCCAAAAATATTCTCCAGCTTATCTACGGTCTTAGTACTAAAGAAATTGAGGACTTGTGGGCGGCAGTTGATATCGATAGGAAAGGATTTGTTGATTATGAGGAATTTCGGGCAAGCACAACTCTTTGCTTTTCTCTTTCATTACAAATGCAAAGAAGTTAGTCTTTCACATGATATAATTGAGAAGTCTATAGCATGTGTTTCTTATTTTGGGCTGTTTTTATATTACAGAGAGTATTATTCGGATTCCCTGCAGAGCAGTCTGCTGCCCCTGTATTTAACAGACAATCTGCTGCTCAACTGTTAGTTGAAATCGACAGAAAGCTGCAGGATGTAGAAAATCTGCAAGAATCGGCATTTGGTTTTGATGTTAAGAAAGCATTTCTATTTCCTCCAGAGGTGGAGAAGGGAACGTGGCCTGACGATTATGTTCTATCTGATCATGCTCCCTTAACTGTTGAGTTCGCTCCAGTCAGGTTACCAAGGACACATGAGTCTCTGTGTTAATTCTTTACCACCGATGCTAACAACAATGTTAACTGTTGTATACAGAAGATAACATATGACCTGATTATAATAAATACAGTTGCCTTGGATCTGAATATAATGTTCTAGTGGGGGATATTGAAAGTGTCATGACCTACTTTTAAGGTCTTGTACCATAGTTTCAACATGTGGAAAGATCTACCTGTAAATTACACTGATTCTCTACACAACTTGTTGCATTCGTTATTCAGCTATTGGGAATTGGAATTGGATGTCCAAGAAATCGAAATTAATATCTTATAGTGATGGGATGATTTTTTTATATTGATGGGGTTGTAAACTTGTAAGGTGTATGCATAATTGCAGTGCTGAAATGCAGCTCTCTTACCCTTAATCTTGTTTTCCTTATAGGGATAACATTGTTCTTTTGTTGGTGTAAATATTTAATTGTTCTTTTTAAAATTAAGTTAATTTAGATAAAAAAAAAATTTTGATGAATAGGCAGCGATCTATATTAATCCAAATATAAAGATACATATTCACAAAAAAAGGGTGGGTGGTAGAAAGGCACACCCCAAGAGTCACATGGGCAACGCCCAGAAAATTAACAAATAACGTGGGCTAAGCCCAGAAGTCCAAAAATAACAAAGATAAAAAGGCCATTAAGCGGTCAGAGCAGTGCCAACAGAGTCAGGAGAGTCTCTGTCATCCAAATTTTTTCCCCATACATCAGTGGGGTCTGGAGTGACGTTAGGAGGACTCCAACCATCATCAACATATTTTTTTCTTTTATTTTCTTCCTCGTGCCGCGGTGAGAATACTTTACCAGTAACTGGCCACCCAGAGCCAGAAGCAAGAGGATCATCAAAGGGCCACCCGGAACCACCACTGCTGCTCCCCGAAGCACCACCAGAAGGCCACCCCTGAGTAGCCTGCGGTGGAGGAGAACAGTTTCGCCGAGGAGTGCAAGAATTCCGCTGAGGCGAGGGCTGGGAACAGGGACGCGCAGAGCCACTTCGTTGCCGGCCCCTAGAGGGCCACCGGCCGCGGGAAGAGGTGGGCGAAGCGAGGACCCGAGCAACAGTACAAGGGGCATTACCCCAATGGCCCAGGAGAACCTGGAGGTGAGCAACCTAAAGTGCAACTTTGTTAGCTTGCACTTGAACCTGTAAAAACACATTAGAGCAAATCATAGCTTTAGTATATAAAGATACATAAATATTTATTTGAGAATGTGAAAAAATGCAAGCATTTATGTCATTCCAAATATTGAAGAGAATTTTCACCTTGAAAGTATGCCAAAGTTGGGTGAATTTTGCAGGAATTCTGGGAGAATCTCCAAGCAACACCATATGCCAGGAGGAAGGTTCTGACCGAAAGGGCCAAAAAAAGTCATGAATCCAAATCCAAAGCTGCTGAGCTTTGGGACAGAACCAGAAAATATGCTTAAAACTCTCAGTTTGCCCACAAAAAGGGCAGCGAAGGTCTTGGACCCCCAGGTAAATCAGCGGAAAACCCACAGGCAAGCCCTGGAAAAGAATACACCAGGCAAAGTGGGAAAGCTTCGGCTCAACACTTGCAGACCAAGTGGCAGCAAATCTTTTACGTTAGGCATGAGCGGAAGATTGAAGAAGCCACCTTTGGTTCAAACTCTGAATCATAGGAAAATGTGGTGAGAGCCACCTATAACCAAGTCGAGGCTTGTAATTCCTGAAAGGGGTGTCTGGGTACCACTTCCAGTCTTTCCACCAAGGTTTGGTCCCTCGAATTCCAACCTCATGCATTATTTCAACAGGAATGACATTCATCAGACCATCATAAGTAGCACGGTCCTGGTTTTGAACCCTGTACTGGGCACGAAAAACATCCCACGACATGGTACGCATGGTGGGTCTGGAAAAAAACTGTTGCAAGGTTTGGATACCCTTCTTGTGAAATCTAAGTGCCTTAAGCCCCAGCGACTGAGCTAGCAGTTGACCATTGCTAGCAAAAAGAGGCGACCACCAAACATTGTGTTGGTTGAGAGAAAGCCCATCTCGAAAACCAGAGCCAGCCCAGCGAAGCCAAGGTTTGACAACTTCTTAGGCCCGCCAAATACTTTTGGCCACAAAAGTCCCAACAATCTGGACTGGTTCATTCATGACCAAAAGGGTTTGAAAGCCAATCCCCTTCTAGGTAGGTCTATGAACAGGGAAGCCAGATTGAATACTATGCTTGAGAAGAATTTTCCAGGCCTCATCCCCAGTAAGGGCACGAATAACCCATTTAACACATAGAGCAGTTCCTTGTCGTTGAGTAGAAAGTAACCCGAGGCCTCCCGAATCTCTGGGAAGACCAGAATTCCCAAGCCATACGATGAAAACCTCTGTGGGTTTCAGAGGAGGCCTAGAGAAAATCACGAAGCAGCTTCTCAAGCTTGCCATAGGCAGCTTTCGAGGGGGCCCAACAAGAAGAATAATAAACATGGGTGGCCGCTAGAATTTTGGAACACACCTGAAATTTCCCTGCTAAAGAGAGGGGCTTAGTAACCCAATAAGTGAGCTTTTTCTCAACTCTGGAGAGCACAACTTGCCAAAGCTCAACCAGAGATGCCTGAAAGGCAAAGGGAATGCCCAAAAACCGAAAAACTTCACCAGGCCCAATCCACTTCCAACCATACTGTTGCAGCCACTGCGGCGAGGGAAAAATAGATTATCTGTAACACAAAGTTTTATGCCATTGGATGGCAGAGCCAGAGACAAGACAAAACGTATTAAGACACTCAAGAGCCGCTGCAATGAAATCTTCATCCTCTAGAAGGCTGAGGAATGAGTCATCAACAAAATGGCCATTAACAAGCTGAGTCTGAGAGTTGGGTAGATAAATGGCCTTGACACGTCGCTGGGAAACCGCATTGGCCAAAAGATAACCAAAACCCTCGGCAACAAGCACATATAAAGAGGGGGCCAGCGGGCACCCTTGCCTAATAGAACGAAAGAGTCCAAAGGCATAGGATTGATGACTATTGATAGTGATACAAGCTAAGGCATCCACAAAGAGCATTCAAATAGATTGAATGAAATTGGGTCTAAAACCCAAGGCTTGTAGCATAGCAAGAATAAACGACCATTCAATACGATCATAAGCCTCGGCAAAGTCAATCTTAATGAACATGGCTTTCTGGTTTGAGCGTCTAGCCCATTCCATGTCTTCTCAAACAACAATGATATTATCCAAAATAAATCTAGATTTGATGAACCCAGTTTGTTTTGGGCGCACAATCTGAGGTAGAAGATGGTGGATTTTAAGAGCCAGAGCCTTGGCGATGATCTTGTAGGAGACATTAAGAAGCGTGATAGGTCTCCAATTACAGATGTCTTTTGGGTCACCCAGCTTATGTATGAATTTTATGTTACCTTTATTGATTAAGTTACCTAAAGAATTAGAGTGAAAAACTTCTAAGTAAACATAATGCAGATCATGCCCAATATCGTCCCACATGGCTTTGTAGAATTCACAAGGGAATCCATCAATTCTAGTGGCTTTGTCATCAGCCATGGAGTAAACAGCCTCTTTGAGATCATCAACTGATAAAAGTTGATCACAAAAAAATTTCTGAGCTGAAGAAAGCTTATTTGACACAACAACAAGGCAATTCTGAAGGGCTTGTTGTCGCACAGGTGTGACTTCCTGTGCAGTGAAAACTTGCTCATAATGACGCACAAAGTCCTAGAGAATGTCAGGCAGCTCAGAGAGCACCTAAGCACCATCTTTAATTTTTTTAGTGCCTGGGGATAAGTGCCTGGCACGCAGAGCCAAAAAAAACTCTTTGGAGGCACGATCACCAACTTTTAGCCAGTGCAACCGGGCTTTGATTTGCGCTCTTTGAGCAACATAGCTGTCAGCAATTTGTTTCTTGTGCCTTAGCTCTGTCACCTTGACTTGTAAGGAAGGCGAAAAGGGGCTGGCCACCAAAGCCTCAGAGGCAGCACAAAGGTCAACGGTGGTAGCCTCATAAGACTGCCAGCGAAAAATGGCCAGTTGGCGCTCATAAATGCGCAAAAATGTAGTCGTGCGGATGATAGCCCCATTCCACCAAGAAATTCAGCATGTATGATGAGCTGGCTTGCACTCCAAATTCTAAACTCTATGGATGTGGGCCAGGGTAGGCTTGTGGGAGAGTAAAGAAGTATTTAAAAAAAATTGAGTTTTACACGTACTAGGCTGTTGAGTCTCCCATTCAATGCAAAAGGAAATGGGGAAATGATTTGACAAAGTCACATCCACTAACGATTTAACCGAGAGAGAAGAGCTGTCAAATGAGAAAAAAGATTGTGCCGAGATCATGGCACAATCAAGGCGTTTAAAGATTATGTCAGAACCAGCTCAATAATTGCACCAAGTGTGCCAGAGAGAATGAGAATGGCGGTGACCAATATTGGGATAAAAAACCCCAATTTATTGTGCATGTAAAACCACGCCTCTCTTTCCCCGACTGTCCATCTGAATGGCAGAGTGCCATTTTTGTCAGACGCCATTTCTATCATATTGAAGTCCCCATAGAATAACCAAGTAGCAACTGGTAAAGAATCAACAGTCCAACATCAGAGCAAAGAGCGTTCCACAACATCATTAGAAGCATAGACATTAATAATCCCAAATGAATGATTATCAATGTTGAGAAGGATCTAGACGAGCCGATGAGTGGGATCAGACCCGTGGTCAACCACAGAGGAGTGCCACCGTGGGGCCAAAAGGATGACAACTCCG
Organism: Sequoia sempervirens; assembly: GCA_007258455.2. Lineage (NCBI taxonomy): Eukaryota > Viridiplantae > Streptophyta > Pinopsida > Cupressales > Cupressaceae > Sequoia > Sequoia sempervirens. The sequence goes on from VDFB02000017.1 coordinate 241,462,948, forward strand.
CCACGCCCAACATCGTGGGTAGTACAAAACATTTTACTGGCTGGCCAAATAGAATGACTAGCTGCGACAAGCAGAAAACTAAAAAATTTAATTTCTTGAAGACAAAACACTTCAACACCAGAGTACTTACACAAGGTATCCCTAACAAAATACTATCTGGAGAGGTCTTTCAGAGCTCGAACATTCCATGAAAGGAACTTCATGAGTGAAACTCCTCCATGTTTTTGAAACCCGATTCCTCTTCATTCAGAGAAGAGAAACGATTCTGTAAAAATTCTACCGGAACTGATCCAATCTGAATGGAAGGGGAGGACATCCTCCATTTTTCATGAACATATTCCCCTTCTTCCTGAGGAGGGGAAGGGCTGCGAGAACGCCTATGAGCTCCTAACCCAAGAGAAGCCACATTCGGTTATGAAGCCACATTCGGCTGTGTTAACATGATAGAAGTCGACCGAGGCGTAGCCTTTGGCCTAGGCTATTGCGAAACATAATCAGCTCCAACCGGAGCTTCTTTCCCCTTCACAGAAGGGTTTGAAACATTTTTCATTGGCTCAGAGGTCACAGGGCCTGACCCAAAACCAGTGGACTTATTCTTTCAGTTCATGACTGTAGTCCATTTCACATCATGTTTGGCAATAGATGCAGCCGTCGACTGAGGTTTTTCAGCATCTCGTGGCAGGGAAGGTGTATGAGGCACTGCTAAAGTGCAGTCCTTTATCTTGTGGTCTGTAGATTGACACCTATAGCACGTGTTGGGTAGATTAAAATAGGTGACCTTCTAGGTGTGGCGGAAAGCTCCAATTTGAATATCAATGGAATCTTTCAAATTTTTGGAAAGGTCCACTTCCACACAAACCCTCTTTTGGGGGCGGGTCTGAAAGAACCTATTTGGCTCAATGCAAATAACCCTCCCCAGTGAGGAAGCTATACTATTCAAAAAAGGCACACAAGGCAAAGGTAGACCAGGAAATTCAATCCAGACTGGAACCCGCAACTTGGTGTCGTCCGAGATAACAAAGTCACGAGTCCAAGCTTGAAAAACTAATAGAGAGGACGAACATACCAGGGCCCATGGCTTAAGATGGCCTGCACATGGTTGACCTCCGCAAAGCGGAACAAAAAGAAACCCTTGGTTAAGTTTTGGACCATATCAAGGCGGACCCCATGAGGGACCCAAGCCTTGCTAACCCAATCCTTAAGCACACTTTCAAGGGGAGTTCTCCCAACAAAATACCCAACAAGGGTGTACTGTTCAAGCCATTGACAGGCAGTATCAAATTCTGGTAAAGGAAAAACCACATCAGCTGGTGAATCAGAGCACTTACCTCGTGAAAGACTTTCAGAACAAATTTCTAGGGACGTTTGTTTGGAGGAGGAGCCATTGATTATCGCCGTCGAACTGCTAACACCAGCAAGAATTACTGGGTTAGAGCCGGTTGAAGGCATATTAAAACAAGAAACCACAGTAAATGCGGCTGTACAGTTTTCTGCAAAGGATGCACAGTATGACACAAAAGGGTGACCGCATAAATCCCAAAACCCTAGCTTATGTTATCTTTTAATCACTGTTAATAACTTAGGTAGGATAAGATAAGTGCATACAAGTCACTTTCATGGAATTGTGTATTTTATCAAACTCTTGGATTTCAAAATTTAAAATTTATCCCTTGTTTTTTAGTTTTCAACCTTTTCATCATTTGTGTCAGATTTGAAAATTGTAAGGCTATATATTGTAGCTCTCTTTCCATTGAATAAGTAATTTCAATATTAGTCATATAATATTAAATATCAATTTTTTCAAATTCATGTTTTGTCATTAGCTATTAAACATTTGATTTTGGGTAGAATTCTTGTTTATGAAAAATTAAATGCTTAAGGGTAGCCACTTAAAGGATTTAAGATTAAAAATCAATTGGTTCTTTTGAAATTTTGAGTATGTTTTTCTCTTGCATCAAATGATGATCTAGAAAATTAGAAAAACTTGAAAGAAATGTTGAATATCCAAGATACTGAGAGGGGGTGGGGGTTTAAACTTATTGAACAAACACCATCCAATTACTCCAATGCATATAACAGTAAGAATGAGCAAGAGCATTAGTAGAACATAAAAATGCACAACACATGAACAACAAGATTTTTACGTGGAAAAACCACGGTGATGATTAGTTCACAATATAGTATAATCGGATATAAGATATTACGAAGGGTGGCTCACTGCCCAAGATACAATACAATAAATGGCTTACAACTAGAATATGAACTGATAAAGTTACACCTAAAAAGTGTTGATTCAGTTCCTTTGATGCTTAGTAAACTGACTTTACACACTTCATCATCTTCGCATACTTATCTGTCCACTTTCACACACTCAATCTCAAAATTGTCTAATATATATATCTGATTCATCCGCAAGCATCAATTAGGTCGACCTAATTAGATGCAACCCTTATTCACCAAAAAGATTAACTGTTGGCTTCAAGCTTGTACAAAACTTTTCCAAAAACAATTCAAGCATGTAGAATGCTACAACATGTCGACATAGACCTAAGATAGGTCACACATACATCTGCAACACAAAATTAGTTCATTATAACATCAACTATTCATTAGGTCGGCCAAAAATAGACCTAATAACAAAATACAACAATAGAATGATGCCAACTCATCATACAAGCACTTGTGCACAAGAAATTTTGAACATACAAGCTTCTAACAACCAAGAACAATTTCCCAAAACCGCAAGTAATGATATTCATTAGCGGAGGATTGTGGACCAAAATACCAGAGGATAATAATTGTCATACCAGTTCAGAGTACCGGATCAAACTTGAACTTGCAGTTACAACTCATATAACATGGTGACATCAATGACAATACAAAAGCTACATAATGAGATGTTCTTCATTCTTCCAACAATCTCCCCCTTTGCCATTGATGGCAACATGTGCCAAAAGAATGTACAAACCTCCTATGTGCAACACACTCTCCCCTTTTCTCTTCATGACCCTCTCTCCCCCTTTAACATCAAGGACAAAGGGTGGTACAAAAATATGAAAACTAAAAAAACACTACCCAGAGGAAGGTGAGCCTTGAAGCCCCTAGAGAGTACCTTGCCAAGTTGTCTTGACATTCTCCCAACTCTTCTTAGTAGATATTGTTGATGTTTCTAGCAGCGTCGGGCTGCTTCTTCCAGATTAGTGATTGGAGTTAACTCAAATATAGCCTAATGGCTATTTGAATTATATATTTATGATTAATTTTGGCCGACATAAGATGGATGAAGAGATGCGTCTTTCACTAAATAATGCTTAAATGAAGAGGCATGATTTATAACTATATTTAGTTATAGAAGAGGCAAAAATTAAATGAAGAGATGTATTTTTGTTGAGGCCGACCTTATGCTCTTTGGGACGTGATTAATGAAGGGTTGCATTCTTCTATGTAAGCTAACTTGATTGTGAAGAGTCACGTCCTCCTCTCTATTTTGTATATATATTTGATGACATTCTCATTGTTATGGATCATCAAGTTCAGTTCAATAGTATTCATTGAAGTGTGAGTTCTCCATAAGGCAGATCGAGTTCATTATTGAGAGGAGATCGACATATTGTTGGTTGAGGTTATCATTATTAGTTTGTCTCAATCTGTTATTATATTGCATCAAATTGGAGTGCATGTGATAGGCCTTCATATCGGCCTCTATTGTAAAAGAGACTCTTTTGTTATTCAATATATAAATGATATATTGTTGTTGGGTTTTTCTCCTTCAAGTGGAGGGTTTTCCCAAGGTATCTGTAGTGTTCTAGTGTCTGTTTTTTGAATTAAATTATGTGCTATTAATCTGATCATAAAACTAACATGGTATTAGAGTGGATTTGAAGTCAATCAGATCAGATTTGTTAAAGCAGTTTTGTTATTCGATATAGAAGAGGCATATATTTTGCAATAGTCGGGTCACATATATGTGGATCAGAGCTATGTGCTTATTAACATAGGTAGTCTCATTGGAAGATGATGAGTCGATTTTTTTAGGAAGGCGTCAACATTTAACTCCCTGCCATATGCACTCTCCTTTAATCGAACTCCGGTTTGGGAGACTCACCGTCAGTGCTACGAAATCATTCTGGTATCCGCATAGAAGTACATATGGCGTCTAAGTCTCAAAAGATTAAAGCCATGTGTCTTACACAAATTTCTATATCACTGCGTATGGTAGCATATGCATTCTGGTGTTTTATTGGCTATTGATAAATTTGCTCCACTGCTAGTACTGAGCATGTGTACATGGGAATCATATCATGGATGTATGATGCATATCATAATCCTTAAGTGGCATCAAGAGATTATTCCGAGACTCAAAGATATCGATCTACAAATCTCTCAAACGGGCGACGGATGTAGCAATACGTGTTGTTCATTGGAGTCGTTAGCCTATTTATAATATTGATTTGTTTTATTGATATCGTCTTCTAATGTATGCAGGAGTGACTCAACAGGAATGGTGTATATGCGGGGGGCCCTGCAAAACATCCTGATTTCTTAGTTTTTGGTCGGACACCATATCCAATGCGAACTCCTCATTCTGAATGTAGCACGTGATCTCAGAAGCTTTCACATAAAGGGGGGCTTGGAGCGCATCATCATAGTCGCCAGTCAGTTCAACTTACAGGAGTGTCTATAGGATGTAATTCTATCTAGATGAGAATGATTTCCTGCAGCCTGGACGTGTATTCATCACTCCTGTATCATCACACCTGTACGCAATGACTCCCAAGCACTGTATGAAGTTCAAGAAGCTCATTCACATTGAAGCTAAAATTCATTAAAAGTTTAATCTTCTTCGGATGGGTTATTATTCTATCAACTGCAACTGGTATCTACTTGTGGTACCTTCTGAACCAGTGGGAGAGATATTGTGCCTCCTTCAATTACTTCTAGTGAGCAAGATCTTGTGAAAGCCAAGTGCAAACCTGAAAAGTGTTTAAGTGTAGCACTTAAAGGGAGAGTCTAATTTCATCAAGTTAAATATTCTTCTATTTATACTTTTGAAATCTAGGGTAAATTTTCAGTTTTCTTAGTTGTGCAAATCTAACTTTGATTATTTGAATCATGTGTGTTTAGTCAAAATCGTGGTTTCTTTTTGAATAAGTGATCTCTGGGACAAGATCCTATGGAGATACCTCTATTCCTTGCAATTGTGAAGATCTTTGAGTGTGACTCTGAGATAAAAAGAGAACTGTATTTTTTTTGTGATTGGATGATCACTTCGATAACATTCTCTTTGTGCATGGACTAAGATGGTGCCTTGAGAGGCATGATTCTATGTTGTATATGCTAACTGCATAATGGATTCAAGAAATATGTAGTTGTGCAGATTGCCTTTTGTTGTGCTAAGCTTAGCACTCTCGAGAGGAGTAAAATATGGAAGAAGAGTTATATCAGAATTCAATAAAGATAAGTTTCCTTATCCCTTCATTCTAATTTTTTGATATATTTCTCTTATAGGTTGATTTAATTAATTCATGTTTTAATACTGTTCATAAATTCTTATGTATTCATGCTATAACCTGAGATAGTAAACCTTGTATGATTCTAGCTTTGATATTTCTTTAGATAGTTATAAACTGTTAGTAATCTCTCTCTAAAAATGCTTTCAGGACAGTTTTAGGAGCAAGAAGGTGATGAGATATTGCTTAGTGATGATAAGCTTGAGGCATCTTGTGAGGAAGTCATGCCAACCAAAGAAATGATCAAGCATGAAGGCACGAGACTGAGTTGGTGGCTAGAAGGAGCTCACTTCCAGAAGTCTTCTTTGCAATCTTTGAAGTAGGGATCTAGAGGGAGTTTTGTAACTCACTAATAAGAAGTGAATATTATTGTATTGCAAGGCTAGGTGCTAAATCCTTAGAGGATCCCTTCAGCTGCTGAGATCAAAATTGCTCAAGACAGTCTTCTGGAGTTAACATTGGTAGCTCCGCAAACCTATTCAGAATAGTGTGATCTGGGATGAGGTCGAGGAGGACAATCCTGAACTCTCTACAATATCAGAGGTGTGCACGGGAAAACATTTCTCTAAGGCAAGCATTGCAGGAAATCTTGGACGAAGAGGTCAAAAGGTTGATGCAAGTAATTGAAGATTCAGAGGGAGCCTACAGAACCTGAAGAAGATTGTAATCTAGTTGATCTTGGTTCTTTATGTTGATTTATTTCTTACTGGAGAAGATCACCTCATTATCAAATGCAAGGAGTTAGCTTCTACATTTGAAATGAAGGATCTTGGTTACATGCACTACTTCTTTGGTTTAGAATTATGGAAAAAGCCGAATGAGATCATTCTGAGTCAAGGGAAGTATACTATTGACATCTTGAAGAAATTTGGTATGATGGATTGCAAATCCATGACTACGCCTATGGAGATCAACTTGGATAAAGTTGAAAGAGGCTACATCTAGTTCAAATCTGGTGGATTCTATGATTAGATCGTTGATGTATCTAGTCAATACTAGGTTGGATATTTTCTATGCAGTGAGTGCACTTAGTCAGTTCATGTGTGAACCAATGAAAATACATCTAATTGCAGCAAAGCATATCTTGAGATACTTGTGTGGCACAGTTGGATATGGTTTGAGGTATTCTTCTGATGTGGAGCTGCTTGGATATACTGATTCCGATTGGGCAGGGTGTGTCACTGATCGAAAGAGCACCTCTGGATGTTGCTTCAGTTTGGGGTCTACGATGATATCCTGGTGTAGCAGAAAGAAGTCTTTTGTGGCACTGAGTACAACAGAGGCCAAGTATTTTACAACTTGTGTGGCAGCTCGAGAAGCAGTGTAGCTTCAAAAGATCCTTGTAGGATTGTTTGAACAATCAATGGAGCCTACTATCATTCATTGTGACAACCAGAGTTGTGTGAAACTTTCTGTTAATCTTGTGTTTCATGACAAAACCAAACATGTCGAGATCAAATACCACTATATTAGAAATATGGTATTGAGGAAGGTTATACAGTTGAAGTATATCAACACTGATGAGTAGATGACATACATTCTCACCAAGCCTCTCTCCAGAATAAAGTTTGTGTACTTTCGAGATAAGCTTGGTATGGCGGAGAATCCAGCCTTAACTGAGAAAGAGTCTTAGTATCAGTGATATTCTATAACGAGTTCTTCTTTGTGAGAGAAGTTCAAGGTGAAATCCCTTGATAACAAGTTCTTCTCTATGAGAGAAGTTCAAGGTGAAATCCCTTGGTAATGAGTTATTCTCTTAAAGAGAAGTTCGAGGTGTAATCCCTTGTATTCCACCCTCTGGGAGAGCCATGGTGGATGTGATGTGTGTGACTCCATGACAACATCACGTGAGAGAGTCCGTGATAATTTTCTTGTACTTGTGTTTCACCCTCTAGGAGAGCCATGGTGAAAGTCATGTTGAGGTGACAACATCACACAAGTGATGAACACTTGTACATACCATACATGGTTGTAGCCATTATGGTTGATATCATGTTGAGGTGATATCTAATATCATGATGAGGTGATTTTCTTCTTTCCACCTATGGCTGTAGCCATAGTGGTAGACATCTCAATGAGGAGATATGTTTTATGCAGTTGGAAGTATCATCCCTAGCTGAGAGGGAGTGTTGATGTTTCTAGCAGCGTCGGGTTGCTTCTTCCAGATCAGCGATTGGAGTTAATTCAAATATAGCCTAACGACTATTTGAATTATATATTTATGATTAATTTTGGATGACATAAGATGCATGAAGAGATGCGTTTTTCACTAAATAATGCTTAAATGAAGAGGCATGATTTATAACTATATTTAGTTATAGAAGAGGCAAAAATTAAATGAAGAGATGTATTTTTGTTGAGGCTGACCTTATGCTCTTTGGGACACGATTAATGAAGGGTTGCATTCTTCTATGTAAGCCAACCTGATTGTGAAGAGTCACGTCCTCCTCTCTATATTGTATATATATTCGATGAAATTCTCATTGTTATGGATCATCAAGTTCAGTTCAATAGTATTCATTGAAGTGAGAGTTCTCCATAAGGCAGACCGAGTTCATTATTGAGAGGAGATCGACATATTGTTGGCTAAGGTTATCATTATTAGTTTGTCTCAATCTGTTATTATATTGCATCAGATTGGAGTGCATGTGATAGGCCTTCATATCGACCTCTATTGTAAAAGAGACTCTTTTGTTATTCAATATATAAATGATATATTGTTGCTAGGTTTTTCTCCCTCAAGTGGAGGGTTTTCCTAGGGTATCTGTTGTGTTATAGTGTTTGTTTTTTTAATTAAATTTTGTGCTATTAATCTGACCATAAAACTAATAGATATTAGCATTTTGTTCAAAGATTCTAATTCCATCAAGCTTTCTTTTGCGTCATCTAGAGTACATGGAGTTAGATTAATATTTTCTAAATTTTCTACATTTTCCAAAGCATTGGCCACCAGAGTGTACTCCATTCTCACAAGGTCACCTAGCTGACTGAATCTTCTAATGATGTCTTCCTTCTGCTTCTGTAGAATAAATAATTTCTCTCTGTGAGAAGTGATAGCATTCCACGTTGTCATGTCTCTGTCTTTGGATGCACTGTATGTACTGGAAACAACTGTCAACTGGGACTCAATGGAGTCCATGAGATCTTTGATACTTTGTGTGGCATCCAACCAGTTTATGTAGTAAGCAAATATAGTATTTTCTTTAGACTCACAAGCTTGCACAACTTTCAGACTCTTTTCAACATTGGTGCGTGCCAGAGAACACTTATCATGAAGTCCCAAAAGCCTTTTCTCTGCCATTTTCTCCTTAATTTATTGCCTTGTCTTCTCACCAAGTTCGAAGGCATACTCCTTGAAGGAGTCCAATAGAAGTTTCAAATTTTCTATTAGAATGAGAGATGTATCACTTGATATACCGGGGGTGGCCTCCTGCAAATTTTTGAGGGCATCATCAATAAGCTCTATCCCCTTTTGATGTGTTTTCAAAATTTCTTTTCTTCCAGATGCATACAATGCATCCCCTAACACCAACTTGTGAATGGGAGAAATCTTGTCCAAATCCACACTGCCTTGAACCATGGGGAGTTGTAGAAGTTCCAGAGGAATTAACAACTGGAATCTAATTTGCTTGGATAACAAGCCTTTTAACACATCATTGCCAGAGGAGGATTCTCCGGAGGACCTTTGTGAATCCACAACCTGCCTTTGATCTTCTTCATTCTTCCAACAATAAATACTAGCTTGAAGGTTTTTATTTGTAAGTTATTTTTGCAAATAATTTTGGATGATATTTGAAAGAAATATAAGCTCACCATTGAATTCACAATATTTAAGAAAAACAGTTTCTTCTTTTAAAGTGTTTAAATTGAACATTAGAATTTAGATACATAAGTGTTGGAAATAGGGAGGTGCGTGCTAAATTCCATGGGTATCTAATTTTTCAGTGTATTCTAGATCAAATCTAACCTTGCTATTGCATCTAAAAGCTCCAAAAATTGTATTTTCATATAAATTTCGTCAAAATCAAGTTCATATAAATTTTAGTCAATCTTTTAAATTTGCAAAGCCATGTGACTCTATGTGGTCCATACCATGTAGATTTATAGAAAGAAAAAAATTAAGAGTTGCACAATGGTATTGTGCAGATTGATATTGATTTGCACAACCCATTAGACTTACCTACTAGTGGCTTCAACCAACAACTAGTAACAGTTTCCATTTTTCCCACATCACTGACTAGTCTTGGTAGTGCCATGTCTTGCACTACCCCAATGGATTGAAATTGCGGTTTTTTGCCACAATTTTTTGATAAACTAATATAATTTCAAATTTAAAACATATAGTTTTTAGAAACAAGTGGCTAAAAAGAATCACAGGTGATATTGGCATCTTTTAGCATGGAGAATTTTTTTGAAGAATCTCAGAACAATTTTTTGTTGACATCAATAATTTATTTCCTCTCAATTTGATCACTCTCAATTGAGCTTTTGATTTTTGGTGCTAAACTTTAGAGGTCTCACTCATATTCATTTTTGCTATTTTTTTGAGTTTTTTTATGTGGACAATTTTTTTTAGAGTTTCGTAGTGGTGTAGATAGTTCTTAATTTTGGAATTTGGATTTTTTTTTAAATTATAGATTCTCATACATGATACTAAATAGTTCTTATTTTTGAAATTTTTAGGGTTCCATTTGGATTCACATGGTAATGTTTTTAGTGCAATTGTTTTTAAAATGCATTTTTTTTTGTACTTCACATTAGTGGTCCTATTTATCTCATTTTGTGTCAAAAGGTTTCAATTTTTGTGTCCTATTTTTTACATTTGTAATACATTGAAATCACTATTGCTTCACTCATTTGATAAGTGACAACAAAGTGTCATCATCATATTTTGTTGGGAGGATAATCGATTGAGTGAATTTGGGAGAGTAATCTTGTGCTTTTGTTGAATTAAGTCTCTTGATTGGTCTATTGTGTGACTAAATTTGAAGAGTTAATAATGGGTATCAAAACACATCTTATTGTAATCAAATTGGATATATAGAACTATAAGTCCTTGGGAGATGGAATATTGACACTTTTTAGATGGCTTCATATGCTGCCCCATTTTTATGGATTAGTTTTTGAAATCACATCCTTTTGGTAAAATATTGTATGGAAGAATAAAAATGAACATACATAAGATTAATTGGTTGTTATGTTAATATCGACGTCTAGTTTACCATTGCTCACTTTGAGTGTGAATTTGACCTATAAACCAAAATTTTGGGAGACATTTGGAGACTCAAATGAATCTCTATTCTCAAAAGATCTTGTTATAGATTGACCTACCCCACTCCATTTTTTCAGGCCGTATGATTATAAAACAAACTAAGTGCTTAATGATTGGAAGAGCTTGAATGTTGAGATGACATAAGATTTCTCTTCATGCTTTCTCCTATTATAAATATTTCAATTGAGAATTTGACTTCCTTGATTCCTAATCAAAATCTAGAGAGTTCATCTTCTTTATCTATGAGTTAGTGTATTGAGGTTGAGGACTCTTGTATTCTAGCATTGGGAAATTCATCTAATTTTCACACTCAAGCATCTTCTTTAGACATAATTTTTTGGATGAGTAGTGTAGTCAAATGACATGCATTGAGATCTCATCTCCAATTGTTGTTTCTTTAAATTTTAATGTTACTTCCAATGATACTTCTAGTAGCTTTGCGAGATTAATACTTTTCTAATATTTTAGGGTTATTTTGTGAGTCCTATCTTGTAGTCTTGAAAGACATTGTTGAGGATATTTGTAATATTACAACCAAAAATTTTATGCAAATATGTTTTTTTTACCTTCTACAAATACTTATTATTTGAGACAATAATATTGGATTCTAATATTTAGATCATATTTTAAATAACTCAAATTTAATTCATTGTTCACACATTTTAATTATCATCACATTTTAATTATCAAATAATAAATAACATATACAACTCTTGATCTTTCTCCTATTACAAATAAAAATTGAATTACATTCAAATAATTTGCAACATTGACAATTACATTATCATTAAAACTTCATGTCCATACCAATTGGCAACAACTTGAACCAATACAATGTGATTGAAAATATATGATCAATAAAGCTCCAATTTGACCTATAAATGAGAGCACTTTTCAACTAAAGGGGTTTCATCCTATGAATTTCAAAATCAAAGGGTTTTCATCCTTTGATCTCCATGCTCAAACACAAGTGCTCAATTAGTTATTGGATAGAGATTTTTATAAATTAATAGTGAAGCCTCTTGAATAGATGTGTTCACCCCTTTATATCCACCACAATAATAACTAGCACTTGCACCAGAAGGGGTGCAAGGGTTACTCCGATAGAAAACTAAAAGAAAACCATGGCAAGTGACTTACCTCAAGATTCTGCTCAAATTGTGTCGTTTGTCAACAATGTCAATGAGGAAAAATGGACAAAATTTGCAGGAAAAATTGAAACAACCCTTTCACATCAAAATTTTATTTTAAATCAAAAAAGACCAAAACCAATCTCCCTATAACCATTGCTTTTGTGTATAAACGATAAGTATGCGATAAATTTTTTAGTGAAGGGAGGTAAATCCAAATGTGTGTTGTTTAACAATTATGAAAAAAGAGGTTTTATGTAAGGGATTACCCACACCAAAAGCTTTGTTAATTTACAAGTAGGCTTTGGGGTACAAGTTCTTTGGTTACAATTCTCCTCCTAGCAATACAAACATCCCCAAAAGTAATTTTTCTGGGCATACCACAATTGATATGAAACCTTGGTTGTGTTAAATTTAGTGATCAGATAAGTGCATAGAAAATTAATTCAAAAAATAGACACAGTACATAGCAGATACCTTGGGAAAACCCTTCTCTTGAGGGAGAAAAACCCAGCTACAATATAATACTTATATATTGAATCTCAATAAGGAAAGTCTCCTTTTACAATAGGCCAATCTGAAGGCCGAATATAAGCATCAACTAAGAATGCAGCACAACCAACGTGGAAAAATATTTTGCTGATACAAGATACAACCTCAAGAGATATCACACCACCTTGAAGAACACGCACTTGACAATAATCAATCTGAATCAATAACTTTGCCTTCTGCACTTGGACTGGACTTGCATGTATATAATATGAACTGAATGAATGAATGATGAGAGGATGAACCAAATGAGTATATATACAACTGATTTGAAGAGACACACCTCTTCAAATTATCATGTCGGCCTCTAACAAAAGTCTTCACAATTAAATGCAAGAAGTCAACCATGCTAAACAAATCATAAACTTAACAAAATGAAGTCGGCCACAAGTGAATTGCATCTCCTTAGGAATACGTGCCTCTTCATTAAATCACTCCATTAACTAAAAGCATATTAATCAAAAGACGTGTCTCTATATTGCTTCAAGTCAGCCCATAAGAGAGTGTATATAATTCAAATAGCCGTTGATGCTCCATTTGAATTATCTCATACGCGGGTCTGGAAGATACAGCCTGACGCTGCAAGAACATCAACACTCCCTCTCAGCTAGGAATGATACTTCCAGCTACACAAGACATATCACCTCAACGTGACGTCTACCACATTGGCTACAACCAAATGTGGAAAAAGAAGAATATCACCTCATCGTGATATTAGACATCGCCTCAACACGATATCAACCATAATGGTTACAACCATACTATGGTGTGTACAAGTGTTTATCACTTGCGTGATGTTGTCACCTCAACATGACTTTCACCATGGCTCTCCCAGAGGGTGAAACACAAGTACAAAATGTTGTCATGGAGTCACACACATGACATCCACCATGACTCTCTCAGAGGGTGGAAACAAGGGCTTTCACCTCAAATCTCAAAGAGAAATGCATTAAAAATGGATTTCACCTGAACTTCTCTCACAAAGAACTCATTAAACAAGGCTCGTTGATATTGAGACTCTTTCTCAGTCAAGGCTGGATTCTCCACCATACCAAGCTTATCTCGAAAGTACAAAAACTTTATTCTGGAGAGAGGCTTGGTGAGAACGTCTATCGTTTTCTCATCAGTGTTGATATACCTCAACTGTAAAGCCTTTCGTAGTACCATATCTCTAATATAGTGGTACCTGATCTCAACATGCTTGGTTCTGCCATGGAACACAAGATTGAAATAAAGCTTCACACAACTATGATTATCACAATGAATGATAGTAGTCTCCATTGATTGTCCAAACAATCCTGCAAGGAGCTTACGAAGCCACATTGCTTCCTGAGCTGCCATACAAGTTGCAATATACTCTACCTCTGCTGTACTCAATGCTATAGATGACTGCTTTCTGCTGCACTAGGCTATCATAGCAGAACCCAAACTGAAGCAACAACCAGAGGTTCTCTTTTGATCTGTGACACACCCTGCCCAATCATAATCAGTATAACCATGTAACTCCAAGTCTGCATTTGAAGAGTACCTCAACCCATATCCAATTGTGCCATGCAAGTATCTCAGGATATGTTTAGTTGCAACAAGATGTATCTATCTCGATTCACACATAAATTGGCTAAGTGCACTCACTGCATAACAAATATCAGGTCTAGTGTTAACTAGATACATCAAGGACCCAATTAGTTGTCTGTATAATGTAGGATCCACTAAGTTTGAACTAGCTGCAACCTCCTTCAATTTATGTAGGTTGGTCTCCATGGGTGTAGACATGGATTTGCAATCCATCATACCAAACATCTTAAGTATATCAATGGTGTACTTCCCTTGACTTAGAATCATCTCATCTGATTTCTACTAGAATTCTAAGCCAATAAAGTAATGCATGAGCCCAAGGTCCTTCATCTCAAATTTAGAAGTCAACTCCTTCTTACACTCGAGAATTAGGTGATCTTCTCCAGTAAGAATCAAATCATCAACATATAAGACCAAAATTAATGCTTCCCATGAACCTCAAATCCATGAGGTTGCTTGATATAAACTTCCTCCTCAATCACACCATTGAGAAAAGTTGTCTTCACATCCATTTGATTAATCTTCCATCCTTTGGATGCAACAATGGCAATGATGGTTCTGACTGAAGTATAGCGAGCAACAGGAGCAAAAGTTTCTTCATAATAAATTCCCTCTTTCTGTGAAAAACCACAGGCCACAAATCTTGCCTTGTACTTCTCAATGCTCCCATCTGCAACATGCTTGATTTTGAAGAGTCGTTTTGAAGATACCACTGATTTTCCCTCAGGTCTAGGAACAATGTCCCAAACATCATTCTTAAGAATTGGCTGATACTCTTCTGCCATAGCATCTCTCCAAACCTGATGACTAGATGCTTCCTCAACACAGGTAGGCTGAGATTCAATAATCTAACTCATTAAGGCAACATAAATGGAGAACTTATGTGGCCTTTTACTTTCTCTGAATGTACTTCTAGGAGCTGCAAATCTCTCAACCTTTTGCATAGTTTGTCTAGCCCAAAGAGGTCTCTTTCTTCTAAGCACAATATCAGTAGGCCCATCAATAGGTTCTAAGGGCTCAACTGGATCAACATCTTCCTTTGGTTCATAAGTCTCCCTTTGAATCTCAGGAGTATGATCAACTTCCATATCCTAAGGAGGTTCATCATTATCAATCTCCATATGAGTGCCCCTAGATCTCTTGAATGCAACATCTTCCTCAAATGTGACATCCCTACTAATCTCAATCAACTTCTATCCAGGAATGTATATTTTGTAGGCTTTTGAAGTCTCACTATATCCCACAAAGATTCCCTTCTTGCCAGAAGGCTCCAACTTAGTTCTCTTCTCTTTTGGAATATGAACATAGACAGGACTTCCAAAGATCCTCAAATGAATAATCTCGGGCTTCTTCCCTCTAAAAGCTTCTTCCAGAGTCATATTCTCCAAGATCTTGTGAGGACTTCTATTTTGAACATATATTGCAGTCCTGGAAGCTTCAACCCATAAGAAAGTTTGTAGATCCTAGTCATGAATCATGGCTTTTGTTGGTTCCACGATTGTCTTGTTCTTTCTTTCTGCAACACCATTCTGTTGAGGATTATAGGGGACACATAACTCCCTCTTAATCTCTGCATCAATACAAAAATCCCTAAAGCTTCCAGAGGTGTATTCTCCACCATTATCTTATCTGACGACCTTGATTCTTTTACCAGAAAGATTTTCTACCAAGGCTTTGAACTCCTTAAATCTTCCTAACACTTCCTCATACTCTTTATTTTTCAAAAAATAAATCCAAGTCTTTCTAGAGTGATCATCAATGAAAAGAACATAATACAAGAAACCACTCGAAGAAGGAACAGACATAGGTCCACATAAATTAGAATGAATAAGGTCTAAAATACACTTAGATCTATTTTCTCTATTGTGGAAAGGGCCTTTTGAATTCTTACCCATAGCACATCCCTTGCAAATTCCTTCATGCTCCTAATTGAACTTGGGAAGTCTCATGACCATCTTCTCCATGATAGGTAGTGCTCAGAAGTGGAGGTGTGCCAATCTTCGATGCCATAGATCACATAGGCTTGAAGAATCATGAACTAGTGCTTGTAGAGGATGCGTACATAGCCTATAGAGGCTTTCATGTCTAACACCAATTACTTGAGCTTCCTTGAAACTAGAATTCCCCATCCACACAAGAACTTTTCCTTTGGAGAAGGCAACTTGATATCCTTCATCTTCTAGGGCTGAAATAGAAATAAGATTGCGCTTGATTCTTGGAACATACAAAACATCTCTCAACTGAAGTGTAATTTCGGAATCCAGATGAAGAGTAGAGGTCCCAATTCCTTTTACGGAATAGCCAACATCATCTCCAATAATAACTTGTTCGGAAAAATATTTCTCCACGAAACTTGATAAGTGCTCCTTGAATCCCGCGATGTGCCAAGAAGCACCACTGTCGATCAACCAAGTGTTGGTTTCAGTAGGAACATTGCTTGATAGAGTTGAATAAAACAAGTATTCACATGAATCCTTCTACGGAGAAGCATCATCAACATCTACAACGGTGGCTTGTTGCTTAGGTATAGTTGGACAATGCTTAGCAAAGTTCCCAAACTTATCACACCTAAAGCATTGAATCTTGGACATGTCTCTCTTCTTCTTGGAGGGAGGTGCATCATCATTTCCCTTATCTCGATTCCTCTTGAAGAACCCTTTCCTTCCATCTTTTCCTTTCTTCTTTGAAGCATGGGAGGCGAGAACATGAATGTCTTCATTCTTTGAACTTTGACCAACGCCTCTTGCCACCAACCTTGATTCTTCTTGAATGCAATTAGATCTTAGACGATTAAACTTAGGCAATTTTGATCTTGAACTGATTCCCTGAATGTAGGATTCCCAAGACAAAGGTAGACCATTGAGAGCGAGCATAGTCAAATCTTTGTTATCAACGATATGCCCTATTGTCGAGAGTTGATCTCTCAAATCTGAAATCCTCATGAAGTATGCAATCACTGATTCTCCTTTCGCCATCTTCACATGATGTAGTTGTTGCTTCAGTGCAAGTGCTTGACTGGTATTGTTGATTTCGTACATTTCTTCCAATGTTTTGAACATGTCTCTTGCTATCTTCAACTTAGAGACAATAGGAACAATATGATCTTTAATGGAATCAACCAATATCTTCATTTCCTTAATATCTTTCTTCACCCACTGCAACTTCTCTTCTTCCTCCTCAGGTTCAGGAACACTAGACTCCACAAACTCACCCAAGTCATTTTCACACAAGGTAAGCATGATCCTAAATCTCCATGATGTGAAGTTTAATGCTCCATCGAGTCTATCCTCAATCTTCAAACCGTTCACCATCTTGACTAATGTAGAAAATGGACAAATAAATATGAAGGAGAGAATAGAGTATCATTGTTTAGGAACAAATTTGATCACGATCCTCTCAAACCCGCTCTGATACCATGTTAAATTTAGTGATCAGATAAGTGCACAGAAAATTAATTCAAAAAACAGACACAATACACAACAAACACCCTGTGAAAACCCTCCTCTTGAGGGAGAAAAACCCAGCTACAATATAATACTTATATATTGAATCTCAATAAGGAAAGTCTCCTTTTACAATAGGCCAATCTGAAGGCCGAATATGAGCATCAACTAAGAATGTAGCACAACCAACACAAAACAATATTTCGCTGATACAAGATACAACCTCAAGAGATATCACACCACCTTGAAAAACACACACTTGACAATAATCAATCTGAATCAATAACTTCGCCTTCTGCACTTGGACTGGACTCACATGTATATAATATGAATGGAATGAATGAATGATGAGAGGACGAACCAAATGAGTATATATACAACTGATTTGAAGAGATGCACCTCTTCAAATTATCATGTTGGCCTCTAACAAAATTCGTCACAATTAAATGCAAGAATTCGGCCATGCTAAACAAATCATAAACATAACAAAATGAAGTTGGCCACAAGTGAATTGCATCTCCTTAGGAATACGTGCCTCTTCATTAAATTGCTCCATTAACTAAATGCATATTAATCAAAAGACGTGTCTCTATATTGTTTCAAGTCAGCCCATAAGAGAGAGTGTATATAATTCAAATAGCCATTGAGGCTCCATTTGAATTATCTCATACACGGGTTTGGGAGATACATCCTGACGCTACAAGAACATCAACAGGTTGAAGTATGAAGCTTACTTGAACTAACTATTGAATCAATTCCTATAAATACTCTTTCATAGATTTTAAATTGCCTTAACACTTTCTGCCGTGGAGCTCAGTAGTTTGGCATAAATTTCTAATGTTCTGGTAGGAAATTTATCATAGTGGGATTTAGTATACCAAGAAATTCACAAGGAAAGAGTTAGGAAATCCAAAATGATATGATATATAGAGCTATTAGAGATTATTCTTGTAGAGGAGGATTCTAACATGATCCCAAAAAGTTACTTCATTGACAAAGCATTATGTTTATGAACCATCCCATCAGCTGAAAAGTTTATAGAGGCATGTCCACATCTAGCTGTAGCTATATGCACATAAAGAGCCAGGTGCATAAGCCATAAATCTTGGAAACAATGCAGGGAGACGAGCTAATTGTTTCATTCCTAAAATTTTTGAAACTTCATCTTTAGCAAACAGAATAATTTCTAACTAGATCATAAATTATATAAGGGAAGATGATGCTTATGATGCTCTGTAAGGGAAGAGGATGCTTACGATGCTATTTCTATGAGTGATAGAGAGCTAAAAAATTGAAATTGTGTTTTATTGTTCTTCTGCTGAAGCTTAAAGTTTGAATGCTATTTTGGGAATTATTTATGTTGTTTTCTACTGTTCCCATTTTTGTCGTTTCCTTTTGATTTGTTGAATTTCAAATGTTATTTCTCATATCATTTAAGTTGTTTCTTGTTGTTCCCATTTCTGGTTAGTCCTATCAAGGTACACCCATGGTTCCACATTCCCATAATTTCCTGATATATCCTATATAGTATATACTTATAATATTGCTATTTCCCACTTCCTGTCATTCTTCATGTAGTACAACTGATAAGAATTGTCTAGTTTATCTTTTCCCCCCTAAAATTTAATTTAATATCAAATCATAAAGTAGATTATATATCCTCCACCTTCTTTCTAGCATCATCTATCCTTAGATTTCAATAGTACTAATATCAAGCCCTAGGCAATTCGGTTTTAAGATGTTGCAATACCAAAAATTAAAAATAAGCATTGAGCTAGTGACTCGTAATTATCAGAGAGAACACATGAATCTTCCATTCCTTTGGGGCTCCAATTTTTTTCTTTCTCTTAGCTTGAAATCTTTAGGTAGCTGAAAGACATTCATCATCACTATACATGGCATAATCTAATTTTGTAATCACTATTGAATCTATTGAGAAGCATAAACCACCTTAAAGCAGCCTGATTGGATCATATTGAAAGGACGATATAGTGTAAGAAATTTTCATTATACAATATAAATGTAGAATAACATGAATAATTCATAACTGAAGTCTAATATGATTGGGATTGATTGTCACAAGCATTGGATCCTCTCCTCATCCTCATTTTAATTCCACTGTTTAGCCAAATCATTTATCCATTATTAGAAAATCATGTAATTGGTCTAAAGCCAATGAAAGGAATGGTTTTGGGTAATGTTTTTATGTTCCCTCACATTTGTTGCATTAGGATTACTTCAGTCAGTTACTGACAAAACAACAACATTTGGGTATACTGGATATTATTTTAAGCCCATTACAGATGCAAAGCTTGAAAATAGAATTTGCTATGGATTGCTTAATGCAACACATGCAAATGGAAAAAAAAAGTAGATGCCAATACTTTGGTAGGTACCCAAGTACATATTATTCACAACATCAAAAGCATTAGTTAGTATCATTGGACTGGAATTTTCTTATTCACAGGCCCTTGTTTCCATGAAATCGGTTGTTCAGGCAGTGTGGCTTTTGACATCAGCTGTAGGTTTGTGTTCAGTCTCACTTACTATCATAAGTAGATTGATGTTATTTCCAAGTTTATACACATCATTGAATTCAATATCTATTTAGTATTAACCCTATGAATATTAACAGGTGAGATCATGGTAGGTACCTTAGTACGTATTACTCACATCATTGAATTCAATATCTATTTAGTATTAACCCTATGAATATTGACAAGTGATATCATAACCCTATGAATGTTGTGAGTACATATTATTCACAACATCAGAAGTATTATTTAGTATCACTGGACTAGAATTTGCTTATTCATAGGCCCCTATTTCCATGAAATTGATTGTTCAGGCGGTGTGGCTTTTGACATCAGCTGCAAGTTTGTGTTTTGTTTTGAACTTACTATCATAAGAAGATTATGCTATTTCCAAGTTTATACACATCATTGAATTCAATATCTATTTAGTATTAACCCTATGAATATTGACAAGTGATATCATAACCAAAATAAGGCAAAGCCTTTCCCTTCTCCCTTGAAAACACAAAAAATTCTAAATGATAGCCATGGTAGCCTGGTGGCACACCTCCTCTGTCAACAACTCCAGTAGCCCTTCCATTAACTCACCATTGGTGTTCATAACAAGCTGCTCCAAGCCTTTCCTTGAAAGCATCTGTAAGAGAATGGCGGCATGAAACTGTGCATTGGAGGTACCTCTCTTAAGAATGGATTCCAAGGAAGCTAGGCACTTACTTATGGCAACCAAATCTAGCGTCTCGTCCAACAACGAAAGAGAACAAAGAATTCCCAAGGCCTCCTCACAGGCGGCCGCAACTTTGTAGTAGCAACCCTCATCATACCTTTTTGTGGAATAACTTTCAATGACAAAGATTAGGGCAGTCGGTGCAACAGAGGAAGCAATGAACTGCCTGTTGCTTTCGCTCTCACCGGCCATAGATCTCAACTTCTTCAATGCTTGCACTCAAACGACTCCATGGACATCCATCAAAGCATATTAAAAAGAAGATTTTTGTCAGATGATGTAGTTGAAAATTTTCTTCATTTCTTTGCAGGAATCATTAAAGAGTTGTCAGCACAGACCAATCGACTAACTCCATTCACCGCTACCTACCTTCCCATCGGTCATAAATTCTTCAATAACTATTGTATGGCGTAGAAATTGTTTACCAGCGGGAAGGAGAGATGTATGCCGATGGAAGAAGATGGTATATACGCGTGAAATAGATTTTGCTTGAAACTTCACACTATATATAGCCTATCGGCTAATAAGCTAGCCTTAAAATGAATTCACATCTCTAAATTTGAATGAGGATCTTGGGTGGAAAAAACCTACTTAGGAAAGTGACGATGTAAAAACATGACAAATAATGATATTATAACATGTGTTGGGGAGTTAGAAATACAATAGAATATAAGGTAGAAATATCAAAGTCTAGAGGTAAAAAGTACCACAAAACTCATACAATAGGTCAAGGCGTCAAGGGTCGAGCAATTAGAATGTTGGTAAGGAAAGGTTCAAAAGCTTGACAATTACAAAGAAACGAGTGGGGGAAGGATGGAAAGCATGTAAAGATGGATAAATTTGAAACTTTGATAGAAATGAAAGAAAACTAGAGTTGGAAGGAAAGACATACTTAGAAGGGGAACTCCAATGACTAACACAAACTTAGAAGAATAGACCTTAGAAAGACTCATAAAAAAAGAAGGGGAAGAACACACAACAAAATAATACTAAGAGGAACACAATAAATAAATAATAGACCTAATAGCTATATTAAAATTAATTGAAAACAAGACATGACAAATCTGCCCTAGAAAAAAATGCTTATCCTTAAGCAATTGCATTTTCAAATACTCCAATATTTAAGAGCCTTCCCACATTGCATCTTCTATGGGGGAATCTTTCCATTGAACTAAATTCTCCTTGGTTCTTCTATTTTTTAGCTTCCTCTCCCTCACATCTATGATTGCTTTAGGAATCAAAATTAGCTTGACTTCTTCATCCAACAAAGATAACTCATAGATTAAAGTACAAAGTGCTTTCCAAGTTCTCCTTTGAGAAAAGAAACATGGAAAACATTTTGAATCTTAATCCCCTTTGACAACTTCAACTCTAGGAAATTTTACCAATCCTTTTCAAATTTGTGTAAGGCCCATAAAAAATGAAGCTTGATTTTTTTAGACCTAATCATCTTCAAAGAAAATTGCTTGTATGGCTACAATCTCACAAACACCATACCTTATTGAAGATTATTTTTGAGTGACTTAAAAATTTCTTAGCTCTATTTGATCAAATCACAAATTCTAGAGACCTTGTTGTTTGGTAGTTCAAGGTCAACAAAACTTTGGGCTTCATACCTATACAAAGCCATGGACAACATCATCTTGATTGATATGTGATAAGTGGTGTTATAATAGTGATCCTCTAGATGGAGGCATTTGATCCATGTCTTTTGTTGATCAATAATGTAAATTATCAAATAACCTTCCTTCCATTTGTTCACAATCTCAATTTGGTCATTTTTTGTGTGTGGTAGTTAGTGTTGGACGTGAGCTTAGCTTGACTTTTGGGAAGGTGTTTGTGTTCAATGAATCTAGATAAGGAGTTAGTTAAACATTTCAAGGGGACACTTGTCACATGATGTTGATTTTAGATTGTGATCCATATGAGGGTAAAAGTACAAACTTGTGCCACACTTTATAAAGGAATTGGCCAACAACAAAAAAAGTTCTGAACTTTGACCACATAAAAGTGGTCTTTATGTTTTGAATTTCAAAATGATGTAAACTAATGAAATGTAGAACTCTTGATGAAGTTTATTCCTATAATTTTTTAGATTTAAAAAAAAAAATCATTTTTTTTATCAATTTAAGAACACATTTTGGAATGCTGAAAATTTCAAGAAAAGTGACGTTCAGTTGACATCAAGAAACAAATTGAAAAAAAACTTCATTTTCCCTTTATTTTTTTTCTCCAAATAGGTAACTTTAATATTTAGTGCATGGAAAAAAAATCAAATTCTGATGTATATTTTTTTTGTAATAATGTTTTAAAGTCAAACTTACCAAAATTTGATAGTTTCCATTTGAAGTCAACTATTGTCTACTTTTTTAATCATTTTCAAAAAACAAATTATACCCTTTTGAAGATGATTCTCTTCTCTACTACACCATATATTTTTCAATTTTTTTAATATGTTTTACTATTTTTTAATTTCTAATCAACCTCTTTTTTATCTTTAAAAACCTACTTGCATTATTTAAAAATTATAATACTAAAACTAATCAAAATACTAAAAAATTTACATATTTGGATTCACCACTCCGAGCTCTACAAAAGGGTTTTTTTTTTTTTAAATCATTCTGATTGAAGAAATACTTAGTTGAAGTTGAAAGTTTCAGAAAACTCTGAAAAAAGCCAAGTTGGCTGCCAAGTAGGATGCTAACTAAACAATTTCGATCAGACCGTTTTCGATTGAGCATATTCTGGTCAAAAGGTTTTCAGCCGAAACCCTTTTGATTGGAACATATTTGGTCAAAAGTCTATCGGCCAAAATATGTAAGGCTGAAAAGCATCCATATAAATACTTTTTTTTTTAACTTTTTCAATTCAAGGAAATTTGAGAAAATACAAAGGAAGACTTATTTCGACAAAAGAAGAGCTATTTTTGAAGGTACATTGATCTTCAAATTATAATTGATTATGCCCCTCTTTTCATGGGTGCATTTGAAGTTATTTTTCACTATTTTTCATTTGAATATGGTTGAGAACTAGGGTTATTAGGTTATGGTGTACACATACAAGGACCCCAATTTTGGATCATTCGAGTGCACCTACAAACTTGTACTATGAAATTTGAAAACATATGCTTCACTTCACCTAGTGTGTTTTAGATAATCATTATAAATTTTAGATAACTATCTTCTTGAGGCATTAGTCATGTCCTCATTTTATGTGGTTTTGCACAATCATGTTTTCCCTTGCACCTCTTCTTTTCTCTACTTTTCATTTATTTCTCATGTGTGGGTTCCATCCCTTGTTCTTGTGCATAACTCCTTCCTTGTAACATGATCTACTCTCATGTGTTCACCCTATCCTTTTACATAATGTTCCTCACACCCTCTCCTTTTGTGCCAATCCTCTAGAATTCAAGAACCAACTATTCCTATATTGGACTATAAAAAGTCCTTATCCAACCTATTGTTCCCCTACATCAAACTCCCTAGGTGAAATAATACACGAATCCTTATTCACAAATGAGATGAAGTGGTAGTTTGAATCTACAAACTTCATCAAGATTGTCTCATCCTTCCCTAGGCACTCATACTTTAGTATGATTAATATATTTTTTTCCTCAACCTCACCTACATGGCATACACTAACCTCCTCTATCCAAGTCCATTTCCTTCAATTGTTCTCAACTTTTATGGAATTGAGAGGTGCATCCCTAAATTTTCAGTGTATTTTATATCAAATCTAACCTTACTATTACATTTAGAAGCTCCAAAAGTTGTATTTTCATATAAACTTTGTTAAATTCAAGATCATACAAATTTGAGACAATCTTTTAAATTTTCAAATCCATGTGACTCTATGTAGTCCATACCATGTAGATTTATAAAAATAAAAAAAATTAAGAGTTGCACAATGGTATTGTGCAGATTGATATTGATTTGCACAACCCATTACACTTACCTAGTAGTGGCTTCAACCAACAACTAGTAACAATCTCCATTTTGGACACATCGATGACTAGTCTTGGTAGTGCCATGTCTTGCACTACCCCAATGGATTGAAATTGTGGTTTTTTGCCACAATTTTTTGATAAACTAATATAATTTCAAATTTAAAACATGTGTTTTTTTGTTGGCTAAAAATACAAAGGTGATATTGGCTCTTTTAGCATGGAGAAATATTTTGAAGAATCTTAGAAAAAATTTTGTTGACATCAATGATTTTTTTCCTCTCAATTTGATCACTCTCAATTGAGCTTTTGATTTTTGGTGCTAAACTTTAGAGGTCTTGCTCACATTCATTTTTGCTATTTATTTCGAGTTTTTTTTTTTGGATTGATTTTTTGAGAGTTGCATAGTGGTGTAGATAGTTCTTGATTTTGAAATTTGGATTTTTTTTTAAATTATAGATTCTCATAGATGATACTAAATAGTTCTTATTTTTGAAACTTTTAGGGCTCTATTTAGATTCAATGGTAACGTTTTTAGTGCAATTTTTTAAAAAATGCATAATTTTTTTGTACTTCACATTAATGGTCTTATTTAACTCATTTTGTGTCAAAAGGTTTCAATTTTGTGGCCTATTTTTTACATTTTTAATACATTGAGATCATTATTGCTTCACTCATTTGATAAGTGACAACTATACTCACACTAAATATAAATTGTCATCATAATATTTTGTTGGGGGTAATCGATTTGGTGAATTTGGGAGAGTAATCTTGTGTTTTTGTTGGATTAAGTCTCTTGATTGGTCTATTGTGTGACAAAATTTGAAGGGTTAATAATGGGTATCCCAACACATCTTATTGTAATCAAATTGGATATATAAAACTATAAGTCCCTAGGAGATGGAATCCTAACACATTTTAGATGGTTGCATATGCTGCCTCATTTTTATGGATTAGTTTTTGAACTCACATCCTTTTGGTAAAATATTGTATGAAAGAATAAAAATGAACATACATAAGATTAACTGGTTGTTATGTTAATATCGACATCTAGTTTACCATTGCTCACTTTGAGTGCCCATGTGACCTATAAACCAAAATTTTAGGAGACATTTGGAGACTCAAATGAATCTCTATTCTCAAAAGATCCTGTTATAGATTGATCTGCTCCACTTGATTTTTTTAGGCCATATGATTATAAAATAGTTGAAGTGCTTAATGATTGGAAGATCTTGAACACTAGTACAAAAACATCAATAAACTACTAAAAACTGCTTATAAATGACTACAGTTGGTCACACGACCATTATTAGTTTATTGCTAGTCATATATAACACGACTAGATTGATGACTAAACTATTTTTAGTCATTTATTGGTTGTTTTGATTGATCCATTTGGTAGTATATTTAGTCGTTGATTTAGTCATTCATTGTTGTGATATGGTCACTTATTTAGTCACTTTTTTTTTTCTACTGATACATTTAATCATTGATTGATGTAATATGGTCACTTATTTAGTCATTTTTTATTCAATGATATATTTAACTGGTTACTTATTTAGTTGTTGATTTAGTCATTGATTATTGGAATCTGGTCACTTATTTAGTCATTTTTTTATTCATTAATTTGTATTTAGTCATTGATTGTTGTTAACTGGTCACTTATTTAGTCATTTTTATTCACTGATTTCTATGCATTGGTAGTGTATTTAGTCAGTTTTATTCACTGATTTCACTAGTCATATATCTAGTCATATTTATTCATTGTTCATTGATTTCTATCAATTGGTAGTATATTTATTTAATTTAATTATTAATTGATGTCAATTAGTAGTATATTTAGTCATTTTAATTGACTGATATTTGAGGATTTAAGCATAGAACACAAAAATGCACATCAATCATCAATTGCACACAATAAGACAACCATTGAGAAGAAAAAATTGGTGAACTTTATTAATAAAAGAAAGGTGTTCTAGTTACAACTTACAAATAGAGTATTACAATTGTTATTTTTAACCACAAGATTGAAAATTTGAGTTACAATATTGTAGAGAAATGACTGCAAGAAAAAAACTTCTCCAAAAGATTTCTGTAATGATGGAAATGCATGCTTGAAGCCCTTCAATGCAAGCACATGCCCCTTTCATCTCTTAAAACTTCTACAATGTGGTCAATCTTCTTGGAGCAAGTTGTAATGTGTAGAATCCAAGGAGAGTGTTGATCGTGTCCCATATATGAACCTCTCTCCTTCAACGTAGTCAACAATAACCTAGCTAGAATATTTCCTCCTTTATATGCAATGTGTCATCTGATATGAGCAACATGGTGTTGAATTTTCCACCATGAGTGAAGTTGTGCCTCAATACAACCAACAAAATTAATATTAGCCTCAATTCAAAAAGAATAAAAGTACATTGTATATTGCAAGTTTACAAAAGAAAGTCCAAACACAGCAGAAAGATAAATCAATTAAAAAAATGTAGCCTTGTCAA
This sequence comes from Sequoia sempervirens, assembly GCA_007258455.2. Lineage (NCBI taxonomy): Eukaryota > Viridiplantae > Streptophyta > Pinopsida > Cupressales > Cupressaceae > Sequoia > Sequoia sempervirens. The sequence continues at coordinate 241,490,123 of VDFB02000017.1, forward strand.
CAAATGCCTTAAACAGAGTGTTCAACATAGGCCTGAAATATCATCTTTACTTAAGAAACCATATATTGATCCATTGCCATATTGAATCTCACACGATTCTCCTTCACAAACAAAAATTGATATATATATTAATTTTTTACCAACTTCCTTAATATCCCCCTATAAGCAGACTAAACTGAGTGAGGTTGAGGGTTTGAAGTAGAGTACCATCTTCTTGGTATGTGCTTGAATTTGATGACTTGTATCTAAATGAAAATAGCAAGCTAGTTGCACATTGTTAATCATTGTTACAAAAATAACCACATAATCCTCTTTAATTAAAATAATCCTTCTAGATATTTCAGTTAATTTTTAAGAGAGCTAATTTCACTATCCAAACAACCATCAATCTATTTACTATATATAATTTCTCAGAATTCAAAATTTGAATGTAATGAAACTAACCATAATTACCAAAGATTTGACACCAAAATGTAGTACAAATTGAGTTATTTGATGGAATGCCTCAAAGAGATGTCATCTCATGGAATGAAATGATATGATTGTAGAATGTGCACAAAATGGATTTTGCAAGGAAGCTTTCAAAATCTTTGAATTAATGAAGCACTCTGGAACACCGAAATTGTAAGCTTTGCTTGTGTTCTTGATGCATGGAGTCATGTAGGTTTAGTGGATGAGGGTTGTACATACTTCACACATCAGTAACCCTTATTGCATTACATATATAGTTGATCATTAGGTGTGCATGGTTGACCTTTGTGCCCGTGTTGGCTATCTTGAGGACATTCTAAAAATTATTACTGAGATGTCAATTAAACCTTTAGTTCATGTGGATCATATATGAATATAGGCTGAGTATTCCAACAACACTGCTTTTTTAGTTGGATTATAAAAATCTTGCAACTTATGTTCTTCTCTAAAATATCTGTGCAGAAGCGGGCAAGTGTGGTGAGGTTCAAATAGTAAGGAGATTGATGAAAGATAGAGGAATTAAAAAGATACCTGCATGTAGTTGGATTAAAGGGCATAAAATGGTACATTCTTTTATGTCTAGGAGACAAATCACATCCACAAACATGGGAGATCTATGCAAAATTGGAGAAATTAGCTTTGAAAATGAAGGCAACAGGGTATTTCCAGATTCAAGACTTTTACTCAATGTTGTGGAATAGAAGAAAAAAGAATCATTTATTTCCCACCATAGTAAAAAGTTAGCAATTGCATTTGGTTTGTTAAACATGGCCCCTAGTACAACTATTAGATTGTTAAGAATCTTCGAGTATGTTCTAATTTTCACACTGCATCTAAATTCATCTCCAAGATTGTTGCAAGAGAAATTGTTCTGGGAGATGTGAACCATTTCCATCATTTTAAACATGGACAATTTTCTTGTGGATAATATTGGTGATGCTAAATGAAACAATCTGAAAAATAGGCTTACACTATAATAATGTGCATTACATCAGATATCCAATAATAATGAAGGGACATCCATCAAAGCATAACATGGATTTTTTTTGTCATATGTTGTAGTTACAAGTGCCCTGCTAGACATACATGAAAATGTGGAAGCAATATACACAAGGAAAGCAAACTGTTTCAAAAAAATGCCTCAAAGAAATGTGATATTTCTTTTTATAGTTTAACCACGATACCGCATTATTTTGACATGATCCTTGGAGTGATGCAAGATGTTACCACTACACCGCAACGTTATTGCTTGGCCTTCATGGTAATGCGGGATGTTACCGCTACACTACACTGTTATTGTTCGACCTTCACGGTAATGCAAGATGTTACCGCTACATTTCACTGTGTCTTCTTAGCTCTTACAAGGATGCGGGAGAAGTATTTGAGTTACCGCCATACCACACATTTATTGCTCGTCCTTCATAGTAATGTGGGATGTTACCACTACACCGCACCGTGTCTTCTTGGCTCTTGCAGTATGGAAGTATTATGAAGCTTTTCACAACCATCTACTACCTTGACACAATAGTCTTATGAAACTTGTCAATATTTATGGGAACCTTTTAAATTACATTCAAATCTATGAGGAAACTATCTTATAGGGATGACAGTCCCAAGAAACATGGAAATGGTTACACCAATAAATAGTTAACTAGAAACCATGAATTTTCAATGCATAATGGAGAATATATAGAGAGTTAAGTCAGTGAGAAAACATCCTTGGAGAATTTTCATCAAAAGTATGACAATCTAAGATTTCGTAGTACAAAATCATATACCCTCTAAGACCTAACAGTCATAATAGACCTAGTGATAGATTTCAGAGTCATAAGAATAAATTCATAAGAAAATAGATGCAAGAGCATGAAAAGACATTGACATGGAAGGGAAGTTGGTAGAGTTGAAGAATCAAACATGTAGTGAGAAGGTAGGGAGAACAAAGTAATTTACAGTCAAGAGCATCATGGCAGTTTCTTAGGTGACTATATTTGGGAAAGGAGAGAACTTAGTGACAACATTACCATCAAAAAAATAAGGATACTCAAAACCCTACCAAACCCTAGGACCTTTTTCATCACCTTGTAGAGATAAATAGGCTTTAGCAATTCAATAGCTTAAATAATTTTAAGTTATAAAACTGATAAATAGGCTCTAGCAATTCAAAAAAAAATCCACTTCTAAAAGTTTAAATATCTTTACTGTATCTATTTACCATTGTTAGAGAGTTGCAAACTGTGAATTGTCCTCTGTCCTATAGGACCGAGAAAGGAATAACACTATCAAACAATGATTGAATCATAACAAACAGTCCAAAAATAATGAAATTTATTGTCAAATGGTGGCAAAGATCTATCCTCTAAGTCATTTGCACATGGTGATTGAGAACACAGTGAGTAAGAAGTAAAAGAGCACTGGATCATAGCATTGTAAAATGGTCATGAGTTATGCAACGAACTTCACCGTTCTTTTAATCACAAAGGAGATCGAGATAATAACCAACATACTGATGTGCACAGAGAATGTTCATGGAGTGCAAACTTCCTTACAAAGAAATTACCACAATAGAGTTTGAGGTGAATTGCACATGCTATTTTATGCTGATATGGATATGTTCCAACCTATAGTTAATTGTTGTAGCATAACATACAGGCTAAATAGTTGTTCATCTACCAATTTTTCAAATTCTAAATTGCTATACCTTAAATTGTAGGAGAAAATCATAGGGGGATTCTATACATAAGACACCATTGTTTCAAATTCAAAATTGTTGGCTCTTTCACAATTGTTTGCTTCATTTATTTGATCTAAGATAGCCTACTATATAGAAGATACTCTCAAAATAATAGTAAAATCCTTTATTCTGGGATGACTGTTCAAAATCTTTCCCATCATAACAATGAACAAAAGCATCAATCATTAACCTGAACTTTGCAAGAGTTTCATCAAATTCTACTTTTCCACTCTCTTTTCCATTCTGAATTTTATTCCCAATTTCATCCATGAAGAACTTCCTCAGCCTGTAGATCCTTTTGTTAGCCATAACTTTACTAGGTGTCGAGGATAGCTTCGAGATTTTACCCAAGCAACAATTGACAAAATTCGGCCTTACCATTGACAACTATTTATCCTATTTATTATGCTACAACAATTAACTACAGGATATAACATATCCATATCAACATAAAATACTAAGTGCAATTCACCTCAAACTCTATTGTACCTGAGTATGACAACACCTAAGCTTTTGGTATTTCTAGATGAAACCTATAGCGGAAAAGTGTATTCTCCATTTGAAGGAACCATCTTCAGAACTCTTCCTTAAAATGAGGGTTGAAAACATTAGAAGAAAAGCAATACCATAATTCTAAAGTAACAATTTGTACCAAGCCAAATGTCAGAAAGTATAATTAAAAAGACAAATCCTTACAATTGGACCTCAAATTGGACCAAGCAGATTTATGATTTTATCTTTAGAATGTAGGAACTTTCTTTGTCAAAGCTTCACGACCTCAAATTGGATTGATAAAATTTATAATTTTATCTTTAAAATGTAGGAACTTCCTTTGTCAAAGCTTCACTACCTCAAATCAGCTCTTAAATTGATCCAACAGATTTATGATTTTATCTTTAGAATGTACAAACTTTCTCTATCAGATATTAAAGATCTCAGGTTGGATGTCCAATTGGACAAGCAGATTTATGATTCTATCTTTAGAATAAAGGAACTTCCTCTATTAGATATTCAAAAATTCCTATAGTTAGGTTTTGCTTCCTACCGAAAACACTCATAAGTGTTTCACATCGGCTCAAGGTACTCTCCAACCTGGTTATGACATCGATAGCAGTCCAATTTTTTATGAACCATCCATACCTGAACGTTGCATCACAATATATTCTTCCTACACATAAAAATGCCACATATTAACCCCTTCTAAATAAAACTCAAAATCATCATAAAACCATAATTAATAAATCATTTCAGCTTCAGAAAGAATCCAATGTCATTTACTATCAAAACAAAAGATGTATAAATCACAAAAATCCATAAAGCAATCCATCCAAAGAGAAAATAAGCAATGTAAGGATTTGAGCAATATAAGTCCAAAGGGTTATGCTATAATGGTAATGGAATCACCATAAGAGCACAACCAAGGAACAAATTCTTATGACTGCAATTATGTGATCCATAACTATATTGGTCATGTGGCATAGTTGTGCTATAAAAAATACAGGATGCATTCATGTGTGAGCCAAGTTTAATGTGGCTATGTTGTGATAGAAATGGAGGCAGTCATATGAGCACAATTCATGTACAAATCACTATCATCACAATTAGATGTCAATCATCATTGGGTGCATTCAAGTTGACTCAAGTTTAACAGGTTGTGATGTAATGATAGCATAATCCAAGAGCGATTACCTCTTGCTGCAATAAAGAGTCTATAACTCTAGTTGATATGCAGTGGTTGTGTTATATCAATTATGTAGTGCATTCAAGCACAACCCATGTTTAATGGGCTATTCTAGAGAGTGATCAAGATTTTCTAAACCTTATGAATGTTACTTAAAAGTGTACATCTTAAACTACAAACCAAGTTTGTTACACACTTGAATGCAATCTTGGGTTACCACAAACTATAATAATTGGATATGCTAATAACCATTATGGAAAGTATTAAAGAAAGACCCATGCTATATAGGATAAATTTCCCTGATCAGGTTTACATACCTTAATGATCAAACACAAGCTTCCCACACACTCTAGGATACAATCCAAGATCATACCACAACCCTGTCAAGACAGCTAATTTTCTAGCCTGAAATTTAAGGTTATTTTTTAATACCAACATAAGCATTGGTAAGAGCATGACTAGGGTACAAACCCTAGGCCTCCGTAGAAACATAAACAATAACTCTAGCAGATTAGTGAGGTTGCAATACTAGAAAGATTGAGACATTGTAGCCAATAAAAAAATCTTGCAATCTAAAGATTGTAGCCAATAACAAACACACTATGTAGCTCAATGAAATTTGTAAATGTAATTTATGGTAAGAAGAATGGAAGTCACTTGAGGTGTGACAATCAGAAAGAGGTTGAGTAGTGGAAAGATAATAAATCCCAAACCTTGCATAGTAAAGTGGAGATTTTAATAGTGAGTTTCCTTACCACCTTGCTGACCTTAAGGGTTTTTCAAATGCTTTTGGCAGTTTTAGACAAGGAAAATGCAATCAGGGAATGATTGTCCAAATGAAGTAACAATGGTAATCGCAGGTTCAATGCTTCTTCTTAGCCATTGTATAATGGAGGTAGTGGATTGCATGTTTGAGTAGTTCTTTGAGACTCACCAAAGATGGGTGAATAGTGAATAATACCTTGTGGACTGTGAAGTAGTGACAATAAGGTTGAAGGACCTTAAGACCCACAATACCATGAAACAATGAGTCCCTTGTAGTAAGTAAGTAGGTAGCCTATAGGGCATTGTTTAATTTTATAGAAGGATGCTCATGCAAGGAATATTCAAGTGACGGTGAGTGAGTTGTTTGAGATTGCAGCTAAGGGTGCAATATATAGTCTTAAAGGCAGTTAGCAAAGTAGTAAATGTGCAAGAAAATCAAATCATACACAGAAAACAATTCACAATGTTATCTTGCATAATGCCTTGAGAAGACAAAAATCTCATTGTATCTTGATGAAAGTAGTGACCTTAATTGTCAATCATTGGCATCCATGATTTAAAAACATGCTATTGTGATTATGCAGGCAACATTTTAAGCAAGGCAGTGAGTGGTGGTTTGGAACAATGGCATGTATAAAGGACTTGCTTTATATGCATACTATGCAGTCTAGCTTAAGACAACATTCTTAGAAGAGATTGAAGGTGGATTATGGAACTCAAGGGTTACCATGATAAGGATTAAAGAAAATATTGAGATCTATTTAAAAGCCACTGTCATGAAGATATTAAAGATGTCACATGCAAAACCCTAGCAGCTGGAGTAATGAATATAGTGCCAAAGAGGACAGTGTGTTGGGGCAGATTTAGGAGATCTCCACATTATCTAATCACATGCAAATACATCATTTATTTATTTTTAAATTAAAATAAATCATTCTAAACCCTACATAGGATACATTGATACTACAAAAACATCTGATTTATTTTTTAAAATTAAAAGGAATCATTCTAAACCCTATATAGGATACATTGATACTTCAAAAGCATTTAAAGGAATTTGAGATTATGCAAATATATGTCAATTAAATACTTGGATTACAAATAGTAGCGCGAACAATGTAACCCTTGTTGAGCATAGCAGGAATTAGATAAGCAACAATGAATCCTATGCCTCCTATCACACACATCTCTTTACCATTCTCTGTCATTCTTTAATGAAACACTTCTCCATTTTAGCAGGCTATGCCTAAAAATAAGGTTTCGACGAAGGTTTTAGAGTATGTTTATTAAAATGAAAACTCCATTCTAGTGGGCTATGCCTGAAAATAAGATTTCAACGAAAGTTTTAGAGTAGGTTTATTAAATTTTTAGAGTATATTGGCGAGCTATATTCTTGATTCCTTAAATTATTTATTCAAATGGATTGTGACTAAATAAATGACTAACTATTTAATCATTTTTATTCGTGTGACTAAATATTTTTTATTCAACGACCAAATCATTTATTTATTCATTTATAGCTGAGTTGCAAAAAATGAGTAGAATTTAGTCATTTTTAGTTGTTGTGACTAATTTTTTTGTCACTTAGTCATTTATTTTCCAAATTCTACTAGTGGAATGTCGATATGACATAAGATTTCTCTTGATTCTTTCTCCTATTATGAGGATTTATATTAAGAATTTGACTTCTTTGATTCCTGATCAAAATCCAGAGAGTTCATCTTCTTTATCTATGAGTTAGCATATTGAGGTTGAGGACTCTTGTATTATAGCATTGGGAAATTCATTTGATATTCACAATCAAGCATATTGTGCAAACACAACTTTTTAGATGAGTAGCATAATCAAATGACATGCATTGAGGTCTCAACTCCAATTTTTGTTTCTATAAATTTTAATGTTACTTTCAATGATACTTCTAATAGCTTTGTGAGATTAATACTTTTCTAATATTTTAGGGTTATTTTGTGAGTCCTATCTTGTAGACTTGAAATACATTATTGAGGACATTTATAATATGACGACCAATTTTTTTAATGCAAATATGATTTTTTTACCTTCTATAAATACTTATTATTTGGGACAATAATATTGGATTCTAATGTTTAGATCCTATTTTAAATAAATCATTTAATTCATTGCTCACACATTATAGTTATCATAAATTTTAATTGTCAAATAATAAATAGCATATATTCTCCTATTACAAATAAAAATTGAATTACATTAAAATAGTTTGCAACATTGACAGTTACAATATCATTAAAATTGCATGTCCATACCCATGAGAACAACTTGAACCAATACAATGTGACAAAATATATGATCAATACAACTCCAATGTGACCTTTAAATGAGAACACTTTTCAACTGAAGGGGTTTCATCCTATAAATTTCAAAATCAAAGGGTTTTCATCCTTTGATCTCCATGCTCAAACACAAGTGCTCAATTAGTTTTTGGATAGAGATTTGTATAAATTAATAGTGAAGCCTCCTAAATAGATGGGTTCACCCCTTTATATCCACCACAACAATAATAAGCTAGCCTTAAAATGAATTCACATCTCTAAATTTGAATAAGGATGTTGGGTGGAAAAATCCTACTTAGGAAAGTGATGATGTAAAAAAATGACAAATAATGATATTATAACATGTGTTGGGGAGTTGAAATATAATAGAAACAAAGGTAGAAATGTCAAAGTTTGGAGGTAAAAAGTACCACAAGACTCATACAACAGGTCAAGGTGTCGAGGGTTGAGCAACGAGAATGTTGGTAAGGAAAGGTTCAAAAGCTTGACAATTACAAAGGAAGGAGTGGGGGAAGGATGGAAATCATGGAAAGATGGATGTTTAAAACTTTGATAGAAATGAAAGAAAAATACTGTTGGAAGGAAAGACATACTTAGAAGGGGAACTCCAATGACTAACACAACCTTAGAAAGACTCATCGAAAAAGAAAGGGAAGAACACACAACAAAATAGGACTAAAAGGAACACAATACATAAATAATAGACCTAATATCTATAAAAAAAATTAATTGAAAACATGACATGACAAGTCTTCCCCAGAAAAAATTGCTTGTCCTCAAGCAATTGCAGACTCAAATACTCCAATATTTGAGAGCCTTTCCACATTGCATCTTCTATGGAGAGATCTTTCCATTGAACTAAATTCTCCTTGGTGCTTCTATTTTTTAGCTTCCTCTCCCTCACATCTATGACTACTTTAGGAATCAAAATTAGCTTGACTTCTTCATCTAACAAAGACAACTCGTCTTAAAGTACAATGTCCTTTCCAAGTTCTCCTTTGAGAAAAGAAACATGGAAAAAAATTTGAATCTTAATTCCCTCTGACAACTCCAACTCTAGGAAATTTTTCCAATCTTTTCAAAATTGTGTAAGGCCCACAAAAGTGAAGCTTTATTTTTGAGACCTAATCATCTTCAAATAAAATTGCTTGTATGGCTACAATCTCACAAACATCATACATTATTGGAGATTATTTTTGAGTGACTTCAAAATTTCTTAGCTCTATTTGATCAAATCACAAGTTCTCGAGACCTTGTTGTTTGGTAGTTCAAGGTTAACAAAACTTTGGGCATCATACCTAAACAAAGCCAGGTACAACATCATCTTGATTGATATGTGATAAGTGGTGTTATAATAGTGCTCCTCTAGATGGAGCCATTTGATCCATGTCTTTTGTTGATCAATAATGTAAATTATCAAATAACCTTCCACCCATTTGTTCACAATCTCAATTTGGTCATTTTTTTGTGTGTGGTAGCTAGTGGTAGACATGAACTTAGTTTGACTTTTGGGAAGGTGTCTATGTTCAGTGAATCTAGATAAGGAGTTAGTTAAACATGTGAAGGGGACACTTGCCACATGATGTTGATTTTAGATTGTGATCCATGTGAACAAGTTTAAGGGCTAGGATTAAATGGACAAAGATAAAGGTGAATGTGAAATTAATTAATTAAATAATAAATATTTATTTCATTAATGGGATCAAGTGAAGGAAAAATAATTAAATAAATAATAAATATTTAATTAATTAAAAGTTAGGATAAAATGGGGAAATGAAAAATTAATTTAATAATAATATTTAGTTAATTAATAGCTTAGGATAGCCCGTAATATTAGGTGTGGTTGGGTAAGGTCAAATTTTAGGTGTCTACATTTTGTCCCTCTTTGATAATGACACTGCGACTATAAGAAGTAGTGTTGTATCAAAGAAGAATAAAATATAGCAGGGTAGGAAGGTGTAAGGACTAGTGCCACAATTCTCGAGTCACTACAAGAGATGAGGAAAGATGACAATGCAATAATGGGATGCCCACTTGAGAGGACAAATTGGTTAAGAGAACACATGTATGCTCTCAAAATAGAAAGGAAAGATGGAGGATAAGGATCAAAACCAAATGAAATGGAAGGTGAATGGGATGAAAGGGGATGTATGCAAGGGTAGATAGGATGTTGGTATGCGTAGACCAGTCCTAAAGTTTAATATAGCAAAGGAAATTATACACCAAGGTATGAGGAACCAAGGTGATAATGGTGCAGGAGCACATGGGAGAACAGGCGATTAACACCAACAAAAAATATTATTTTGGTTTGTTTAGTTATCTTTGTGGTGCCTAAACCTTTTAAATTCTACATCCTAACCGTGACACTTTGATAACGATGGCAAAATATGGAAGCATAGACCGAAGCCAACATTCATATCATGAGCCTTGATATGAACACCCATCAAAGTATAACCAGTTTTTCAATGTTGTCGTTACAATTGCACTGACAGATGCGTGAGAAAATAGAGGTGTAATGATTGAAAAATATGCACACAATGGATTGGTTGAAGCCATAGAAACTTGAATCGATAGAATTTTATTTCTTTTAGAATTTATGGAGTAATATCATTTTTATTTGGGTCAATATGTTAACTATATGGAAAATATTATACATGGTCGTTATTAAAGTCTTAAATTCTTACAAGTGTTTGTGCCTTTCACCTTAGCCATTGAATGATTGTGAAGTATTGAAAAGTTAACAAGCACTTGGAAGGGTCCTTGACGGGGAGTAGAGAAGGATGGTTCGTGAGGAATGGGAAGAGGCGGCTGAAGACCTCTGGTTTTCTTTTTAAATGCAGATTTAACAATTAGAAAAATAAACAAAAGACCCACACAATAGAAGAGAATGTGAAAGGGCATGAAGAAGAAAAAAAGAGGAGGTCACGGGTTGAGGAATGTGGATAGGTTGTGAAAAGTCTACAAAAATGAAGACAAAAAGAATACATAAAAAGCATCGAAAAAAAGAAATAGGGACCAATTGGGGAGGAAAATGGAGGGGTGCGCAGGTTTGTAAAGAGTAGAGAAGGAAAAAAGAAAATTAAAGGAGAGATAGGTCATGCAGACTAAAAGGAGGCAAGGAAAGGTAAAGAACTTTGAAAACTCACACCCATATGCTAATGAAAGATAGAGAAGATTATACAATAAGACAAAGTGCAGAGAATTTGCATGGGGGAAAAACATGGAAGGTTGTGTGAAGTTTAAAACAATAGCATGAGAGATGGGTGCGCGGTATAGAGAAAGGTAGAGGTTGAAAAGTTAATGATGAAAAGCCTTGGACAAATAATGCAGAAGCAAGATTGAACAGGCGGCTGCATGTTTTGAACTAAGAAGGAAGCGCCTAGCTTGGAAGAAGGCGCGTAGGAAAAACAAAGGAAGTGCTTAGGAAAACTAGAGGAGATAGCTTGATGGGAACTGGAATATAGAATCTGATGTGACTAAAAATTTCAGGAAGAATAACAAATTGTGGAAAAGGAAAGAATAGTTTATGTGAATGAAAAGAAAATGTGGGTAAAGTGGACGGTGTGTAGAATAGGAGGTGTGGTAATAAGTGGTTTGTGTGGAGTGCAATGATCAGAGGGAAAGATCATTGAAGGTTCTTTGGATCAAGAACCTTATATTGAAATGTTATTGCGGGTCTGATTAGTAAAATGAAGCTTTTGTTGTTATAGAAATTCTGAGTTATTGAAATTTGAATTTGTGTATGGTTAAATAATGTTTTGTTGTAATTTCGTTGTGAGTTGTGTATTTGCTAAGAAAGTGAGATAGAGTTTTCTGAGTGAGGGGAAGTGCCCCCTCTTACGTCAATTGGTATTAGAGTGGGTAATCCTAAGAGTGGAGAGGATCCACCAGGACTTGTAGGTGTTGGGTGAACAAATAATTGATTGGGAGGCAGTTCACACTTAGAGGAAAGTGTGTGAAGAGGTAGAGAAGAAGCTTGTGAGGGTTGTTTTTGGTAGAGGAGTCCTGAGCAGTGAAGAGCTTGAAACCGTGAAGGAATTTAGTTTGTAGATTGAGTGTGATGGCAAATTGCATGTGGTGAAATTGCAGCAGGAAAAATAATTTGGGTTGTGAGGAGACCCATGCAAATATTGTTTTGGGAGTAGTATTGAGAGAAAGTGGAAGACGAAATGTTTAAGAAGATGGGACAAATGGTTCATGAAAAAGTGGTAAAGAGGAGCAAGGAGAAGAGCGAGTATAATAGCCAAAGATGGAAAGAGGATGAAGAGAGAGCAACCCCTATCAATGCAAATGAAGTTGTAGCAGAGACATTCCATGAGGAAGACATGAAAAGAGAAGAAGAAAAGACTGAGGTGAGCAACAAAGAGGTGGCAATGGGCGACAAAGGTGAATTAGATTTGTTCACACAATTGTTCACGATTGAGGAAGAATGGATGTTGAATTTTGTTGGTGCAACAAAGAGAGAAGAGCAAAAAAGGTGTAGTTGATGAGGATGTGGAAGATGTCATAGTGAAATTCGATGTTGCAATTGCAAACAAAGATGAGGTAAATCAATTTTATGATGTTAATTTGGTTTCAAATGAAATAATAGAAGGTGAGATGGATAGAAGACAAGAGCATGTTGTAGATACTTTGTATTTGCTAGTAGATATTATGGAGGATGTTGTAAGATTTTGGTAAAGGTGGTCAGTTAGAGGTGGGTTTGAACCCACAAAGGAGGAGAGGAGCGTGGAAAGTATTTGGTAGATGAGGTCAGGATGTGGTGGAAATGAGTCCATGAGGGGGAAAAGGAGGATGATGTAGTGTTTACGGAAGGAGGTGGTGTGTGTTCCAACACGAAGCTAGAAAAAGTGAAAGAAGGATTAATATTGAACACTTGGATAGCAAAGGAGTTCACTGCAGATTGATGGCAACCTAGAAGAGTAGTGCAACTACTCAACTCTGCTATTGTGAGCCTATGCTCACAATCTTTCTACCCGTAATGTCTGGTGGAGAAGCACACGGGCGAACAAGTGATCAACACCAACTATAATGTAGGGTAAAATAAAGGTTAAGGTTATAAAACATCAAAACTAAAACCATAAAGCTCTAAACCAACATTGAAGCACAATCCAACATAGAAACATAAACATAAAGAAAAATTACTTATGCCATTGTTGATTCACCTCCATTGTCCTCCATTTTTCTTGATGTGATTAATTTCTCTCAAATTTGAGTATGCAATGATAGCCTAGTGACAATGATAGAAAAATATTGAAGATTGTAGTTGTCTCCTTTGATAGCATGCACTTAAGCATGAACTAGGTTAGTAGAAATGACAATGATAGATGTCTTTTATAGAAAGCCAGATTGGAATTAAGGGATGAGATTAAAAGCCAATAAGACATGTCAATCAATGGCAAATAATGAAAGTTGTAGTATGAAATAGGGTTAAGGCTAAATTAGGGAAAAGATATGACTTAGTTAAGGATGAATGACTAAGATTGAATGAGATGTGAAGAGATAAGAATGACATAGACAAAGAGGTTGTTAGAGGACTTTAAATAATTATAAAATTATTTAGTTTGGGATGGAAAATGAATAATTAAATAATGAAAATATTATTTAATTATAGAAGACATGTGATAGGCTAACCTTTTGATTAAATAATAATTTAATTCAAAAGTGGGAGGAAAAAGATAAATTAGTAGACAATCAAATAAATAGAATTTACTTAATTTATGGTAGAAAAGGCTAATGAATAATTAAATAAATAAAATTTATTTAATTATAGAGGAAAGAGGACATTAGTGACATAATAAATAATAAGAAGAAACAAAAGGATAGAAATGGATTAATTAAATAATTAAAATTATTTAATTAATAGAAGAATTATGACATTAGATAATAATCAAATAATTAAAATTATTTAATTATTAGGGACAAAAGGGGATAAATTAGTGTTCGTAGGCCTAGGACAATTTTTAGTGTCTACACCAATCAAAAATATTGTTGGTTTATTTTCCTCAATTTTGGCTTGTCTTGGTTTTGTTTGACATCTCTCAGCATAAGGAACTCAGTTGTGCAATCAAATTGTCAATTTGAAGTTTTTTCCAAAACATCATTTTTGGGCTCCACAGGTAGTTTTTGAAAATTATTTTTGGAAAACTTGAAAGGCCTCAAGTAAAATCCTTTTGCAAGGGAATATTTGAAGGTACCATGTGAAATTTGAAAAATGAATGGAAGTCATATCTTTCCTAGTTTGAGATATTTTAAAGTCGGAAGTTTTTTAAAAATATCGCCAGTTTATGAAAAATTTAAAAAATCTCAAAATTTTGGAGGGTTGGAGTAAAATCATTTTGCAGGGAACCTGAGAACATCATTCAAAACCTTCTTGCAAATTTTCATGCGAATCAAAGAAATTTTGATTTTTCGCTTGCGAACTCTAGATCTCATCAAATTGATTTATTCAGTTGTAAGAACCCACACCTGGTGGACTCTAACCAACCACAATTTTCTACCTTTGTTTGATTTTCAATGTTTTTAGTGTTTGGGTTTTGCTTGAGTTTTCAATGATGTTTCACCAAGGAATAAAGAAAGTGCAAATAACATATGCCAATGATCAAATATGATTGGTATGTTGATAGTACTATGAAGGCTGGAAAACAAATCCATACTATCCTTTACAAGAAACAAGTGACTTTAATACAGATTTGTCTTTTACATTTCATGAAATTATGAGCCCAGAAATTATAATCAGACCCTTAAAAATGTAGGAAGACACTTGAAGACAATATTATGCACTCCAATAACTATATCGGACCTTAACTTCACAACCAGCATTAACAGTTTGACTGAAACAACAATTATTGCATCAATTTCTGAGTGTATACTTGACTGATTTCCAACTAGTATAACCCATAAATGTACAACAGTTAAGAGATTCAGTTCTGAGCATCAATCACATACACCTTTGACTAGCTAGAGCTCAGAAATGTGCATAGCAGTTCACAATCTCAGATTTACATATATATTCAGACCTGAATATTCAATAATAGCAATTACAATGAACATAACCAACCTGATTTGAGACATAGAGATGTAAGCAGTAGTTGGAGGTTGAAAGAATCACTGTAGAAATCACTATAGCGATTTTACTATTCACGTATCACTGTAGCAAACACTGTTCATGTGCACTGTTCACGAGCACTGTTCACGCGTACTGTAGCAAAAGCACTGTTCACACGTACTGTAGCAAATCAACTTTAAACTGCCTCAAACCCTATGTTGATTTTTCACCTGTAAACTCCAAATGGACTCTTGAATGAAGCCCTCTCAAGCAATAATATCAGCTGGTATTGCACAGCCTCAAAATTGCACTAACACTGAAGAGTTTTCGTTCTCCAATGCGGAAATGGCAAAAAAACCTAATTGGTTTCCTCTCCAAGCATGAACTCCAAAGACACAATTTAATATTCTCAAAACAAAATGAATTCGAATGCCTTTGATGCCCTTTTATAATTCCTCAAGAAGGTCGACCTCTTAAGCTGCTTTTAATCCTCTTTTGAAATCCACTTTAGGTTTTTAATAAAACTTTATAATATCTCTCTAACCTTGGGTGTCCAAAATAATGATATAAAAATGTACTTTAAGTGATTTAAATTGAGGGTCATGGCCTCATCGGAAATAAAGTACACTTTTAATTTATAATTTAACTTTATAATATTTAATTATCATTAAAGTACCTTTAATGATAATTAATCATTAATCATTTAATATTTTGCCCATCCAACCAAATAAGAGGTCAACACTGCATCTGAGACCTGTTCAGGTGCCTTACTAAATTTAGTAACCCTGACGCCCCTAAAATGGTGACTTACTATAAATAGTAAGTATGAAGAACTGAGTCAAACGAAGGCCAAACTAAACCCATATTGAGCTTTGAAGGAGAAAAACACCCTGCTTATTGCCACGAAGGACCCTCTAACTATTAGTGTTAGCCTACGAGGGTCAATTGATAGGCTAATCCTTACAAACTCTGATGCTCAGAAAATGGGGACATTACAGTCCGCCCTCCCTAAAATTTCTTGTCCCCAAGCAATCTCCACTGCAAAGAAACTCCAATCCTTGGGAGGCCCAAAAGAAGAATTGTGAAATG
This sequence comes from Sequoia sempervirens, assembly GCA_007258455.2. Classification (NCBI taxonomy): domain Eukaryota; kingdom Viridiplantae; phylum Streptophyta; class Pinopsida; order Cupressales; family Cupressaceae; genus Sequoia; species Sequoia sempervirens. The sequence goes on from VDFB02000017.1 coordinate 241,506,217, forward strand.
TCCCACACATCCCTAACTGACTTCTGTAGCACCAACATAAACATAGTTGCGCAAAATATCCCTGGATCCCAAACCCGGAATGGAAGTCTGCCAAGCCTAATACCCTCTTACTTCACCATGCCAAAAGTGGTGAAGCAATCCATTGGGACCCATCCAAAACACAGTACCAATCTTGTCGCCACCTGGATCCCAACATAATTTGTACACACATCCAACCATACTGTGGGAATATGAACATCAGAAAGTATTTGTATCACAACAACTATCTCCATCCTCTGCTAGACTCCCATGGATGTGTGGACTAACCAAACCATCATGTCCACTGGCATCGTAATCACCCTGTAACCATGTATCTGTATGAAACCACTGTGACACTAAAGTAGCAACCCCTGTCGGGTACATCTCATCATGATGGATAACTGATTGCTGCCCCTGCAAATAATCTCCTGTAAATAACTAAGTCGGGTACTTGCAGCTGCTAATCCCATCTTTGGAAGATGGTAACTCTGCACACAGTATTGGGCTACTCCCCTCAACTACACCCAAAGAAAAATCCTATGCATAAGGATTGTGCATCAAATACAGATCATGTACTAGTGGATCAAAAGTAAAACTATAGGCACTCCTCACTAAGTACACATTGCAAAACTCCTTTGTGATCTCTGTTTGGAATTTTGATGCACTAGGAAAATTCCAAATACTGCGATTATCGCTTAATCCTGAATTGGTTTTAGGAGTGTTATTGGATTCCAACTTGAAGAGTGGATTATCATAGGTCGAACCACCATCCAACTCAAATAATGGATTATTCACAAATTGCACAATCATTCTATTATGATTTGAATCATCCACCGCTGAGCCCTTGGAACAGTAGATTAAATCATACTCCTGAATTGGTTCATCAAGCGATCGATCATGATCAACTGCATGGGATGAAATAACTGATTTGCTTCCAGAAAAGGGAAACAAATCATCACGAGAACTGATCTCCCACCTGAATGGTATTCTGCCTACCTCCTGTGAAGAAGATGGAGTAGTGTCGAGAGTTGTCACACAACTCTTCGATGAATCAACTATTATGTTGCAAGAGCTAACAATTATCGCCCCTGCAACACCTGTCATGGGAGTAACCTAAGGAGAACCAGGTGTAACATGTGGTTCCCTGCAACTTTCAACCAATGCACTCGTCACATCTGTATCAATTGCTCCTGTAACCGTGATGGATGTAACCACATCCTCTCTACAACCCGTGGATATATGATCCTCATTGACTGCCACTGTATGTAACTGTACTATATCTACAACTAGTCGAGACTGTGCCAAACTTAACTCCACGGTAAGCTTGTCCACCTGTGACTGAGACTCTTGAAGGGCCAACTGGGTGCTTTGCAACGAGTCCATAGTCACCTCAAGCTCATGAGTGAGCTCGTTAACCTCCTCCTCCTTCCCCTTCAATGCGTCATAACAAATGCAATCCCATTCGAGAAGAAAATCCCTATCCGCAAGTAGTTTTAGGTAATTTTGTTTCATCATTCCAATTGCTTCTCGAAGTGCATGTATCTCTGCAAGGGAAAAACCACTATCACCATGCTCATCGATCAAAGGAGTACTCCAACCATAGGTAGCTAACATCTGACGAGCAACATCAAAATGCTCAATGGTTGTGGTAATCATATTGTCATTCACTTTTAGTTGCCCAACCAAATGATGAGGATTCTATAGCTTATGACCCCCATACAAGTTTTCCGGTTCACAATATGCACTATGATATGAGGCTGATTTGCCATCACTCACTACATGATAAGCAACATCATGTGTGCTTTCATCCATGCACACCTCAACATCTAAGGTACTGCTACTTTGTACCTCAAAGGATGGCTCAACTGGCAAGGTAGAAGTTGCTGGTATGACCGTATCTTCACACACTTCCACTCCCAAAGTAACTGCATGCCCATCCAAAGCACGATCTTGGGATTCCATATCAACATATGAATCTTCCACATACAATGCATCATTAGTACCCAATTCCTGAGTACTTTCATGTGACAATTCAATAGGATCATTTTGCACATGTAAAAACACTATTGTCTCATGCTCATGCAAAGTTTCATTATCGATGTCACGATAATTTGAAGTAGCCTCTATAGTAGAAACTTCTTGAGTCACCTCTTGCAAGGATAATGTAGATAAATCATTACCCAAAGCTGTTCTAGTGTCTTCTTGAATCAAATCAGCATGTCTATCAAATTCATCATATAAATTTATGCATACTTCATAGGAATTTGAAGATACCAAATCATTTTGATGAAGAGTTGTATCATCCTTATGTGTAGATTCTCTATCCATTTCATGTGTAAACAATTCAAGAGCTATAGTGTGATATTTCTTCCTTGCAAACTCTGTCTTATGGAAAAGACTCAGGTGCAAATCCATGTAACTCATGAAAGGAAGTTCCTTCTTAATTTTTTGAGGAAGAGTGTTATACTCCTTAAACATGCTAATCACTTCTTCTTCTTTGTTTTGTGGTGTTCGACCTTTGCTGGTAGGAAGTGAATTGAATCTTTTAGGCAACCCAAACTTTGAAAGCGTTTGCTCTAAACGCAACAACTCCCGATTGAGCTTGTATTGGGATTGTTCAAGTTCTTTGAATGCCTATTTATTGCTGAGCAATGTTTTCATGAAGCCCATTTTCGCTGTTCAAATTGAAAACAATTCCAACTGACTTGTGTAACTGCTAATTTTCCCACCAAATGAATGCAACCATCACCCAACAGGTTGGCAGGAAACCGCTCTGATACCACTGTAAGAACCCACACTTGGTGGACTCTAACCAACCACAATTTTCTACCTTTGTTTGATTTTCAATGTTTTCAGTGTTTGGGTTTTGCTTGAGTTTTCAATGATGTTTCACCAAGGAATAAAGAAAGTGCAAATAACATAATGCCAATGATCAAATATGATTGGTATGCTGATAGTACTATGAAGGCTGGGAAACAAATCCATAATATCCTCTACAAGGAACAAGTGACTTTAATACAGATTTGTCTTTTACATTCTTTTACATTTCATGAAATTATGAGCCCAAAAATTATAATCAAACCCTTAAAAATGTAGGAAGACACTTGAAGACAATATTATGCACTCCAATAACTATATCAGACCTTAACTTCACAACCAACATTAACAGTTTGACTGAAACAACAATTATTGCATCAATTTCTGAGTGTATACTTGACTGATTGCCAACTAGTATAACCCAGAAATGTACAACAATTAAGAGATTCAGTTATGAGCATCAATCACATACACCTTTGACTAGCTAGAGCTTAGAAATGTGCACAGCAGTTCACAATCTCAGATTTACATATATATTCAGACTTGAATATTCAATAATAGCAATTACAATGAACATAACCAACCTGATTTGACACATAGAGATGTAAGCAGTAGTTGGAGGTTGAAAGTATCACTATAGAAATCACTATAGCAATTTTACTATTCACGTATCACTGTAGCAAACACTATTCATGTGCACTGTTCACGAGCACTGTTCACGCGTACTGTAGCAAAAGCACTGTTCACACGTACTGTAGCAAATCAACTTTAAACTGCCTCAAACCCTATGTTGATTTTTCACCTGTAAACTCCAAATGGACTCTTGAATGAAGCCCTCTCAAGCAATAATATCAGCTGGTATTGCACAGCCTCAAAATTGCACTAACACTGAAGAGTTTTCGTTCTCCAATGTGGAAATGGCAGAAAACCCTAATTGGTTTCCTCTCCAAGCACGAACTCCAAAGACACAATTTAATATTCTCAAAACATAATGAATTCGAATGCCTTTGATGCCCTTTTATAATTCCTCAAGAAGGTCGACCTCTTAAGCTGCTTTTAATCCTCTTTTGAAATCCACTTTAGGTTTTTAATAAAACTTTATAATATCTCTCTAACCTTGGGTGTCCAAAATAATAATATAAAAATGTACTTTAAGTGATTTAAATTGAGGGTCATGGCCTCATCGGAAATAAAGTACACTTTTAATTTATAATTTAACTTTATAATATTTAATTATCATTAAAGTACCTTTAATGATAATTAATCATTAATCATTTAATATTTTGCCCATCCAACCAAATAAGAGGTCAACACTGCATCTGAGACCTGTTCAGGTGCCTTACTAAATTTAGTAACCCTGACACCCCTAAAATGGTGACTTACTATAAATAGTAAGTATGAAGAACTGAGTCAAATGAAGGCCAAACTAAACCCATATTGAGCTCTGAAGGAGAAAAACACCCTGATTATTGCCACAAAGGACCCTCTAACTATTAGTGTTAGCCTCCGAGGGTCAATTGATAGGCTAATCCTTACGAACTCTGATGCTTAGAAAATGGGGACATTACATCAGTCGTATACAAATTGATGGTAGAGTAGACACCAATGTAGAATATCAAAAAATTATTTAATTAGTTTCAATGGGAAATCAATAGCCAATATAAAAGCATTATATAAGCGAAGAAACTCAACAACCAAGAGAGTTTTAAAATTTTAAAACAAAGGAATATTTAAATGAATAAAAAAGAGATGCCAAGAATGGGAAAATATCTGCACAACAAAAGGAAGGCCAAGAGACAATAGATATTTTTAAACAAAGATTTTGGCACCTGAATGTCTTTCTAGCCCTTCTAGGGTTTTTCACCTAAAAGGGGAAAGAATGGGCCAAAATGCAATGTAAGCACTCAAGGATTGATGTGATGTGGATGCAATATGCCTAAATGAGATAAAATAAATGCAAAAAACTAATTAAATAGATCAATTATTCAATACAAACTACAAAATATGAAGTGTTTGAAAACACAGTGTTGTATGCAAAAGACCTAAAAAGATGAATAAAAATGCAAATAGAACAAAACATAAAGTTACAAGACTGAATGTGTGCACCTGAAAAACCTGATGGAGATTGGAAAATACTTTGAAAATTTGAAAATGTTGACTTTTTGATTGACTGGGACTCATTCGCCACCCTGGGCGAATCAGTCCCAGACTAGGGTTTATGTCCAAAATTTTGTTTCTGCCAAAAGGGTACCGGAATCTACACTCTGCTCTAACAGACACCTCCAGTGGGACTCATTTTCCATCCATGGTGAATTACTCCTTTTTCTATTTTTTGAAAGCTCAAGTTTAAGATTTGCACTTTGTCACCTGCACAACACTTCTTGACAGAATCTCAGATCTGAATCTCCTAAAACACCTGTAAAACAACTTAAAATTTATTTTCTAATCAGGGGTTTGCCTTGGTCAAACCCCTAATTTGGTAGTTAAACCTTGAATGGATAAAATCTGCATAAAACATGTCATGTCCCCGAATTGGAGGTATGGTGATTTAATTAAATTATTTAATTAAGTTGTCCAAATTATTGATAATTTATTAGGATAGCTTAATTGATGATTTAATTAAATCAAGAGAAGTTATTAAATTAATTATTTATTAAGTTATTCCCATAATTAAATTAATTATTAATTGTAATAATTTATTCTCATAAATTTTCAATAATTTGGACAACTTAATTAAATGGACCAGGTATTGAAGGGACCTATATGAGCAGTAGGTTCCATTAGCCAAAAGAGAACCTTCTTACACAAAGTCACAACATGTCGCACTCATGCCACATTAGGTCATAGAGCAATGGGGGTGTGTCAAGACAGAGATGATCAGGACCATATGACAAACCACCCTAAGAACCCAAGACATCAGGATCACAAGTAGAGGAGAGACAGGAGCGCCAACAACTATCTCCACGACCATCACTGTCATGAGATCAGGGTAGCTCAGGCTAGAGTATATTGTGACATTGTATCGAGATGCTTATATTTTTTACCATCGAGCCTGCGAGCTCTATTTTTGGGAGACATCTTGACATTGTACTATAACACTTTTTGAGCTATATATATGCGATACATAATCTTGGCAGCGAGTATATAATATGCATTCTTATGTTTTATATTTGTGATGTCATGTGATGGATGATTATCCTATTTTATGATGTATATGCATTCTATATAATTATGTGATGATGCAATATGTTGATGGACTATGGATGACTAATGTATGTGTTATGCTTATATATGACTCCTAGATGTTAGATGAATGCATTTAATTTTATGGTGTTGTGAATATGATGCAATGATTATGAGTACCATTTATATGATTTATGATGTGTGATTAATGAATTATGGATGAAAAATGATATGATATGAGATGGTTATGAGATGTAATGCTTATGCATATGCAATGTGACAATTATGAATGCAATGGTTATAGAAAGCAAATGCAATATGTATGCAATGTTATGTATGATAATGGATTATGATTATGAGATTTCATGGATATGTATTATGTATGAGCACTTATGGACATGCATATACAATGATTATGTTTGAATATATGTGTTAATATGTATGCAATATTAATGATGTCTAGATGCAGGATGACATGAGATGATTATGATGTTGGTTGTTTGTATGAAATGCATATATGTTATATATGTTTTTGAATTTTTTGATGTAATATGGATGAAATAATATGTATGTATGATGCCTATATGCTACTAATATTATTATCTATGCAGGATGTTTTTGTGTGTCACAGAATGCCATCAAGATGTAGATGGAAGAGATGCTAGGATGGAGGACATGGATGTTAGTAGGGAGTTAGTGGAGACAATGAAAGATGAATATTTTGCTATGCAAGGCTTTGCATCTAATCATCATCGGGCATTAAAATATGAAAAATAGACAATAAATACCTTGATATGACATAGACCAAGGTGTACAAAGGTATCCACTTGCAAAAGACAAACAATCACAAACAAGGAATTTCCTGACTTATACTAAGGGCCAAGTTGCTCCAGTCTTTTTTCCAAGACAATCCAAAAACAAAAATCAAAGAAAAGATGAGTCATGATACATCATTGCTCCTCTAAATCATTCGTGGGAAATCCTTGAGGTAGCTAGTAACATAACCCAAAAGACAAATCCAAAAGATAAGACAAACTAGACCAACAAAGTCAACAACCATTCAGATCGTTTGCCAACATTTTTTTGCCAATGTGTGACTGACTAATTGATTGATAGGTTGATTGTTTGACAATAATTGGTTTTAGGAGAGGAAACATGTTGTATTTCAAGTTTGGTTTCGATCATGTAACCACCTATATAAGGCAAATGAAAAAGTTTGATTTAATGACAATGTCTGATTTTAGGAAGGACACATCTTGAATTAATTGACTATTTGATATAGATTTGATGTTTGTCTGATTAGGTAATTGACTTATTTGACTTGAAGACTTTCTAAATAGTTTATTTGTTGATTCATGATTTATGTTGAAGCTTTGATGACTACTTGTGTCTGATGACAATGTCTGACTTATTATGACTAACTCGACAAACCCTAAAGGGCTAACCTAGGGCCTTGGAGGCTCGTCGATTGATGGCCTTTCCTATGTAACATTGTGCAGAGACCTCGTAGTTTGATAGGACTTGACTCTATTTTATTTTTTGTTGACTTATCGACTTGATTTGAAAAACCCTTAAGGATTGACCTAGTGCCTCACGGGCTCATCAACTGATGGCCTTGCCTACATTATACATGCAGAGGTGTCATAGTTCAACTGACATGACTAACATGATTGAATCTAACTCTATTTTTGGGATTTTTGAAGGTTATTTGGATACTTTTGGGTTTTGACATGTTTTTTTATTTTTTTGGATTTTGAGAATTTTTTTTTTTTTTTGGATTTTTGAAATGTTTTGATTTTTTTTTTGTCTTTGTGGGAATATTTGATTTTTTTGTGTTTTTGGGAATATTTGGTTTTTTTGTATTTTTGATATAGTGACCTCCAATAGCAAGTGTAGGATCCAAAGTCGTGGGTTAAGTACTTTCCCCCAGTCGGGTATAAGACCAATTTATTAGAGATGCAATCATATAAGTTTATTGTGGGTGGATATGGAAGGCAAAAACACACATAATGTCAATTGTTCTAGGTTATGGGAAGGACAAAAAAATGTTATTATGGATGACATGCAAAGTGTAAAGGTGAATTATTAGGAATGGATGGTGGAAAACCAGATAGAATGATGGTAGAGGATGGAAAAAATATCAACTACACATAGCACCAGTTTTCTAGGTTTTCACCATGGTACTAATCCAAAGTGCTATCAAAGTGGTTTTCACTATTGGATGGATTATTTCTCTTTACTATTTTCTTGATTTTTTTTATTTTTTTGGTGTCACGAAGACACCTGTTTGTCAGGTTTTCATCAAGGAGATGATTTTTTTTTTAATATATTTTTTTAGTTTTTTTACATGACTCTCTTCAAAGCTAGGTGTAGAATTTGTGCAAGTGCAAACTATTGATAGGATTTGATAATGGTTCACCTTCAGGATTTGAAATCTAATAAGCCCTTGATCCATAGATTGTTTTCTCAAACTTGAATGAAAATTTTGAATGAAAGGATAAGAATGGTGTGAATGAGGGATGTTGAGGATGATTGGTGTGGTGGACGAAGGAAACTAGAATATGATTCCTATTGTGCACACTACACTAGCCATAAACATTCATTTGAGGAGTTTTGGAGACCAATGAGTTAAGGTACATGAAGGGGTCATCATCAAAGCTCCATCAGGAAACATTTCCAAGGGAGACAAAATGATATGATGGATGTGTGGATATGGATGGATTTGATGGAGTGTATGGATTGAGGTTAAGTGATGAGGATAGAGACTTTGGATCAACAAGCTCTTCTTTTAACATACTACTTTGATAGATGCCACAATGATTTTTGATGGAGAGGCATAATTGGCAATCAAATTTTTCTTATTTTCATTCTTGACTTTTATTTTTATCTTTAATTTGTTCAATAGCTTTTTATTTTGACTAGAGGACTTGGTTATTCTTTCTTGGAATACTTTCTTTTGATGCTAGATCTCCTTTTGAAGAAGGCACTTTCACCTTCGATTCTTGAGCTTTATCCTTGTTATTTTCTACTTGTTGATCCATATCTATGAGGTGGGTGGATGTGAGTGAAATGGATGTGTCATATGAGATGGATGAAGTGACAAGAGTGTGTGGTTCATGGAAGAGATTGGAAATGCACTCAAAGGATTCTTCGGGACTATCCTTGTCGATACTATTAATGTCAAAGGAAGCTTGTACATCCTTAATGATTTGGAAAGAAGGATTAGTAGAGGTAACAATAGGGGATGCATACCCTAGCCCAGGATGGTCAAGATGGACGAGTGATGGTTTAGAAGACACAATGGGAAAAGAGTCATGAAATGAAGGTGGATGATTTGGCATAAGGTTGTGAGAGTATATGGAAAATATGGAGGTGTCATCAGGATACCAAAAATTTTCAATCTAGGCACGACCATTTTTTGAAATTGACTTATCATCATTCTTGGAAGTAGTATTAACATTTTCACCCACGAGCAACTTTTAGGCACAAGATGAACTACCCATATGATACTCTCCAAATCCCATGTCTTGGACTTGGACCTTGGTGTTTGATGGTGCAATAAATGAATTAGACAACTTAACCAAGGAATATAGATCAATGTAATGTGATGAGGTGGATGGCGAAGCTTCTTGGTTAACAAGCACTTGAAATTCAGTAGTCCGTCTCAAATTGTTGCAATACTTAAAGGGGTCAAGATCACCAACTATGGTAATCTTAGTGCCATTGTGGGGGAATTGAGGCATTGATGGTAGGTGGATGGCACAACCTTCATGGAATGGATCTATGGTCAACCAAGGAGAATATTGTATGGGAGATCTAGGTCCAAGACTTGGAATGTGGTATCTAATGTTGCAAGCCCAACTTTGATTGGTATTGTTATGACACCCTTGGAAGAATTCTCTTCATCATCATAGGCTTTTATGATAATGATTTTTGTCATGTCCAAGTAAGCTTCAGAGAAGCCTAATGCCTTAACCAGCTTAAGGGTGCAAATATTTAATCTGTCTCCATCATCTACCAAGACTTGTTTGATTTTTTGTTTATGAATGAAGACTTCTAGGTGTAAGGGGTCATTATGAGTGGAATTTTTAGATGAATAGTTTTGATCTGAAAAAGTGACATGGTGAGTATTAGCTAAGTATCCCACCATTTCCTGGAAGTGATTGATATCAAGGTTAGTTAGGACAAAATTTTCTTGTAAAGCTTTGTCAAGAACAACTTCATGCTTGGGAGAGATATGAAGTAACTCAAGGATGGATATTTGAGCAAGTATTTTCCCCAAGTGGTCTAATAGATTATATTGAGACTTTTGTTGTTGCTTAGGGGGTTCACCTTGTACGGTCACCTTGGTACGCCGTGTGTTGACTGCACATTTTGGTGGCTTCTTAATAGTGATGGTATTGACATAGTCATTTGCAGTTTAGATATGATTTATGGTGGTGTAGTCAAATGTGGCATTGGTATAGTTGGAATGGTTATTGGTATTTGAACCTGAATTGTAGGGCTTTCCTATCCCATGGTCATGCAATGGATTCTTAAAGATTGTATGGTCATTGTTACAGGTCATTTGTTGACTATCCACTTATATGACACCCTTTTCAATTAAGTCATGGATGATGTTCTTAAGTTGTTTGCATGATGAAGATGAGTGTCCCTTATCACGATGATAATCACAAAAGGAATTGTCATCCCACCATGAAGGTTTAAATTTCCCTGGATCATAAGGTTTAGCATCAGGAAGTTGTATGACTTTTGACTGCAAGAGTTGTTTGAGGATTGATTCAATTAGCTCCCCTAGGGGAGTATACTTACGTCTTGTTAGAAACTTCCTTTGTGGTCTTTGTTCTTGAGTGTTTTGAAGGGTGTTTGTTTTTTTTAGGGACACATGCTGGGTTGTTTGATGTGTTAGGTATTTTAAGTGTAATTTCAAGGCCAACATGTATTGCCTTTGCATTGACAACTTTGTCATTTGTGACATTTTTATTGTGTGCCCAATATTTTCTTTTGTCCTTTGATGTACCTTGGGTATTTTGAATTTTTTTGTGTCTTAAGTTACCCTTTTAAAATTAGGGCCTTCTCAAGTATGGTGACTTTTTCCACTAGGTCACTGAATGTGGTGCAACAATGGACTTGCAATTGATATTTTAGGTCTGTGGTCAAGTTTTCTACGAACATGACAATCTTTTAATTTTTAGGAATCTCAACAAGACATCAAAGAGCTAAGCTCCTCCACCTTTGGAAGAACATTATAAATGACTCACCCTCTTCTTGTTTTGTGTGACATAAGGTGGCTATGGTGATTTCATTTTCAATTTTATAAGAAAAGTGGGTGACAAATTTATCGGCCAGTTCCTCCCATGTTCTTATGTTGAAAGGTAGATGGGTGAACCATTCTAGTGCTTTCCTATGAGACTCCTAGGAAATAGTCTCATGAGATATGTCTATTCGGATGTTATGTATATCAAAGCCACATGGAATTCTCTTACATGTTCAATGGGATTCCCCTTTCCTCTATACTTGGGTAAATTTAGCATGACATAGTTATGAGGGAAGGGAGGCATGTATAAAATTCTATCAAATGGGAATGGACATAACTCTTGGGTTGAGTAAGACTTTTTGGTCGATATTTGCATATTTTCCACTTGTTTTTGTAAGGTGAGCATTTGGTTGGCTAAGACATCATATTGAGTGAGTGATGTGTCCACGATATTTACAACTGCATTTTGATAGGGGCCCATGTTTGTGTTTTGCCATCCAATATGTTGGTTGGATGAGTTAGTGTTGACTCTAGATGTATATGGTACATTTTTGATTTGGAATGTTATGATTGTATGATGAGATTTGAGTTTGAATGTGTGGGGTTTGAGTTTAAATATGTGGTGTGAAAGTTGGAATTTGAGGTATGTGTGAGGTGTTTGTATTGAATTGCATTTGGAAAGGATTGGGAGTATTTTGACCTTGTGTGTTTTGATTACCATATTGGTTGAAGGGCCCTTGTGTTGTGGTTTGTTGGGGAATGATTGTGTTAGGACCTTGTGATGTATTGGTGTTTGAAGTGTTTGTTTGGGTTCATGAATATGAATCTTTCACATCTTATTTCTACCAAAATGATTTGATGATGTTGCACCCATGGCATGGGATGATGATCTAAATGGATTAAATGTAGTGCCAAAATATTGTGTCATTGATCATGTGTCATGGATTATGTTCCAAGTAGTGTTGTGTGGATTGTGGTAGAATCTTGTGTTGATTCTCCTAATGGCATAATAGCATTAATTTGTGGGATAGAAATTTAGGATTAGATGTGTCATGTCCTTGGATTTTTCTAGTATCCTTTTTTGGTGTTGGTTCTTCTTGAAGTGTGTTAACATCAAAGCCATGAGGTATTTTATGCCCACTATGTAAAATTTTTTCTAGAAATCTTTGAGGGTCTAATGATACTATCTTATCCACAAATCACACTACTTCGGGGTCTTGGGTGGCTACCTCTATTTCATCCTTAGTTTTTTCCTTGGTCTTGTATTTGTCAAAAGGATTATGTGGTCTAGGTGCTTCATTTTAAGAGGAGCCAAAGTTCATGTTACTAGTGTAGTTGTAAAGGGTATCATAATCTTGGAATAGGTTCATTTATTTTCTCTTCCTTTGTAGTCTTGTTAGGACCATAAAAAGACTTGCAAGTGGGATGAGTCTAAGATTCAAATGACAATGCAAATGTGAGGCTAAGACTAGGATATGCAACTAGACTATTTTTTGTGTATTTTTCAAGATATAAGGGATGTCAAATGATGATTTGTACCAAGATTAAAGATACAAAGTGACAATAGTCAGAATGTAGATAGGATAATGTCACAATGATCAAAATATATTGTAGGTCTATGACCAAAGTATGCCAATGTAATGCCAATATGATGTTGTGATGAAGGTGTGGGTGATATGACCTAATATGAAGGATAAACACTTTTTGTGGACCTAAGAGGAGGTTATGAACTAAACTAAAGATATCCAAAGTGACAAATATGATTTTCAAGACCTTAGGAAGGACAAAGACTTAAAATGATGAAAATTGACAAGGTGGCCTCAAACTAGACTTAGGATTTTAAAGAACCAACCTAAAGGACAAAGGACTTGATTGATTTGAAAGACAAGGTCAAGATAATCTGAATTTGCAACTACGGTATGATCTAAAGTCTAATAAATTTCCTAATCCTAGGTCTCCAAAAGGTGTATGCAACCTAATGAAACCTAAAGTTTGACCTATGATGTATGCAACTAATGCAAAGGTGAGTCAATGAATGAAGTGGAATGACAAATCTAATAATTGCATGTTTGTGGTCTAATAGAAAGAATAAAGTTAAGAATTGATCAGAAATAGGATTGTACCAAAATTCCTTTAAAATTTCCTCAACTAGCAAATGTGGTGTTCTGAGAAGCAATTATGGTTAACAAAGACAAATGCAGTGAACAACTTGTTTTTTTCCTAGTTTGACTAATTTTGATTGATTTTTGTTTTGATTTTTTTGTGAAATTTGATTGCAAACATAGAAAACAGTATGAAAATAGTGTTTTGGCTAGTTTGAATGTCAAAATTTGTGATCGTAATGTGTATGTTCGAAGGTTATTCACCTTAATTGTTATGGTTCTAGCACAAATTGAAGACAATTCACACACCAAAACACTTTCCTTTCCTATGGTCAATGGCCAATGGCATGACCCTCAGGCTGACAAATTGGAATCTCTGTCAACTCAAGTGGAGGGACACCACCTTTATGATGGGTTTGCACTCTTTTCTTCAAGGGAGGATTGATAAGGGACTCCTGGAATGGAAGGATAACCCAAATCACCCTTTCCTTGGAAAGCTACAAGTATAAACGAGTAACTTATGCAATGTTAGGGATTTTTGTCTCATCTCAAGGGAGCCATATGGTGCATAACTTTTGGGATGTGATTCCCATCCCTTGCACTAAGCATGACACTAATAAAAATCAATAAAAAAGGGAGGGCCTCTAACTAATTTTTATTTTAGTCAAAACTCAGGGACTTACCTCCTAACAAGTGGAATAGATGGGCAACAAGGCAGTTTGGACTTGCTTTTCACCTTGTCCTGTTATATACTAGCCCGAGGGAAAAACCGGTTGGGGTCACCAAGGAGTTCTCCATACAGATGTGTATTACTTTGGTAGGCATACTCTAATGGGGTTTAACAAAATCAAGACAGGAACAATGTTTTTGATCTCACACATAATTTACTTGACTCACACTAGTAAGAATTCTTTAACCTTAATAAAACCAAATGTGTGGTCTGATAGTGCAAATTTCAAGAAGTTTTTTTAATTCCCAAGATCACCCAAGGTGCGAGGGAAGAGCATACACGCCTTAAAACAAGAAAAAAATCACAAGACAATGAATACAATGGTTCTTTTTAAGCTCCAAATAAAAATGTGAGAGTTGCGAAGACACTTGATGCAAGTTGTTTGTTCATTTTAACCCAAATGAGTGTGAAATGTAAGATTGTTGTAATTTTTAAGACCAATGAGTGAAAGATGCAAGAATGTTTTTCATTTTCAACCCATGAGTGAAAGATGCAAGATTTTTGTTAATTTTAAGCCCTATGAGTGTGATTAAACCAAAAGATATTGCAAATTCAAAACAAAATAAACAAGTTAGCAATTCAAAATGCAAATGTCTCCTCTAACCTAAGACACATGTTGTAAACCAAATATCAATAAACCAAAAACCCCTAATCTACCAAATGAAAATGCCTGAAACTAAAAATTCCTATTTTAAAGACCTAATTCTAAAAAATAGGCAAATATGATGTAGGAAATGACAAATGCGACTCACTGGATGCGGTGCAGAAAACAACATTTGCAATGTTCTTAAAGGTGACTGTAGTGAAAGGTCAAAAATGATTGCGGTGAAGCCCTTTGCAAATGTATCGCACAAATCAGAAGCTACAAAAGGCTTAAATCTAACAAAATTTGACAAAACCATAAACTAATATGATGTAATTATGATGCCAAAATGTTAGCCTAAAAACCAGAGAGATGAAAATAACAGAAAAACCCAAAAATAAACTCAATGCAATGATTTTCCCTAAATTTGGACAAATGTGGCGTTCGAGGAAATGACTGTGGTGCTCTATCTTTTTGCAAATGTGTCATTCAAGCTCAGAGTTGCGGTTCAAACCTAAAATTCACAATTTCTAAACATTTCTTCCAGATCTAGTTAGTTCATGTCAAGTTCACCAATATAATCTAGGGTAAAATCAAGGTTAAGGTTACAAAACATCAAAACTAAAACCATAAAGCCCTAAACCAACAATGAAGCACAATCCAACATAAAAACATAAACATAAAGAAATATTACCTATGCCATGGTTGATTCACCTCCATTGTCCTTCTCCATTTTGCTTGATGTGATTGATTTCCCTCAAATTTGAGTATGCAATGATAGCCTAGTGACAATGATAACAAAATATTGAAGATTGTAGTTCTCTCTTTTGATAACATGTAGTTAAGCATGAAGTAGGTTAGTAGAAATGACAATGATAGGTGTCTTTTATAGAAAGCGAGATTGGAATGAATGGATCAGATTAAAAGCAAATAAGACATGTCAATCATGGACAAGAATGAAAGTTGTAGTATGAAATAGGGTTAGGGATAAATTAGGGAAAAAATAGGACTTAGTTAAGGATGAATGGTTGAGATTGAATTATAGAATAATTCAATCAAGGGTGGAAATTGAATGAGATGTGAAGAGATAAGAATGACACAAATAAAGAGGTTGTTGGACTTTAAATAATTATAAAATTATTTAATTTGGGAGAAAAAATGAATAATTAAATAATGAAAACATTATTTAATTATAGAAGACATGTGATAGGTTGACCTTTTGATTAAATAATAATTTAATTCAAAAGTGGGAGGAAAAGGACAAATTAGTAGACAATTAAAGTAAAAAAAATATTTAATTTATGGTAGAAAAGACTAATGAATAATTAAATAATTGAAATAATTATTTGATTATAGTAGAAAGATGATAATAATTAAATAAATTAATTTTATTAGTGGAAAGAGGACATTAGTGACGTAATTAAATAAATATAATTTATTTAATTAATCAAAAAGAAGAAATAAAAGGATAAAAATGAATGAATGAATTAATTAAAATTATTTAATTATTAGGGATGAAAGGGGATAAAATAATGTTCACAGGCCTAGGACAATTTTTAGTGTCTACACCAACCAAATATACTGTTAGTTTTGTTTTCCTCAGTTTAGGCTTGTCTTGGTTGTGTTTGACATCGCTTAGCATAAGGAACTCAACTGTGCTATCAAAATTATCAATTTGAAGTTTTTTCCAAAATGTCATTTTTGGGCTCCATGAGTAGTTTTTGAAAATTCTTTTTGGAAAACTTGTAAGGCCTCAAGTAAAATCCTTTTGCAAGGGAATTTTTGAAGGTACCATGTGAAATTTGCAAAAATAATCAAAGTCATATCTTTCCTAGTTTGAGATATTTTAAAGTTAGAAGTTTGTTAAAAACATCACCGGTTATGAAAAATTTAAAAAAATGTCAAAATTTTGGAGGGATAGAGTAAAATCATTTTGTAGGGCACTTGAGAACATCATTCCAAACCTTCTCACAAATTTTCATGCGAATAAGAAAAATTTCAACTTTTCTCTTGCGGATTCTCGATCTCACCAAATTGATTTATTCAGTCTTATACAAATTGATGTTAGAGTAGACAACAATGTGGAATATCAAAAAAATATTTAATTGGTTTCATTGGGAAATCAATAGCCAATATAAAAAAATTGTATAAGTGAAGAAACCTAGCAACCAAGAGAGTTTTAAAATTTTAAAACAAAGGAATATGTAACGAATAAAAAAGAGACACCAAGAATGGGAAAAAATCTGCACAACAAAATGAAGGGCACGAGATAGTAGATATTACACAACAAATAAATAAATAAAGGGAAGAGAGTTTGCAAATAGGTGGGAGAAGGGGCAGTAGGAAAAAGGAGAGATAGAGGTTGTTGTGTATGAAGAAGTTTTGAGTTTTAAATTAAAAATTAATGTGTAGCAGTTAGTAAAGGAGAGGTGTGCAACATGTGGATGATATGAATTTGAATTGCAGCTGAAATTAAGAAGAGGACATGGCATTTTTAAGACAAATAAAGTTTGCAAGTTGAACAAAAATGTGTGCAAAGGGGAAAAACAGGGCAGCATGGTGAGTGTGTATTGTGAAGGATAAGATAGCAAATCAAAATGAAATGAGAGGCCATTGAATGCCAAGAGAGCATTTTCTTTGTATTGCAGATGTATTTGAAATTGAGTTGAATTAATAAGGTCCAAGTTTGTTGCAATCTTTATTTATTTGAATGTTGAATTTGGGAAAAATTTTCCTGTGAAAATTGTTTTGTGTTTGAGTTGGTTGATAGAGGGGAGTACACTCTTGCATCAAATAAGGTAACCTTTGCATGAACTTGACACAAAAAAAGGGTTGTACTTATTTATACTAGACAACACAAAACCTTGTCAAAATATGCAAGGACAATAGACTTAAGGCATGATAGTCCTAGTGAAAAAAAGGTATGAAATTCCTTAGTATATAAAGGATGAATGTTTGTTCTAGAAACTATTCCAATGTACACAAAAGGTAATTAGTTGCATAGTAATATTACAAGAATGTCACACAAACACAACATACAAGAAAAATACTGTTGAGTATAAAACTAAAGTTTGTATTCTTAATTCTATGCTTGGATCTTGATTGGATATCTCGTCTTATGATTTAGTTCACCCTATGTCAACCTAGGGCATAATTTTTTGAAAGATGTAATGATCATTTTCTCAACAGTTGAGAGTATCAAGACGAGTCTAACATAGCGCATCCTACCTCAAAATAAAGTTCAACTATTAAAAATACCTCATTTAGATTTACACAAAAGTATTACAAAATATTGGTAGAAAGTGAATTTTCAGCTACAAGAATTGTAATAAGAAAATTATGATGACAAGAGAAATTAAACAATAATTCTATTGACAATAATTGTCTCAAAACAATTCAAAACAATTATACCTACAAGAACTGTCAAAAAAAATTTAAAGTAAAAAAAAATATTTTGTAAATTTATCAATCCAAATAAATTGTATGAATTAATCTATTATTTTTAATGGGAATTAATCACAATACATAAAACATACCTTGCATACTCATAAAGAAACCAACAAAAAGAAACACAAGTAATGGTGGCTAGAGAGTGGGCCCTGCCTCCTAGCCTATCGATAAAGGAAATGTTCAAAAATGCTTCAAAGAAAATTAGTTAATGATAACCGTATTCCTTATGATAATAATGATAATGATTAATTTTTGGTGCTACATATATGAAAACTGATATAACTTTATTCGATTAAAAAGCTATCTAAAAATATAAGTTACTATTTTTACAATTGAAAACTGAGATACATCGATTGGTTAAGAGTGTGTGGCCTATGGCCACTCTTAACGAAATTGTTGTAAAAACATACTAGATTATACTTAGTTGGAAATAAAAAGAAAATGTTCATGTTAATCTTCACAAGGAATCCTCATCATTCTTCTCTACATCTACAAGAGATCTACTTTTACCTTGTTTTAATTACATACAGTTGTTTGATTAGTGCTTGTAAAAGATTCATTCCTAGGTTATATTTTATTCCTTTAACATATATTAAACATCTCAAACTTATAAAACTAATAGTGACAACCAAGGAAGAAAGGTTAACTATAAACTAAAATTAAACAAAGACCTGGACATATTTTTAAACCACCATTCCCCCCAAGTAAAGAATTTTGATGTTCTCATGCATTGACTACTTACAAACTCAAACTACTATTTAGGTGGATCATCAATTAAATTTTGTACAGTTTCCATAATTTCATTCTTCTAGGAAGCCTTTAAGTCTTTAATCTTTTGTTGATGTTCTTCTAGGGTTATGTAAGATGTCATGACTTGTTTCTTTTCCTAAACCAACAATTCTAATTATTGCTTCAATTTCTTTATTTCCTTAGCCTATTTTTGGTTTATCTCATATAAATCTTGTAAATGTCATTGAAGGGGTTGAATGTCCATTCCTAATTGATGCACTTTGACCTGTAGAGCCTAAATTTCTCTCTGCTTCTTATTGATCATTTCTTCCATATAGAATGCTTCTATTAAGGGTGAATTTGTAGAGGGTTCTTGTCTAGTAAGATTAGTCATAGGAGCTTCCTCTGTATGCTGCTCAAGAATAAGGAAAATATGCACAATGGATTTTTCATTTGGGACTTCTTCTCCTATTGGTTGCTTATCAAAAACATGAAATATTATGTGTAGCATTAGTAATTTTTTCAAGAAAGTCTCGTTTTGCCTCCTCTTGTTCATTAGACACAAGGGATATATACATTATGTTTAGACATGCCTCCTTCTTCCTCTTGTTCATTAGAAAAGGGGGGGAAAATTAGTATGTTATTCAAACATGTTCTTCTATTCTTACTATAGATCATTAGAAATAGGGTGTTCTATTTCTTGGGAGAAATGAATTCTTTCCTAGGTTTTATGATCATCACTCTATTCAATAAAAGCTTCATTATTTTATGCAAGGATATCATTGTCCTCCTCAACTTCCATTTTCTCCCTCCACTGCCATTATTTTTTCTTTTTTCAATTTTGTCTTCTTTTCTCATGACTCTATCTATCTTTATCCTTCAAAAGATAAGTTTCTAGTACCTCTAAATATGTGTCCATGTTTTCCGCATCCCTAATACTCACAAATTTTTCTAAGTTTTGTAGTTTAGAAGTTTATTGATCCCAAAAATTCCACTTCCTCTTTTTCTGTGTACTATGTGAAGGGCCTTCTTTAGTGTGAGGAACAATCTTTTGTGCAAATTTCCTAGTTTTAGATTGTTTAGTTGCAAGAGTTTCTAGTTCAACCCCATGAGGACTAATTTCCTTAGTGTGTTCTTCATGTTTAACATCATTATCTTAATTTTTAGGATCCTCAAGTTTACTTTTATTTCCCTTGGCTTTATGAGCCTTATGTTTAGTATCATTATCTTCAACTTCATGAGCCTCAAGCTCAACTTTTAAAGCCGAATTACTTGAATATTCTTCCTCTCTAACAAAAACTGACGAACTTATTGGTGGAACTTATTTCAAACCCTTGGTAACAAGTAACTTGATCAAACCATGTTGGGACAAAGAATTATTACACCCTTTTTGGACTTCTTGACACAATATATGTATTGAATGAAACAAATAATGAGGAGAATTCACTAGGTTCTTATAACGTATATGGAAAAGTAACCTAAAATGCTAGGTGAAGACATATGCATAACTTCCTTGACAGGTGATGTACTAGATAATGAATTTGGAAACTTCATCCCAAGGTTTTGGGATTGAATCCTGCAAGGTACCCTGCCATTGGATCATCTTTGTCTTCTCCTTCCATTTCAAAAACTATTGCTTCAAATGTTGCAGGTTGGCCACTCTAGTTGAGATCACGTGAAAATACGCTTCTCCTCTTTGAGGTAATCCTATAGCATATGTAGTGGTTTTCACAATAAATAGAAAAGAGAGACCCCTCAAGGTGACTTGCTTCTTCTTGAATTCCATGGAAAATTCATAAGAAATTTGGCCATCATATGTACATAATTTCTTGAATAATACACAACACTTTTCTTGTGTGAATATTTTGTATATTTTCCTGTTGACTTTCAAAGCTATCATATTGGTGGGTTCCCAACAAGTGTGGGTGCCACCCATGGCTAAAGTACAACAAGAAGTTAACAAACTAATCCAAAAAGGTAAAGTGAATAGTAATGATAGACTGTATTAGTAAATGTGAGGACACAATGACAAGAAATAACAAGAAATATGGAAAAAATGGTAAGTACGAGTAAAAAAAACATAAAATAGATGAAAATAATGGGAAATATTGACATAACAAATAATAATGGCAAATACAAACGATTGAGTATAAGTGACTAATATGAGTATGATGGCAGGTTAAATTCGCATACGTTGACATGACAATTCCCCCCAACTAATCATATGATGTCATCCTCAAGGTTGCAAATTTATTAGTTAAATAAAATAAATATTAAATAATATAAATTAAAATAATAAATTTACTCAATAAAGTTACCACGCATAACCCAATGTAGTCATAGGTTGCCACATGGAAAGGAGGATGTGTTAAGCACCATGATATTTATTGATGTGGTTAGAGGATTTGACACATCTGCATCAGACATGGCGAATCTCATTATATCATAATGTTGTGGTTGGTCCATATGGCATGGTGACCTATTAGAGCACCAACATGATGTAAGATACAATTGGAGGAAGACACATGCAAAAGGTTGTGAAAGGTCCTATAGAGACTGTAATGACAAGTTAAAATTGTAATAAAAGGTAAAGATCAATGATATCAACCACAACTACCTAAAATATAAGCCCAAAATCCCAATCCAAACAATAAAGTACAAAAAACAATGGAAATCAAATAAAACCAATGCTATACCAAACTTCCCATGTTGAAATTGATTCATCTTCCTTGCATCTCCTCCATTTTGCTCAATATGCAAGCTTTCCCTCAAATTTTGATGTGTTTGAGTACCTGCAAGTGACAGTGATATGGTAGCAAGAATTTTGGAGATAGTGGTTGTAAGGTTGGAATGAGGGAGACAACTCTCTTTTATAGAAAAGCTTCTTGAATGGACAGTCAAGATTGAAAATAAAAAAATTTGCAAGATCAATGGTCACAGTTGCATGCACCATGTAGTGGTAGGGTTAGGTATGGCTAAGGATAGACGGTCAAGATTAAAAGAAGACCGAAGGCGATCAACGGTTGAAATTTGAAAGAGAAAGTGGAGGGAAAGTGGAGGCAATCAAATAATAATATTTAATTTGAGAAGGGAATCTTGGCAATTAAATAATCATATTATTTAATTTGGGAGAGGATATGGAGAATTAAATAATAAAAAATGATTATTCATTTATGGAAGAAAAGGGAAATGATATTTAATAAAAAATGATTATTAATCAACCATTTAATTAAATATGGAGGAAATGGAATAGAGATATTAAATAATTAAATTAGATTAATTATTTAATAGTGGAGGAAAAGGTTAATGAACAACTAAATAATTAAAATAATTATTTAACTATAGACGAATAGTGAAGGATGAATAATTAAATAAATGAGAATTTATTTAATCATAGAGAGAAATAGGATATTAGTGACGTAATTAAATAAATATTTAATTTATTTAATTAATCAGAGAAGAATAAGGAAAAGGAAATGAATTAATTAAATAATTAAAATTATTCAATTATGCCGAGAAGAGAGGAAATCGATGCAGAAAAAAGGCGTTCACAGGCTTGAGACATTTTTCAATGTCGACATTTTGACCCTCTTTGATATAATGTGAAGGTGTCTGGTTGTTGTATCAAGGAATGATTAGGAAAAATTCAGCTCAGAATATGCCTTGGCGTGCCTTGGTGAAGATAGGATAGACCTATGCCTACTCAAAAAAAAGTTTTCAAATTTTTATTTTTTTGAAAAAAGTGAAAAATTGTTTTGATAATCAAATTTAAAGCATTAACAGCCAAGGATTTCAATTTTGGACATCTAGGAAGTTCACATTAGGGTTTGGGCTCAAAATTTGACACAACCAGTGAAAAAGGGAGGTAAAAATCCCACTTTAGGAGGGTAAAAATATAATTTGGGTGCTAAAAATAGTCATTTGTGCATTTTAATCTTGAGTGAATAGTGAGAGTGAGTGAAAACCTGCTATGGAGTTGCTGCCAAAATGTCTCCAGTACCACACGTTGCACATCACGGGTATCAGGTTAGGACCTATAGATGGCCAGAGGGCTCGAGGGATGCGGTAATTACACCATCCTTGCTTTGTGATTTTTTCAATTTTTGCTAGTTTTAGTTCTCTGAATGTGAGAAAACTGATGTGGTGAACGTCGTTTGTTGTATTTGTTATTGCATTCACTACAAGTGGATGTGGTTCACCATATCTACCCGGTGCAACTTAATTGCATAGGGTAGAGCCACAACTTCTTTTCATGACACAAATGAAACTTGTGATGCAATTGTAGGTTTCAACAATGCATGTGCAATGTTGAGACGTAATTGCAAGCTTGAACACTACATTTGAATGGAAGACCACATGTGCAAGGGAGTTGACACATTTACAAATGTGTACTGCATTTGATTTTTGAGCTGCATTGCTAGACAGTGTGACACATTTTCCTATTTAAATTTTTGCCCCAATTTGGATAAAAATTTCTCTGCGACCAATGTCAAATATGTTTGCTTAGGATTTTTGATTGACATAGTGCACTTTCTTGTGATCAAAGGTGGTACTAGACCCTATTTATACTCAGGAGAGCCATCCATTGACCTTTAGAATGTAAGAGTGGCTAGAGGATGACCAAATAGATCATTTACTTTCCCTGGGATTATATTATGTCACCTTCATGCCCATGATTCGAGCTAACAGGGGTTTACTGAATGCTCTAGTTGAGCGATGGCATTCAAGGACCAACACATTCCATTTTTCCAACAAGAGAGGCCACTGTGATCTTAGAGGATGTGTGGTGGATTCTCATACTTATTATCTGTAGACAACACATGTCTTACGATCCATAGCAGGGGTATGGTGCTATTGTGAGTGCTTTCAAACATGAGGATATCATGAAGCTAGGAGTAGCCGAGCATGAGATCCACTGGGATGTGCTCGCGGAGCCATATGATCTCTTCATTGTTGTCCTTTACAGTGTTATTGGTGGAGTTGTGTTCCCTAATCGACACAGACATGGGTTTCTAGTTGCTTGGGGAGAGATGATGGTTGGTATGTTGACCCAAGGACATAGGTTTCTAGTCGGTTGGGGAGAGATGATGGTTTGTATGCTTGGGGCCCATGCATGCTTACAATGTTATATTTCTAGCTCTATGATGTGGCTTACTGAGGAGCAGGGAGCATTACTTGTAGCACCACATTTCTCATGGTTTGGGCATGGGAGAACATTGTAGTGTTTCAGCCACCGATGCAAAGGTAGCTAGGAGTAGTTTTACCCTATGTGTTCATATATGGAGGTCTCATGACATAGACACATGTTGGTGATACTGGATATTGGAGACATGCCATTGATATTTTAGATTCATTCATCTAGAGGCCATACAAGGATTGTACATCATTCACAGATGATGATGACCATTTTCCCTATTGTTGACAAACTTGATATCTGATTGTTCAAACCGTTCAAAGCCAACATATTATAGAGAGATATCTACTAGAGCGGGTTCACTAATAGTTCGACAAGCAACAAGGGTTACCAGTGGGCACCACAATGTTTGTGAGGTTGAGTAGAGAGATACAACCATGGGGTGCCATGATTCCTATTGTCACAAATGAGGAAGACATAGATGGATTATAGCCAGTGCAATGGGGGGTCGGGGTGGAGGTGGCAGATGCAGGGACTACACCTAGTTATGATGCATGGTGGGCACAACATAGACTAGTGCCACTAACAGATCTTGTTTAGATTGAACTCATGTAGAGGTTGGGGAGAGGGTTGAAGGATAGAATTAAAGGCCAAGGCCAAGGTCGAGGAGAGGATGGAGGCTAAGGAGGTGGAGGGGAGGATGGAAGAGAAAATGGGGATGGTGGAGGGAGGGAGGGGAGAGCTAGAGGTAGAGATGGATGATCACCACATCCACCTCATTCATCGAGGTGGGATGGAGGCAAACAGGTAAGAGAGGCCCCTCATCAAGAGGATGAGGTTAGAGAAAAATTTGCAGTTGCTCCAGGATAGGAAGATGCACCTCCTCACTAGGAGGAGAGATAGGTAGAGGATCAACCAATGGTTGATATTGACATAGATGTTGAGGTGGAAGAATTAGGAGGGATAAGGAGATGCAATATCAGGAGGAGGAGGAGAGGGAGAGGGTAGTGATGGAGGAGGGGGTTTGGAGGAGATCCCCATTGTCGAGGTGATGGTGGTGGAGGCGGAGGATCGACTAGTGGATGCACAAGTGACTGAGCTATAGGACCAATTATAGGATGCACAGGTAGAGGTTAAGCCATTGAGAGTCGAGCGAGACATGGCCATCATCAGGGCACATTGAGCTAAGTAGGTCTCCATTGATTTTATTAGCAGGCGTAGTGGGTCAATGACCAATTTTGCATGGGAGCTTAGGAGGGCCATCCAAGGGGAGTAGTACTACAAAGATATTTGTGAGAGAGAGGTGCCCCTAAGTGGAGAGATTTGATTGTCTTAGAGGTCATGGCCAGGTCCTAGAGTAGGACACACTCGAGACAGAGCCAGAGCATTGGTTGTGTTTCTCAACTAAGGGGATCTTTGTATCAACGACCACTAGGTTTAGGGCATGACAAGGAGCCTCCCATAGGACCATCCCCTTCAGGATACATGGGGAGCACTAGATAGGTTTTATTATGCATTTAGACATTGATATATATGTATTTTGATCATGCCAGCGAGTTCCATTTTTGAGATTCATCTTGAAATTGCACTATGACATTGATTTTTTGATATATATGTGAGATGCATGATTTTGGTGGCAACTATCTGATGTGTTATTGATTATGCATGTTTCTATGATATGATTTTGTGCATTATATGTTCCTAATACGATTCTATATGTTATGATGTGTTATGGATGATGGTTTATGCTCATGTATGATTATCTATCTTTTGATGTATGGATGCACATGATTTTACTTTTATTCTTATGCAATCTATATGCAGGATGATTTTATATGATTGTGATGCTTATGTAGATGCACACTCAATGCATGATTTATGATGTTATGCATGTTTTATGATTATGATATGATGCAATTTGGATATGTATGATGTATGCAAATGCGATGCAATGCTAAGGATAGTGGATATGGATTATGGATAATGTATGTAAAATGCAATGATTATGTATGATTTCCTTATGATATGCAAATGTGATATGCATGTAATGAGATATATGCTGATGGTTTATGGATGAAAGATGATACTATGTGATTATGACATGTAATGCTTAGATGGATGTATGTATGTTGATGCTTTATGATATTATTTTTTTAATATTTTTTGATGCAAATAGATGACCTAATATGATCATTATGATGCCTATGATGCTTCTAACATGACTATGTATGCAAGACATTTTTCTGTGTCATAGGATTCCATCAGGATGAGTGTGGATAGAAGATGTGTGAGTGCAAAGAAGATGGATGTTAGTGTGGAGTTGGTCAAATGAAAAAGGATTGATATTCTTGGTTGATAGATTCCAAAATTTCATGCTTATCATTATTGGGTGGTAAAATTATATCAAATGGATAATACAAACCTTGGAATGACATAGACCAAGGTGTAAAATGTTATCCCTTTACGGAAATAGACACTCAACAGACAAGGAATTTCATGACTCATACTAAGGACAAAGTTGCCACAGTCTTTTTGTCAAGACAAACCACAAGCAAAAATCAAAAAGAAAAGAGGTCATGATCCATCATCACTCCTCTAAATCCTTCTTGGGACATCCTCAAGGTGCATAGTAACACGACCAAAGACAAATCAAAAAGATAAGACCAACTAGACCAAAAGAGTCAACAACTATTCAGATCGTTTGCCAAAGTTTATTTGTTGATAAGATTGATGAGATCGATTGATTGATTGATTGACAGGTTTGATTGATTGATTGACCAAATTGATTGGTTAATTGAAAAGATTGATTGATTGTTTGATTAAAAAGTTTGACCAATTGATTGACTGATAGGATTGACCAATTCACAAGATTGGTTGATTGACCAAATTGATTGACTGATAGGATTGACCAATTTATAAGATTGATTGATTGACTAATTTGACTAACTGATAGGATTGACCAATTGACAAGATTGATTGATTAATTGACTATTCCTACTTTCAGGAAAGACATATCCTATATAAGGCATATGATAAGGTTGAAAAATGACAGTGTCCAATTCTAGGAAGGACGCATCCTAAATAAGACAAAATGATAAGACCATTTTCTTGACGGGTACTAATGATTAGGCAATTGACCGGTTTGGATTGAAGACCAATTGGATGGTTAGTCTATTAATTTGTGATTTGGTTTAAATGATTACTTGTGTCTAAAGTGTTGAAATTAGCAAGGGACAACTTATTATAGGAAAAATGACAACAATAGACCAAGATAGACTCGAAAAGCCCTAAGGGATTGACCTGGTGACTCAAGGGCTCATTGAAAGATGGTCTTGCCTACGTTATACACACAAAGACATAATAGTTTGACTTGGACCATAGACAACTCACCATTATGATGTGAATCATGATTGACTTGACTCAAAAAAACCCTAAAGGACTAACCTAGTGCCTCAGGGCTCATTGAAAGATGGCCTTGCCTAAGTATAAATGTACAAAGACAACATAGTTTGATTGGAATTAGACTAACACAGACCCTAATTCTATTTTTTAGAGTTTCTAATATTTTATGATTTTTTTTTTATGTTTTATGATTTTTTTTGGATTTTGATGTTTTATGATTTTTTTTTTTGGATTTTTGATGTTTTATATTTTTTTGGATTTTTGATGTTTTATGATTTTTTTTGGATTTTTGATGTTTTAAAAGTTGATGCCATGTTTAGGATCCCATAAAGACATACGCCAAGAATTTCCCCTAGTGAGGTATAGGACTAACTTATTAAGGATGAGGGGATTGATGGATGCCAGGGATGGTCATGAAAGGTGAAGGATGCTAAATGTCAATGGTTCTCAGGCCATGCAAAGGATGACAAAGCTTTATTATGATAAGTGAAGGATAGGTGGGCGAAGGTGAAATTCTAGATAAAGTGATGATAGATGATAGAGTAAAGACCGACTACACATGACACCTATTTACCATGTTTTCACCATGGTACTTATACAAAGCACCATAAAAAAAAAAAAAATCACTATTGGACAAATTATTTCTCTTTACTATTTTTTTTATTTTTTCCTTTTTTTGATTTTTTTGTATTTTTTGACTTTTTGAGGATTCTCTAGAAGTTATGTATAATATCAATGAAGGTGCATGTTGTTGATAGCCTCATGTAATGGTTCACCTTCAAGAGTAGACAACTGATAAGCACTGAACCCATATGTTGTTGTGATGATGTAGGGACCCAACGAATTGGGCTCAAACTTTCCAAGCTTTTATCGATCCATCGATTCTTAAGATTCTCTTTCAAAACCTAGTCACTAATGTCAAAGTATCGACTCAAAATTTATTATTGTAATTGTGCCAAAGGTGGTTTTATATTCTTGTAAATGAGTTAAGGCATTCTATCTCTTCTCATCTAATCACTCAAGCTCATGCAAATAGGATATACAGACTCTTCTTCATCAATAAACTATTGCATAAATACCCTCAAGGATGGTAACTCGACCTTAATGGGGAGGATGTTCTCAGATCCAAAGACAAGGGAATATGGGGTGGATCCTATGGGAGTATGAATGCTAGTGCAAGGGTCCATAATGTACGATTGATTTGGACATGCCATTCATGACCAGTGTCATCGAAATTCTTCTTTAAGATTTTAAGGATAGTCTTATTAGATGCCTTAGCTTGAACATTTCCCTGGGGGTAGTATGGAGTGGAAAAATGATGTTGGATATGAAACTTCTCACGAATTCACGAACATATTTATTTTGAAAGGATGACCATTATTTGTGATGATGGATTAGGGAACACCATACTGACATATAAGTATGAACTTAGATATTTTCTTACTAGCAATATAAGTCATCATAATTGCTTCAATCCATTTAGTGAAATATTTAATGACAACAAGGATAAAGTTATGACCATTGGTAGAGGTAGGATGAATCTTTCCCACAAGGTCAAGTTCCCTCTAAGAGAATAGCCAAGGTGATGTGAGTGGGTGAAGCTCTTGAGCAGGTGCATGCACAAGATCCCCATGTATCTGACATTGGTGACATTTCTTCACAAAGTAGTAAGCATCACATTCTATGGTAGGCCAATAGTATCATGTTCGAATAAGCTTCTTAGTTAGAGTGGGACCAATAGAGTGAGCTCTGCATATACCATTATGTACCTATTGTAAGGTTGTATGTGCTTCATATGAGTCGAGACATCTTAGGAGGGTGCTATCTAGGCTCAGAAAGTAAAGAGTATCACCAATGATGACATATTTGGAGGATTACCAGATAAAGGTTTCGTGTTGGTTTGTGGATAGGTCAGAAGGAATAATCTGGTCATGCAGGTAGTTATAAAAGTATTTGTACCAAGGAGATTCAAGACCAACAAGTTCACACACAAGTTTTGATTTAGGGACCTCGAATGTAGGGATCAATAGTTGTTCCACCAAGAACTCATATTGTGAGGTGTTGTTAGGAATATCCAAGAGAGATCCAATGGTTGCCATTGCATCTGTTGCTTTGTTTTGAATCCTCAAAAAAAATTCAAAAGAAATAACATTGAAGTACAACTTAAAACTATCCACCATGCGCTTGTAGGGGGTAAGCTTCTCATCCTTTGTATCATAGTCATCATTCACTTGATGGATAACCAATAAGGAATCACCATAGACTTGAACATCCTTGATTTGACATTTGATTTCCATGTGTATTCTTGTCAAAAATGTTTCATAGTTAGCCATATTATTTGTGCACGGGAATGTTATTCTATATAAATTAGGAATGGAGTTCCCTTGAGATGTGATAAAAATAATACCAGCCCCTAAACCACGATTCGTATAAGACCCATAAAAGTATAATTTCCACATTGTAGGATTCTCTATTGCAAAGATGGATTCATGAAGAAAGTTGGACACCAAAGGATGGTCTTCTATAATTGGTACGTCTACAAGTTGATCGAATATCACTTGTCCTTTTATTGCCTTATGATCAACATATTCTATGTCATACTCACTCAAGATCATAACCCATTTTGCTAGCCGGCCTCTTAAAGTTTCTTTGCTCAATATATACTTCAAAAGATCAATCTAAGCTATCAATTTTATTTTATGGTTCAACATATAATGTCCAAGATTTTTTGCAGCAAAAACAACTGCAAGGAATGCTCATTCAATGGGACTATAGTTAAGCTCATATCATACAAGAGTTCAATTTATATAATAGATAGCTCTCTCTTTTCCATAATTGTCATTTTTCTCTAGTAATGCCCCCAGTGTTGATGTAGTGGTTGATATGTATAAGATTAAGCATCTACCATCAATGGGAGGCATAAGAACTGGAGGATTCATTAGATAGTCTTTTATTTTCTAAAATGGCTCTTGAAAAAATTTAGTCCATATGAAAGGAATTCATTTGTGTAGAAAGTGTTGAAATGGGTGAATCTTGTTTGCTAACTATTCAATGAACCTTCAAATTGACTGCAATCTTCCTTCTAGAGTCCTCAACTGACTAATGTTGGTAGGTGGGGACATATCCATGATTTCTTTTACCTTTACATGGTCAACCTCAATTCCTCTATGAAACAATGTATCCCAAGAGTTTTCCTAATTAGAACTCAAACACACTTTTTCATAAATTTAGCTTGACCTTATATTCTTCGAGCCTTCTAAAAATCCTATCTAACATTGCTAGATGATCGTCTCTTGTTAAGGATTTTGTCAACAAGTCATCAACATAGTACTTCATAAATATATGCTTGTAGTCATGAAAAATGGTTTCCATAGCTCTCTAATATGTTGCTCCAGCATTCTTGAGACCAAAAGGGATAACATTCCAAAAAAAGGTACCCCAAGCACAAGTGAAAGCTATTTTGTGTTTATCCTCAATGGAAATTCTGATATGATTGTATCCTAAAAAATCATCCATAAGTGGTAACATCTCATATCCCACTATGAGGTCTACTATGATGTCAATATTAGGAAATGGGAAATCATCTTTAGGACAAGCCTTATCCAAATCTCTAAAATCTATGCACGTTTTGATACCACCAGTTGGTTTAGTTACTAGAACAAGATTGGATATCCATTCTATGTAGTCTATGGGATGAATAAAACCAACATCCAAAAGCTTCTTCAATTCAACCTTTACTAAGAGTGTGATTTGCGGGTGCATTTTCCTCAATTTTTTTCTTGACTTGTTTAGCATTTAGAATCAAGGGTAGATGGTGTAGAATAAGTGTAGGGTCCAACCCAGGCATATCAACATATGACCACACAAAATTAACTTGTCTTTTTGAAAAGAATGTAGTAAACTCTGGTTTTTCTTTAATGGTCAAAGATGCTACAAACTAAATGATTCTAGGATTATCCTTTATCCCAAGATTGAATTCTTCTAATTCCTTGATCTATGTAGGATCTAGACTAGATTGCAGTATTTAAATGCTTAACTTTTACAATGCTTTTACAATGATTATTCCAAGTTAATTAAATCAAAATTAACTTAAGGAAATAACAAAATGAAAGTAATAACAAGGTGATTATAACAGAAAGGAAGAAAGAGAGAGAAGAAGAGAAGTGCAAACAGTTGATAACGGAGTTCGTCACAAATGTGACTATGTCTCCAGGTCCACTCCAATAGAGAGACCAATCCGATTAACTCCAAAAATCAATTACAAAGCACCACAATCATTCTCCAAGCACTTCGGCAGCATAAAAACGCTCTGACGTGCAAGAATGACTCAAAGAATCTCCACAAGACCTCTCTTTCGTGTCACCACAGCTTCAAGACTTCGTCACCTGAAAAAAACTTAATCCACTCTCACCTCACACCCCTTTAAATACATAAAAATTTCTCAAATTGGTTACTAACCAATTGATTTTACAATATTTTCCTTATCTCTCCAAAATACATGAGAATCCTCAAATCTTCCCTTATTTACATAAAAATCGTTAAAGATCCCCCATTTCTTCATAATAAATCTTTATATATTTCCTATAATATTTAAACATATTAATCTAGCCCTTTCAATCCTTTATTCGGGCTTAGGAGATTTTAAGTAATCTTGAAATAGGGAATTGTTTTTTTTTGTTTTAGGGAAGTTTGTTTTATTTTAGAGGAGTTTGTTTTTTTATTTTAAAAGGCAATCGGTTTTGATAACTCACCAAAACAAATCGATGCCATATATATTCCAACCGCGCTCGCTGGCTTAGTGGTGGTTAATATTTTTGGGAGGCCGGCGGTTGGGGGTTCAACCCCCGTCGCTGGCTTTTAATAGCCATTGCCACTTTTTAAATCAACACAACAAAATCCGTCGCCGCTAGTAGTTAGCCTCGCGGATTTGGCGGAACGGCCGAGTCGCTAAGTTTGGTGGAGGTTGGTTAGGGGTTCGAATCCCCTGCCAACCTTTTTAACAAAAAAATTACAACCGACGCCGACGCAAACGCAGACCGGAAATGAAGAAGACACATGTTGCACAGGGAGACTGCCACGTGGCAGCAAATGATTCGCTGCTGGAGACACATCATCGCTGACTGGGATCTGACTGTGTGTTGACGTGGAAGCCGACGGTACGCTGACTGGACCTACCACGTGCCATGTGCCAAGCGCTCATTCACCGACAAAGACATGTCACTGCCGACTAGACCGATGACAACACCACCACGTGGATGCTGACTGAGTACTGAGTGATGACGTGGCATGCTGACTGGGCGTACGAACTGCCACGTGTCACTCTGTGATTGGTCCATACAAATGCCACATGTCACACTTTAATTTGTCCACATCAGATTCTGTACCACATGCTCACGTCAGCTGTACGGATGATGACGTCATCAATGTACCTTCAGTCCACAAGTCAAACCTGAAACTTTGACCAGCTGTATCTTGAGCCTCCGATGTCGGATTTCGACTAAACGAATGCCGTCAGAATCGTCTCGACAAGCTCTTCAACTTGACGCTGCTTTCATCAATTTCTGAAACAATCATTTTTTTCGCTTCCTGAATGCCCTCTGTTCCCAGTTTGACTGAAGGTTTGACTGGCCATAACTCATGCAAACGGACTCCTTTTTGCTCCGTTCGAGTTGTGTTGGAATCAGGACGCTGAGCTCTTTCTGATGGTGCTGATTCTGGAGAAAAATAAGACACTTCAATTTTCACTAAAAAATGTCCACCGGATCATTCCTCTACTAGCAATGGAGCTCTCTCCTGATCAATGGGGAGTCTATCCAACCATCCATTCTTAGGTACCTTAGATAGGTTTTCACCTTTAGATACATCCTTTATTTCTAATTTTTCATGGTCTAAAGGCACCTTTCGATTTTCACCTAGACACCTATTCTTTTTATTTTTATTTTTATCATTTTTCTCACTTTTGCAACTAGAGGTAGGAGCGGACTCTCCAAAGTATGTTGCATTTTCAAGCTCTATAATGAAACCAAATTTA
The DNA here is from genome assembly GCA_007258455.2 of Sequoia sempervirens. Classification (NCBI taxonomy): domain Eukaryota; kingdom Viridiplantae; phylum Streptophyta; class Pinopsida; order Cupressales; family Cupressaceae; genus Sequoia; species Sequoia sempervirens. The sequence goes on from VDFB02000017.1 coordinate 241,539,653, forward strand.
TGATCCCCACCTAGTATTCCTTCATGGAGTCCCATGAAATCAACAATTGCTTCATTTTTCTCAAACATTTCTAAACTCAGCGGTCCTTTTTGATCCCAATCTATCAGTTGCAAGTAAACAAGGGGAAGTCCATCATCGGTATCATCAGGGATAATGAGTAGGAAGATATGGTGAAGATTGAGCTAGAGTAAAGATCCCAAAAGGAATCAATTTGGATATTAATGCCCATGATATTGGTCAGGGAGGATAAATCAAATTCTTGAAAGGCCTCAACTAGGTCATACTCACTGGATGTGTAGGAATCTCATTCCCACTCATTAGAATAAATTTCAACATAGTATTCCTCCAATGTCTTAATTTCATTTGAAATGTTAATGTTCTCACTCAAAGGAAAATTAGTACTAGGAATACTCACTTTGATGGTACACACCCTATCCCAATGTTCTTTAGTCGGTGAGAAGGCAATATCGGTTTCATCATTCCATGTTTGTTTAGACCAAGACCACTGTGTCCATCATATCCTTGTTGCTTCATGATCTAGAACCCTTTGGTATATTGCTCAACTGGTAAATGCTTAGGCCCAATGTCCTCTTCATCTCTATAAATCCATGTAGAGATATCATTGCCTATAGGTTCTTTGTTTAATTCCCCCCACTTGATGAAGGTGGAAGGAGGGTTGTGGATAATGATTTTAGGCTGAATAGGATGAGGTTTTCCATAAGAATTTTGTTATTTAGGAAGCTTTACAACACAAAATAATCTCCCCATATTGTATTTCCCACATACCTTATCATGGATTTGGACCTTGCGCTTGGAAGGTGTGATGAATGGAGTGGATGATTTGATGAGGGAAGATGGATCAATGTAGTATGATGAGGCGAAAGATGAAGCTTCTTGATTAATAGGCACTTGGTGTTTAGTGGTCCCTCTTAGATTGTTGCAGTATTGGAAGGGATCAGGATCACCTGGTATGGTAATTTTGAGGCCATTGTAGGGAAACTTCAAGAATTGGTGGTAAGTGGAAGGTACAACCCTCATGACATGAATCCATGGACAACCTAGGAGATCGTAGGGAAAGTGCAAATCCAAGACATGGAACATTGTGTTATGAATAACAAGGACAACCCTCGTGAGAAGTGTGATTAAAGATTCAAATGAGAGCTTAGCATCATCATAAGCCTTGATAAAAAATAAATTTATGTAAGCCTCAGAGAATCCCAATATTGTGACCAATATTTTTTGTGTGCATATGTTTAGAATTGCTCCACCATCTACAAAGATTCATCTGATTTTATGTTTATTAATGTAGAATTCAAGTTGTAGGGGATCATTATGATTTGGCCTTTGTGTGAAAAGATCTTGTTCAGAAAATGTGACATGGTGGGGTGTAGCTAGATATCTAACCATGGCCTGAAATTGGTTGACATTTAGGTCAAAGGGTATAGATGTATCTTGCAAGGATTTTTACCAAATGATCTTGTGCTTTGGGGAAATGTGAAGCAGTTCAAGAATGGATATTTGTGTGAGTGTCTTTCCTAGATGATCTGGGAGGTTGTATTGGATTTTTGGTTGAGGTTTAGAGGCAACCCCTTGCAAGGTCACCTTAGCTCTGTGAGTGGTAGCGACACATTCTAAACTTTTATTAATGGTGATGGTAGCAACATGATTATCAAGGGATCAAATATGATTGATGGTATAGTCATGCACAACATGGGTATAATTAGCATTATTATTGTTTCCTAAGCTAGAGGCCTTCACTTTCCCATGGTCTTTCAAGGCAGTTTTGAATATGGTGTGATCAACATTGGTTTTACCTTGTGAATTATTCACTGATATATCTCCTTATTCAATAATATTTTGGATGAGGTTTTTGAGTGTCCAACATGATGATATTTTGTGTCCTTTTCCACAATGATATTCACATAATTCATTTTCATTCCACCAAATCAGTTTGATCAATGTCAGTTCATATGTTTTAATGTCAGGAAGTTGAATGATTTTTTATTGTAAAAGTTTCTTTAAAACCAACTCAATGGGTTCCCCTATGGGTGTGTATGTTCTTTTAGTCTGTGGAGTACTTTGCATTGTTGATTATTTTGGACTACATTCAATGTAAAATCATGACTAGGTGTTGCTGTATTTGATGTAGAAAAACCTTTAAGATGAAGGGTGGGATTACCTTGATTTACCACTTTAGCATCAACTACCCCATCATTGGTGAAATTCTTATTTCAAGACCAAAATTTACCCTTTTCACTTGGAGCATTTGAAGTTTCTTTGAATATTTTGACTAATCCTTTTGCTACAAGAGCTTTCTCAATAGAGACCTATTTTTCAATGACATCTTCAAAAGTGGTGCAACATTGAATTTGAAGTTGAATCGTCAGTTTTGTGTTAAGGCTTTCTATGAAAATGGTGACCAATTGTTTCTCAGGTATGTGGCAGGGATATTTGTTAACCATGTTGCACCATCTTTGATAGAATGATGTGAGTGGCTGTCCTTTTTGTTTGGTGGTGCACAATGTTGCTAGGGTCATGTCACTTTCTATGTTGTAAGCAAAGTGGTTAATGAATCTACTAGCCAATTCACCCCATGTTCATATCCCAAGAGGAAGGTTTGCAAACCACTCTAGAGCTGGCCCCAAAAGGCTTCGTGGAAATAGTATCATCAAATATGTGGGCTCATAGGTAATATCCATACATGCCATATTAAATTCTCATATATGTTCCAAGGGATCCCCTTTCCCTATTTTACTTGTTAAAGTTTGGAGCAGTGAAATGTTGGGGAAAGAGTGGCATGTATAAGCTTTTGTTGAAAGGGTAATGACACAATTCCTCCATAGAATATTTCTTCTTAGTTGTCCCCAATTTTATGTTTTCCATTTGTTGTTGTATTGCTTACATCAGTTACATTAAGGTGTCCATGGGAGATGGTGTCATGTTGATTTGACCTTGCATAAGGGGATAAATATTGGTGTTAGGTGTGTTGAGATGATTATATGATGAGTTGGGCACCAATATGTGATTTGGATTGGCATTATATTGAAAAGGATTTTGATTACCTTTTTGATAATGTAGTGTAAACATGGTATTGATATTAGTTTGATTTTGAGGCATGAAATTGGAATTTGGTGTGACATGTTGTGATGGAAGGGGATTTGTGTTCAAATTTGTTCCAAAGGTCATGCTGGTATTAGGTGTAATGTTGATGATTTGGTTTGGCACTCTAGATGTAACACTATGAATTCTTCTTGTTTTGTTTGGTGGATTTCAAGTTGCATTGATTGATGGAGTAGTGTGTTGAGCACCAATTAGATTTACAAATGTCACACCCTTGGGATTATAAGATGAGCTACCAAATGTGAAGATTGGTCCTTGGGATGTGGCATGTGTTCTCTTAGCTCCAAATATTGGTGGATTGGGAAAGTGTGTAGTTGTTGCAATGTGTGTTGTGGCCCCAAGGGGTAGACTAGTGAACATTTGTTGTGAAATGGGTTGACCTTGTGTAAATATGTTTCGATTAGGACCTTGGGTTTGTGATTGTGTTACTCCCTCTATAATTTTGAAAGTGTCGAAATCAAAGGGGAGTTTGGCACCTTTATTGGAAAGTGCAAGAAATAATTTATCAGGGTGTGCGCTAACAAGCTCATCCACAATACATATTATTCATGGGTTTGGAGTGACATGTTCAATTTCTTTGAGGGTTAAATGTCTATTGACATCAGTTAACCTAAGATTGGAAAATGGATTTGAGTTTTCCCTTTGTGGTGTTTTGGGGGGATTTTAATTTGACCCAAGGTTCATTTCACTAGTGGGATTGAAAATGGGGTCACTTGAAGAATCTATGTCTTTTATTTTCCTTGGTGGCCTTGTTTGAACCATATAAGACTTGCAACCTAAGGATTGATAATGCAAGGTGGGATATGAGACTATGCTATATTTTTGGGTTTTTTGAAGATATAAGGATGTCAAATGCTAATGTACCTAAGACTAAGGTTGGAAATGCAACATGATGATAATGATATGCAATGAGGGAAAATCAGACTATGACCAAGGTTTATGATATGAAATTAAGATTAAGGAATACCAAATGAAACTAAAAGTATGAACCTTTGGACCTAAGAAAAAGGATGCTAACCAAGCTATTGTAGACCAAGGTAAAAAATCAAAATGTCAAGACCTTAGAGGATGAATCTTGAAAGGATGATTCATTTGATAGATTGAGTCTAAACTAAGACATAAGTTTGAGTCCCAATGACGATTGACAATTGATTGATAGGAAGATAAGGTAAATAAAAATCTAGAAATGCACCATGGACTAATCATAGGTATGTCATGCCTCCTAGTCTAAAATTTGAAGGGTTCCCATAGCTAAGAATGATCTAGGACCAACTAGGCAATGTGAGGATGGCAATGCAACCAAGATAAGAAAATGCAAGGAAAACCCTAGATGAATGTAATAAAATGGAATTGTTTAACCAAGCAAGTCTATAATCAAAAAGCAAGGTCACTATCATAATGTAATTAGGACTGAGATTGGACAAGGATTTCTTTGAAATTTTAAGATTTTATAGTTGCGGCTCACCATTTCACAAATGTGTTTCACAGTCAAATGTTGTTTATTGTTCAGCATATGCAGTTGACTATCTCACAATTTCAGTTCATAGATCAAATGCGACTCATTGTTCAACATTTACGATGCACAATATCATATTTGCGGTTCATAGTTTGTTTGTCTCAGATTTGGTGTTTTCAAATGATTTCATTTTGGGAAAAATTCTCGAATGTAATTGCAAACACAACAAACAATTTGAGAACACATTTTGGTTGTTGACTTGTCAAATTCCTATGCAAATAGTGTATGTTCAAGGGTTATTCACCCCAATTTCCACTGGTATATCACAATATCAAAAACACATCAAGAACTTCCTAATCCTAAGGTCAAGGCCAATGGAAGCACTCTCAAACCCACAATTTGGAATCTCCATCAACTCAAGTGTAGGAACACCTTAATGGGTGCGTACACTCTTGTCTTTGTGAGAGAGGATAGGAAGGGGCCTCTAGAATTGGAAGTATGACCCAATCACCCTATCCCTAGAAAGCTACAAGTAGCTTATGCTAAGCTAATGATTTTTATTCATCTCAAGGGAGTCATACGGTGAGTGACTTTGGGGTACAGTGCTACACTCCTGCACTAAAGTGATGCCAAGAACTCAGTCAAAAAGGGTGGATACTAAAAGAGGTTTCTAATAACAACTTGGTGACTTGACGCATTGCAAGTGCACAACAAGTCACTTAAGGCTTTAACCAAGCCTACTTTGGGCTCTAACTACCTCACACAAGTGTGGGTATTTCCCCTTTCAATTTGGCACTACCTATAAGGCTAACATTAGTTGGAAATTCACTTTCATCTCATCCTTTTATATACCAACTTAAGGGAAAAACCACTTTGGGTCGTACCCCTTGGAGTGATTACTTCTTGAAAGACATGCCCTCTACAAAAGAAAAAAATAAGATGAAGTGATTTATCTTACACCTAAGACCGACAAAGTGGCGAGGGGAGAGGATACTTTCACTACACCTTATGGGTTTTACAACAAAAAATTTGTGGAAGCACACCAAACACAAAAGACAATGGTTCCTTTTAATCCCAAAATTAAAATGTTCTTATTTTAACAAAAATAAAGACACTCAAAAGCCCTACAAATCCATGAATTAATAGTCTTAAAAAAGAAAAGTCTTCATTCAAACATCCTGCAACAAAGGGATTAGTAGTTTCAATGAAAATTTGTTCTCTAAAATGTATGCCACACACTGCAAATAGAATATTATCAACCCAAAAATCACCTAATCCTAAAGCAAACAAAAAGGAAAAATTAAAAAAAAAGTAAATTTAAATTTTTTACCCAAGAATAGGTGAATGCATCACACTATTATGTAGATCATGCATCTCAACAAATGCATCAAACGAAATAATGGTTGTAGCTTGGGGTTTGGTGACTACGACTAGTTGTCAGGTAGATGTGGCTCACTGTCCTTCAAATTCTTTGTTTTGTATTTATCAATTGCATCGCTCTATCTTGCAAATGCATCATTTTTGTATTTTTGTTACTCTATCAATAGTTGTGTCATAGTGTTTCATGGTTGTGTCGCACATTGAACCTACAAAACAACAAAAAAACAAAAACGTATGGATTTCTTAAGAAATTTTTAGTTTCACGTTGGGTTTACCAATGTAAGGATGGGTTAAAATCGTAATAAAAGGAAAAGATCAATGATAGCAACCACAACTACCTAAAATCTAAGCCCAAAATTCCAATCCAAACAAGAAAGTACAAACAGCAATGGAAATAAAATAAAACCAATGCTATACCAAACATCCCATGTTGATATTTATTCATCTTCCTTGCATCTCCTCAATTTTTCTCAACATGCAAGCTTTCCCTCAGATTTTGATGTGTTCGAATACCTGCAAGTGACAATGATATGATAGCAAGAATTTTGGAGATAGCGGTTGTAAGGTTGGAATGACGGAGACAACTCTCTTTTATAGAAAGGCTTCTCGAATGGATGGTCAAGATCAAAAGCCAAAAAGATGCCAAAATTGATGGTCATGGTTACATGCATCACGTAGTTGTAGGGTTAGGGATGGCTAAGGATAGATAGTCAAGATTAAAAGAAGACCAAAGGTGATCAACGATTGAAATTCGAAAGAGAAAGTGGAGGCAATCAAATAATAATATACAATTTGAGAAGGGAATCTTGGCAATTAATAATCATATTATTTACTTTGGGAGAGGATATGGAGAATTAAATAATAATAAAAATGATTATTCTTTTTGGAAGAAAAGGGAAATGATATTTAATAAAAATGAATATTATTCAACCATTTAATTAAATATGGAGGAAATGGAATATAGATATTAAATAATTAAATTAGATTAATTATTTAGTAGTGGAGGAAAAGGTTAATGAATAACTAAATAATTAAAATAATTATTTAACTATAAACAAACAATGAAGGATGAATAATTAAATAAATGAGAATTTATTTAAAATCATAGAGAGAAACAAGATATTAGTGACAATAAAATGCATATTTAATTTATTTAATTAATCAAAGAAGGATAAGGAAAATGAAATGAATTAATTAAATAATTAAAATTATTTACTTAATAGAAGAATGTGACCTTAGAAGATAATCAAATAATTAAAATTATTCAGTTATGTCAAGAAGAAAGGAAATCAATGTGAAAAAAGGTGTTTGCAGGCACGAGACATTTTTTAGTGTCTATAGAGATAACAAAAGGCCAATGAAATGAACTAAATGATGTTCTTGTAGCACATCTACACAAAAATAACATAGGTTGTTTGCAATATTTTTGTGAAAATATTTTTTTTTGGTTTTTTATTTTTATTTTTAGTTATTATATTATTTTTAGTATTTTTTATAAAAAATTACTAATGACAAAAGATCACTATGGTTGTAATTTTCAAGCTTTTGTTTCTTAGGTGTGTCGAAAGATTAGTTTTCACCCCTCAAAACATTGTTGACACTCTGTTGTCCACAAGAAGATATTATATTTCCTTAACAAAACAAAAAGAGGTGAGGCAACTTTACTAAAATTTTGAATAAATCATCTATAATATCCTGCATGCCCTAGGAAACTACAAACTTATTTTTGACAAGTATTTGTAGGAAAAAATTGAATAATATATACCTTTTTAGGATCAACTTTGATACCTTTAAAAGAAATGTGATGACCTAATACTATACCTTATGTCATGAGAATATGCCATTTATCATGATTTAGGGATATATTAGTATCTTCACATCTTTGAAGAACTTTTTCAAGTTACTTTTAGCTTCCTCATAAGTATTACCATAAACAATAAACCATCCATATATACTACAACACATTCATGAATAAGGTCAAAATAGATACTTAAAATTACCCTTTGAAAAGTTGCGAGAGCATTACATAAGCTAAAGGTTAAAAAATTATTTGCAAATTTCCCCCAAGGATAAGTGAAAGTAGTTTTTTTTTTGTTTGCAAGTGCTATCCAGACTTGATTGAATCCGTTGAAACCATCCAAGAAAGAAAATAAAATTTTCCTTGCAAGAGTATCAAGCACTTGATCAATAAAAGGCATTAGAAAATGGTCCTTTTTGGTTTCTCTATTAAGATCTCTATGGTTAACACAAATATGCCATTTACCACTTTTCTTAGGAACTACTACCAATCGAAAAACCCGTTAATTATTTGAAATTGGATAAATGAAACCCACATTAAGTTATTTTTCTAATTCTTCTTTAACAATTTCACATAAGATGGGATGCAATCTTCATTGTGGTTGCCTTAGTAGACGAATACCTTCTTCTATATAAATATGGTGAGTACAATTTTCATGATGTATACCACACATATCTTGATATTCCCATGCAAATGCAACTTTACGAGTACACAACATTGAGATCAATTTGTGTAGTTCTTGATTGTGGATTACTATTAAGTGCACATCCTAGAAAAATTTCCATTGCTTGTGACTAAGAAGGAGTAGGTAAATCTATGATTGCCAATTGTGAAGTGGATGGTAATAATGGATTTTATATGGGTGTTTCGATAAATAAAAATGGGCTATATAAACAATCACGTGGTAGCAATTGGTTTAGAAAAATGAAATGTTGGAAGGATTATGAATCACCTATTAAAGTGAAAATACTAAGAAAATAATTATCCTTTGTACAAGAGTGAAGAATTAGTCTTTCCAAAACATTATTGGATGAATACCTATTTTGAAAGTGTAACTTGGAAAATTGGGCATTCAGTCATTAGAGAGATAAGGAAATAATGCAAACAACTACAAATCTGCAATCCTATACTCAAATACCAATCCAAATTATTCAATAGAAAATATGCAAAATGGATAAAATTGTATTCAAATAAACCACAAGTTTACCTTTACCACATTGTCATGGATTACTTTCATTGTCCTTCTTTGTTTGCTTTTACTCTCAAAAATTAGTGTGCACTCCTTTTTCTTTAAGCTTCAAGTGTATGAGATGTTGCAATGATGCAAACACCAAATTTTTGTGGTTCTCCATCAACATGATGTGAGGATTAATTAATAAATGAATGTTTATTTATTTATTTTTGCTTGCTAAATCATTGCTAAGGAGCAACACCCTGAACGCTTTTGACTGGAGCTATGAACTAGTGAGGCCACATTCGGGGGACCTCATCCCCACCATTTTGAACCGCCACCACCATATCCACCACTATCACAACCACCATATCCATTGATGTTACCACCATATCCATTGTCACCACCACCATATTCACTGTCGCCACTGCCTTTGTTTATCTTGCAGCAATGCCTGCCTTCCACCCCCTCTCCTCGTGCACTGAATGGCGTCGCTTTCTCCCTATGACATTCCCATTATCCACCGTGGGATTCAAATCTTAGACAACCCAATTGTTTCCCTTCCAACTTAACCATTGCACTGCGGGGTCAACCCCAATGAATTTTTATTTATTAATAGACAATGTTGGAGATGAAATAGGGGAATTAAATAATTAAATTAATTATTTAATCTAGAAGTAGAAAAGTGTTTAATTAAATAATTAATAAAAATTATTTAATTTAAGAAGGGTGTTTGAATGCTAATTAAATAATTAATGATAAATATTTAATTAAAATAGAAGAATAATTGTAATTAGCAACGTAATTAAATAAGGTTTATTTAACTAATTAGGAAGATTAATGGAAATTAGGACATAATTAAATAAATAGGAATTATTTAATTAATTAGAAAGGTTGAATTAGAATGAATTAATAAAATAACGTAAATTCACTTAATTAATAGTAGAATATGGTATTTGATGATAATGAAATAATAAGGTATTATTTAATAATTAGGAGAAAAGGGTGAAAATTAGTAAAAAGGTGTTACTAGCAAACTAGGACAATTTTGGGTATCTACATTTTGCCCCTCTTTGATACAATGCATCTTTATAGTGTTGTGTCAAAGAAAATACAAAAAATTAGGTCTAGGAGTTGCCCTGGTATGCCCCAGTGATGACAGGATAGCATGGTGCCCCCTTAAAAAAAATTGTAAATTTTCAAAAAACTCAAATTTTTTTGGGAAATTGTTCCAATAAGCTAATTTTATAGTAGTAAATGTGTTAGTAGCAAAAGATTTTTATTTTAGGACATTTAGGGTGTATGTATTTACATTTGAAGCTCAAAGTTGATTTGCCCAGTTATAAAAGGGGGGTCCACTTAGGTAAAAAATGTTTATAAGTAGGCCCTAGGTTGTCCAAAATAGTCATTTGTGCATTTTTCTTTTAGAATTTTTAGAGATCTGAGTTGAGATTATGTCGTGGAGCACCAGAGAGATGTCACCAGTTCCAGTCACCTCACATCATGATTATCAAGTCAAGACCATCTATTGGCCTGAGGGGTTAGGCAATGCGGTATATAACCCTTGGCTTGATTGTTTTTCAATTTTTTCTAGATTTTAGGAGTCAAAATTGACCAAATAGATGTCATTTAGTTTTTGCATCACATTTGATCACATTCACCACATCTATTGGTGGGTGCATTGTAAGTTTTTTGTGTGTCGCAAGTTTTCTCTAGAGCTGCCATTGTTAGGTTGCTCGTAATTGTTTCATGCACTGCAACTGTTATGGTGCACCACATATGTATGATAGAAACCCACAAGTATTTTCTTGTGATGCATGTGTTTGATAGTGCACCATATGAATTTAGCATGTACACATTTGAAATGTATGTTGCATTGGTAAGCCACATTTGTTGAATGGTGCGACACATATGACTGTGAATGAAATTTACTTAGTTTTTTGCAAAATTTCAAATATGTAAAATGTCCAATAGGCTTGTTTAAGCGTCGTGATTGATGTAATGTGTTTTTCTTGTGAGCATGGTGGAGATTTCCTTTGATTTATACATGAGAGAGCCATCCTTCATTTAGATTATGATATCACATGAATGATTAGGAGAGGGATGTTTTGTATGCTTTTGGATTATATAATGTTCCATTCATGCTCATGATTCAGGATAACCGAGGATTGCAGACTACTTTGGCAGGGAGATGGTACTCCAAGATGAGTTCATTTTATTTACCCACTGAATAGGCCATTGTTACTCTTGAGGATGTCTGGCATATTCTTCAGCTTTTGATCCATGGGGAGCATGTTTTGTATGATCCCAACCATGGGCATACTATTATTTAGAGATGTTTTGACACAGAGGATGTAGCCCTCATAGGTGTAGAGGATTATGAGATCTATTGGGACACACTCGTAGATAGATATGATCAGCTCATTGTCATCATATGCAATGTCATTGGAGGTGTTTTAATACCAGATCATCGAGGAAATGGACTAGATGTGGAACAATGTTAGTAGGCATGATGGATCATGCCACAACATACGCTTGGGGTTTCCACATGCTTGCAATGTTGTATTTTTAGTTGCTTGATGTCACCTATAGAGGTGCTCAGACCATCGGTTGTGGTACCACTCTGCTCATGGTGTGAGCATGGGAGCATATTATTGTATTCAAACCACCTTTAGAGAGAGACCTATCACCATGGCTACCATATGTGTATATTTATGGAGAAGCAATCATATAGACCCATGTAGAGATGTTGGTTATTAGAGACATGCTATCAACTTACTTGATCCTTTCATTTGGAGCCCTTATTGATTGTGTTCTCCTTGAGAGGATAACACAAAGCATCTTCTTAATTGCAAGTAGATTTGTTATTTTATTGGTCACACTATACAAAGTCAACACATCATAGAGGGATAGTTATCAAAGCGGGTTATCAAAAAATTTGGAGAGAGATAGGATGTGCCTATCAAAGTTGTAGAGTTTGCTCGATTGGCCAGGTAGTTAGCTATGTGGGGGCCAATGATCAGTTTACAAGTTACGATTCAATATTTTGATTAGCTACAACCAGTATATCAGGGTGCCTGATAGAGTTGGTAGATGTTGGGACTACAACTGATTATGATACATGGTGGGCATAGCATGGGCTCACATCATTTACAGCTCCTAATAGCCCTACCCATGTAGAGAGGCTTGGAAGAGGTCCCTAGGTTAGGTTGTCAGGGAGAGGATGAGGGAGAGGAGATGATGGAGGTCGAGGTGGAGCATGGGGGATGAATATGATAGAGGAGGTGGTCGAGGCAGAGGTGGAGATGGTGGTAGAGGAGATAGAGGTCGAGGAGATAGAGGTAGGGGTGTTAGAGGTGGGGTTTCACCTTAAATTTCAAGATGATTGTCTCCTATCCAGAAGGAGAGAGGAAGAGTAGGAGCTCAAGGTTAGGTAGGTACAAGTGGATTTTGTTCCTTGATAGGAAGAGGTGTGGAGGGAGCAACTGATGGGTGTTGATGTCGATATCAAGATGGATGTGAAGGTGGAGATAGGGAGGGAGGTGGATGTGGAGGAGGAGGCTTCCCTAGAGGTATCCATTGATGATGGTTTAGAGGATGTTCCTAGTAGGAGAGGGATTAGGACCCTTAGATGGAAATGATGCAAGAACAACTTCATGCTGCTTTAGCACAAATCCAAGGGCTACAAGGACAAGTCAATTAATTGTTGAGCATGATATGGTTGTTATCAGAGCATAGTGGACTAAGAAATAGTTGATTGATTTTATTACTACTACTATTGGTTCTAGTGTGGATACTATATTGGTCAAGTAGGGAGGCTTAGTATTATTGTGATCTATATGAGGGGGCAGTTCTAGTAGCTGAGAGGGAACCTAGCTTTACACAGAGCCTTAGTCAAGGTGGATCTCATTTGAGGAGATCATAGAGTAGCAGAAGAGTTTCAAGACCAAGGAAGACTCCATATGATCAGTCACCTAACCACTCTCATAGGGATCAACCACGTCCATCTAGATTAGGTCACAAAGAGGAGATGCCACCACCTTCCATCCATTCACTTTCATGGGACAACTTTAGCATAGGATAGGCCTATTTTTGTATATGGACCTTTAGATTTTTTTATCGAGCTTGCTAGCTCCACATTTTTGACAGTTATCATGATTTTGTACTATGACACATTATTTTTTGGATATATATGTGAGATACATCATTTTTGGAGGTGATTACATGATATGTTATATGTATGCATGTTTCTATATGATGGAGGCTTTTGGATTTGTGATGTTATGTTTATGCTCATGTATGTATGGATGCACATGATAAATTGATTTATGCTTACATGTATGGATGGATATATGAATATTTAATGTTTATGATCTATGATGTGACTTATGATGCTGCTATGATCTATATGCATGATGAAATTATATGTTTAGGAAATTTTATGCCATATTTGATATAATGCTATATGGATGATGATTCTAAAATGTGATGCAATGCTATCTATCTTTTTCTATTTTCTTATGCAATATATATGACATATATGCACATGAGATATGATGCTTAACATGATTACGGATGCAAGATGATGCAACTCATACATTTGTTTTTGTGTGTCATAGCATACCACTGAGATGACCATAGGACCGTTAGAATAAATTTAGTGTGAAGAAAGAATTAGTGAGGGGTGAAGAATAATTAAATGGATCGTTCATTCAAACCAAGATTGATTTTATTGAGCTTTCTATAATGCATGTTTTTATCATTATAGAGAATTTTATTATGGGACAAATGGATGTATGCACTCCTAAGCATGAATTATGAAGGAAATTTTTGTTTCTGTTTGCCTAAAGATTATGATATATAGACAAGTGGATAGTGTACACCAATTTGAGACAAACCTAGGTGGCATTAGTATCCGTTTGTCAAAGATTCAAACATGTCAGACAATGGGTTCCCTAATTTAGATTAGCGACAATAGAACCTTGTTGGAATATGTGAGAAAATAACCATAGAGCATGTTAGCCCTACTACAAGAAAGTGTTAGATGACCTTTGACTTGCATATGATGTTTTGATTATTCTTGATAGAATCCAAATCACACACGAGAACCTTAGTTTCCCCAGTCATGTTACTACGACAAACCAAAAACAAAAATGAAAGAAAAAGGTCATGATTCATCATCGCTCCTCTCATAACTTGTGGATATTATTGAGTAGCCTAGGAATATGACATAAATTAGATAAGATAATACTTAACTACACCAAACGAGTCAATAACTATTTAGATCTTTTTGTCCACTGATAGGTGTTTAATATGTTTACAAAAGATAGTGTCTATTTGAAGAAGTGAGACATTTTGTGTAAGACGCCTGGTCTGGTTTCGATAATGCAACATCCTAGAAGACAAATGATTTTTGATAAGATAGGTAACATTTTTAGATAATTGATCATCCTAGTTGAGGACTAGTTTGGGAGTTTTGTTTGTTGTTTCATGATTTGTTAAGCTCAGTTTTGTGTAGGATGATCTAATTTTTTTGTCCAACATGTCATTTTTCAACAAAGAATAATTTTATTATGAAATTCAGATTGTGATGGAACCTAAGGGGACTAACCTATGCCTCTAGGGATTATTAGTGATGGCCCACATATGTGACACACATAGACACAACATAGTTCGACTAACCATGGCAAGTGATAGTTTATTCTAGAATGTGGATTATGATTTGAGGTTTGATGATTACAATAGACCCTATGGGACTGACCTATTCTTTAGGGGCTCATCAATGATTCACCTTGCCTATGTACACACACATAGGAAACATAGTTTGATACTTGGATTGATATTGTTGACTTTTCTAAAATTTTAAGACTCTTTTGGATTTTCAAAGGATATTTGAAAGTTTATAATTTTTTTGAATGTTTTGATGTTTTTGTATTCTATGACAATGTCCTTCGATACCATGTGTAAGATCCTTTTGAAACCATAGGTCAAGGATTTCCCCCAATATAGAACAAGACTAATTATTATGAAAGAGTGAAAATGATAAGTGGTTTGATGTTAAATGTTAATCAACCTTAGGTCATGAGAAGGGGTGAGAAATATTTTATTATGAAAGAGAATATGCCTGAGTTATTATGGGTAGAATCAGATAGAGTAGTGATAGATGGTAGAGCAGTAGCTGACTACACATGGTAACTGTTTTCCAGGTTTTCACCATGGTACTTATCCAAATTTCCACCAAAATATTTTTCACTATAGGATGGATTATTTCTCTTTCTCTTTTCTTTTCCATTTTTTTGCTTTTGATAGGATCTCTAGAGATCATGTATAGAACCTCCAAAGGTGCATGTTGTTGATCGGATTAGGTAGTCATTTCCTCCAAGGAGTGGCCAGTTGATAGGCACTAGATCCATATGCTACAGTGATGATATAAGGACCCAACCAGTTAGGCTCAAACTTGCATTGTTTTTCTCTTTCCTGTTGGTTCTTAGGGTTTTCTTTTAAGACTAGATCACCAATGTTGAAGTTTTAGACCTTGAATCTCTTGTTTTAATTATGTTTGAGGTGATTCTGATATGCCTACTAGTGGACCAACATAGTTTTTCTTCTTTTGTCCAACAATTCTATCTTGTGTAGCCTGAAGATATAGTGATCTTCATCATTGATGGACTATTGCATGGAAACTATCAAGTATGGGATCTCAACCTCAATCAAAAGGATAGATTCAGAACTAAAGACAAGGGAATAAGGTGTAGCACCTGTGGGAGTGAAAATGCTCATATTGTAAGCCCATAAGGCTATATTTAGTTGTATGTGCTAGTCTCAGCCAATGTCATTGATAGTATTTTTAAATATTTTCATAATGGTTTTGTTTGATGCCTACACTTGACTATTACCTTGGGGATAATATGGAGTGGAAAAGTGATGTTGGATGTGGTATTTTTCACATAATTCCTAAATGTCTTAGTTTTTGAAGGGACACCCATTATCTGTGACTATAGACAATGGTACACCATATTGGCATATGATGTAGTTTAGTATGAATTTTGATATTTGTTTACTAGTGATATACATCATCAAAATGACTTCAAGCCTAGTAAAATAATCAGTTGTATAATTATGAATTTGTGGCCATTCGTAGATGTAGGGTGGATCTCTACGATGAGGTTGAGTCCCCATTGAGAGAAAGGCCAAGTGATGTAACTGGATGAAGTCCATGTGCTAGTGCATGTACTAGATCATCATGGATTTGACATTGTTTGCATTTCTTCATGAAGTAGTGGGAGTCATGTTCCATTGTTGGGCAATAGTATCATTTGCACATAAGCTTCTTTACTAGGGTAGGACCAATAGAGTGAGCTTCACATATACCTTCATGTACCTCTTGCAAATAAATTTTCAATTCTTCCATGCCAATACATCTAATAAGGTTACTATCTAAGCTACAATGATATAAGGTATTAGCAAGGATAACATATTTAGCAGCTCGTCGAGTAAAGGTTTTTCTTTTGTTATTCGACAAGTCAGGAGGGAGGATTTGACCATGAAGGTACTCATATATGTGGGAGTTAGGACCAACAATCTCACACACGAGCTCAAATTTGGGGACATCTAATGTAGGGATCAACAGTTGTTCCACTAAGAACTCACACTAATTTACATTGGTTGGAACATCCAAGAGAGATCCAATAGTGTCCATTGCATTAGATACCTTATTTTGATCCCTTGGAACCTATGTAAATAGGATGATGTTAAAGTACTCCTTCAGGCTATCCACCATTTTCTTATATGGTACCAGTTTTTCATCCTTTGTCTCGTACTCATCGTTGACCTTTCAAACCACTAATTATGAGTCACCATAGACATGAAGGTTTTTGATCTTCCATCTTATAGTTTCCCTTAGTTCTATTAGCAAGGATTCATATTCACTAATGTTGTTTGCACACAAGAATATGATCTTATATGACTTAGGGGTTGTGTCCCCTTGTGGTGTGATAAACAAGACACCAACTCCTAAACCATGATGTGTGTGAGATTCATCAAAGTACATCTTCCACATTATAGATGTATCTAGGTTGAAGATTTATTCATCAAGGAACTCTATTATAAGAGGTTGAAATGCTTGTACAAGAGCATCTGCTAATTAATCAACAATGACCTATCCCTTGATTAATTTTCTTTCCATGTACTCTATGTCAAACTTGCAAAGGAGCATTACCCATTTTGCTAACCTACATGTTAGTGTCACTTTACTAAGAAAATACTTCAGAGGGTCTATCTTGGAAATCAACTTGGTCTATAGATTTAACATGTAATGTCATAGTTTCTATGTTGCAAAGAGAACAACAAGAAATTCCTGCTCGATGGGAGTATAGTTGAGTTTGTATCCTACAAGGGTATGACTAATATAATATATTGTTGTTTCTTTCCCATCTTCATCATTTTGTGCCAAAAGAGCTCCTAGGGTAGATGATGTGGCTAATACATACAAGATGAGTGGTTTCCCATCAATGGGTGACATTAGCACTATTGGTAACATTAGGTAGTCTTTGATTTGTTGGAAATCCCACAGACAAGAATCAATCCATTTAAATGGAACATACTTACAAAGGAGATATTGAAAGGGGTGGCACTTTTCTACCAGTTGTTCTATAAACTTGTAGATTGATTGCAATTTACCTTGTAGACTTTTGAGTTTTGTTAGATTGGAAGGTGGTAGTATTTCTATGATGGTTTTCACCTTTGTAGGATCAACCTTTAGTCCTTTGTTCAAAACAATATATTTGAGGAGCTTCATGGAAGTTACTCCAAAGACACATTATTTTGAGTTCATTCGAACCTTATATTCTTCCAATCTTATAAATATTTTTTCAAGTACTGCTGACCATCCCTTGTGAGGGATTTTTCAAGAGGTCATCAACATAGTCCTACATTAGTTTGTGCATCATGTCATGGAAGATTGTAGTCATCTCCCTTCGATAGGTAGCTCTAGAATTTTTAAGGATGAGGGCATGACATTCCTATTGGTATGTGGTGATTGATCATGCAAATACTGTACACTCATAACATCAAGATTTTCCTATTGACATGTCAAGGTTTTTTACCTGCTGACACGTCAAGGTTTTATCCACTGAAACATCAAGTTTTTTCTATTAACACGTCAAATGAAAAATGACCTTGTAAAACCCTAATTCCAGAAGGTTCCAAAAAGCTTCTTATAAGTGGTTGGGATGTATGTTGTGGTATGGTGTTCATGAGATTGTAATATGTTTTGCAATGGATAATTAAATCATTGGATGGCTGAGTTTTTGTGGATGTAGCCCATATTGGGTGAACCATGCTAAATTATGTGTTGATCTCTTTTGTGTTATTTCTTCATTGTTAATTCTAATTTATATAATCTACATATAATTGTTAATTTTTATTGCTCCAATATGTTTGAACCCTAATAAATCCAATAATATGTACCCCAGGTGTAGGTAAAGGCTATCTTATGCTAACCTTCAACTACAATTTTAATTTTATTTAGCTAGAGAAACCATCCATTAGTGATAGCATCTCATATCCCACTGTAAGATCCATGATCATGTCTATATTGGGTAAAGGGAAATTGTCCTTTAGACAAGACTTATTTAGATCCCTGAAGTTGATGCAGATGCATATGCCCCCAGTCAGCTTGGTGACTGGCACTAGATTTGAAATCCATTATGCATAATCGATGGGTCTTATGAACCCAACATTCAATAGTTTCTTCAACTCCACTTTTATTAATAAGGTGATTTGCAGGTGCATCTTCCTCAAATTTTTCTTAAAAGGTTTAGCTTTAGGAAGAAGAGGTAAGTGATGGAGGACTAGTTCAGGGTCCATCCCAAGCATGTTCGCAAAGGACCATGTGAAGTTGATTTTCCTTTTAGAAAAAAATTCCACGAAATTCGACCTCTCTACATCTGTTAGGGATGTTGCTAATAGATCCAGTGTGCTGATGTTTATCTCTTGTGACTTCTCAACCAACATTAGGGATTTATCTTGATTTGTGGGGACCAGGTCCAACCTTCCATCCTTAGGTTCCTTATAGAGGTTTTTACCTTTGGATTTTTTTTTGTCTTTTTCTATGTTTGCAAGCGCCTTTCAATTTTCTCCTATAGACTTGTTTTCATTATTTTTTTCTTTTTGTGACTAGATGACGGGATTGATTCCCCATAGTATGCAACTGTGTCAAGGTCAATGGTGAATCTAGCCTTGTGATCCCCACTCGGTATACCTTCTCTAAGTCCCATGAACTCAGCAATCACTTCATCTTTTTTTAAGAGGTCCAAGCTCGGTGGACCTTATTGGTCCTAATCGATTAATTGGGAATGGAGTAACATCATGTTATCATCAGTATCAACAAAGTTGAAGGGTGAGGTAGATAGGGTAAATATGGAGAAATCATCAAGGTCCCAAAAATTATTGATCTAGTCTTGGTCTTTATTTTTGTCAATAGGGGATTTAGGTTCGACTCTAATCCTAGACATCCCAACAACTTTAGATGCATTAACAACTTTCTTTTGAAATACTATAGTACTAATAGCTTTCACTTTTAGCAGTTGATATCCCAACCCTTTGTTTTTTGGTTGTTTTCTCATTAGGATATGTTCATTCATACCCTATTTTTGCATTCCAAGCCCACTGTGGCCATCATAGCCTTTATGTTTCATTATGTCAAAACCTTTTTTATATTTTTCCACAAGTAGATCAGCGTGTATCTCATTCTCTTCATCTCTATATATCCATTTAGATAGGTCTTCATTGATATATTCCTTTCCTAATTCACTCCACTTGGTGAAGGTCGTAGGTGGGTGATACTGAATTGTCACCTTGGGATCTTTCCTGATGTGACTGGATTTTCCATAATGTTTAGGTGCAAATAGTAGCTTCCCCACACAGAACAAACTTTCAATATTATACTCTCCAACTCCATCGTCCTCAACCTAGACCTTTCTTTTAGGGAAAGTTTTAGGCAAATCCAAATCTTTTGATAAAGAAGCAGGGTCAATATAGTGTGATGAGGAGGGGATAGGTGAGCCTTCCCTATGGCTAGATACATGATGCTCAAGTGTGCCTCTAAGGTTACTATAGTATTGAAATGGGGCGGGATCACTAAAAATAGTAATCTCTGCACCATTGTAAGGGAACTTCAAACATTAATGATATGTTGAAGGGACAACCTTCATGGAATGAATCCATTTGTGTCTAAGTGAAATATTATAGGATAGGTCTAGATCCAAAACCTAACATATTGTGTCTTACATATCAGGACCCACTATGATTGGGAGAATGATGACGCCCTTGGAGGAACATTTCATATCATCATATCCATGTATCACAATCCTCTTCAACTCGTCTATATAAGACTTAGGGAATCTCATGGTAGTCACTAGCTTTAACATGCATATGTTCAGCATAGCTCTACCATCTTTCAGAACTTGTCTGATTTTTTGTTTATTAACATATACTTTGAGGTGCAAAGGTTCATTTTGATTTATTTTCTGTGAAGTACAATCATTTTCAATGAATGTTATATGATGGGTGGTAGTTAAGAACCCTAACATGGCCTAAAACTGATTCACATTTAGGTCTATGGGGATGGATGAATCTTGCAATGATTTCTCTAGAATAGTTTATGCTCAAGAGAGGTGTATAGCAACTTGAGAATTGAGATTTTAGCTAGGGATGTTCCTAGATGATCGACTAAGTTATACCCATGTATCGGTCAAGGCTTAGAGGGGGCTCGTTGCAGAGTCAGCTTCAATCGAGCCTGATGGTAGCAACACATTCAAGATTTTTATTTTTGATAGTGATAGTGGATATGTTGTGATATGATGATCTGATATGGTTTACTATGTACTCATAGTCAACACTAGTATAATTTGTATCCGCTTTTCCACCTAGTCTAGAACTTGAGGCTTTTCCCTTCCCATGGGTTTGCAAAGGATCCTTAAATATTGTGTGATTTGCATTAGTGGTTTCGGGTTGGTTATCAATTTGAATATCACCATTCCCTTTGTGATCCTAAATGATGTTCTTTAGTTTAAAGAAGGAAGATTTTTTATGTCCTTTGGTTCTATGGTATTCATAGAAATCATTTTCATTCCACCAGGTTGGTTTGAATGGACCTAGCTCATAATGTCTAATTTTAGGGAGTTGGATGACATTATTTCTTAGCAATTTCTTCAAAATTTTCTCAATTGGTTCCCCTAAGTGAATGTTCTTTTGTCTTGGTTGGGGATCCCTTGGAGGACCACACGGTGTGTTGTTTTGGGCCACATTATCAGTTTGTTCCTGCTTCTACAAAGGTTTATTGGTGTTCATCATTATGGGTTCTTTTAGACTGAACACATGATGAGTTTTATTTATGACCTTAGTGTCTACAACGTTTTCATTTTTCACATTTTTGTTTTGTGACCAAAATTTTCTCGTCATTGGAATTATTGTGAGACAAATAATTGGTATTCTCCTTAAAATTTTTACAAGACCTTTGGCAATGAAGAATTTTTTGATGGAGATTCCTTTCTCTATAACCTCCTCAAACGTGTTTGAACAATGAATATGTAAGTGGAACATCACCTCCTTGTTGAGGCTTTCCACAAAAATATGGACTAGTTGCTTTTCTGGTAAATGGAAAGCACACTTACTAGCTAAGCTTCTCCATATTTGAAAGAATGAAGTGAATATCTCTCCATCCTTTTGTTTCTCAACAAAAAATTTGATGATGTTAATATTGTTTGATACATCATAGGAAAAGTGTGTGATGAACATATCCATTAGTTCACTCCAAGAGCGTATTCCTGAAGGTAAGTTTGTGAACCATTTGTGGGGTTGGCCTCCCAAACTCCATGGAAAAATTCTCATGAGGTATATATGTTTGTGAGCCAAATCTAAGGAGGCTATATGGATTTTCCATATATGTTCAATGAGGTCTCCCTTTCCCTTATATTTGTCAAATTTAGAAATAATGAAATTGGTGGGAAAGGGGGCCATGTGAATGCTCCTATTGAAAGGGTAAGGAAAAAGGTCCTCCACTGAGTAGGTTTTCCTACTCCTAGTTACATTCATGTTGGTCATCTAGTCTTACAAGGTTTGTAACTATTGAGCCATTAGATCCATGGGTGATGGTGCCACCAAAACTATGATGGGTTGGATGTATTATGTGGAACCTTGTGAGGGGTTCCATAATGGGTTGGTGTTATGTTGTGGATTGAATCCATGCATATTTTTATTTTGATGCATGGGTGGAATGTGTTGGTGAAATGGTGATGTGTATGTGGGATTTGAGTTGTATTGTGGTGGTGGTGGTTGGTCAAAACCTGCTATGTATGATGAACCAAGATTGGTTGGTTACTGTGGAGGGGGTTGATTAAACCCAACTACGTATGTAGAACCATGATTGTTTGGTTGTTTTGATGGGGGTTGATTAAACCCAAATGCGGATGATGAACCAAGATTGTTTGGTTATTGTGGAGTGGGTTGACTAAACCCAAATGTGGATGTAGAACCAAGATTTTTTGGTTGTTGTGGTGGGGGTTGATTAAACCCAAATGTGGATGACAAACCAAGTTTGTCTATTTGTTGTGGTGGGGGTTCATAAAACCCAAATGTAGATGATGAACCAAGATTGTTTGGTTTTTGTTGTGGGTGTTCATGAAACCCAAATGTAGATCCAAACCAATATTGTTTGGTTGTTGTTGGGGTGGAGTGTTTTGACCCACTCCAAAAAAGGATCTAGTCCTTGCCGAAGGTGTGTTCATTTTTCGTGAAGTGGATGTTGTACCCACTTATGGTCTTGAATATGAAGGATTGGTCTTTCATATCTTATTTGGTCTTGTGGGGTGGGTAGAATTTGGAGTTGCAGTCATAGTCTAGGTTGTTGTTGCAATTGTAGAAGTGGAGGAAAATGGGTTTTCCATTAGTTTAGTGAATGTAGGTGGTGGTAAAATATTCATGTAGTTGACATAAAATTTATTGTTTGAGAAAAAAACAAGCCTGTGTTCAAGTAAGGGTGGTGATGTAGTAGGTGTCGATGGTGGAGGTTGATTTACAACACCTAATCCTATGTACTGACATTGTATTCAGAGCTTCCCCTCTGAAGGTTGATATATCAAAGTTAGGTGGAAGCCTAGCTCCACTTTTTGCAAGTTGCATGAAGTATTTGTTAGGGTCTACTAACACTAACTCATCAATGATTCTCAAGATCCTAGGATCTCATGATGCATTATCAATCTCTTTAGGCATGAGCCTTTGGATTACACCATTCAAAGTGTAATTCTCAAATGGGGGGAGATTTTTAGAATTTTTGTGATCACTAGGATTTTCACCAAAGTTCATTTCACTTGTTGGGTTGTATATAGGATTAGATGATGAGTCCATCTCTTTTTGTTTTACTTGTGATCATGTGACAACCATAAAAGGGGTGGTGTTTTGACTTTTGGTATTTTTAGATTTTGATTTTTTGGCATTTTGATGGTTTGGTATGGATGTAAACTAGAATGAATCTATTCCATGTTTTCAAGATTTCAATTTTTGGAATTTTGAGAAGTGCAAGACTAAAATGAATTTAGATTTAACTTTTTTTGGATTTTTGTGACAAAATTTTGGTAAATGCAAAAGACCTCAAATATCTAACTTTGGATCCTAAAAAATGATCATCTTTGACAATTTTTTTAGATTTCGACTAACATAACCAAGTGAAAATCCTAAACCTCTAGTGATGATGGTGGTTTGATTAAAAAAGTTGATTTACAACTAGATTTATGAGTTGAGAAATCTACTTTTGTTGATGAGGGTAGTTTTTAAGAATGAGTTTTCATGATTTTTAAAATGATAATCCTAGACTTTTACTTCTAAACTTTTCTTTGGTTCTTAGATTTCAAGATGTTCAAGACAAGAATTTAAGGACTTTTGACATGATGCTAAATGATGTAATGTTTAACCTAAGAAAGCTAAAAGTTTGATGGAAAATGTAGGAAAATGAGTGTTCTAATTTTTGAATTATGTGTAAATAAGATTAGGTTTATACACCCTCTAGAAATAGACTCTATTTTATCTATTAGACAGATGTGGCAGAGAAAAATATAGATGCAGTGCAAGAGATATTGATTGTAGTGCAAAAGATAATGAATGCAGTGTGCAGTCTGCAATAGATGCATTGCAAAACTTGTCAATTGTGTTGGAAATAGATGTGTTGTTTGTTTGATAAGGCATATTTTTTTATTTACAAAGATGCAAATTTCTAACCAAAAAATGTGTTGAATGAGCTAACAGATGCATCACACTATTTATGTGGTGTAGAAATAGTTGTGGCACATAGGCTAATAAATGTGGTGCATGGGTTTTGTCAAAAATATGACCTTTAAGGAACCCTAGTCTCAATTAGTTTTCTTATTTTAGATTTGATTCAATTTAAGAAAACAAAGAAAATAGAGTATGCATGTTATTAATTGTGATTTTTGATAGTTTATGTCAATGATAAGGCCCTAAGGCCATTTGTTTATACTAGTAATAAGAAGACGAAAAAACATTCACAACTTAATCTAGTAGTAGAGTGTGTGTAATCTTTAAGTAGGACCACCTCCCATTAAAGGGGTAAATACTTAGAAAGATCGGGTAGTGAAACAATTGGGATGGTTGTTTTCAAAACCTTTTCTTACAAGGGTAAAAGTAAAAAGTTGCGTCACACTTTATATAGGAAAAAGCCAATGTTGATCCAGCTTTTAAACTTGAATCACTAAAAGGCGGCATATATGTTTTGAATTTTGAATGATGTAAACTACTAAAATGTGTATTTTTTAGTATATTTTATGTTTATATTTAAAAATTAAAATTAAAAAAAAAATATTTTTAAATAGTTTTTAATAAATTGACACTAT
This sequence comes from Sequoia sempervirens, assembly GCA_007258455.2. NCBI lineage: Eukaryota > Viridiplantae > Streptophyta > Pinopsida > Cupressales > Cupressaceae > Sequoia > Sequoia sempervirens. Next base: position 241,564,483 of record VDFB02000017.1, read on the forward strand.
AAGTTAGTTGTTGATAAAATGTTGAAAAATGAAGTTACACGAGACATCAATCTTTGTATAGTAAATTTTAGGTTTTCTCTTCCAATTTTTTTGTGTGTATATATAACTTGAAACCTTAATGCATGGATATATATATTTTTAAATAAATATTAAAATGTGTGTGTATTAAAAATAGTTATTTTCATTTGACGTCAACTTTCATATTAAATACTTATCTAAAATAGAAAAAAATTATACTATCTTGAAATAGATTCTTTTATCTAGTGCATCATATTTAAAAAAAAAAAAATTAATAAGTTTTAGTATTTTTCCTTGGTGTGGTAATCAACCTAATGTTTTGTGCTGATAACCTACCTTTAGTAAAAATAAAAAATAAAATATAAATAATAATTAAACTATTAAAGTATAAATATTTTTGAAAACTACACTTATTAATCTACAAAAGGGTATTTTTATATTTAAAAAAAATGTTATTTACATGAGTAATTCAAACCTCAAGTTTTTCAAATAATTTAATTTTTTTGGTAAAGTGGCCTTAAAATGGTGCTACATATGCATTTAGCCAAAAAAAAATGTTGGAAAAGTTGTTGAAATATCTAACTTAGCTAGAATGAATCTTAATAGATCATATGTTTGACCAAAATTGATTTTTAGTTAGAAATACTTAAATTTGGTCATGTTGATAAGTTGGTTGAAAGTGTGACACAACTTTGAACTATTACCCACAAACATAGATAGTAATTGTCCAATGTCATAGGGTCGTCAACAAACGCCATGGGAACACCTTCTTTCTCTTCCTAAGAGGCTATTTCTAGCAACCCAACAAGATCTATCTCGACCTCAAAAAGTACATGGTGAGTGGCTTGAATGTATGATTCACATCCCTTGCACCTTTATAAGATTGCATTCAAATGGACTTTAAGGCCTCTATTAAAGAGTTCTTAGTGGGTGGAACTTTTTGAACACTGTCGACTACTTAGACATCTCCTCTAGGTCCAAAAAATTGTAGTCCCCTAGCAAAAGTTTAGTATGCTACATGCACACATTGAACTATAGCTTTTGCCCTCATTCAATTTCTATAGCGTGCCAAAAAATGTCACTTCAGGTCGATCCCTTGGGTTCTCAATAAAGATGTGTCCCAAGGAATGCCTCCTACTTGAAAAAAAATGTTTCAAATGTTGTAATTTCTTGTCACCCAGGATTGCACAAGGTGCGCAAGGGGAGAGGATACTTTAAACAACACACTTTCCATGGACTAACAACACATGTGAAAGCACACCAACTACAATATACACTTGTTCATTTTAAGTACACCAAAGTAAATGTGCAATTTGCATTTTAATTTTATAGCACTAAATTAAGTATTACATGTCCAATCACATTGTTCATTTTAAATCCAAATTACAAAGTGAGTATTATATTGTTCGTTTTAGAGCACTAAAACCAAAATGTTTGAGATAGTGTTCATTTTAAGCATAAAAACCAAATGTTTGAGATTATGTTCACTTTAAGAACTAAAATGAAATGTTATGGATAGTCCAAGAGATCACCACAAGCTAGAAACAAAAGATTAGTAACACAAAATCCTTACCCTATTGAAATGCATAGCATAGAAAGTTGACTATGATGCAGGATGAAGCAAATGTGGTGCATAGAGAGTTGAATCCAGTGTAGGGTTTAATCTTTGTGGTGGACTAGTTTAACTTGCAAAAACAAAAAAATAAATGTGACAGATATACCTCGACAAGCTCCATATATGTCACATAGGTGAGTAGATGTGTTGAACAGGATGTCGACTATGACACAAGATTTGAAAAATGCATTGTAGTTCTCAATGAATGTGTTACACTCACTATAGCTTCAAAAATGATAAATTTCATACAAAAAATGTTAAAAAAATGAGTTCACGTCAGGTTTGTTGAACACCTAGAATAATGAGAGGGGGGTGAATCAATATTCTCTTATAAAACCACTTAAACATCTACTCAAAAAATTTCATCCAATTTTCAGAAATGAAAAGAAGCAATTAAAACATGCATCACATCACACGACACAAGAATACCAAGTTTACGTGGAAAAACCAAGAAAGGAAACACCACAATGGGGATTAGCTCACAATATATTATAACCAGTTACAAGGTATTACATAAAGGATCACTTCCAAGTGGACTCATTTTCTGCAGGACTCACTATCTAGAGAATAAGAGAAGAACAAGAAAGGGTGACTTACTACTAAGATTTGAACTGATACAATACATCTACAATATGATATAGTTCCATTGAAGCTCAATATATTAATTTAACACACTTCGTGTTTCTCAACACTTAAACTCACTTTGCTCTTCCTCACATCAAATTCACATACTCTGCTTAGGAATTCACATCAAAAAAATTCTACACATCACACACACTTCATCATCATATCAATAACACTAAAATTAACTTATATTTATATTCATTACATCCACAAGCACCTATAACATCAATTAGGTTGACCTAATTAGATAAAACATGTAGTACATCAACCTATCGGCTCAAGATCCAACCATGCATGCCTCAAAACTTGTAACAAATAAAAATAGGTCTAAAGGGACCTATAATTACTTCATTAAGTTTTCTCAATTCATACTTAAAATTTGCACAACCCCAAACTCTTTAGGTCAGCACCAAATAGTAAAGACTAGTGACATGAACCATTTATTCATTCACAACACAACTTGTGAACCACCAAAAAACTTCCCACTTGGACCACTCATACTTCAGACACCTGTAAGCACTCCCATAAAACCACATAACCAACTATTCATTTGCAATGGAATGTGGAGCATTCTAATCATGTACTTTGTACTGGTAGTGTTGTCATTATAAAACTCGATACTTCGTCAATCATAACTTTTTAAACTAGAGGACATCAAGACATAAAACTTTGGATTTGGATTCCTCCGACATACACCAAAATTTCCTTAGAATAGCATAACTTGATTCTTCGTGGCAGAGCAATGTAGACCTCAAAACCAGTTAGCTATACATTGAAAACTAAACTTTGTGACTTAGCTAAATATCAAAATATTTGTTATGATCCGCATTAAAACTCTCACACCTGTATAAAGGATTACCATCACCACAATCATTAAACCTCATGAAACAACTTTACATCAATATCGACATCAATGACAACACCATATATGCTCATTCTCATGTTTCAAACAATCTCATCAATGACAAGCAAACTTCCAACAATCTCCCCCTTTGTCATTTATTTCAACATGCCAAAAACTCTTCTACAGGTATTCTCCAAAATACTCTCCAACTACGTATTTTCTCAACTACTCCCCCCCTTTAACATCAATGGAAATGGGCACACTATTCAAGCATACATACTCAGTCCCCCTAAATGATGTATATATACACATGAGAGTAACTCCCCCTAACAATGCTATCCATCAAAAATGAAAAAAAATGCATAAAAAAATATAAACACAATCAACTAGAGGAAGACACTTGCAATTTTCCGAGGTGTGCCTCACACTCGTTTCTTGACTCCCAATCCTTCTTAACGAAGGCAAGTAGACTATACTTGATTTCAAGCTACACAAGGAGATCTCCTTCATCTAGGGTACCGAGTACTAGACTCTTTTGTGCCAACTTTTTTTCACTTGCTAACACATTGATCAAGGTTGTAAGACTTGCACTAACCAAGTCCCTAAATTGACCATACTGCACAATGATTTTCTCTTTTTGTTCTTGCAGTTGAAAGAATTGTTGACATAGATTTTCAATATCCATCCTTGTTGTACCATCTACATCACTTGTTAGATGATAGAAACTAGAGGTTTGAGTGACTTGTGGCTCTATTGAGTTTATTTGGTTCTTAATTATCTTTGTAGAATTGGTCCATTTCGAAGTAAATTGAAATAAAACATGTGCTTCACCCAAACAATTCTACACATTTTTCATATTCTCTTGTAATTTTCTATGTTCCACATTTCATTTGTCTAATATCTCAACCAATTTCCTGTTATTAACCTTCTTTTTCACCTATTTCTCCAATATTCATTCTAACTAGATGAGTAATCCTTAAAGGAATCTAATAGTAGCTTCAACTTTTCAACATTGAATAAAAACTCATCAATTGTAGCACTACGAAAACCTTCTTGCAATACCTTGGATGCTTCTTCAATTAACTTGGTCCTCTTTTGGTGAGTGGAAAGAATTTTCTTCCTTGTAGAATAATGGAACACATCACCAATTTGAAGCTTCTATAGGGGAGAGATTTTTCCCATGTCCACTTGACCCTGTATTAAAGGAAGTTGCAGTAGTTATGCAGATACAATAGGCTCGAATTGCAACTGCATGTCTAACAAATCCTTGATTGAATGACCAAAGGATTCGCCAACAACCTTTATTCTTTCCTCTTCCTTTTTTTCATTGGCCTTTTCCTTGTCACCAATACACTCTCCATCATCACTCTACTCCTTGTACTCACTGTCAAATTCTTTCTTAGTTTCCTTCTCTTCAACTAGTTTCATATCATATTTTCCCTTGTCATCAATGTTGGATTCTACCTTATCATTCTTCTCTTGTTTATCAAAATATTTATCTTCCAAGAGACAATTTTTTTAGTGTAATGTGCCTTTGAATTAACCAAGTCATCTTTCTTGTCTCCCTTTCTTTGTTCACCATCTATCTCAACATCTAGAGGGGGTAGGTTTTTCTCTATTTGCACTTCCTCCTTGTGCATTTCATCATCTTGTTCTACTCAAACAACATTTTTGTCTACCAGAGGAGCATCATTAGTAGCATTTTCTTGCACATTGTCTTCTTTGGGTACATGCTCATTTTCTAGAGCATGCTCATGTTGTGCATCTTCTAGTTCATTCACTTCCAGGATATATACATCATGTTGTGATTGTTCTTCACTATATGGAGACATTCTTAATTCCTTTTCCAGATTGGCAACCTTTTCCAATATCTAATTTCTTTTTTTTACTATCCTCTTTATCCCTACTCAGTAGGATGGTAACTCTTTGCTTAGTATTTAAATCTTTGTTGTACAACTAAGTCAATTTAGCTCTATCCTCATCTGAAAAAGAAGCACTAAACTTCTCCAAAGAAAATGTTCTCATTCTTGCATCTTCATCAAATGCTTCATGTCTTCTTGCATATAATGCAACTCTCATATATCCTTAAGAAATTAGTTTTCTATATTCTTCATGCTGACATCAAATGTTAATATATACCTAACTATTGACTCTTCTATTGTTAACTTATTAGTGTCACCTACAGTGGAATATAATGCAATAGTTTGTTCCAACATCTAATGCCTAACTATGCCATTAAATAGTGCATCTAATTTTATAGGACTATGTTTCCTTACCGAAGGGGAATTATCCTTCTTCTTTGCTTTTCCTTTAGGATACGGTTCTCCTTTTAAAAACTTATCATTCTTCCTCATATGAATCATGAAAGCTTGTTTCTCTTTCTCCACTTTTTCCTCACTATCAGTATCTACTGAAACATAGAAAAATAGGCATAGGGATTCAAAACACAGGGTTTTATAATAAATTTGGAAATTTTCACCAAACTTACTATAATTAATAGAAAGGGGAAAATAGGGTGTAATGAACCTACCTATTTTCTATTTCATTTAGGAAATGAGATCCTCCAAAGTAGAATTCACTTTCAGCTCTTAGATGAGTCAATTTTATTGAAGATTTGCAAATTTCCTGTGTGTGGATGGGGTAAATATGACTGAACAACACTTTTGGGAGATGAAAATAAGATAGAAAATGACCTCAAATATCTAACCTAAGACCTAATTCATGTAGATGCAACATAACTCTAATAGAAATAGTCAACTTTATGCAAATTGGATGAGTGGAAGACACTTAAAACTTACCTCAAAATTAGTTATAGAGTGTCTTTTGACAGAAACATTGACAAAACTAACTGAATAGAGGTTTGGGAGAAAGATTAAAAATACCAAATGCACTCATTTATGACATGTAAAGGTTGGATCTGAAAGATGAAACATAGGTCTATCAAAAACAATAAAAATTCTAGCAAATCTAGGAAGAGAAAATACTGTGCACCTATCACAAAACACTATTTTTGGAAGTTGTCTTGAGACTCATTCGCCTATAGGCGAATGGGTCTTTTTGGAGCTTTTCAAAATTGATTTTTGGGTCCTCTGCTCCTATGTCTACACTTCTAGATCTTCCAAGTTTCACAATCAAATAGTTAGAAATAAATTTGGAATATAAGTTTTTGTGAGATTACAAGAAAGGTGACAACAAATACAACTTTGCAATTTTGCACTTTTGAGATCTTCAACTTATGAACCTGTAAATCACACACACAAGAGAGAAAAAATTTTTTTTGGGTGAATGGGGGTTTTCCTTGGTCAAACCCCGCTTTGGTAATTAAAACTTGAATTGAAATGAAACATGAAAGAGGGAATGAAGAATGAACAAAGCTATGTTACCACTCAACAAACCCTTGAATGAAACCTTGGAAATTGAGATATTGATGTGGATCTTGCATGAAATGGCTGAATTGGATTTGTATCTTGATACTTGAATATTTATTTAAATCTTTGACTTGAATGCTTGGATTAGATCTTGAAACCTACATCACAGTATTAGCTCCAAAAATATGCATGAATGAACAGAACTTTGACATGATGCTTGAGATCTTGAATGCTACAAAAAATGATGAATAAATATGCTCTCGAATGCTCTTGACAATATATTTTCTCTTGTAAAAATTCTCTTCAAAACTTCTAGTTGATTTGATAAAATAACCTTGTATTTATAGACATTTATCCTTGATTTCTTGAAATTCAAACATTACAAGCTAGCCCTCTAAAATTTGAATTTAGGATCATAAAAATACAACCAAAAAATGATTTAAAAATGGGTTCCAAAGCCTAGAGAGGACCCATTCACCCATGGGTGAATGGGTCCCAGGTCCCTATTCCTAGAATACACATTGCTCAATGTGAAGTGCTATGTATTGGCATTAAGTATTATTGGGTTTCCCCTTCAGAAAATATAATTTATTAGGCTTGCAAATGAATTAAAAGGGATAATTAAGGCCTAATTAAGCTCAATTTAATTAAGAGGTCCCATATATGTGTGTAAATGTAAAGGGGTACATTTAACAACACTAAATTAAGGCATTATTAAGCCCATTTTAATTACGAGGGTCAAAACTAGTGAGAAAATGCAAAGGGATACATTTTTCTACACTACATCTCCAATATCAATTTTTGATTTCTTTACACTTGTCTCTACTTGAGAGACACTGGTTTTTCTCTTACGGACCAACTGTGGTCCTTCTTCTTATTCTTCTTCTTCATTATCATCAACATTTACACCTGCATATTGTTCTCTTCTTTCCTTCTCTTCTCCTCTATGAAGCACTTTGTTGTTTTGCAAGGGCACTAAAATATTCTTTCCTTTTCAAACCAACTATAGGTTTAGTCCTAGAGGACTTAGCAACAACCAAAGAGGGGCACAGGTCCTACCTGACCTTCTAGAATTGGGGTAACCTTCTGGAGGACTAGGTATTCCTTTGGATTTCTCCATAAGGCCCTTTGGTAGTCTCATCATTTCCACAACTTGTGCCTTCATCTTCTCCACATTCCTCTTGATCTCCTTTGATTTGTGCTCCATATGCACAACACTATATTTCTCCTCATATATCGCATATATCTCTTCTTTAGGATCGCTTGGAATGCTCAACATGTGATTAGTAAGACTGGTGATCACACTCTCTTCTACCTCATATTCCCTTTCAGGAACCCATACTATTCTTGGCTCCAAAACTTCCATCATACAAAATTATTTGCTTACCATAAAGATAATATCATTCTTATACTTCTCAACCACACTCTTAGGTATTATTTCTCCTTCTTACATCTAGGATTAGAATTATTTGAAGAACCCCCACAAGGCTTCATCTTTAGATGTTGAATCTAGATATCACAACATATGATCTCTTATTTGTCTAGCCACATGCACATTGTCTAACCACACCACATTTCTTACACCAAGCATTTATATAAGAAAGTAAAATAATAAGCATATAACCAAGGTACCATACTTGAAGTGGTACAAAGAGTCCTTATTCCTTTCTTCACCATATCATATGATGTATTGGTTGCATTAGCAAAAATTGAATTCTCTTTGTTTGTGAAGAAAATTTTGTATCCAATCATCATAGAGGTATACTTTACTGTCAAATCTTCAATGTCCTTAACTATCAGGGATCTCTTCTCAAAATTTTCACCGGTTAATTTCATCACCACTTCATTTTTCATTGATTTATCAGTTGGAACTAGTCCTTTCGTACATAAACTTATCACAACCTTAAGGGATTCTACTCAATGTATATTTGACCCATTCATCAACATAGCAAAAAATAGGAAAGTAGTTCCACACATCTAATTTCTTCTTCATTAAACTTCCATACTTGGGTTTTAATTAAAAATATTCACTAGTAATATTATTTACAGACACTTCTCCCAACTTTACATGACTGTATTCTTTTATTTTTGCATGAATATACATCCTTATATATCCTCAATATGCATAACTCCATAAGGAACATGCAAAAATGCACCTTTTAGATGCCTTCCTTTTTATTTATTAGGATGCTTCTTGAATTTAGGTCGAGGTCAGTCCAAAACCTTTACTACTTGCAAGGTATACATCTTGCAATACAATTGAAATTCTTTTGAAACTTAGGGAAAAGTGAAAAGCTATAAAAAAAATTATATCTCTTCCAACTAGGCTTTCACATACAAGTTCTGAATCGCTTCAACTCACATCTTCTCCACTCTTCACTCTTTAAATGCTCAATCACAAATTAACTTTTTAGATGTGAAATCACTTATAAACACCTTTTGAATGACCTAAAATGCATTGAATACATTGATTTGATGTTCTATCAAAAGCTAATGAACCCTAATTGTGATGACACACTCACCTTCAAACTCTTCACAAATTTTCATAGCAAAAGATTTTACATCAATGTTTTCACCAATAGGTCAAGCATGTCCACCTATACCTCGTATCAATGTGTTGAAGGCATCAACACCATATCTTTGGTAGGGGCTTAATGATTTTCTGCTAAAACTCCCCTTGATCCAAAGCTCTTCAATTATTTTCTAGAGGAAACATCTACACTAGAGATTGGTACAGATTGTCTTAACCTCATTCTCCTCTTTCTTTTTCCATGTCTTTTTCATATATTTCTTCATCTCTATAGGATCAACCTCATTCTTCTTTACTAGATCAACCTTCACTTTCTTGCCTCTGCAAATTTTGGCTACATGTCTTGGTTTATTGCATTTGTGACATGATAAAATTTTGAACAAGCTTACTTCCACCAACACTAGATTTGTATACATTAGCCTTATGCCCAAATCCATTGCATGCATAACAATAGCCATTGAAATATTGAAACCTTATACCATTATTGTAACCATTCATTATCTGATTTTTGCATTCAATAGCCTTGTGACCAAATATTTTGCATGTAAAGCATTGACCAGGAAATGATTGAACATTCTAATTCATTCTACTTCTACAGTCTATAGCATTATGTCCAGACTTATTGTAAGAATAATAATAACCATTAAGATGTGTACCTCTATGCATTTGGTTGTTTGATAGGTGGTCTTTTGAAGTCTTTCCTTTGATTTTAGACCTACTTTTCATTGCTCTTCTTGTCCCCAATATTCTTTTGTTCATTTTTCTTCTTTTTTCAATACTTGGTGTCTGATCTGCTTTTGAATTTTCTCCTTTTTCAAACCATAATCCTCCTTTATCTTTAGAAGCCTTTTGGTTTGCAATATTATCATCAAGAATTGTAGATTTATTTAATTTGTCATCTTGATTCTTTCCTTTCTCCAGATATGATATCAAATTCATGACCTCTTCTTCAAGTCTTGAACATTTTATAGATTTTCTTTTCAATTTGTCATTTAGGTATTCTTCAACTCTTTTTCCTTCTTCAACTTGCACTTTCAGACTGGTGATTATCTCATTTGATTTCTTCAACTTCTCATTAAATTCTTTGTGTCTTTCTCTAAATTTTTTTATTTTCTCCCTCAACTTATTGATGCATTCATCTTCTTCCTTGACATTTTATTTCAGATATCTATTCTCACTTTCAGTTTTTTCCAAATCTTCAAGGGATAATCTAATTTCTCCATTCATATCAATCATGCAATCTTCTTCAATGAATCATAACATAGGAATTTCTTCCTAAGGAGTATGATATCTCCTAGTATCCATTTGTTCAACCTCTAAGGTCTTCCTCAAGTGGTTAAGATTTTCCAAGAAAGCAAGCTCTGATACCAATTGTTGAAAAATTGAATTACTGAGAGGGGGTGAATCAGTATTCTTTGAAACCACTTAAACATGTATTCAAAAAATTTCATCCAATTTGCAAAAATAAAAAGAATTAATTCAAACATGCATCACATCACACAACACAAGAACACCAAATTTACATGGAAAAACCAAGAAGGAAAAAACCACGATGTGGATTAGCTCACAAAATATTATAATCAGTTACAAGATATTATAAAAAGGCTCACTACCAGGTGGACTCACTGTCTAAAGGACTCACTATCCATAGAATAAGAAAGGAGGAAGAAAGGATGGATCACTACCAATATTTGAACTAATATAATGCATCTATAATATGATGGAGACAGTTCCACTGAAGCTCAATATACTGGTTTAACACACTTACACTCTCTTTGCTCTTCTTTCCATCGTATTCACATAATCTTCTTAGGAATTTGCATCACAATTTTTCTACACTATACACACAATTTATCATCATCTCAATAACATCAAAATGAACTTACATTTATATGCATTACATCCACAAACACCTGCAACATCAATTAGGTAAGCCTAATTAGATGAAACATGCAATACATCAACCTATCAGCTTAAGATCCAACCACATACTCCCAAAAACTTGTAAACCATGAAAATAGGTTGGCAGGGGTCTATAATTACTCCCTTAAGTTCGTTCAATTCATACATTAACTTCACACAACCCCAAACTCTTTAGGTCGACACCAAATAGTAAAGATTGGTGACATGAACCATTTTTTCATTCACAAAATAATGTGTGAACCACCAAAACACTTCTCACTTGCACCACTCATACTTTAGACATTTGTAAGCACTCTGAAAAAACTATATAACCACATATTCATCCCCAATGAAATGTGGAGAATTCCAATCATGTACTTTTTATGGGTAGCACTATCACTGGAAAACTTGATACTATGTCAATCATAACTTTTACACTAGAGGACATCAATACATGAAAATTTGGATTTGGATTCCTTTGAAATACACCAAAATTTCCTTAGAACCGCATGACTTGATTCTTCATGGTAGAGCAATGCATACCTCAAAATTAGTTCACTATACAATAAAAATTGAAATCTGTGACTTAGCCAAATATCAACACATTTTTTCTACTCCAAATCAAAACTCTTGCACCTGTATAATGGATTGACATCACCACAATCACTAACCCTCATCAAACAACTATACATCAATGTTGACACCAATGAAAACACCATATATACTCATGATCATATTGCCAACCATCTCATCAATGACAAGCAAACTTCCATCAGGGTTCACCAAAATGTAACTTTGAGAATTCACATTTAGTCATTAGAGAGATAAGGAATCAAGGAAAACAACCAAAATCTACAATCCTATACTCAAATATAAATCCAAATTATTCAATAGAAAGAGTGCAACATGGATAAAATAATATTCAAATAAACCATAAGCTTACCTTTACCGTCTTGTCATGGATTACTTCCATTGTCCTTTTTTGTTTGCTTTTTCTCTCAAAGATTAGTGTGCACTCCTTTTTCCTTAAGCTTCAAGTGTATGAGATGATCACAATGATGCAAATACCAAAGTTTTGTGTTTAACCATCAATGTGATGTGAGGATTATTATTAAATGAATGTTTATTTATTAATGGATAATGTTGGGGGTGAAATAGGGGAATTAAATAATTAAATTAATTATTTAATCTAGAAGTGGGAAAGTGGTCAATTAAATAATTAATAACAATTATTTAATTTAAGAAGGGTATTTGAATGTTAATTAAACAATTAAAGATAGCTATTTAATTAAAATAGAAGAATAATTATAATTAGAGATGTAATTAAATAAATAAACTTTATTTAATTAATCAGGAAGATTAATGGAAATCAAAACATAATTAAATAAATAGGATTTATTTAATTAATCAAAAAGGCTGAATTAGAATGAATTGATTAAATAACGAATGTCACTTAATTAATAGTAAAGCATGGTAGTTGATGATAATTAAATAATAAGGTATTATTAAATAATTAGGAGAAAAGGGTGAAAAATAGTAAAAAGGTGTTACTTGTAGACTAGGACAATTTTGGGTATCTATAGAAAAAAAATAGCAATAATGACATCTTTAGGTGGTTCATAAAAATCATGACTCTAAACAATTGTTAAAACAGGAAGAGATTCATCCAAGTCACTATCAACCTATAGTGGCGTATTCGTCTCCATTAAAGGTTGTGTTGGTGGGTACAATACCAATTGTTTCTTTTGTTATTCATTAGAAATAACCATATTACTTGTGTTACTTGATTTTTAGCTTTTAGCTAAAATCAAGTAACCTAGTGTTGTTATTTTCATGTTGTTTAAATATTTAAAGATAAACCATAAAACTGCTAAGTTTCAATATGCATGAAGGAGTTATTGTCAAACAAAGTAGATTACATTTTTTCATTTCAATGCTGCATTACAACAAATGAGAAAGAGAATCATAGCTATACAAATGTAGTCTTTATTGATAATCTTGAAATGTACATGTCCCTCACAAGCCAAGGGAATAACTCTCTTATTCAATGAACATATGAAGAAATTCATACATGAATAAGTAAAGGAAAGAAATAAAATGTGCATATAAGAATGGAACCAGTCATTGCCTGAGAATGACTAGTTGCGGGTTGCTCGACTGCTCTCTACTGCTGCCTTGAGCCGCTTATGTCCCTCCCAGCTCTGTAGTGCTCCTCACCCTGCATCTGAAAGAAGAATGATGTTAGAGCAAAGCTCTAAGCAATGAAAGATTCAATCCTTACATACACACCTACCTATGCATGTATAAACTAATCCATAAGTGCATTAAACAAACATGCAAACCTTGGATGTATCAGAAACAATGAAGTCATCAAACACATCCAACATATGCATTTTTTTTCTAACTGTTTGCTTCATGTGTAGATTTAGGACAAGTTTGGTTACTATGTCATTATTAGATTAAATGATAGCATGTGGGTTAAATGTGGCTCCCACAAGGTTAAATCACAACATGCTTTGAAAGAAAAATAAATTGAGCAACTTGATCAAAGATTTATCTGATATCAATGCATTAAATAAATATGGAATCACACAAGTTGATCAACTTTCATTATCAGATTCAAAAGATGCAACATATTGTGCTGATATGTCCTTCAATCTTCTTAAGAAGATCCATGATATGTTTTGCAAGGAAGTGACTTCATAGATGCATCAAGTTCAATCATCCATCTTTTAAACAATGAGGAAGCATTTCAAGTTGTTGTCAAGCCCCTCTCACCGTAATCCTACTGGGCAGTCACACATCACATAGGAAGGTGAGCTATTAGGTCACCCACATATGTGACAGGTGGTTGTCCAATAAAGTTAGAATGAGGAGACTATGTGTATTTATTACATATAATAGAAGAAAGAGCAATCGTTGTATCAAGGTCATGATACAAGTACAAGGACAACACCTTTGAAGGAATTAACAAGGTTGACAAGCATGGGAAGGTATTCAAAACAAATCATAATTGTACTCAAGGAAAAGAAACATGACCATCTAATTTTCTGCCCTCATGAGTTAGAGAAATGAAAATGTTGTCCTTTAGATTGAGAACATGATAGGCTTGAAAGCATTCCAAGCATGTTGACAGGACAACGACAACAACAAAAAAATCTGAAGTTGCACAAGGCTGAATTCAAGGCCTTCTCAATCAAACATTAAACAAACAAACTTCCATATCACATTCAACGCATGATGTTTGAAGGAAAAGCACAAAAGGCAAAGACATTCAAGAAACATCAACTCTAGTTGACATAGATATGTGCATATCATGAATATGTCACTACAAGAAGTTATGACAGCAATAGAACCCTCATATGATGTGATCAAGATACAATTGCTATGCCATAACACAAGGGTCTACTATTCTCTAAGCATATTACAAAGAATGATTGAGAAAGTTTCCAAATTTTTTCCCCTGGAAATGATGCCTCGAATCATATTACAAAGAAAGGAAAAGTTGAATTAGAGGAACTCATGAACTTCAATTGTTGAAATCATCAATAATCATGATGCTTTAGTGAACAGAGCATGGCCACAAATACCACAATGCCATTGAATGTTACAGTTTCATCTTCATGACTATCTATGAACTTGGAAAAACAATTTATAATGAATGCAAGGTGCAGTCACTACATAAAGAAAACACTGATGGCACTGCTACTACAAAGTACTATTGTGATAGTGTTTTACATGTAATAGAAGAGAAAGAGCATGATCATCAGTGGATATGAAATAATTCATTCACAACAAGTTTAGAGCATAAGTAAGGACCAATCCCAAATCCAATCAATGAACAGTAGTAGCCATTAATTCAAATGGGAAAGCCATGTGTATTGACAGGCATAGCTATGATTCAAGGTAAGTTATCAATTAATGAGTGGAAATCACTATTCTAATGCAAGAAAAGAAAACATATGCTCTATTTTGAAAGACTCTTTGACCTTCATAATGATAGAAGGAAATTGTGCATTTTAAAGAGATGTTGACAACAAGTCAATATTGTTGGTTTGTATTGGATGTATGGTCTATGCCTCATAACCTTGTATGAGGGTTGGAGCAGCAGTTTAATCCATAAGTACATGAAGTGTCGTTGTTAACTTATGCATTACTAATCATGCTTTTAGCAGTAAAGTGATTGATGAGAAAATATAAATCAAGACAGTGTTATTGAAGCATCATTAAAGGATAGTGACATTGTACCAACAAAAATGCTCTCTATGTGATCTCATAAAAGCTACAGGAAACCCAAATAGGGGTTTTTCTAAACAATGCATGATGACCTCATGCTACAGAACATCAATATGCAATGCAAGTATATGGTAGTCTTGTCTAAGGAAGAGTAAGAAAGTGCATGATCATGAAAATGAATTCCACTATATTGTGCATTTCAAGGAAAAGAAGCTTCATCCTTCAACCTTTGTCATCATTAAAGTACAGGATGACAACTTACAGATGGAATAAGCATGGGATATGGAAGCACTGGTATTAGAAAGTTGGGCCTCAAATTTGCACTAAGAGTGCAAGTTGTTGAAGTCTGAGAAATTGGTAAAACCATGCAATGATAATTCAAATGGAATTTCATTCATACCTTATCTATCTCAAATAGCCAACAATGGAAACATAAATATTTTGGTAGTCACATGACATGTCATGAAAAATAGATGGTGGATCACAATGACGAAGGACTAGGTCCATATGCCATAGAGCATATTGTAAGGGAATTTACAGTCTTATAGGGGCATGCATTTGTCACTGGTTGAGTGAATATGTGAAACCTAGATACAGGACTTTAGGGACAGAAACTTTCATCTTAGGTGCCTGAACAGAGCATGTGTCTTAAACATTCAAGTCTGAAGGAAAACAAGCAAAGGAGTTTCATTTCTCAAATGTCACTTTTCAAAAGGCTTGGGATACATTATAAATGGTATGTTTATCAATATCAACATAGCAGTCTTGAAACAATGTGTATGACATGTGTGAGTAATTGTGCAATGACATTTCCTCATTTTTTGCAACGAAATCTGAAGTTGTTGAAAACATACCCATCTGGGTTCATCATAAATCTGTTAAGGAAATGGCAGTATGGAAAACTTTCTACATTAATTCAAAAAATGAAAGGCCATTCATGTGTCATGACAAGTTGTGGTAAGAAATTGCTTTTTTCCTGCAAATATGGAAAACCGACTTGAGGTTTCAACAAAATAGAGCAACATTGTTATTTTCCACAAAGAAATGAAATGAACGTGCAAAAAATTATTTGTATTTTGCAACAAATCAAAGCTCTATAAGAAAATCCAGTAACCCACATGGGTTGTTTACAAACACGTTATCAATTTATTAAATATACATGCTACAAGAAACCCAAAGAGCAGTTTTTCATAAAAATGCAGAAATAATGCAGAGAATCACGAATACAAGGAAACCCAATTGAAAAAGTGGAAGTCGAGCCACAGTTCATTCTTTTCTTTTTCTAAATTTTAGAAACCCATATAGGTTATCAATATTTGTGAAATACAAGGAGGAAAACAAAAGAATGCATGAGGGTTAAGAGAGAAATAAGCATAAACACATTTTTTCTATTCATGGCCATGACCAGTGAGTCTTTTCCTTCAGGAAATCAATAGAAGCAACACAAGGAGGTGTCATTATTAACAAATAAAAAGATGAAAAAATGAACATTTGTTATTATCTTTGAAAAATGAAGAGCTCAAATGGCTTTCTGCTAAACAAAAACAACAATGGAGTGGTTGACTGAACTTACTTGGAGTTTTGCTCATACAACATCTACAATTTGTAAGTTTTTGTTGCTCAAAAACTTTATTTAACTTCTCATTGGTGGTTTTTTGCATGTAAACCAACAAATAGGAGAACGAATGGCACATATGGGTAAGGAAAAACTCCATCAAAATGCTGCAGGCCACGGCTTGTGAGTCTAAAAATGGCCTCCAAATTCACAAAAAAGTAGAGGTATGCAAAGTAAACACATTTACCTGAGTTTCCATGGTGTTTTCATGGAAAAAATGTCAAAAGACCAACTGAAAACCAGTGTCAAAGCCATTTTCCTATGTTTTCCAAACCCTCATGGCGGCAGAGCAGCATTTTCCAATTTCTTCGAAGACCAAATGATGATGTTTTTTCATCATTTTGGGTATTATGATTAGGGTTTGACCTTTTGGAATTTTGATGGGATTTTTTATCCTTTGTTTCAAAAAAAAAATCAAGCCAATGGTAAATATGATGGGGCCAAAACCTATGTTCTCCCTTAGGAATTCTATGCCTTATGACCTTTCCCAAATTTTTTAAAAAAACTTTGCTAATTCTCCATGTTACATCATATGCTATCACTTAGGCATTTTATGTCTTAGGGGTTTTCCCTTTATTTCTACTCATTGCTAAGTGTTTTTCAAACATACAACAATCAAGTGTGCAACAATGGAGTATGCCAGGTGACCTTTGTGTGATACCTTATATTTTCCCAATGCAATGCAAATTGGAATATGCTTTCCAAGAGACTTGGAGGTCGGCCATATTGGCCAAGTGCTATAATGCCTTTGCGAAACAATGTATATGACATGTTTGGGTAAAATGCAAAATATGGTGAGTTGGTGGTCAATTCCTTGGAGATTTTTGTAAGCTTTTAGCCATAACATTATATGTTTGCATTGGTTTTCAATTTTGAAATATCACATAAGTGATTTGAAAATCACTTTTACTTACTACAAATACAAATGTAATGCATTTTAATGGTGGGACCCTTTGATTTGTACTTAATTGTAAAGTGATTTGTTAAGTGATGTTTTATAAATCACTTAATAAAATCACTATTTTTAGTGTTTTAAAAGCGATGTTTTTTCCAAAACACACATATTCGTGATGGAGAGTGTGGTCAAATATTGTAAGAGGACCAATGATGACTTGCAGAAGTGTGGGAAGTGTGAGATACTGTTTGGACTGATTTTGGTGAAGAGGAGGCCAGTTAGAGGCATTTTTGTCACACTTTTGGGGTGACTATTGACTTGGCCTATGTTTTCTTCATGTGGAGGACATTTTAGAAGGTTCTAGAAGGTTCTTTTGGGGCCTTTTTCTATTTTATCTGACCAAAATATTCTAGAAACACTTGTGTGGGGGTTTTGATGTGTTTGGGCTTAAGTATGTTGATTTTGATCATTGGGAGGAGTTCTTTCTTTTCCAGCAAAAGGATAACTTGCTTTCTTGGAGTTGTTTTTCATGGAGCTATATTGTAACTCAGACAGACCTATTATATAGTAAGCACTTTGAATTAATAAGATTGAATCACTTTTATCTTCTCTCTTCATGTTTTATGGTGTGTCATTAATGGTTGATCAATCCATTTTGTGAAAAGTCATTTTCCTTACAAACTTGTCCCATGTTTCATGCATCCATTTGACATAAAATTAATGTTTATAGGTTATAGACTATGTTGTTTAGTGGTGTTATTGATTGTGAAGTCTATTTTTCCTTTTGAAAACACTATTACAAACCTCTTTATAAATTATTGATGTGAGCTGCATTGGAAAGGGAGTTGTGTGAGTTATCTTTGAAATATCAATTTGAATGTGTGAAGTTGTTAAGAAGGTCTAGGTTGTTTTGGTGTATCACCTTAGTTTTCTTTCCAGCATTAGTTTTATTTTATGCAAACTCTTACCCTTATCTCAAAAGTTTAATAGTTAGGTAACATCAAACGGGGAAGTCGACCCATAATCCGGAGTTTTGCTTTAAAATAGGTTACCCACAACCTGAAAGCAGTCCCATGTTAGTCCAAATCTACTAAGTTCATTTAAAATCTTAGCAAACAAGGTGCAGATTTGGGGAGCTAACAGTTTTGGCACGCCCGGTGGGATTTCTAGTCATTTCATATTAGAAGAATACATCAGTTTGCCAATTTTGATGTGCAACCAACAATTTTTTATCCTTTTAAAGGTCACACCAACATATCTTGCGGCTCTGCATGTGGAAACTTAGAATAGATCAGTGTTGTAGCATATGAAAAGAATTCAAACAAGGGGAAACTTTTTCCCATTAGATTATCTACAGCTTTCACCACCCCGTAGGAGAGGCAGGCCAACAAAGAAAGTTGTTTTTCCAAGGAAAACAGTTTCAACTCCACTAGCTATGAGGGTTTCAAGACTTGTAAGGCTGCAAAACTTTGTGCCAAACATGGTTGTTCCAAGAAACCAAGTTTTTGTGACATTCAATGGTGGGATCCCACTTCAATTAGCTCAACATGACGATATTCCAATGGTTGCTCTTAAAAGTGTGCCATATCTTTTAGGTGAAGATCAGACTACACCAGTTGAACACATTAAGGACATTTCAAATCTGTGTTCAGTGCATCATATAACCCAAGAGAATGTTGCCTTGAGGCTGTTAGAAGCATCATTCAGAGGTAAAGCACTCCAATGGTTCAAGAGTTTAGCATTTAATTCCATCAGAACATGGGATGAATTGCGAGAGGTACTATGCAAGCAGTTTGAGGACAAGTATGACAACTTGTCATTAGTGGAGTAGCTAACCCACATTAAAAGGGATCCTCATGAACAGATGACGAACTTCAATTTATGTTTTCAAGGAACATGGGATAGGATTCCAGATCCTACAAGGCCTCTAGCTGAGTATGCATTCCTTTATTTTTTGAGAGCCTTAAATAGTGAAATTGTTGTTTTGATACAACCTATGGGTGGAAATACCTTGCCAATAGCTTATGACATAGTTGTAAGAGTAGAAAACTGCCTAATACAAGTTGGAAGGATTGCCCCTAGGACTCCTATGCCATTTTCCCCTTATATTCAACTTCCTATAGCTTTTCCTACACCTCAAATTGCCCCTTTACCAGCTGTTATTAACACAAAAATTGCTACTCAAGGACCATCCCAAGAGTTGTAGGAAATTAAGAGAAGCCAACAAAAGATTGAAAATTTTCTTTAGACTTTTGGCAATGAGTTGGTAAGTATTAAAAAGAAGCAATTTCAAGGTTTCAAGCCTTGGCAGCCCCAAAATCAAGGCCAAGGACAACAATTTCAAGCTAAAAAGCAACCATATCAAGGAAATTTTCAAGGTGCACGACAAAATCTAAATCCAAGGCCTTTTCAGCCATACAATCTAGTTCCAATCAGTGCAACCAAAGATATGGTACCTGTTTAAAATAACCTTGCAGAAGAATATGAGTGGTGCTATCCTTGCAACTAGGCCCATAATTAGACTACATGTTTAAATGGTGTCATCAATCAAGCATTGATGGTTCAGAATGTCTCAAGCGTGCAGGACATGCCTAATGGTGAATCATCCCAATAGTAGGAGCTCCCTGCAAGTGACACAACTCTCCTAAATTGGCAAGGAGAGGAGTTTTGTGGAGTAAACAGTGATAGCTCTCCAATAGTAGCCAACACCCGAGGAAAAAAGAGATCTTTCGAGATTGGACAAGCAGCAAATAAAGACAAGGAAGTTGTTGGACCTTCCAATCCTCATGTATCACACATTTTGTAGAGAAATTAATAGGGGTCGGTGGTGGACAGCTTGGGAATCAACCCCAACCAGCGTACTTGTAGAAAAACCATGTTGTTGCAAGGACCCATCAAAAGGAAAATGTTGTCACACCCTTCAACATTATTGAATCCATGAAAAAGATGAATGTGAATATATCAATGTTGGATTCCTTATCTATCCTTGGCCAAAAATACTTGTTACAATCTGCCTTAGCTGAAGTAGGTGTTTCAAATGATATACTAGCAGGTCAACCCAAGGTTGTATTAACAAATACACCTCAAGACAATAGTAAACAACCAAGTAAGGATGTCAAACTACCCCCATTTTATGTGTCCTTGATAATAGGAGATAAACTAGTTCACAATTGCATGGTGGATTTAGGGGCAAGTAGTTTTGTCATGCCCAAACAAATTGTTGATAAGTTAGGACTGAAGTATCAGCCTCTTGAGAAGGGAATTGTTCAATTAGATGGGACAACCATTAATATTGTAGGTGTTATCAAAGGTTTAAGCCTTACCCTACATGCTTGCCCCAATTTCTCCATTCCCCAAGACATTTTTGTCATTGACTTACCTCCACATTTTTCCTTATTTCTGTCAAGAGATTTCACTTCCAAGATAGGAGGTTATTTGTCATTAGATTGGTCCCATATGGTGTTTAGAATGAGATATGGGACTAAAGTAGTCATCAAATCTAATCAACTTCCTAAGGATCACATTGAACCATATGTCCCAAGTGTTGTTAATGCTAATTGTGTTGTTTTTTATGATAATGAACTTGCTGTTGCTCAAGAACTGCAATTAGAAAGCATACTTGATACACTTTTAAGTGAGTGGGCAACAAAAAATATCACTGACAACCCAAATGATAACATCGAAGAGACTGGTTTGGATGTCTATGTGTTGCACGAACCTGATTCAATGATTCCAAACCTCAAAAAGGAGGTGGGACAGTAATCAGATCAGCAAGGTGGAGTGTGGAAGATGTTCTTTGACGGTTCTCGAAGCAAGAATGGTGCTGGTGGGGGTGCAATACTTGTGTCCCCACAAGGTGACAAATACTACTCTACTTTCATATTTTCTTTCTCTTGTACTAACAATACTATTGAATATGAAGGTCTGATTCAAGGCTTGGAATGCACATGAAAAAGAGGAATTGGTTGCTTGCAAGTGAATGGTGACAATGAATTTATCATCAATCAGGTGAGAGCTATGCATGTCACCAAGAACGATGTCTTAAAATCCTACAAACATAGGATGTGGGATATGATAGAAGAGTTTGATGCTTTCAATCTAATTTCCATTCTTAGGGATCAGAATAAGCATGTTGATAGATTGGTTGCAATAGGTGCTCAAGTTGATATTCCAAGTGAAATTAGGAAAGAAAAGTTGTGGCCATATGTTAAAATAGTTATCAGACCTTCTATTCCTAATAATAATGTTCATTGGAAAGTCTTTGAAAGTGATGAACAAGTTTTGAGCTTTATGCTACAAGAAGATGAATTTGCAGCAGTCAACCAAGAGAAGCTCAAACAACAATATGATGATCAAATCATCCAATTGAAGTCTAACAAATTGCCCAAGGGTCTAGTCACCTTGGAATCCATTTTCAGCATAGATGACCAGCTAAAAAAGAATAAGACTAGCATGTAGGTTAAAGAGGAACACTATGAGGAGCTTGAAATTTTCAAAGGTAAGCTACTCAAAGTTGGAAAAATTTGTTCACCTATAGATAGGAAAGCTTTCGTTGCCCTTTGTCAAGAGTTCCAAGATGTGTTTGCTTGGGAATATTCTGATTTGAAAGGTTTTGATTCCCAAATTTCCCAACATACCATATAGCTTGAGCCAAACTCAAAACTTGTTAGGTAGAAACAGAGGCCTTTAAACCCCAAACTTGAGCCTCTTATGTTCAAAGAGTTGACCAAACTGATTGATGGAGACAACATTTTTCCAATCAAACACACCTCATGGGTCTCTAACCTTGTCCTAGTTAGAAATAAAAATGGTGAAATTAGGTTTTTTGTTGACTTTAGAGACCTCAATAAAGCCTTGTTAAAGGATCATTATGTGCTACCCCCCATGGAACAGATTCTACAAATAGTAGCTAGTTCAGAAAGATTCTCATTGCTTGATGGTTATAACCAAGTTTTAGTCAAAGAGGAAGATTAGTACAAGACTGCCTTCACCACAAAATGGGGCACCATGGCTTATAAGAGGATTCCATTTGGCCTGTACAATGCTGGTGCCACATTTTAGAGGGCAATGGACATGGCATTTAAAGGTTTGATTCACAAACTTGTACTTGTTTACCTTGATGATGTAACAGTATTTTCAAAGAAGGTTGATGAACACCTTGCACATCTGAAACAAGTATTTGAGAGGTGTAGGGAGTATGGAATATCCCTCAACCCCAAAAAATGTATCTTTGTTTTCCATGAAGGAAAAATTTAAGGACATATTGTTTCAAAAAAGGGGATCACTATTGATCCAGAAAGAGTAAGTGCCATTTTGGATCTGCCCTTGCCCAGTCATAAAAAAGGGGTTGCAAAGTTTTCTTGGCAGAATCAATTTTTTCAGGAGGTTTATTCTTGACATTGCAAATCTTTTGAAACCACTAACTACAATGTTAAAAAAGAATGCCAGTTTCAGCTAGACCAAGGAGGCCAAGCATAGTTTTGAAGTCATAAAAGAGGCTTTATCAATAGCCCCTACTTTTGTAAACCCGAACTTCACAAAGGATTTCATTTTATATGCTTTTGGAAACATTGATATAATTTTTGCAATGTTGGTACAGCAAAATGATGTTGGCCTAGAACAACCAATTTCCTTTTTTAGCCAACACTTAGAGGCATATGAGAAAAGATATACTTTTTTAGAGAAACATGTACTTGCTTCCATCAGAAGTTTGAAGAAATTAAAACCCCTAATTTCTAATAGCAAGGTGCATTTGATGGTTGCTCACCCTAGTGTGAAGGAATTCTTGCTAAGCAAGGATCTGAATGATAAGAGGGTAGGTTGGATTACAAAGGTCATGGAGTATGATGTTGACATCAAGATAACAAAACTTGTCAGGGGTAAAGGGTTGTGTGAATAGCTAGCTACAAAGGCTAAAGATGAAGGAAATGCAGAAACAAAGGAAGTTCTAGTTGTTGATAATGGGCTTGGAGCAGATCCATCGACAACAAATGTAGGTTGGGTGCAAGATATGACTCACTTTTTGCAAACTAGTGAGTGTCCACTAGGTTTATATAAAGCCAAGCAGAGGTATTTCAGACTATAGTCTATTCCTTATGTTTTGATTGGAAACATTCTTTTTAGAAGGGACCTTAATGGTGTCCTCTTGAGATCCATTGATCAACATCAAGTTGATAAAGTACTTCATGAGTTCCATGATGGAACTACAGGGGGTCATTTTTCCCCAAAAACAACTACATGGAAAATAATGAGAGCTGGCTATTATTGGCCAAGCTTGTTTAAAGATGCCCATGCTTGGGTCAGGAAGTGTGTAAAATGTGCCATTTTTGCAAGCAAAGAGAGGCTGAAAAATTTACCATTGTAGCCTATTCAAGTAGAACAACCCTTCATGAGATGGGGAATTGATTTTATAGGTGCCATTAACCCACCTTCAAGTGCAGAGCATAGGTGGGTGCTTACAACAACTAATTATTTCATCTGATGTACTGAAGCAACGACTTTGAAAGAAGCTAATGAAAATGTTGTTTTAAACTTTTATGATGATTTAGTAACCAGATTTGGGGTACCTAAATCAATCATTTCTGATAATGCTTTGGTTTTTATTGGCTTAAGAGTGAGTGATTGGGCTGTAAAAAATGGTATTCATTTGAATACCTCATCAAATTATTACCCTCAAGGTAATGATTTGGCTGAGTCAACCAATAAGAATTTGATTAGAATCATCAAAAGGATTCTAGAGGATAACCAAATAACTTGGCATAACAAGTTAAAATCTACCCTATGGGTAGATAAGATAACACCAAACAAGTCCATTGGAAACTCCCCTTATATGTTGTTATATGGTAAAGAGGAAAGGCTACCTTTGTCAGTTGAGCTTCCAGCTCTTGACAGAATGAACCAACTTGAAATGTTTGAAGAGGAGGACCCAATGGTTTTCCGATATGCATAGCTCATGGAGCTGAATGAAACTAGAAATAGAGCCATGAAAACAATGGAGCTACATCAACTCCAAACAAAAAGGGTGTTTAAAGAAGGAGATGTTCTCAAATGGGATGATCTAAAGAGTAGACCTAGAAAGCATACTAAGTTTGATAGCATGTGGAGTAGCCCTTTGTCATTACTAAGTGCAAAGAGAACAATACTTTTCAACTGTCATCGATGGATGGAGAAGCTCTGCTAATCCCAATCAATGGGATTCACCTCAAACTTTGTTTTGAGGTATGATCTAAAACTACTGTGTACATATTAGAGTAGGTTTTGTTTCCTCTAAGTGTTGATGCACATTAGTTAAATGTTTTCCAATTTTCCCTAAGTGTTGTTTTGCATAGTTATGTGGTAGTTTTCATTTTGTCTTTTTGGTTTTTCTTGGTTTTCAAAGTTTTCTTGTTGCTTTAATGAGTTACAACAATTTCCAATGTTATTTGCAAGTGGTGTTGGTTTTCTAAGTGACATTGTGCCCAATAGATAAGCTTAGGCAGTTGGTCTCATGTTTAGCAAGCAAACATATAGCAGATGTCGCCAAAAATGTTACCTAATTTTTAGCTTTTAGCTAAAATCAAGTAACCTAGTGTTATTCTTTTCATGTTGTTTAAACATTTAAAGATAAACTATAAAACTGCTAAGTTTCAATATTCATGGAGTGATTGTCAAACAAAGTAGATTACATTTTTTCATTTCAATGTTGCATTAGAACAAATGAGAAAGAGAATCATAGATATACAAATGTAGTCTTTTATTGATAATCTTGAAATGTACATGTCCCTCACAAGCCAAGGGACTAACTCTCTATTCAATGAACATATGAAGAAATTCATACATGAATAAGTAAAGGAAAGAAAAAAAATGTGCATACAAGAATGAAACCAGTCATTGCCTGAGAATGACTAGTTGCAGGTTGCCTAACTGCTCTCTGTTGTTGCCTCAAGCCGCTTGTGTCCCTCCCAACTTTGTAGTGCTCCTCACCCTCCATCTAAAAAAAGCATGATGTTAGAGTGAAGCTCTAAGCAATGAAAGATTCAATCCTTACATACACACCTACCTATGCATGTATAAACTAATCCATAAGTGCAATAAACAAGCATGCAAACCTTGGATGTATTGGAAAACAATGAGGTCATCAAACACATCCAACATATGCATTTTTTTTTCTAACTGTTTGCTTCATGTGCAGATTTAGGACAAGTTTGGTTACTATTTCATTATCAAATTAAATGATAGCATGTGGGTTAAATGTGGCTCCCACAAGGGTAGAGCGTAACATGCTTTGAAAGAAAAATAAATTGAGCAACTTGATCAAAGATTTATCTATTATCAATGCATTCAATCAATATGGAATCACACCAATTGATAAAATTTCATTATCATCAATATTCTTAAGAAGATCCATGATCTATTTTGCAAGGAAGTGACTTCATAGATGCATCAAGTTCAATCATGCATCTTGTAAACAATGAGGAAGCATTTCAAGTTGTTGTCAAGCCCCTCTCACTATAACCCTACTGGGAAGTCACACATCACATAGGAAGGTGAGTTGTTAGGTCACCCACACATGACAGGTGGCTGTCCAATAAAGTTAGAATGAGGAGACTGTGTGTATTTATTACATATAACATAAGCAAGAGAAGTGGTTGAACAAAGGTCACGATACAAGTGCAAGGACAACACCTTTGAAGGAATTTACAAGGTTGACAAGCATGGGAAGGTATTCAAAACAAAGCATAACTCTCATCATGGCAACGAAACATGGCCATCTAATTTGTTGCCCTCGTGAGTTAGAGGAATGAAAGTTATATGTTGTCCTTTAGATTGAGAACATGATAGGCTTGAAAGCATTCCATCCATGTCAACAGGACAACAACAAAAAATAAAATCTGAAGTTGCACAAGGTTGAATTCAAGGCCTTTTCAATCAAACATTAGACAAACAAATTGCCATATCACATTCAATGCATGATGTTTGAAGGAAAAGAAAAAAAATTAAAGACATTCAAGAAACATCAACTCTAGTTGACATAGATATGTGCATATCATGAATATGCCATTACAAGAAGTTACGATAGCAATAGAACCCTCATATGATGTGATCAAGATACAATTGCTATGCCTAACACAAGGGTTTGCTATTCTCTAAGAATATTACAAAGAATGATTGAGAAATTTTCCAAATGTTTTCCTTTGGAAATGATGCCTCGAATTATATTAAAAAGAAAGGAAAATCTGAATTAGAGGAACTCATGGACTTCAATTGTTGAAATCATCAAAAATCATAATTCTTTAGTGAATAGAGAATGGCCACAAATAGCACAATGTCGTTGAATGTTACAATTTCATCTTCATGATTATCTATGAACTTGGAAAAACAAATTACAGTGAATGCAAGGTGCAGTCATTACATAAAGAAAACACTGAGGGCACTGTTACTAAAAAGTACTATTGTGATAGTGTTTTACATGTAATAGAAGAGAAAGAGCATGATCATCAGTAGATATGAACCAATCCATTCACAACAAGTTCAAAGCATAAGTAAGGAGCAGTCCCAAATCCAATCAATAACAGTAGCAATCATTACTTCTAATGGGACAATCGTGTGCATTGACAGACATAGCTATGATTCAAGGTAAGTCATCAATTAATGAGTGGAAATCACTATTCTGATACAAGAAAAGGAAATATATGCTCTGTTCTGAAAGAATCTTTGAGCTTCATAATGATAGAAGGAAATTGTGCATTTTAAAGAGATGTTGAAAACAAGTCAGTATTGCTGGTTTGTATTGGATGTATGGTCTATGCCTCATAACCTTGTATGAGGGTTGGAGCAGCAGTTTAATCCATAAGCACATGAAGTGTTGTTGTTAGCTTATGCATTAGTAATCATGCTTTCAACAGTAAAGTGATTAATGAGAAAATATAAATCAAGACAGTGCTATTGAAGCATCATTAAAGGACAATGACATTGTACCAACAAAATTCTCTCTATGTGATCTCATACAAGCTACAAGAAACCCAAACATGAGTTTTTCTAACCAATGCAATGATCTTATGAATAAGAATAGCAACAATGAATGTTAACCTCATGTTACAAAACATCAATATGCAATGCAAGTATATGGCAGTCTTGTCTAAGGAAAATTCATAAAGTGCATGATCATGAAAATGAATTCCACCATATTGTGCATTTCAAGTAAGGAAAAAAAGCTTCAGCCTTCAACCTCTGTCATCATTCAAGTACAGGATGACAACTTATAGATGGAATAAGCATGGGATATGGAAGCATTGGTATTAGAAAGTTAGTCCTCAAATTTGCACTGAGAGTGCAAGATGTTGAAGTCTTAGAAATCAGTAAAACCATGCAATGATAATTCAAATGGGATTTCATTCATACCTTATATGTCTCAAATAGCCAACAATGGAAACATGAATATTTTGGTAGTCACATGACATTTCATGACAAATAGATGGTGGATCACAATGACGAAGGACTAGGTCCATATGCCACAAAGCATATTGTAAGGGATTGTACAGTCTTATAGGGGCATGCATTTGTCACTAGTTGAGTGAATATGTGAAACCTAGATATAGGACTTTAGGGGCAGAAACTTTCATCTTAGGTGCCTGAATAGAGCATGTGTCTTAAACATTCAAGTCTGAAGGAAAACAAGCAAAGGAGTTTCATTTATCAAATGTCACTTTTCAAAAGGCTTGGGATACATTATGAATGGTATGTTTATCAATATCAACAGAGCAATCTTGAAACAATGTGTATGACATGTGTGAGTAATTGTGCAATGACGTTTCCTCATTTTTTGCAACAAAATCTGAAGTTGTTGAAAACATACCCATCTTGGTTCATCATAAAATTGTGAAGGAAATGGCAGTATGGAAAACTTTCTACATGAATTCAAAAACTGAAAGGCCATTCATGTGTCATGACAGTTTGTGGTAAGAAATTGTTTTTTCCCTGCAAATATGGAAAACTGACTTGGGGTTTCAACAAAATAGAGCAACATTGTTATTTTCTACAAAGAAATGAAATGAACGTGCAAAAAATTATTTGTACTTTGCAACAAATCAAATCTCTATAAGAAAATCCAGTAACCCACATGGGTTGTTTAGAAACAAGTTATATATTTATTAAATATACATGCTACAAGAAACCTAAAGAGGGGTTTTTCATAAAAATGCAGAAATAAAGCAGAGAATCACGAATACAAGGAAACCCAATTGAAAAAATGGAAGCCGGGCCACAATTCATTCTTTTCTTTTTCTACATTCTACAAACCCATCTAGGTTATCAATATTTGTGAAATACGAGGAAAACAAAAGAATGCATGAGGGTTAAGAGAGAAATAAGCATAAACAAATTTTTTCTATTCATGGTCACGACCAGTGAGTCTTTTCCTTCAGGAAATCAATAGAAGCAATGCAAGGAGGTGTCATTATTAACAAATACAAAGATGAGAAAATGAACATTTGTTATTATCTTTGAAAAATGAAGAGCTCAAATGGCTTTCTGCTAAACAAAAACAACAATGGAGTGGTCGACTGAACTTACCCAGAGCTTTGCTCATACAACATCTGCAATTTGTAAGTTTTTTGTTGCTCAAAAACTTCATTTAACTTCTCATTGGTGGTTGTTTGCAAGTAAAAAACAAACAGGAGAACGAATGGCACATATGGGTTAGGAAAAACTCAATCAAAATGCTACAGGCCACGGCTTGTGAGTCTAAAAACGGCCTCCAAATTCACAAAAAAGTAGAGGTATGCAAAGTAAACACATTTACCTTAGTTTCCATGGTGTTTTCATGGAAAATATGTCAAAAGACCAACTGAAAACCAGTGTCAACGCCATTTTCCTATGTTTTCCAAACCCTCATGGCAGCAAAGCAGCATTTTCCAATTTCTTCGAAGACCAAATGATGATGTTTTTTCATCATTTTGGGTATTATGATTAGGGTTTGACCTTTTGGCATTTCGATGGGATTTTTTATCCCTTGTTTCAAAAAAAAATCAAGCCAATGGTAAATATGATGGGGCCAAAACCTATGTTCTCCCTTAGGAATTCTATGCCTTATGACCTTTCCCAAAAAAATTTTAAAAACTTTGCTAATTCTCCATGTTACATCATATGCTATCACTTAGGCATTTTATGCCTTAGGGGTTTTCCATTTATTTGTACTCATTGCTAAGTGTTTTTCAAACATACAACAATGAAGTGTGCAACAATGGAGTATGCCAGGTGACCTTTGTGTGATACCTTATATTTTCCCAATGCAATGCAAATTGGAATATGCTTTCCAAGAGACTTGGAGGTCGGCCATATTGGCCAAGTGCTATAATACCTTTGCAAAACAATGTATTTGGGTAAAATGAAAAATATGGTGAGTTGATGGTTAATTCCTTGGAGATTTTTGTAAGCTTTTAGCCATAACATTATAAGTTTGCATTGGTTTTCAATTTTGAAATATCACATAAGTGATTTGAAAATCACTTTTACTTACTACAAATACAAATGTAATGCATTTTAATGGTGGGACCCTTTGATTAGTGCTTAATTGTAAAGTGATTTTTTAAGTGATGTTTCATGAATCACTTAATAAAATCATTATTTTTAATGTTTTAAAAGCCACGTGTTTTCAAAAACACACATATTGCATGATGGAGAGTGTGGTCAAATATTGTAAGAGGACCAATGATGACTTGTAGAAGTGTGGGAAGTGTGAGATACTGTTTGGACTGATTTTGTTAAAGAGGAGGCCAGTTGGAGGCATATTTATCACACTTTTGGGGTGACTATTGACTTGGCCTATGTTTTCTTCATGTGGAGGACATTTTAGAAGGTTCTAGAAGGTTCTTTTGGGGCCTTTTCTATTTTATCCGACCAAAATATTCTAGAAACACTTGTGTGGGGGTTTTGATGTGTTTGGGCTTAAGTATGTTGATTTTGATCATTGGGAGGAGTTCTTTCTTTTCCAGCAAAAGGATAACTTGCTTTCTTGGAGTTGTTTTTCATGGAGCTATATTGTAACTCAAACAGACCTATTATACAGTAAGCACTTTGAATTAATAATATTGAATCATTTTTATCTTCTCTCTTCATCTTTTACGGTGTGTCATTAATGGTTGATCAATCCATTTTGTGAAAAGTCATTTTCCTTACAAACTTGTCCCATGTTTCATGCATCCATTTGACATAAAATTAATGTTTATAGGTTATAAACTATGTTGTTTAGTGGTGTTATTTATTGTGAAGTCTATTTTTCCTTTTGAAAACACTGTTATAGACCTCTTTATAAATTATTGATGTGAGCTGCATTGGAAAGGGAGTTGTGTGAGTTAGCTTTGAAATATCAATTTGAATGTGTGAAGTTGTTAAGTAGGTCTAGGTTGTTTTGGTGTCTGACCTTAGTTTTCTTTCCAACATTAGTTTTATTTTATGCAAACTCGTACCCTTATCTCAAAAGTTTAATAGTTAGGTGACATGAAATAGGGAAGCCGTCACATAATCTAGAGGTCTGCTTTCAAACAGGTTACCACAACCTGAAAGTAGTCCCATGTTAGTCCAAATATGCTAAGTTCATTTAAATTCTTAGCAAATAGGGTGCAGTTTGGGGAGCTAACAACTTGATTGATAATTGATGAAAGCATCCACAGAAGCCAACCGAGGTCTTCCAAAAATTAAAGGTTATCGCCACAACTTTATTTTAGGTTGCAAGATCATGAAATCAATTGGGTGTTCCCAAGAATCAATAAAAATAATATCATCTTCAATTATACCTTCTACTTTAACTAAAGAATGATCTACCATTTGAAGAATTGTAGTTGTAGACCTAAGCCTTTGAAGACATAATTTTTCTTTAGTTTCATTGGTCATAACATTGATAGCAATGCCTATATCAATCAATGTATTTGGAATACTAATATAACGAATGTGTACCTTTATCATGGGACTTCTAAGATCAAAATAATTGGGAACTAAAATATTCTTGAGAAAAAGATCTGCAAGTTATCCAATAACTTGAATAGTTTTGGATTTTATTTATTTTTCTGTAGACTTCCATGTACATAACTCTCAAACTACCTTTGTGTATATAGGAATATCCTTGATTTCTTGAAAAAGAGGAATTTTAACACTGATATTTCTTAATTCATTAATCAAGTCAAATTTATGTTGAGAAATTTCTTGTTTGGCAGGTTGAATTTTAAATCGATCAAGAAATGAGGGTGGTGTTGCTTCTATATTTGTGTCATTATGCATGGGTTGAATTTATGTTAATTCTTCTTGTGACTCCCCTAATTTACCAATTATAGGTCCTTGAAGTTCCTTTCCTAATCTAATTTGTACTCCATTAATATCTAGTGTAACAACATTATAGGTTTGATACCCTACCACCTCATTATTATAAATGGGTTGTGCCACCTTATTGTTCAAGTTTGGTGTCGATTGAGCTAGCATTAGTGATTCATTTAGTGGCTATGATATATTGGATGGATGATTAGTAGATTTTGGTGGTATAAATTATTTTTTTGATTATTGGTATGGGTTGATAATAGTTGTTATATGATATGATGGGTATTATGGAAATCGTAGTGGTGATGTCCTCCATGCTTGTTTCCACAAATGTGGACCATGTTGGTATTGATTTTGCCACTATGAATAGGATGGAGGTTGTTTCCTTCCCCCATACCACTCATGTTGAACAAGAAAATAAATATTTTTTCCATTAGGTCCCATGTGATAAGGTACATTAAAATTATCACTTAGGGGCATAACTCATGGTGGCCAAGGCATCCATTGAGCCATATAATAAATATGTTCTTCTATATACTCAATTTATGTCATCTCTACTATTAAGGGTTGCAAGGTAGTGATCCTAACATCTTCTAGGGAAGAAATCTTAGTTTTATTGTAGGGGAATTCCTCACTTGTGTGTTTCTTATGGCATATAGGACAAAAAATGGCAAGTGTTTTTTCAACTTCTTCCTATTTTTTGTGAGTGTATAAAGTATCATTTTTTTTTCCCATGTGACTTAGAAGATCCATTTTAATTTAACAAGTACTATACCTAGTTCTCATTTCGTAATACCTTTTGTGCCTCCTTGGGAAGTATATTTTCCAAAATATATCCTTACAAATTAGTGGGATCTTGAGTAATTTTCCTGCGAATATCACAAATTTCATCAAATCCTAATTTAAAAATATCTCCACCACCTATAGGATTCAAAGAATCCATACTTTTGTCATAAACTCCCCTGAGAAAAAGCGTTTTAACAACCTCATTAGATAAACCTATTTGTCTTGTTCTTTGAAGACTAAATGAGAATCGTTCAAGGAAGTCTTATATGTTTCCTGTTCCTATTGTGTCATTCAAAAAATCTCATCTTGAACTTCCTTTGTCTTGTAATAGTCTTGATTTTTTTTTAAAATCACTCCTTCATATTTTCTCATGTATGAATAGAGTGTCATCCAAGTCCCATGAACCATCATAATATAGCATCTTGTAGTGTAGCTAAGAAAAACTTAATATTTTGAGGATCACTTTAGTAATTATAGTTGTGACATAATACATCAAATTTAAATAAAACATATCATTGTCCTTAATAGAAAGTCCTCAAAAATTTGGCAGAGCTTAATGGGGTATATTTTACATGGGGGCTTCCTCCTCAAGATTGAAAATAGAAAATTCAAATATAATGGGATCATTATTGTCCAAGGTTCGGTCATTTTAATTGTTCTTTATATCCACATCAACCATTATCTTAAATTCCCAAGATGTTTGATAAGATGAAAATGAATTCTTTTATAAAGGTTTACCACTTTGTAATTCATATTATTTTGCAAATTGTTTGGCAAAGTCAGGAGTAATAATTTTAAAATATTCCTTTGAAGATTCATGTATTTTAGGGTACACTAAGGTAAAACCAAGTGGTGATTTGAGATTGGATTCAATGGTAGTTGATTCAATCACACACTTCTCAAGATTTGGTTCTACTAGCTTCTTTCTTGATGGTTTATTTTCAAATTGTGGCATTTTTTCTTAATTTGAATTTTCTTATTTTATAAAGTTGCTTCCTACAATTTTTTTGACATTTAATCTATATTTTCCATCTCTAACATAACTCATGCATCTATATGACTTAATAAAATGTAGATAAAGGGTAATTTCATAGGAAAAATTGATGATTGTGTAGACTTTCTCCTTGACGCACTGGTCCTATCTCAACTTGCTAAACTAACAAGACTTTAACACCTTTCCCCGACAATGGTGCCAAAATTTTGATAGTAAAACTAAATTTTTTATTCTTAGTACTATTCTTATACTATTATTTGATATATCAACTTATGATTCACTTCACCCTATTTCAACCTAGTGTGTAAGCTTGTGAAAGACGTAATGGAAATTTTCTTAAGGGTTAAGCATGAGTCTAATGTAATGCAACCTACCTGCAAAGAAAGTTCAACTATTAACAATACCTTATCTAGATTTATCCAATAACATTACAAACCAATGATAGAAAGTGAATTTTTGGCTGCAAGAACTATATTAAGATAATTTTGGAAACAAGAGCTATTATACAATAATTTTGGTGATAAGAACTATCTGAAAAAATTATAACTACAAGAACTATCATGAACAACTTTAAAGTAAAGAAAATATTTTGAGACTTTATCAATCCAAATCAAATGCATCAATTAGTTGACTATTCTTAATGAAAAGCAATCACAATGCATATAAAAATACCTTACACACTCATAAAGAGAACAACAAAAATAAATGCAATCAACAAATGGTTGGAGAGTGGGCCTTGTCTCCCAGTCTACCAATTAAGGAAATCCTCACAAATGCTTTGAAGATAATTATATAATGATAACAATATTCCTTATAATGATGATGATAATGATTAATTGTATGTGCTACATATATGACAACTTAAATAACTTCAGCTAATTAACAAACTATCTAAAAAATATAAGTTACTATTTTTACAGTTGAAAACTGAGATACAATGATTAGTTAAGAAAGAGTGTGTGGCCTAAAACCACTCTTTCTTTGAAACAACATTCTAAATTATACTTGGTTGGAAATTTAAAAAATGTTCACAAGGAATCTTCATCATTTTTCTCCATAGCTATAGGAGGATTGATTTTACCCTATTTTAGTTACATAAAACTATTTGATTAGTGCTTTTAAAAGATTACTTCCTAGGGTATATTTTATTCCTTTAACATATATTAAACATCTTAATCTTACAACCTAATAGTGACAATTGAGGAATAAAGGTTAACTATAAACTAAAATTAAACAAAGACTTGGATATATTTTTAACCCATCAAAGATGGTGTCCCACTATACACCAGTCAAAATACATCAAGAAATATAAAGATCTAGGTGACCTTAGGTAGGTCTAGTCATGGGTCAAAAAATAAAAAGATAAGTAAATACAAATTATTGATAAACATGTCATGCAACCAATATATCTCTCACAAAAGATAGGATAATAAGATGATCAAGATTATGGGCATTGATGGTTGGATAGATGAAGATGATGGGAAAAAGGATATAATAAAGGTTTAATTTTTATCAACTAGGATCATGTATGTTTTTTTGAGGGGTGATGTTTGTATGCAATGTTTAGTTTTTGTTCCAATATAAGTCCAAGGAGTGCTAAAATTTATCATGGATGGGATTTGCGATGAGATGGGATGACATGATAGGAGATAATGTGTTGATGTGGTTTTTTATTATGGGATGAATATTTTATTTTTGTATGAAGTGATGTGTGATGATGGATTCAAATGCAAGAGAATTGAAGGCCAATGCAATGAATACTAAGTATATACAAGATTTTATCCTTGACACAATTTAGATGTAGCTTCTGTATCTAAAACATGGGAAAAATGGGGAGAGGTGGGTAATGATAGATGAGATGATGGGTGAAAATAATAAATGTACAATACAAGTGATGATAGGTTTATTATGAATGAGTGTATGGTCATTATTTTATTATGAAATGAGAAGATAGGAGTGATGGCGGTGAGGGAGATGACATCCTAAGAGATGGTGGAAAAGAGACTAAACACATGGCATAGGTATCCAATTTTTCACCATGGTACTTGCACAAGGCACCATCGAAGTGTTTTTCACCATTGGATGAATTATTTCTCTTTAGTATTTTTTTGATTTTTTGATTTGATTAACTTTTTGAGGATTTTTTCAAAAATTGGGATGTTATGATGTTGTGATCAAGGAAAAAAGTTGTTGAAATGGTGTAAATTCCTTGATAGATGGATGTGGATGTTGTTCCAGCGAAGAGGAATTTTGTCTTGTCCTGCACAAGGAGAGAGATAAGGTAGAATCATTAATATATGTGTGCTACAAAGTCATAATGTGTCTCATGTAAAGAGGTTTGGGAAGCCTTCATATCAAATAAATTCAAGAGGTTTTCATCAAAGGTCTATCAATATGATATATTTCTAGGGGGATAAATTGTGAGGATGCATGCATGGAGGTTGGTGAATAGAATAAGTTGGGTGAAGTGGAGGTATTGTGGGGAGATGAGGATGATTGATACTTAGGATCAACAAGTTTGCATATTGAAATATTTTGTTTAGAAATTTTGCAGATGCCCCTAATTATTTTGGGAAGTGGAGCATTATTAGAGATTGACTTATTATTCTTTTTCTTGATTGTATCTTTGAATTTGAAATTTTCTAGTTCAATATGGTTTGATTGATTTTTTACTAGAGGGAATTGTCTTTGTTTTTCTATTTTTGACTTGATTTTGATCTCCAATTGGTAAAGGTTGTGGAATTTTATAAATCCAACAATAACCTTGTTGTTTTGAGATGTATCAATAACAAGAAAAACAATTTGATCCAAGTCTAGGAGGTGGGTGGAAGTGGAGGAGTTGGATGAGATGATAAAGATATGTGAATCTTGGAATAGGTCAGTGATATTTTTGACAAGATCTTTGTGGGTATCTTTATCAGTGTTGTTAATATCCAAGTATTCTTTTACAACTTTAGTGGGATTACAATTAGACTTAGTAGGCACAATATTAAGTGGTTCATTTCCTAAACCTTGATACTTATCATTTTTTATTGGCTTCAATGGTTCTGATATTTCATGTTCTTTTCTAATACATTTTCCTTTGTATCCCAAAACTTTGCATATGTGGAAACATTTTGGATAAATATTTGTAAATTTAGTTTTTTGGTCTTAGATTTATTAATCTTTATATAGCCAAGATGAGATATCTTCCTCAATAATTTTTGTCAATTGTACCCCAATGCTGGAAGGGAGTGATTGAACTTTCTATAGTAGCTTGAGATGATGGTACCAATTGCTTAGGTTGACCATAAGTTTTAGGAGATAGCATGAGTTTTATTATGTGAAAATAGCAATGTAACTCATACTCTCCACATCCAATTTCTTTGATTTTAGCCTTGATCTTTGAGATAGTGTGAGAATTGGAAGAGGTGGATAGTGAGGAAGGATCAATGTGCAAGGAAGAAGATTCTTTGGTATTGGTTGGTCAATGGTTTAAAGGGTCATGACTTCTTTCTTGAAATTTGTAATATTGAAAGGGCTTTTGATCAGCAATTATAGTCACTTCAACACCTTTGTGGGGAAATTTAATGTATTGGTGATATGTGGATGGTATGGTTTGCATGGCATGGATCCATGGATGACCAAGAAGGATGTTGTATGGGAGATCAAGATCTAAAATCTGACATGTAGCTTCCATAGTGACTGGTCCAACTTGGATGGGTAACTTTATGGAACCTTTAAATTCATGCTTGACATCATCGTAATATTTGAAAATAATATTAATTTGAGGATTGAAAAAATCATCAAAACATACCAATTATTTTATCAAATTCAAGATGCAAATATTATGTCTTGATCCACCATCTATTAGGACATGTTTGATTCTAGTATTATGGGTATGAAATTTTATATGGAGTAGTTTGTGGTTAGGTGGATTGATGGAAGAAAAAAATTATTTATAAAAGGTTTTAATGGGTTCGGTGTAATGGTAGATGATTGATTCACTATCCAATGCACTAGAGATATCTCTTGGTTGAACCTTAATTTGGGAGTTAGCAAAGGTGACAAAAATATGGTCTTGGGTATCTAATGGTTATTCTTATTAGGAAAGACTACATAGATTTTCTAGGAAATGAAACTAAATTTTCATTCTTAAGGGAAAGAAGTGATACTTTAAGGAATTAAAAATAGATCACTAAGGATTGGAAATACTAAAATGGGGAAATGGTTTTGGTGGTTGATTTAGTTTGGGAAGAAGTTACTTCTTCCTTCCCTTTATAACTCTCTCTTTATGGAGAGTAGGGGTTTACCATGCTATTTCTCTCTTTGCATTTTGGGATTTGGGAGTTTTGAGGATAGTTTGGAGAATAGGAGGATATCTTGGGAGAGGAAGTAAGACCATCCATTGTTGGGATCATTGTTGTTGGAGGTATTCCTCTCTCTTGTTTCTTGTATGCATATTCTATGTGAATTCATTATGAAATATTTTGTTGAAGTTTTCATGTGTGATGTTTTTGTTGTTTCAATGTGTTGTTGTTGTTGTGTATCTTTCTAGGGGAGTGTACCCCCTCTTATTAGAGGAGATTTTGGTCCTCCAAGTGTAGGTTTATTGAGTGGGTGCAACTCCCATACTTAGGGGCTTTCTTGTTGGGATATGAGTACCCCCCTTAGATAATGGCCATTATCAAGGTATGAGTACCCTTTCTATTTATGGGATGTGAGCATCCCATTTGTGCTTTGCATACTATTGAGTGGAGAAATAAGGGGTGTTGGTATGGGAGGATATGGTGGTTGGTTTGTTGGCATTGTGGTGCTTGTGTGGAGTTTTATGTTGATATTTGATCATGATATTTCATTTATATACCCCTTTTGGTTGAGCCCTTACTCCCCCTAAATGGCTTACTCTTGGGATAAACCAATGTGATAGTTATGTTACTTGTGTTTTGGTGTGATAATGTGAGGGATGTTGTATATGTGAGTAATGTGGTTCATAACAAATCTGTTTTGTTGTGTTGAGTCCTTTTGGTGGCTATGTGATAACCCCATGCTCGGGAGTGGGTTGTTTTGCAACCCAACGGTTGGGTGAAGAGCCCAATGGTATCTTGTTGTTTTTCCTCTCTTGTTTATATTTTAGGGTTCTTGATGGAGGTTGAATATGTTATGGAGTTGTTCAAATCTTTTTGAGAGAAAAGTAAAAGTTGTCTTGAAAAAAACATCCTTGTCTCATAATATATTTTGTGTATCAAATATGGTGGATCATTTGTAAAGTGTTAAAGTTACAACTGTGTTGTTCCATTACATTGATAGTAAAGGAGAAATTCATTTGTTAAGTTGCAAATAAAACATATGTTCAAAAATAATCTCAAGTGTTCCCTAGGAAGAAAAGATTGCATTCTTTAATTATCTAGTTATCAAGAAAGCAATGTCCTCTTTGAGTAATTTGCTTATGATTAATGGTTTTTTTAATTGTTGGAAGAAAAGAATTAAATGTTGACAATTGATTCTAAATGAGATGTTTACAATTAGTTGGGAAAATGTTAAGGTGGTTGAACTAATTTTGTATATTGGACATTAATTTATGTCCTTTTATTTCTATCTTTATGGTTCAATGGAAAGTAAATTAGAACCTATAGAAAAACTTATAAATACATGTATTAATGGATATTACACTATAGATAAATAATTATATTATTTGGAATATAGGAGGAAATAGGGAAACAATTAAGGGTTTGAATATTGACTAAATAAATTTAGGCTTGTCTAGGAAACAAATCTTTTGCAAGTTTAGACTTGAATAATATCACTTGACTCTTATACAAATAATTCAACCTGTATGTTGATTATTGATGAAAGGGCTGCAAAACCCTTCAAATTCCACTTAAATACCTTCTAAAAAATCTCATACAAACTTGCATAAATAGTACAACAATTACTCAAAAAATTGGTATTGAAATCTGAACCAAGTTTACATAACAATGTACCAACCCTATTGGCCTCTTAGTACATCATTTGAATCTGATTTTCCCTGTCAATAACCATCTAAAACACACACTAAAAAACCCCAAGCAATCTTATCTAAATAGAAAATATGATGGATTCAAACCCCCAAAACTAAGCAAACAAAACTAGACAATTTTACATTGAAACTTACAAACTATTTACAAAACACATGCCAATCTTGTTGGCTTCTTATTACATCAATTCAAAACTCACATGGGCCTAATATTAGGCCTGCAACACATGTTTATTTGCAACATCAAAACCTACAACACAATCCTCTCCTTCAACCTTTCTTTCTTCTCCCAAAGATCAACCTGTAATCTTCTTCCTGTAGCTAATCCTGTCTCTCCCCAAACTTGCAAATCTTAATTTGTTGTTCTTAAACCATAAAACCTGTAACATTCATGGCTGAGAATAGCCTCCAAGGTAGGTTCTATGACCTCCTTTCTTCTCTCCCACCTTCAAGTTTACAAAAGTGAATGATTTTCCACCTTTTGTTGCTTCTTTCAATGCATTTTCCACACCCAAAAGTGTAACTCCAAAGATGTCACACCCCAATCTGCAAAAGAGGCCCTCCAAAGAAAATTAAATGAAATAATAAAAACAACATTTGCATGCTCATCCACTCCCCAAGGAATAATGCTAAGTTTGGACTCCATCTTGACTCCTCCACTCCACCCGAATATGGTCAAAATTAGAAATTTCACAACCATCACCACTTGGGCACCCATTTTTTATTTTCTATCATTTAGAAAAGAATAAATGAGTTATGACAAGTTGTAACTCCCAAAAATCCACGTCTATCTTTGCAATTTTTTTTATTTTCCACGATTTGACTCCTAAACTATCTCCCACATCAAGATTTTGCAACAATTTAATAAGGTCAATTATTTATTACATTATTTTGGCCAATAAATTGTAATTTATTCTCCAACTACAAAATCACCAAACCTTAAGAAATTAAAAATTAAAATACTTTTTTTTTAATATGCAAAAAGATTGCTCTCACAACCCAAAATGTTGCATCAATTCTGATAATAAAAAATACAAACAATATATATTTTAGAAATATTAATACACCTACACCATGTGCAACCTATAAAGAAGTTAACAAAAATTAATACATAAATAAAAACCAGAAATTCTATTAATTAAAACTAAAAAAAAGTTAGCACAGTAAAATTTAATATAGGCCTAGCAATGGGCCGGGCATGGCACTATTTCTTTGCCAGTCGCCCTTTAAAATCAACATTAAGACATTTAATTTACTTAGTAATAAGGAAAATATCTATCTATTAATAAGGAAGAATTAGTTTTAGGTAGTTGATTTTTCCACTATCAACAAGTACTAAATTTAGTATCTATCTATTTGAGAGTATAATAAAGCTTAAGAAAGAAACTTAAAATTAGTAATAAAAAAAGTATTAGTTTAGATAGAACTATAATTTGATGGTTTATTTAGTCGTTTTTTCAAATTTAGATCATATATTACAACTTTAAAATTTATTAGATCATATAGTTTGACTTGCAAAACTTTTATTAAACCTCAAAAATTTATTATAGAAAAAATATAATATAATATTTTAATTTATAATATATATCATTTTATAATGTTTATTATAAAAAGACAAATTAATTTAGAATAAGAATATAACTTTTTTGAATATTTTCTAATATGAATTTAGAAACTTCTCACATTTTTACTAATAGTTATCATTGTTTTATATTAATATATATGATTTATAATATTTATTATAAAAATACGTATTAATTTAGAATCTTTTCAAAATAGAATATAATTGCTTTTAATTTTTAAAATATTTTTAACAAGATTTGTTTTTAATATGAATTTAGAAACTTTTGTTAATTGTTAATTATAACAATAAATTTAAGATTTTTATATTTATTACTAATAATTATCATTGCTTTCTAGTTTTTCAAGATATTGCATTTATAAAAGAAAAAAAAAGGATATTGCATTTATAAAAGATTTTATATAAAAATTCATAAGAGAAAGAAATTTAGATATTTGAGTTAAAAGCAATAAATGAGAATCGTTGAAGTTAGAAACCTCTATATTGAAACTCATAAAATAATTAGAAATAAAATAAAATCTTGTGAATAATAGAAATTAATTAGAGTTTATATAGTTAAAATACTATTTAATTTAATTTCCTTAGATAATATAAATAAACTTCCTTATAATTAAATTGCTAATTTATAAAGATTTACGTAATTAAAATTTGATATTTATAATTATATTTAAAATAAGTGTAATACTTAAGAAAACTTCTCTGAATAGTATAAGTGAATAAAAGTATGGATTTTCAAAGATGTCATTAATAAGGTTTGACTAATACAATAAAAAGGATTATCAAGTTTTCAAAAAAAGAATACATAAATCATTCATAGAGAATTAAATAAGATATTCAATTTGAAATAATGTAGGTCATCAATTATTATAAAAAATAATAATAAAATTTTAAAAAGAATAAGCCCTATGTTACTGTCTTGGAATTTGTGTGTATAAAGAAATTAATTAACTAATTATAAATCAATGTGTGTTAGAAATCCTGAAACTTCACAAGTAGCGCTTACCCAAAATTTACTTCATCATTATAATAAAGGAGTTTAATTTATCACCCAAATTATAAAGAGATTCAATAATTCCTTTATTAAAATTAAGAAAGTGTGTAGGAAAATTTTAGCATTTGATTTGTTTCTCCGTATGTATAAGAATATAGAAGGGAGTGTCCAATGTTGGTTGGTTGATCATTTGAGTGCAAAGCACTATCATTTCAGTGTAGGTCTCCTGTGCAAGTTATTTAGGCTACTAAAAGATAATTTTATCACATTGAGGAAAGTAAAGTTATGTGTTTCTTCCATTCTCTTTTGAAAATTGGTTTCAAGTATGTTTAGTTTGGTGTAAGGTTATTTAAATGTACATAGTTCTTCCTTTCTAAACTTTTTGGCAATCATATTGATCTTTTTAGTTTAAATAAAAGAGGGGTTTGGTAATTGTTAATAGTTTAGTACTTTTCTTTTAATGACCCCTAGTTATACCTTAATTCTCCTAGGAAGGAATGTTGGTGTTTAAAACTTGGAAACACTTGGAACATTAGAATTTTAGGAATAGTCTAAGCGATATGATGACATCGTAAACATGATTTCATCCTCTATTGATTTGTTATAGCACTTGAATAATACTACTAAGTTAAAAAAATTGGTAGATATGTAATTATTTTGGTAGAGAAAATTTTAGGGCATGACATTATTAGGAAAAATTACATAGAATTTCTATGTAGTGAAACTAAATTTTCATTCTTAAGGGAAAGAAGTGATACTTTAAGGAATTAAAAATAGATCACTAAGGATTGGAAATACTAAAATAATAGAGAGGATGTTTCATCATGGGAAAGTAGCATTGATAGCTTAGTGTTTAGTGACTTTAATAAAACCTATCAAAGGTAAGAAATTATACCCTGTGGATTTACAAAATATTTTGGACAGGAAACATAAATTCTTCAACAACATTCCTCTAAGGATACCACTAGATAAAGGCTTTGAGCATGTCCTTGAGCTAGAGGATGGCACTAATCTTGTCATCTTTTCTTCCTACTATGACCCCAAGGGGCATAAGGAAGAAATTGAAAAAATAATAAAGTAAAATGGGGCACATTAGGACTTAAGTCCTTTCACCTCATCTATAGTTTTT
Organism: Sequoia sempervirens; assembly: GCA_007258455.2. NCBI lineage: Eukaryota > Viridiplantae > Streptophyta > Pinopsida > Cupressales > Cupressaceae > Sequoia > Sequoia sempervirens. The sequence continues at coordinate 241,607,893 of VDFB02000017.1, forward strand.
GTGAAGAATAAATATGAAATAATGTGTATGTGCATTGACTATATAGCATTAAACAAGAAGACTATACAAAACTAATACCCAATCCCAAAGATGGATGAATTGATAGATGAGCTTCATGGAGTAGTATATTTTTCAAAAACAAATATTAGATTAGAATACCATCATATTTGAGTTTGAGAGAAGGATATTAAAAATATGGCCTATAAATGTCACTACAATAAATATGATTTTTTGGTCATGCCATTTGGTTTGACAAATACCTTAGTGAGCTTCCAGTCATGCATGAACAATTTTTTACAAGAATCTAAGTAATTTTCCATTATTTTCTTTGATGAAATCTTCATCTACAAAAAGATGTGTAAGGAGCAATTATGGAACATCAATGAAATGCTAGAAATTATAGAATCACAAACTCTATTTATAAAGGATTGAAAGTGAAAGTTTGTCATGATAGATATCTTATATTTTGGGTACATCATCAGTGCAAATGGACTTAATTGGACATGGAGAAGATCAAAGCTATATAGAATTGGCCTCCCCTAGATAATTTGACACGTTTGCAAGGATTATTCAACCTTTTCAGCTACTATGGAAGATTTGTTAAGGGTTTCTCCAAGATGGACACACCCTTAATTGATCTAACAAATAAGGGACCATTCACATGGAATGAGTTTGCATAATGAGAGTTTGAAAGTTTTAAAGAGGTAATGATCTCATATCTCATCTTAGCTATTTTATTTTTCTCCATTACTTTAACTTTGGAATGTGATGGATTGAGAGAAGGAATTAGAGCCATGCTTATGCAAATTTTTAGAGTAAATTTTTTATAAAGGTAGAAAGATATTTCTACATATATGGTAAGGAAATATTGGCTATTATGTACACATTAATAAAATTTAGGTAGTGTTACCATGGTTTTTGTCAACTTCCTTGACAAAAATCCTTTCATTCTTCAAAAACTCTAATTTTGGTTGTTGGTCTTTGATGTAGTTTTTGAAACCCTTTCGGGTTCTAATGCAGTTGTCAAAACCATGTGTTACCCTATCATTCTCCTATTTATAGTTTACTAATGCTTGTTCTAATGGTTTTTTGATAGGTTTTTGAAACCTTTTTGAGTCTTAAAAAGGTTCTCACAACTTGGTTAAAAGCCGACATTAAATGAAATTTGGTTAAATCATAGGAGTATTGAAAGTTTTTATAGGTTTTGAAACCTATGTCAAGTTTCAACAAGGTTTCAAAAACCTCATTTATATCCAATAAAACACTCTCATCCAAGCTTCAAGCTTGCATAAATTAAAGATTCAACTTCAAATATGGGTTTTCTAAAGTCTTGAGCAATATGAAGGAAAAATAGTCATTTTGAAACCATCATCGAAGCTTGACATGGTTTGATAGCCCTTATTAAGAAAAAAGAGATTCATTTTATAAAAAATTTGTTCTTCAAAAGGCATTTAACAAGGTCTTTTGCATGATCATTATGGTTTTGAAACCTTTGACAAACCCTGATAGGGTTGTTGAAACCTACAAATTCTCTGATAAATTTCATAGCTATTCCTTTTTCAAAATTCAAAAAGTATCAGAAATGTAAGATGGGAAATATAACACGTGTCATTAATTCTCACCCAAAACCCCTAAATATTAATTACAGACACTTATATAGGGATTATATTAAAAAAAAAAATCATTTTAACAAGCATTTAGGGACGAATTTTGTTGGCGACAGAAGAGCAAAATTATGAAAGACCCATGAGTAGTGAGGTTGTAGTGCTTGAATTTAACTTAGAGGTATAGTGGTTTTCTTCTTGTCTTATCTTATTATGAGATAATTCAAGGAGAATTCTTGCTAATTTGGGAATTGATCATTGTTTAATAGCCCGCATAATTTTATTGAATCATTTTGTAAGCACAAATTGTGAAAATACTCATTAAAATTATATCCACCATAAAATTTAAGTACATGGGTTATGAATATTTATTTGGTTTTTCTAGTACATTACCAAGAATTGGGGACACCAAACTAGGGCACATAAATTTGGATGAATTTTGGGATATATTTTGTGCAAGAGAGTTTTTGTTAAGTGGGGTGGCAAGTGTGTGATTCAAATGTGATCAAGTGTGGTGATCTAAGGGTGATATTAATGCATATGAATTCAGATGTAGTGAGCATAAGGTGTCTACATTTTCAATGTGCCTGAAGTTGTTGAAGGTAGTGAACCAAAGGTTGTGGATAGTGTAGAGTTGCAGTGGTAGATCTTTCCTATTCTCTAAGATAGTGAATCTCTCTATAACAGTTTTCCTTCTTTCTTCTTTCTTCCAGACAGTGAGTCCTTTGGGTAGTAAGCCCTTCTTCTCTTTTGGGAAGTGAGCCTATTGCATTTGGTGTTTCTATTCATATATACGTGAGTTAATCCTCACCGTTTTTTTCCCTTGCTTAGGGTTTTCCATGTAAATATGGTGTTCTATTATGTTTGGTTGTGTTCACATTGTTGTTTCACATGTTTACATTTTGCTAATGCTTAAAATGAGGGTTAAATATTGATAAGAGTTTGAAATTTAATGAGGGATTGAATGCTTTAATGTATAGTTGATTCACCCCCATCTATAGTATCCTATGCATCTAACAATCCATATAAGAGTTTTGGTTCCTTGGAGAAAGCTTAACCGCTTAAGGTAGATCCAAATGGCACATAGGAAGGGTGTCAAAGCTCCTTTGTTTGATGGAACAAATTATGCTTATTAGTGTTGGTGTAGGTTTTTATTTTCCTAGTGGGTTAATTTATTTTCCCTTAGTCCTAGGCTTTTCTTACACTTAATTAAGCTTTCTTAGGATAAGAAAGTGAGTTTATTACTAGGAGATAAGTGATGTGGAGTCCCCTTCCTTAAAGGTGGAACCACTTTCCACTTTTGGTGGCATCCTCCACTTTTGGTGGTCCATTTCCACTTTTTGTGGTTGATTCCTATTGGTTGGATTTTCCACCTACCTCCTCTCCTAAGTTCTATATAAACTCACTACCTAGCTTGTATTTTCATACTTTTTCATCCATTCATGCATATTTTCATTTTATCTTTTCATCTTGGAAGCTCTTAATGCAATTTTGTCACATTGACATTGCATAATCTCTCAGAGTTTTGGTTTGCATTCTTATGTTTTTCTAGTTTATGTAGCTTTGATTTTCTCTTAAATAGTTTCTTGGGTTATTCAATCTATTTCAAATTTATAACAATTAGAAAGTGAGGATAGAATCCTTTTTGGTCTCTCCTAGATTTGGAGTCTGGCAATTTGTTGAAAAATGATATACCTTTCCTGCTAATGGTCTGGCAAGTGATGATGAGATCAAGGATTATGTGAACAATGGAAAAGCAAGAAATGCTATCCTAAGTGGTACTTGTAATTCTAAACTTGGAAAGGTGATAAGTTTGAAAAATATAAAAGAGATCTGTACAAAATTGGAGAGTATTTATGAAGGATATGACAAGGTCAAGCAAGCGAATATGTAGAATTACAAACCCAAATTTGAAGCCTGGAGGACGTCTAAAGATGAAGATATTACAACCTACATGCTCAGAGTTGATGAAGTGGTCAATGCCATCAATGGTCTTGGTGGTAAGCTAGAAGAAAGTGAAGTTGTGAAAAAGGTACTAAGAACTCTTCCTAAATCTTATAGTTCTAAAGTTGATACTATTGAGGAAGCTCATAATTTAGATAGTTATTTTAGAGATCAGATGTTTGATGTTTAAATTTCTTATGAATTTAGAGAGTTTGGCCAAGATGCTACAAAGAAAGAAACTACTTTCATAGTTTGCAAGGAAGAGAAGGTTGATGAATCAGATCTAGATGACTTGATGAGGTGGAAGCAAATTTTGTAAGGAGATTGAAAAAGGACACAAGAAAATAAGAATCTCTCATGGTGACAGGTATTTTATGTTGTTGATTGATGATTATTGTAGAATGACTTGGATGACATTTCTCAAAGAACAAATTGAAAGAGGATAGAAAAGTTGTTAGAAACAAGGTTAGGCTTGTGTGTAAGAGATACTCACAAGTGGAAGGAATATATTTTGAAGAGGCTTTTTCTTTGGTGGCAAGGATGGAAGCTATTAGATTTTTTTTGGATTTTGCAGCATATGAAGACTTCAAGGTATATCAGATGGATGTCAATTCTACATTCTTGAATGGTGAGTTAGAAGAAGAGGTGTACATTGAACAACCAGAAGGTTTTCAATTATCAAAATATGTTGATATGGTCTTCAGATTGAAAAAAACATTGTATGGACTCAAACAAGCTCCTAGAGCTTGGAATGCAAGATTGGATACGTACTTATTATAGTAGGGATTCAAAAAGGGTATTGCAGATAGAAACCATTACTTCAAGGTTGAGGGAGAACAAATCTTGATTGTGGTAGTGTATGTTGATGAAATTATCTTTGGAGGAAATGAGGGTATGTGCAAGAGGTTTGTAGATGAGATGCAAAAAGAGTTTGAGATGTCAATGTGTAGGGAGATGAATTTCTTGGATTACAAATCATTCAATCAGAAAAAGGTATTTTCATTTCACATTCAAAGTATGTCAAAGAAATGTTGAAGAAGTTTGGAATGGAGGATTCTAAACCAGTGTGTACTCCTATTGTTACTAGTTGTAAGTATGTCAAAGAAATGTTGAAGAAGTTTGGAATGGAGGATTCTAAACCAGTGTGTACTCCCATTGTTACTAGTTGTAAGTTGAGAAAAAATGATGAATCTCCTAAGGCTATTCAAAGAAAGTACATATCAATTATTGGTGGAATGTTATACCTAACTGTTGCTAGACTAGATATCATGCATGCAATATTTCTTATGGAAATATTTCAAGAAGATCCCAAAGAATCACATGTTGCAATAGTTAAAAGGAAATTTAGATACTTGAAGGGAACTTTGGATTTTGGTCTATGGTAACCTAAGGATACTGATTTCTCTTTGAGTGCATATACAAATGCAGATTGGGAAGGTTGTATAGATGAAAAAAGAAGTACAAGTGGAGGTGATTTCTTTCTTGGGAGTAGATTGGTTTCTTGGTTGAGTAAGAAGTAGGATTCAACGTCATTATCTACTACAGAGGCAAAATATATTGTAGCAACATCATGCTATACATAGTGTTGTGGATGAAGCAAACATTGAAGGATATTAGAGTATCATATGATGAACCTATTTCTATATTGTGTGATAATGCAAGTGTTATCAATATTTCAAAGACCCTGGTAACGCATTCAAGGAAAAAACATATCTCTATTTGGTATCACTTTCTAAGAGAAAAAGTTGCAAAGAATGAGGTGAAGTTGGAGTATGTGCCTACAAAGCATCAAGTTGTAGATGTTTTTACAAATTCTCTTCCAAAATATACATTTGAGTATCTCTAATAGAAGTTAGGGGTTATTACCCCTCCTTTCGACTAAATGCATAAGTTGGTGCATCTGTCTAGGAAGCATTTCAAGATACATTCATGGTATTGTACTAGTGATGAAGGCTACCTCTCAGGGGGAGTATATAGTAGTTTTGTTGGTTGGTGCAGTCAGGGGGAGCATATGTTGTGCCCCTAAGGGTAAGAGAACTGAAATATAAGAGTAGTGAAGAATGAGCAGTGCAGTGTGTGTAGTAGTGAGGATTGTATGGGGAAGAGTACTGGAGAGAGAGAAATTTCTTTCTAGTGTTTCCTAAAGAGAAGTGTACAAGTGTTGTAAAAGGGAAATATGTTGCCCTTTTCCATTGATGTCAAAGGGGGAGAGTGATGTCTTAAAAAATCCTCGTGATGTCTTAAAAAATCCTCAAGATAGGGGGAGAGAATAGAAAGGGGGGAGAATAGTATCTGAAAGATACAAGGAAAAGAAGTGTAAGAGATGCCCCAATAAGGGGGAGTGTTGATTGATGTAGAGTTTCTTTTGTTGTTGATGGTTTTCAAACATGGTGTTGCCATCAATGACAAAGGGGGAGATTGTTGGAAGATTGTTGGTATTGTCATTGATGTCAACCTCCAGTATAGTTGGGGAGATCGTTGGAGATTGTTGGTATTGTAGATGGAGAAATTTTTATTGTTGCATATGTTATAGAGATGATGAGAAGGTATTTGTGGTGTTGTTGATGTAGCTAGTTCACTTGGTTTCCAAGTGCTTTTGAGAAAATTTGAATAAAAGAATGTACAAGGTGATAGAGGCATGTTCAGTGTTGTGCTCCACATTTCTTCATGGTTGAAGATATGCTTGCATGGTTTGGATGTGATTATTAGAGGTGTTTAGAGGTTTTATATCTAGAGTTTTAGGTTCTAGATCATGTGGTAGAGGAAGTCATTTTTGATAGTGTGTTTTCTTGTGAAGATGGTTGTATGAGAGAAGTGAGATTGCACCACATTGCTCCATGTTAGAGTTTCTTGTCTTGCGGATTTAGGAACATTCTTATACTGTCTATATTTATCTTCCCTTGGAGTTTTTGGTGTTGATTTTCTCCACAAGTTCAGTTCTTACGTTGGACTCAGTTGTAGTGCATCTTAATGTGTGGGATATTCTTTGTTTCAGGTGGTTGTGGCAATGTTATAGTGTAGTATATTGATGTTGGAATATTCTTGGATGTTGTGTGGTGTTGTTGTGTGGTATGCATGTTGTTTTCAGACCTAAAGAAGTGTGTATGTGGTTGCTTGTTATTGTTAGTACAGGTTAGGCCGACCTAGTGTGCTAGCGCTAATTATAGAGGTTGTTTGTTGTTTGTGGAAGCATGGTGAAGCATGTTGGTGTACATTTGGTTCCTAGTTAACCCTTGGCATGGTTTTCCTTCACCTCTTTCCACTGTGGAGGTGTTTTGGTGCTAACCTATTTTGGTGTTGCAAGTTTGAGGTGCATACATCTCATTGAGGCCGACCTTAATGAGTTGTTTGAGGTTGCGAATGGTATAAATGAAAGATGGAGTTTGTGTTGAGAGGGGTGGAAAGTGTGTGATGCAAATGTGATCAAGTGTGGTGATATGAGGGTAATATTAATGCATATGACTTTAGATGCAGTAACAAGAAGGTGTCTACATTCTCAGTGTGCCTAAAGTTGTTGGATGCGGTGAGCCAAAGGTTGCGGATGGTGTAGAGCTACAATGGTGGATCTTTCCTGTTGCTCTGAGATAGTGAGTCTCTCTATAATAGTTTTTCTTCTTTCTTCTTTCTTTTGGAAAATGAGTCCTTTGGGTAGTGAGCCCTTCTCTTTTGGGTAGTGAGCCTATTATATTCGGTGTTGCTATTCATATATATATCAAAGCTAATCCTCACTATGATTTTTCCTTGCGTAGGGTTTTCAATGTAAATCTAGTGTTCTATTGTGATTGGTTGTGTTTGCATTGTTGTTTCACATGTTTACTTTCTATTAATGCTTAATGAGGGTTAAATGTTTATAGGGTTTCAGAATTTCTAGACTGATACTATAGGTTATCAACAAGCCTAGGAAGTACATAAAATCTCTAGAAAGCTTAGAAAATTTGGTTTTTGTAGGCCTCCAAGGACTCATTCACCCAGATGGGCATATGAGTCCCACTTAGGGTTTTTGAAGGTTCAGATAGTGAAAAAAAGAGAGCACAAAATCCCCAGAAATATGGAGAAAAGACCTATACATGGATTAAATCGCCCAGATGGGTGAATGAGTCCTAGATTAGGGTTTTCAAGCCAAATTCAACAAATTTTGAATTGATTTTAAGGTTCCTAGGTTATGCTCAAATGATTATTTGCAAGTATAGTTTTCCAATGAAATTGAATGATGCAAAATGCAAAAATGCAACCTATATGCACTTTTCACTAATTCAAGATTTAGAAGCCCTAAATGTAATTCAACTAATGCAAATCTAATGCAAAGTTAACCTAGATCTAGGACTACAATGTTCTCCAAATCAAAAATTCAAGGGTCCAAAGGTCGGGTTCACCAAAATTGTAAGAAAAGCAGAGGTGCAGAAACAGCTATCCTAACGTCAAAACCACAGGGAAGAATGCAAACAGTTCTTTTAATTTTCAAATTACAATCCAATTAAGACACACATGAAAGATTTACAAAAATAGAAATAATACACAAAGACAATGAGCAAAAGATTCACGTGGGAAACCCTTTCAGGAAAAAACCCACCACACCAAGTTGAATCTCTTTGTATTACAGTAACAAACAATTACATACAATGCAGAGATATAACTCTCTGGTATTAGTTCACAGTAGCTTCATTCATTGTTCAATCTCTTACCGAAATGCTCTCAACAATCTGATCATCTTCAAACTCATAATCGATATCTTAAATCTTATCACATTCTGATTTTTATCCTCTGTCCATCCTTATCCGCCATTACCCATCATAGAAAGTTTCCATTCCATTGTAGATTTTTCCTTGCATACAGTTCAGCTCCAGCATTGCAACTGTTACAAAAATCCAACCGCCAACTATTTGAATTTCGCTTCCTCTGATTGGTCCACAAGACACCACATAGGAAATTCAAATGGTCAAAGGAACATTCAACTGAGTTCGCATGTTGATTAGACACAAGAAGTGTCTCACTGATGCTCAAAGACTTCACCGACGATATCGGCATAAGATCCAACAGTTGGCAGGACAATATAGTGAATGCCACAAGTCATACCGAAACCACCGATATCCATTTCATTCCTATCGGCAAGAGTTTCCTCATCGGAAAGACTCATATCGATGCTCACAAGTCACAATGACCTCTACCTTGCCATCGGCAAGACTACCGCAGTTCGCCAAGACTTCATACCAAAGTCTTCAAGTCATGCCGAAAGGAACACTCGTCAACAAGATTTTACCGCTCGCCAAGAGGTTACACCGAGACTTCTTAGTTACACCGAAGCATCCGAAAATCAGAAAGACATTCATCTTTCACCAAGACATCACAGCGAATACATCATGTCACCCCGAAGACCTTTTACTATCGGCGAGACTCTCCAAGTCGCCAAGACTTCATATTGAAGTCTTTTTGTCACCGCGAAGACACCAAGTATATCCCTGTCAGTGAGACCTTCATCGATCGCTGAGAGATCTTCCCGAGACCCTTGTGTTATCCCGATAATCATATGCTATCGGTGAGACATTATTTATTCACTGGGACTTCTTCCCGAGTGTTCAAGTCACCCCAAAGCCCCCGGTTGCTATGAGTCTCCCTAACGCCCGATAAGAGCATTCTATCGGCCAGAGATCTCCACTCGACAAAAGGTCACACCAAACACAATAGGTCACAACGATAGACTTCATTCGGCAAGACATCAACTCTGTCTTGGCGACATGAACATTTCAAAAGGATTCAGAGCAGCTAGTCAGCCAGACATCAATAATGTCACAATGACTTTGCCCTTCAGGAGTTATATGCCAGTAAGAATTGAGGCACATATTCCAACAATCTCCCACTTGACAAAGATCTTATTGACACCTCCAAAGCATAATAAAACTACTAAAATTCATGGGCCTTGAGGCCCATCGAACTGGCACACCACCTGTACTTGTTTGTACTCACAAGCTTCATCAATGCATCTGCAACATTCTCCAGACTATCCACTTTCTCCAACAAGACCTTCCCATCCTCCACCATATCTCGTACAAAGTGATACTATACATCTATATGTTTCTTCCTAACATGCAAAGTAGGATTCTTTGCCAAACAAATTGCACTCTGACTGTCATAGTAAATAGTAATTTTTTCTGCATCAAAACCAATGTTAGAACACAAACATTTTAACTAGATTGCTTCTTTACAGGCATGTGTAGCTGCCATGTATTCTTCCTCTGTAGTGGACAAAGTGACTACAGCCTATTGCTTGCTCATCCAACTTACTACACCACCATTCATCATGAAGATATATCCACTGGTGGATCTCCTGCTATCAATTTCCCCTGCCCAATCAGAATCCACATAACCTCGAACACTAAGAGTCCTCTGTGATTCAACCAAGTTGCCATGGTAATACAAAGCATAGTCTGAAGTGCCCTTCAGATATCTAAACACTCTCTTCACAGCATCCTAATGTGTCCTTCCAGGATTAGCCATAAAACGACTAAGAACTCCCACTGCTTGGGCAATGTCTGGCCTTATACAAACCATTGCATACATTAGACTGCCAACCACACTAGCATATAACACACTAGTCATGTCCTCGATCTCAGTAGGAGATTTTGGACAATCCTCAATAGATAGCTTTGTTCCCTACATAACCGGAATAACTAGTTGCTCGCAATCAGTCATACAAAATCTCTCTAGAACAATCTTGATATACTTGCTCTAACTGAGCCAAAGTTTTCTATTCTTCCTTTCCCTGGTTATTTCCATTCCCAAAATATACCCTGCTGCACCAAGATCTTTCATTTCGAACTTTGCAAACAACTGAGACTTAAGATTAAAAATCATTAACTTACTATTGCCTATGAACAGTATATCATCAACATAGAGAGCAATAATAAGGACTTGATCACTTTCAGCTTTGTAATATACACAGTGATCAGATTTTGATCTTACAACCCAATGAAACAAACATGTCAAAATTTTGGTACTATATCTTCTAGAAGACTCAAGCGAAACCATGTAGATTTCTTCAACTTGCAAACCAGTCTTTCTTTACCTTTTTTCACAAAGTGCTCCGGCTGGGACATATAAATTTCTTCTTCAAGATCACCATGAAAAAACACTGTCTTCACATCCATCTCGCTCACTTCTAAGTCATATCATGTGCGGCAAAGAAATTCATTAGATGTCGCCTTTAGCTACGTGAGAAAATATTTCCATAGTCAATTCTCTACCGAATAACCTTTTGCAACCAAATTCCCTCGCTATATTTTTTCACACCCGCCATCCAGACTTATTTTCTTTTAAATAATTAGCATTTGCAAAATTTATAGCTTACTAGCAATGGCAGCACCAAACCTGTGTATCAGCCTTTTCTAATGATGCCATTTCATCATTCATGGCTTCCAATCAAGAGTTTGAATCAGACATTTTCAATGCCTCTTTCACAGTCCTAGGTTCATCAGTGCTAGAAATTAAAGCATAGGCACACGTAGACTCAACTAAAGAAAACCCATACCTTTCAGCTGCTTTTTCATGAGTTGACTTTCACAGTCGAGGGCCGAGGGTTCTTCATCTTCTTTAGAACTTTCATAGCTACTTGAGCTTTCCTCAGTATCAGGTACATTTTGATTTTTCAATTCCTCTTTATCTGGTGTCGGAGGAATTTCTGCTACATCCTTTTCACTTTCTGATTTTCCTCCTGGATCATGGACCCAAGCAGAAGGCTCAGCCACTGAAAGGTAACGCCTATACAAAACCTTCTTTGTATTAGGATTCCAAAGCTTGTATCCTTTTATGCCAACACTATAGCTAATAAAAATACATTTGACAGCCTTGTTCTCCAACTTAGGTCTTTTCTCATTTGGCACATATGCATATGCTTCACAACCAAAGACACTAATATGTCTCAGAGGGATTCTTCCGCATGCTTCCAAAGGTGCCTCAACAAGAGAAAAGTTAGGAGGAATGATTTCACTAAGTAATATGATGTAGAGGATCGGCTTCAATTTCAGAACTTCTCCTCCAACAAAGATCGGCCAAAGATACTGTGCCTTTTTCCACATCGTCCTATTAACCTTCAAGAACTCCATTTTGTTGTGGAGTGTAAGGTGTAGTCTTATGTCTTTTAATCCCATGATCTTTACAGCATCTTTCAAATTATCTCGGCAACCACCACCATTGTCATCTTAAACATTTTTATTTTCTTACTACCACTTTTCTACAAGGTTTTAAATTTTAAACCAACTAACACTTCGATTTACTAAAAATATACAATGATCTTCGAATAATCATCAATAAACGGCTACATAGTATCTTGATTTAGACAAAGAAGGAACAATTTCACCGATCAAACACATCGAATGAATATAACTGCTAAACTAGAAGACTGCAGGACCGGAATAAAATGAAACACGGTGGTTGTTTTCATATATGCAATGTTCACAAAACCTTCAAATTCGGTAACAATCAAGCCTCAACTGTAAGCGTTTTTATTCTTCAAGGTTTTTAACCCTTTCTCACCAATGTGGCCTAGCCTATGATGCCAGAGCATAGTCTTTTCTGCTAGAAGTTTAACCTCCATGGAGTTTACACCATCAGGAACGTTTCCCTCTTTTCCTCCATGAGTAGCTTTCTATGACTTCGCAGAGACACTATTGCATTGAATAGCTTGTGCATCCAGCTTATACAAGGTACCAATACGAGCACCTCTTGCTAGCACAATAGAACCTATAGTCATCTTGAAGCCATTTCCAGAGAACGTGACATGCACTCCAATATCATTTAGCTTACTTACAAAAAGTAAATTATGAGCCAGACCTGGTATATGCATCACATCATTGATTCCTTTCACTCTTCCATTAGGGAATCGAATTCTGACTTTTCCACGGCCAACAATTTCCAAAGATGAATCACTTGCCATATACACCTTTCCACCATTTTATTCTTCATACTTCGTGAACCAGTCTCTATGAGATGTCATGTGGAAATATGCTCCAGAATCAATTAGCCAGACATCATCTGATGCCCGTGTAGCCAAGGCTACAATGAAGGCATCTGCATCACTCTAAGAAGAATCATTGTCAGAAGAGTTCTTCTTCTTCTTTTTCTCCTCTTTACAATCCTTTCGGACATGACTAGGTTGCCCACAATTCTAGCACTTCACCTTGGACTTCTTGCCAGGAGACTTTGATCTCCCTTCTGATTTCGATCTGGATTTCTTGTCCTTCTTCTTGCCTTTTTCTCTCGATTTTCCTCTAATAGCCAGAGCCTCCTTCGCCATCTCAGAAGATTTCCTTCTCATCTCTTCTGACAACAAAGAAGCAACAATGTCTTCCATCTTGAAAGTGGATGTTGTACTCCCTATAGCCATCACCAAATGATCCCAAGAATCAGACAGAGAACATAGCAGCAACATGCAGCGATCTTCATCTTCAATCTTCACACCAACAGATTTTAACTAAGCAATCAACATGTTGAAACCATTCAAGTGATCAGCAATAGATCCTCCCTCCTACATTCTCAAAGAGTACAACTTCTTCCTCAAGAACAATTTAATTACCAAGGACTTGCCCTGATAATTAGATGCCAGTCTTTTCTTCATGAACATTCAGAAGAATAGAGTTTGCCAAATAGAGCCTTATTAGCCCTTTTGACTTTCTATCTGTCAGGTCCCAATCCTCTTGCTTCATGTCTTGAGGTTTTGTTCTAGACACAACATTCCAAAGATCTCGGTCCACTAACAAATCTTCCATCTTGAGTTTCCACAACTCAAAATTGCTACCATTGAATTTCTCTATTTCCATCTTCCCGGATGTGCTTGCTATCTTAATCTGTAATTAAATTATTAGACCTTTACAAAACTCCCACTAAAAAAGAATTCACACAAAAATCCAACCCACTCACAAGGATAACACAATTGGCCAGGCTCTGATACCACTTGTAAGGAAAGCAGAGGTGCAGAAACAACTATCCTAACATCAAAACCACAGGGAAGAATGCAGACAGTTCTTTTAATTTTCAAATTACAATCCAATTAAGACACACATGAAATATTTACAAAAACAAAAATAATACACAAAGACAATGAACAACAGATTTACGTGGGAAACCCTTTCGGAAAAAAACCCACCACACCAAGCTGAATCTCTTTGTATTATAGTAACAAACAATTACATACAATGCAGAGATATAACTCTCTGGTATCAGTTCATAGTAGCTTCATTCATTGTTCAATCTCTTATTGAAATGCTCTCAACAATCTGATCATCTTCAAACTCAGAATCGATACCTTAAATCTTATCACATTCTAATTTTTATCCTCTGTCCATCCTTATCCACCATTATCCATCGTAGAAAGTTTCCATTCCATTGTAGATTTTTCCTTGCATACAGTTCAGCTCCAACGTCGCAACTGTTACAAAAATCTAACCGCCAACTATTTGAATTTTGCTTCCTCTTATTGGTCCACGAGATGCCACATAGGAAATTCAAATGGTCAAAGGAACATTCATCTGAGTTTGCATGTTGGTGAGACACAAGAAGTGTCTCACCGATGCTCAAAGACTTCACTGACGATATTGGCGTAAGATCCAACAGTCGGTAGGACGAATGCCACAAGTCATACCGAAACCACTGATATCCATTTCATTCCTATCGACAGGAGTTTCCTCATCGGCAAGACTCATACCGATGCTCACAAGTCACAACGACCTCTACCTTGCCATTGGAAAGACTACCGCAGTTCGCCAAGACTTCATACCGAAGTCTTCAAGTCATGCCGAAAGGAACACTCATCGGCAAGACTTTACCACTCGCCAAGAGGTTACACCGAGACTTCTTAGTTACACTGAAGCATCCGACAGTCGGAAAGACATTCGTCTTTTGCCAAGACATCACAACGAATACATCATGTCACCCCAAAGACCTTTTACTATCGGCGAGACTCTCCAAGTCGCCAAGAGTTCATACCAAATTCTTTTTGTCACCACGAAGACACCAAGTATATCCCCATCGACGAAACCTTCATCAGTCGCTGAGAGATCTTCCCGAGACCCTTGTGTTAGCCCGATAATCATATGCTATCGGTGAGACATTATTTAGTCATTGGGACTTCTTCCTGAGTGTTCAAGTCACCCCGAAGCCCCTAGTTGCTATGAGTCTCCCCGACGCCCGATAAGAGCATTTTGTCATCCAGAGATCTCCACTCGACAAAAGGTCACACCGAACACAATAGGTCACATCGATAGACTTCATTCGGCAAGACATCAACTCTGTCTCAGCAACATGAACATTTCAAAAGGATTCAGAGTAGCTAGTCGGCTAGACATCAATAATGTCATAGCGACTTTTCCCTTCAGGAGTTATATGCCAGTAAGAATTGAGGCACATATTCCAACAAAAATGAACCAAATGAAATAGGGTTCCACCTTTTAGGAGATGAAACTTGGGACCTATTTCCCACTTTAGTTCATTATGAAACCAAGATCCCTCAACCAAATGACTCAATTGAGGGATGGATTAAGGGTTTCCTTGTGTGATTAAATGGGGGTTCACCATTAAATGAAGCTTCAAAGGAGAAATGCAAACTCTAATGCACTAAACCCTAGAACCTTGAAAGCATTAAATCAAATTGACAAAAAATATGAAACAAAAAAGTACCTAGAAGAATGGAGAGGTCAAAATAATGTTTGGTAAACCCTAGAAATTGTTGTTTTTAGGTGCAATGGGATTGATACACCGAGCTGGGCAATTTAATCTTGTTATAGGAATCTGGGAAGAATCTGGAATCTTCTAGTGAATGTTCAGGATCTACAGAAAGTTTACAAAAGGGATATACTAGGACTCATACGCCCAGATGGGTGATTTAGTCCTAGTATTAGGGTTTGATTGATATTTTTGTAGCCTCTAGTGATCTTTTGTAGCTTTTGTCTTGTCCAATTCTCCAAGTCCAAAAGTCTGAATTCTGGCCTGTAGGTGAGTTTCCATGAAGATGACAACTTCTTGACAACTTTGACAACTTTTTCCACTTTTTCTTCAAAGGATCTTCAAGCTCCAATTCACCTAGATCTACAAACACACATCAAGAGGGAAAAATGTTGTGTTCAGGAACAGGGGTTTGCCTTGGTCAAACCCTATTCTGGTAATTAAAACTTGAAATAAAATAAAGTAGCATGAAGGAATGATGAATGAAAAAATGCAATGTTACAACTCACCAAACCCTTGAAATAAAGATTGTAAAGTTGTGCGAAATGGCTCCAATGGATGTGGATCTTGACTCTTGATCTTGATATGAGATAATGTCTTTGAATGCTTGCTTGAATCATGAAAAACTACATCACAAATGTTAGCTCACCAACACACATGATGCATGAAGACTTTGGCATGATGCTTGAATCTTGCATGTAGATCCAAATGATTGATAATTTTCTCTTGAATGCTCTCTTGATCACAAGTTTTCTATAATTCTTGAATACTTGAAAGCTTAGATTGTTGTTAGGAGAAATTATGTGAAATAACCTTGTATTCATACTTTTTTATGCCTAATTTCCTAAAATTACAACACTACAAGCCGACATCAGATCTAGGATAATACAATCTCATCAAGAATTTGAATTAAGATAGGTCCAAGTTAAAGTGAGACTAATACGCTAGGTTGGGCGTATGAGTCCCAGTGGCTTAAACCTAGGACACAAACTCCAAGAAATGTTAAGTTCAATGCAACATTTAGAATCAGGTCCCAAGACCTAGGTGGGATCCATACGACCAGAGGGGCATATGAGTCTTAGATCAGTAGATCTAGAACACATAACCTCAAACATTAAATTATAATTTTCCATTTGTTAAATGTCAGGATTATCCTCAGAAAAATGCATTTAATTAGGCTTGTGAATGCAAAATAAGACCAATTAAAGCATAAATGAACCACAATTTAATAGGGAGGGCCCAAACAAGTGTGAAAATGTAAAGGGATACATTTTTCTACACTACATTTAGCCCCCACTTTAGTGAGAGGAGGAACTTGCTTCAAACTCACACTAAAGTCTAGACAAATTCACATCAAGAGGGGTCCAAGTATACCAATGCTAGTGAGATAGGACGAAAATGATCAAGAGGTATGATCAAGCCCCCAAGATCAAGATCCTATGGCAAACCAACATAGGCACAAAAGAAAACACATGTGAATGATGTATGAAACAACAACAAGGTACAAACATACACTATCAAAGACATAAAGAAGAAAGAAAAAGGAAAACGAGGGGGGATCAAGCCTTAGTTGTTTGTCCAAAAATGTTTACAAGTGGAACACAATGTCCACTATGTAAACAAAATGCACGCTCACATGGGCTAGTAGAATCTGGTATCCACTAGGTGAGCCCCCAATGACACATACACATGTGGCTGGTATGTGCCCACATAGAAAAGCAAGTGGCTATGGAAAATTCACACCTATTGTCAGCTCCCATACATACTAACCATACCAAAGTTATACCTCTTGATAAATTTAACAAGGCACCACAAAATGAAACTTCAAGCTTATGAACAATATTCAAGTAAAGATTTGTCCAAAGGGACTTTGCTTAGTTCATGTAAGGTCTCATCTTAGGAAACATCATGCCTAATATCTCCAAGAGAGGACAAATCAAAGAAATATCACACTCTCGAGGAAATAAAACCCAATAATATCTCTAAGAAAAGGATGCATCGCAAGAAGAAAGAAGATTGCACAATGAAACATGAGAAATGTCGAAAGATAATGCCAATGTATGCCCCCACCTTAAAGTGAATACTAACACCATTATTGTGATTAATTTCTTTAAAGTAGAAGAAGACAAGAGAACTTATTCGGAAAGCCCTATTCCAAGTCATATGTTACCAAATGAACTACATCATGAATAAGGGGTTGCCCCCAAAATGGAATGCTAACATAGGAAGAAAGTATGTCACATGTGAGTCAACTTAAGGCATGTCATCCACATCCCAAGCTTGCTCTTATATATACATGGAAGGCAGTCAACTAGCAAAAGAGACAACAAAAAGTGTCATACAAGGACAAGGCTACCTAACCCCCTTGCCCCCACTTAGTGCAAGACAAGGGTGAGCTGAGGTGATTGATGAAAAACTTGGAAATCAATATCAATTAGAGGAGCTAGGTGCTTCAACACAAGGAAGAGCACCACAATCCTTAAGATGTTGAATTTTATTACTCAAATCCATACATTCATTAGTAGAATGACCATGAACTCTATGATATGCATAAAATGAACTCTTGTAGTAAAACTTCTTTCATGTTCTTGGAGGGAGGGATATCAAACGATCTTGGAGGAGTCTCGACAAGATACTCTCTTGATCAATAGTAGAAGATGCTCCTTTATTTTGCAACAAAGATATCTTTTGCTTAGTACAAGGTGTCATACTTACACAATACTCTTTAGATGGTCAGATTTTGTACTCTTATTTAAAGGAAGGTGTAAAATCTAACAAACTCCAATCGTTAGTGTTTTGTGTGATGACATTGATATTAAGTGAAGATTTCTTTGTTTCTTTCGAAGTATAATAATCATGACCACTAGTGTCTATCAATTTAGGATCCACTAATGTTAAAGTTGGCTTAGAAGAATCCTTTGTAAGATGTTTGATATTGTTTGAAGGCTTGTTTGTTTCTTTCTAGGAATAATAACCAAGACCACTACTTGTTTCTTGCGTGTTAGGCTCTATAGGGACGTAGATACCTTGTTCTCTAGAACCACATCCTTTTCCACTATACCAATTTGTTTCATAAGTTCATAACCTCTTCCATAAATATTTTTCATCTCTTTTGGACTCAGTGGTTTCTCATAATTAGTTTCATCAAATTTTGTTGTGTAATTTGTTTCTTCTTCTAAAGTGGTTGAGGTGGATGCTTTCAAATTTTGTGTTGACATTATCACTTTTTTTTTCCTTTGTCAGACTCTTTTGTTATGATCTTGTATTTTCCCATGAATGTAGGTGTGAAATATAAGGAACCCCAATTATCTTCCATAGCTTCATGAATTCGTCCATATTCTTTTCATTGTATTCTCCTGCATGGATTCCACTTGTATGGTTGGTGTCAATGTTTTCAAAGGAATTTGTTTATCTTTCTCAGTGTGCAAAAAGCTTTCAGGTTCAGGATCAACTTGGACTGTGTAAAATTTATTGTTGTAAACATACTTCATTTTATGATGAAGAGTAGAAGGCATTGTGTAAAATTTATTGTTGTAAACGTAATTCATTTTATGATGAAGAGTAGAAGGAACTGCTTGCATTTCATGAATCCACGGTCTACCTAAAAGAAGATTATATGAAAGATCATGAGGCATAACATGGATAGTAGTTTGCAATGTAACTTTTTCAACTCTCACAGGTAACGTTATCACACCAAGTGGTTTTTTCCCTACATTATCAAACCCACGAATAGATACAAAATCAAGTTGAATTTGGATTTTGTCTACTCTGATCTTATCAAGAAGGTTTACACTACACACATTAAGTGTTGAACCATTGTCAATCAAAGTTTTTTATCTTCCACATATTAATCTTAGCTATTATCATGAAAGCATCATTTTGTTTTTACACTTCCAAAGGAGGGAGCTAATTTTGGTGGAAATCAATGTCAACATTCATTCCTTGAATTAGGGCTTCTATATCATTTAGGTTTGCACTAGGGGGAACCATATCATTCGGGTTTGCACTAGGGGGAACCACAACTTGTTGTAATGCATTTTGAAGCATACTGAGGTAACTAGGGGAGGCTTGAATAAGGTCCCATAAGGATATCTTAGTAGGAGTATTCTTAAGTTGTTCAACAAGATCATACTCCTTTCCACTTTGTAAAGGAAAACGAGGAGAATTAGGCAAGATAGGTTGAGGCAATGGTAATGAAACACGAGTGGTTTGTTATTGCTAATTGTTCCTTGTATTGTATGTGTGAGCAATAGTATTGTAACTTGGTTGTTGTAAAACATTATCAAGTTTTCTTTTAGGTGGTTCTAAGATAAGCACGGGTTTATTTTGAACTTGTGGTTATTGTGAGGGTGGATAAAGGATAAGAACTAGCTCAAGAGATCGCTTCAAGGGATATCTAATGTGCATAACCTCAAAAGAATCATCCTTATTGTGATAATAATTTACATCAATTCTTCATTTTCTTGTACCATGATCTCTACCCTAGTACAAGAGTTTTTAGGAGAGGAGAAAACAAGATGTTGATCACATTCCATGATTAGGTTTTGTAAGGTAACTTCATCACAAGTAGGGGAGGCATAAAGAGAAGAACAATTATGATTGATTGGATCCTTTTGTTCAGTTAGATGTTTCCAAGTGGGAGAAGCATTAGGAGAGGGAGAAACAAGACTCTCATGACTCTCAATGAGTGTATCTTCTAACACCAAACTATCTTCTTCACAAATAGGAGACATATTAGGAGAAGAAAAAATGTGATTGTCATGTTTATCTACGATTTCATCCTCTTTCACTAAAACATTATCACAAGCAAGAGATGAATGGATACTAGGTAAGGTGATGTTTAGAAATATGTCTATGATATCATTCTCTTGTGCCATAATATCTTCCAATGTAGGAGAGTTTATAGAAGAGGAGCTTTCAAAATTTTCATGATTCTCAATGGGTGTATCTTCTAACACCAGAATACCTTCATCACAAATAGGAGAGGTATTGGGAGAAGAGAAACTATGATTATCATGATTGTCTATGCTTGCATCTACATCATTCCCACAAATAAGAGAGATATGAGGGGGTGTGGAATTAAGGAATGTGTCAACATTTTCACTCTCTTGCACTAATAAACTCTCATAACTAGGAAATATATTGGAGGAATGACTAACATGCTTGTTGATGAGATTTTTCGTGGCATACTTGGAAAAGAAATATACTAACATTGTAAAGTAATCTACTCAACTTATGTAATGATTCAAAATGTAAACAATTGTTTAATAGATTTGATAATTTTCACTACTAAAATGATATTTGAAATGATTTAAAAATTATTACATTAAATGGATGTTTTTGACTTAGATGCATGTAAAATAAAAGTTCCTAATACTTTCCATACTTATACTATAGGTTACCAACAAGCCAAGGAAGTACAAAAAATCACCAAAAAGCTCAAAAAAATTGGTTTTTGTAGGCCTCCAAGGAATCATTCGCCTAGATGGGTGTATGAGTCCCTCTTAGGGTTTTTGGAAGGTTTAGATAGTGAAAACCAGAGAGCACAAAATCCCCAGAAATTTGGAGAAAAGGCCTATATAGGGACTAAGTCACCCATATGGGCGAATGAGTCCTAGATTAGGGTTTTCAAGCTAGATTCAACAAATTTTGAGTTGCATTTTAAGGTTCCTAAGTTGTATGCTCAAATGACTATTTGCAAGTACATTTTTCCAACAAAATTGAATGATGCAAAATGCAAAAATGCAACCTATATGTACTTTTCACTAATTCAAGATTTAGAAGCCCTAAATGCAATTCAACTAATGCAAATCTAATGAAAAGTTAACCTAGATCTAGGACTACAATTTTCACCAACTCATAAATTTAAGGGTCTAAAGGTCGGGTTCACCAAAATGAACCAAAGGAAATAGGGTTCCACCTTTTAAGAGATGGAACTTGGGACTTATTTCACACTTTAGCTCATTAGGAAACCAAGATCCCTCAACCAAATAACTCAATTGAGGGATGGATTAGGGGGTTTCTGTTGTGTGGTCTCACAACACGCCCCAAGACTGAAAATACTTGGGCACCCAAGTGAAAAATATAACTCTTATGGAAGGAGCTAGCTAATTGGAAGATCACCAAAAGTGAAGAAAGGAAGAGAAATCTTTGATAATAAAAAAAATTAATTCGTGTTGTAAGTGTTTCGTGCACCCGATACCGGGTACCAGAAACATGAAAAAGGTGAAAGGTAGTGTAAAGTTCAAGTGAAAGACTCTGGTACAGTATGAAGTGGTCCAGTAAGGAGTCTAGTATAGTGGAGTTCTGGTATAACTGAGGTCTAGGAAAGTAAGTGGGTAAAGCTTAATATTGAGTACTGGGTATCGGGTTGCAATGTGAAATAAAATGTGAAATTTTAAATTTTTTTAATGATCTCGGTGATCTGGTATATGTATGAGGATTCATGATATGCTTTTAAAAGGTGTGTTAATTATGGGATTTTTGCACCGACATTTGAATAATGGTTTTATTTACATGAGATGTTAGAAATGTTTTTTTTTCAAGGGATTTAATATGTGGAATTTGTGATCAGGAGATATTGATTGTGATGCAAAGCTTGGGTATGGACGGTCAGGGAAACTTGAATCATGGATGGAATAATTTTTAGTTCAGTTCAATCACTCTAGGAGGTGATAATGCAGAGAAATTTGAGTCCACCAGAATGTTGGGGATCTCAGTATTTCATGTGCAGTGGGAGAAAATGCCAATTTTTCAAGAGAACCCATTCCTGAGAGTGACAGAACCGGAGCCAAGTGAAGTGTAGTGGCAAAAATTCCACCTAATCATTCTAAATATATGGGAAGCCCCTATACATTATCCTGATTCGAAGTATCATCCTGGCAAAGATTCCAGATGAAAAAGTAGAACCCGAAGAGCTTCAATTAAGTAATTGGAGTTGACTTCCATTGACTTCAATCACAATTCTCCTATTGGTCACAATATTCCATAAGCCTTGATGAGATTGGTCCCTTAGATTTCCTCTCATGTAATTATCTTATCTTGTCTGAGCCTTGTGTTCTATAGAAGGCTAGTGGATGCTTCATTTTTATTTTAAGTTTAGAATTTGTGGATGTCAGAGGAGCATAATTTTTTTAAGTTTTGTTCTTTTTTCCTATTTTCTGAGCCATTATGGCGTATAACTTTGTACGCATATAGACATTAATTGATATCAAAGCTTATTAGATAGCTACCTATCTCAATATCTTTTGTAGTTGGTTTTGTTAGTTCAGTCAAACAAGACAGTATGTTGCATCGTTTAAGGGTGCATATAGAACCTACTCGGTGTCCATAAATGAAACCCTCTCTTTAAAAGCTTGCACCAATTTATATGTAGCTGTGAAGCAATCTAGTGAAGTATAAAGCGGTTTGCTCTATTTTAATTAATTCTTTGGGGCATCCATGGAGAATAACTGGGAGAAACTTTGATTTTTTAGTATTTTTTATACTTCAAGTTTTAGAATAGATGTTTAAATATTTGAAAATGTTCCAAAATTTAAATGAATGGAAGGAATTTTGTTGAAAATCTTTTATTTTCCATAAATTTGTTGAATGCTTAATGCTAAATCTACTTAAGTGATACCAAAGAATTTGTGATACTCATTGAATGTTATGGAAATTTTTTTGGTTTCATGATGTTTAAGCTTATCTTTTCAATTTGGAATGTTTATCTAAAATATTCAAAGAACAACCATAGTCCCTTTGAGATTAACAACAATATCACAACATTACCCGAGAGTGACCCTAGTGCAACCATGACTTGGTTATCGGAGACTTGGGATTGAATGAAAGGCAATATTTGTCCTATAATGCATAATTTCCCCTTAGGTTGTCTTTGTTCCATATCTTTCAAGAAGGATAGGCTCTTCGCGGTCTTTTCTGTGAAGATTTTATTCAACCTATTTTCTACGAGTGAAATCGTCGTCAACAGGAACTAGCACTAGAAGGAGGACCTTTCTTTGATATTTTAGGTTTCATCCTTTGGAATTGGATAATTATGCTTTGAAATGTTAATTCTAAGTCTGGAAAGAAGCTTGTAAATGAGAGATTGAATGCAAGTTGGATTTCATTATGGAAATTGGAAAACTTTGTAAAATCTTTAATCAAAAACTGCATCCTTTGAGTTTGTTTGCTTTTGGGAGAGTCATCGAGTGTAGAATTCATGATACAACTGATCACAGTGAACTTGAGTGTGAATTTTTTTAACTAGGGTAAGTTTGGCCATAAGTGGAGCAATTCTGTTAACAAAAGAAGTTTAACTGATAAAAGAAAGGGATTGTTAATGAGAAAAACGTTTTGCCCTAGTGGAGTTGGAAATATTAAAAAATTAACCGATATACCAAAATAGTTAGAGAACTATGATTATTATAAAGAAAATTCTAACGCTTTGCAGAGAAATAGGTGAGAATTCTGAGATTCAAAGATATTTCATCACAAACGAGGAAACGACATTGATGAATCATCATTCCCTGTATACGTGGAAAAAACAGATAACAAAATGGAGAGGGAAATGCGTGTATTATGCTTCAAGTTGGGAATTCACCAGTTATAAAAAGACATTTTCCTGATTTTATACAAGATACAAAATATCGAGTTTTTACTTTTTCTCTTTCTGATAGTGATATAAGTAGTGATATATCTTGGTCTAACAAAATGCAAAGTGAAGACAGGGCCGAAGATATGAATATTTTCATAAGAGAAGGAAACAGAGAAATGAACACAACCATTCATGGAAATGGACCAAGGCTGGAAGAAGGTATAGTATTGTTGTATCAGATGAAATGTGTGCAATCGATCTCTAATGAGATCATTTTCATACATTTGAGCCAAATTTTGGGTAAGTACACTTTTGAGTTTATGATGCTTAAACACATAAAATTTAAGATATCCCATTGTTACAGTAGAATATTGAAAATTTTGATAAGAGAATTTAAAGACAAATCTGTTATAATTCATACTAAAACTATAGAAGAAATAGTAGTAGAAATTGAAATAAATTGCTTTATTAAAGTTAATCTTTTGTTGTATTAGAGTTAGGGTAGTTAGGGTTAGTTTTTAGTTTTTTAGTTTTTTAGTTTTGTTTTATTTTTATTTTTTTTAGGGGTTTTCTTTGTGCTTGTTTTGTTTTCTTGTTTTGCTTTGTTTTTTTCTTTTGTTTGGCCTTTGCATTAGCAAATCCTACTTAAATTTATCTTACACAAGAGAGTGAATTCAAACATTTTGTAAAATTGAACTAAAAAAGAGAAATAATAAAGACATTCATAGTAAAACATGCTTTTAAAAGAAACCAATATATAAATGTGTGTGTGTATCACATATATACATCAGATATCAAAATCCTCATTCAAAAAATAAAAAAAGATTCAAAAGGAGAGTGAGCAAAGTTGCAGACGATAGTAGCCATTCAGTCGATCTGGGACGCCTCTTCTATTGGGGCTAAATATCCTATGTAGGCAAGTTCCCGGTGATTTTCAAAGTCTTGGACATGGAGATCAGTAAGAAAGGGCCGAAGTGGAACCACTTCCCCATGTTCCAAGAACCGAGGAATATCATCCATGGAGGGAACCCCAATGGTCGAATGTGCAACAGCTAAATAGTATCCAGATTCTCCAAGAATTTAGGTTTCACTATTAAGTTGGCAGCAGCGCAAACATCTTCAACAAGTAGCCCAATGTCCATAAGTGATTCTACAAAGTGAGAAGCAATGCCAAAGTAGAAATGAAAGTAGCAGCTGGATGCAACATATCTTTCTCCAAGGACTAAGCATAAATTTGGCAGAATGAAATTGGAAGTCCTGATGATGAAAACCTTTTCAAGCCTTTGTGGTGTGATACTTCCTAAGAAAACATTTTGTCTACGAGAAAAACCTAAGCAAATTGGAGTATCCATGGCTAAGAAGCAAATGCAAAGACACAAAACAAAGCGGATTTATAGAAAATAAAACAAAAGGAAAAGAAAAGAGAAGTGTGGAGAATTCGAGAAGAAATGCATGAATTTATAGAGATCCATAAGCAAAGTTGCGGTACATAGTTGCCTTGAGTAATTATTTTTTGGGAAATCGTAAGCGAGGTGGTAGCTGAACAATAATCTTCAGAGTTAAAGATTAAATCAAATTAATTCTTTACACATATCTGGTGAAATTGCTTCAAATTTGAGCAATACGAAGATTGCGAATCAAGCAAGTTGAATATTTCAAAGTTAATAGTGGTCATTTCAAATTGTTTAAAAGAGTCATATTAATTATGCAGGTGTTATGTGTGTGGGATACACATGAAAATGAAGTCGGAGAGGCAGTACATGTCATCACCTGAGTTAGTTGAAGAGATAGTATGTGCTAAGTAAGGCATGCAAATTTAATGCAAAATAATGTGATCGTGTTTCAAGGTAATCATGACATTTTTGATCCATTAATGAAGTGCAACACCATCAAGTTGAAATAGCTAGCATAAATTTTAGTAATTGCCATAAAATTTAATCGAAAGGGTGGTAACTAATGTTTCTAAATTTAGATTTAAATTTTGTAATTAAGTTGTTTATTGTTAAATTTTAATTTATGCATATTTTTTAATATATAGCGAGCGACAGTTAGCTAGGATTTGGCATAAACTAGTAAAATTTAGCTAGAAATACACACTTACAGGGAATCATTAAATGAGTTTTTGGGAAGTAGTGAATTGATGAAGGGATTTACATTGAATGAAAAATCAAAAAGTAACCTTCACTACCACTATAATTCCCAACCTAATAGTAGTGCTTCAATGCTTGCAAGTTGATAAAAAAGAGCTATTATTGCAATATCAAAAGTGAAAAATGAGCTATCATTGCTATATCTAAAAAAAAAAAAAACAAAGGATATCAACTCTTTAGGCTATCCAAATAACTCTATCGGGGCTATAGACACCTGCCCGGCAGTATAGCTATGTTTGGGAGAATTACAGAGATAACCTTATCAGTTCTTTGGATGCTTGACTGGCAACAAGGCTCTATCCCTGGTTGGCTTTGGAGGATTACTATATTATGTAGTTCAATGTTAATGAACTGATTCTTTTTACTAAATTCCAAAAACTGGAATTATTCTGAGCACACATAGATGTTTTTAGTGGAGTTTTACTTTTTTTTTATGCCACAATTTAGGTAAAGGTAGAAAGTTATTGTTTTAAAATATGTATAAGTTTTAATTTGCAACTGGTGATTTAATTTAAAGTTTGATTTAAATGTGGTTTTATTGGTTGCAAGCTGTGTGGTCTCACAACACACCCCAAGATTGAAAAGACTTAGGGACCCAAGTGAAAATAATAACTCTTATGGCAGGAGCTAGCTAATTGGAAGATCACCAGAAGTGAAGAAAGGAAGGGAAATCTTTGATAATAAAAAAAGTACTTTGTGTTGTAAGTGTTTCGTGCACTGGGTACTAGAAACATGAAAAAAGGTGAAAGGTAATGTAAAGTTCAAGCGAAAGACTTTGGTTCGGTATGAAGCGGTCCAATAAGAAGGAGTTCGGTATAACTAAGGTCTGGGAAAGTAAGCAGGTAAAGCTGAATATCAAGTATCAAGTATCAAGTTGCAATGTGAAATAAATTATGAAATTTTAAATTTGTCTAATGATCACGGTGATCCAGTATATGTATGAGGATTCATGATATGCTTTTAAAAGGCGTGTTAATTATGGGATTTTTGTACTAACATTTGAATAATGGTTTTATTTATACGAGATGTTATAAATGTTTTTTTTTTTTTTAAAAGGGATTTAATATGTGGAATTTGTGATTGTAGGAGATATTGATTGTGATGCAAAGCTCGGGTATGGATGGTCAGGAAAACTTGAATCATGGATGGAATATTTTTTAGTCTAGTTTGATCACTCTGGGAGGTGATAATGCAGACGGCTTTGAGTCCACTAGAATGTTGGGGATCTCAACATTTCACATGCAGTGGGAGCAAATGCCAGTTTTCAAGAGAACCCATTCTCGAGAGCGACAGAACTAGAGCCAAGTGAAGTGTAGGGGGCAAAAATTCCACCTTATCATTCTGAATATATGGGAAGCCCCTACACATTATCCTGGTTCAAAGTATCATCCTGGCGAAGATTCCAGATGAAAAAGTAGAACTCGAATAGCTTCAATGAGTAATTGGAGTTGACTTCCATTGACTTCAATCACAATTCTCCTAATGGTCACAATATTCCATGTGCCTTGATGAGATTGGTCCCTTAGATTTCCTCTCATGTAATTGTCTTATCCTATCTGAGCCTTGTGTTCTATAAAAGGCCAGACGATGCTTCACTTTTATTTTAAGTTCAAAATTTGTGGATGTTGGAGGAGCATAAACTTTTTAAACTTTTATTCTTTTTTCTTGTTTTCTGAACCATTTTGGCATAAAAATTTGTATGCACATAGACATTAATTGATATCAGAGCTTATTAGATAGCTACATATCTTAGTATCTTTTGTAGTTGGTTTTGTTAGTTTGGCCAAACAAGACTATATGTTGCGTTGTTTAAGGGTGCATACAGAACCTACTCGGTGTCCATAAAGGAAACCCTCTCTTTAAAAGCTTGCACTATTTTATATGTAGTTGTGAAGAAATCTGGTGAAGTATAAAGTGGTTTGGTCTATTTTAATTAATTCTTTGGGGCATCTATGAAGAATAACCGAGAGAAACTTTTATTTTTTAGTATTTTTTATACTTTGTTTTAGAATAGATGTTTAAATATTTGAAAATGTTCCAAAATTTAAATGAATGGAAGGAATTTTGTTGAAAATCTTTTGTTTTCCATAAATTTTTTGAATGCTTAATGCTAAATCTACTTAAGTGATAGCAAAGAATTTGTGATACTCATGAAATGTTATGGAATTTTTTTTGGTTTCATGATGTTTAAGCTTATCTTTTCAATTTGGAATGTTTATCTAAAATGTTCAAAGAACAACCATAGTCCCTTTGAGATTAACAACAATATCAAATCATTACCCGAGAGCGACCCTCTAGTGCAACCATGACCTAGTTATCGGAGACTTGGGATTGAACGAAAGCCAATCTTGTCTTATAATGCAGAATTTCCCCTTAGGTTGTCTTTGTTCCATATCTTTCAAGAAGGATAGGCTCTTCACGGTCTTGTCTATGAAGATTTTATTCGGCTTGTTTTCTACAAGTGAAATTGTCGTCAATAGTTTCCTTGTGTGATTAAACGAGGGTTCACCATTAAATGAAGCTTCAAAGGAGAAACGCAAACACTAATGAACTAAACCCTAGAAACTTGAAATCATTAAATCAAATTGACAAACAACATGAAAAAAAGTACCTGGAAGAATGGAGAGGTCAAAAAAAAGGTTTGAAAAACCTTGGAAATTGTTCTTTTAAGGTGCATTGGGACTGATATGCCAAGCTAGGTGATTTAGTCTTGCTATAGGAATCTGGGCAGAATCTGGAATCTTCTAGTGAATGTTCAAAATCTATAGAAAGCTGGCAAAAGGCCTATACTGGGACTAATACGCCCAGATGGCAATTTAGTCTTAGTATTAGGGTTTGACTGATATTTCTGTAGCCTCTAGTGATCTTCTGTAGCTTACATCTTATCCGATTCTCCAAGTCTGAAAGTGTGAATTTTGGCCTATAGATGAGTTTCCATGAAGATGACAACTTTGACAACTTTTGCAACTTTGTATTCAAAGGATCTTCAAGCTCCTATTCACCTAGATTTGCAAACACACATTAAGAGGGAAAAATGTTGTGTTAGGGAATAGGGGTTTTCCTTGGTCGAACCCCATTTTGGTAATAAAACCTTGAAATAAAATAAAATAGCATGAAGGAATGATGAATGAATAAATGCAATGTTGCAACTCACCAAACC
Source organism: Sequoia sempervirens (assembly GCA_007258455.2). Classification (NCBI taxonomy): domain Eukaryota; kingdom Viridiplantae; phylum Streptophyta; class Pinopsida; order Cupressales; family Cupressaceae; genus Sequoia; species Sequoia sempervirens. The sequence goes on from VDFB02000017.1 coordinate 241,637,035, forward strand.
CTTGAAATAAAGGTTGCAAACTTGTGTGAGATGCCTCCAATGGATGTGGATCTTGACTCTTGATCTTGATATGAGATAATGTCTTTGAATGCTTGCTTGAATCATGAAAACCTACATCACAAATGTTAGCTCACAAACACACATGATGCATGAAGACTTTGACATGATGCTTGAATCTTGAATGTAGCTCCAAATGCTAGATGATTTGCTCTTGAATGCTCTCTTGATCATAAGTTTGCTATAATGCTTGAATACTTGAAAGATTAGATTGTTGTTAGGAGAAATTATGTGAAATAACCTTGTATTTATACTTGTTTATGCCTAATTTCCAAAAATTACAACACTAAAGCCGACACCAAATCTAGGATAATAAAATACCGCCAAGAATTTGGATTAAACTAGGTCCAAGTTAAAGCGGGACTCATACACCAGGTTGGGCGTATGAGTCCTAGTGGCTTAAGCCTGGGACACAAACTCCGAGAAATGCTAAGTTCAATGCAACATTTAAAATTAGGTCCTGAGACCTAGGTGGGACTCATACACCCAAAGGGGCGTATGAGTCCTAGATCACTAGATCTGGAACACATAACCTCAAACATTAAATTATAATTTTCCATTTGTTAAATGTCAGGATTATCCTCATAAAAATGCATTTAATTAGGCTTGTGGATGCAAAATAAGACCAATTAAAGCACAAATGAACCAAATTTTACTAGGGAGGGCCCAAACAAGTGTAAAAATGTAAAGGAATACATTTTTCTACACTACAGATCCTAACACAAAGACTTTCACTTCTACATATCTTCAAGGGTCCGTTTACCCTATCTCCCCTCACAATTTTGGGAATTAGAAAGTCTACAAGCTATTGAAAAGTTCCAAGTAAGTATTATTCAGCTTCAAAGGAAACAATCAGTTATACAATATCCACCTATGCATGTTTATGTGTGAAAATGGATCTTTCCAAAGGTCTCCCTATAGAGATCTCTTTGAAAGTTAGCAATAGGTGTTGGAGGCAACCAATTTATTATGAAATAATTTCTTTTAGGTGCAGGAAATGCTTCTCAATAGACTTCTACCCTATAATCTCCAAAAATAAAATCTCATAATGGAGGAAGCCATGCCTCACAAGATAAGCCCACTTGGTGGAAGGGGGTCGAGCCCTATCATAATGTCATTCCACTAGATGGTAAAAATGAATCAAATCCTTTCCAAGGTTCATTGTTGGCCAATCCAAAAATAAATTCTAATTCTTCTCTTAAATCATAAGAAATGATTATGGGGTCTCCACATGTGGTCTCTAGACTCTAGAGGATTCAAAAATTTCACAAGAGAATGCAAATTCAAGGATTATTAGAAAAAATGACATATCCTGAGTCTATGGTATCCCCGGTGAATGGTGGCATAGAGATGACAACACAAAAGACAAATTTGAGCAAAACAAAGAGTTACAACCTCAATGACATAAAGAATGGACATAAGGTAAGAGGAAGCAGTCCCCCTTGTATTTAACCCTCCCAACAAATGACACTAAGATCTTTTAAGAAAGGGGAAAATATTAGAATGTTTGAAAGACCCCTTTAAAGGATTGTTGTGACTTTCGGTAAAATGAAAATTTTCCCTCATGTTAAGATGGGTAGGCAAGAACTATAGTAAAACTATAGTATTTAGAGCATTCTCCATTTTAGGTGGATTGAACATAATTAGTGATCATTATGCACCCTTGAGTCTAGGGCATGCACCTTATCAATTTTATTTTCCAAAAATTTAAGGGGTATGACTCCCTTAAGCCAAACTTATTGATCAATTTTTTTTTGATGCTATATGTAAGAAAAAATAAAAAATAAATGTGAACCTACTTATAATAATGCTTTTTTGAATTCATATTACTCTTAATATATTGTTAATTTGGAATGCAAATGTATGTTATTAATTATTTGTTTCATATTATATTCAAAATCATTACCATGTTCTCTTTTGAATAATGAGTATGACCATAAATTTGTTATATTATGTTTACTAGAATATTTGATGGATGTTTACAAGATCTTGCATTATGTGCTTATCGTAGGGTGCTGGCAAGAAGTTGAGTCCACTTTTTGGCCATTTAGTGGAAGAGTTTTCCCCGATTTTCAAAATTTGACACATTTGACCTTAAAATTTGAAGCACTTAGAGATGAAATCTTGGAAAAAGTCACTGATCATAAAATGTAGTACTCGGAGTCTAGTTTCCAAATATATAATTTATTTTAATATCTAAATGATACAAATTGATTTTCAATAGGTGTTTCTAAAAACCACTGTTTAAAAGTCACTTTTTTTTTTACCATACCATGCACGTGTACGTCATCCACATTTTGATCTAAATAATCATATTTTTCTAAATCCTTTTGGGAAAAGATGTGTAACTCACTAAAGCACGTTTTCCATTTTTTTTGTAATTTTTCATTGAATTTTTTTTTGTTAATTTTTTATTGGCCATATTTGGTGTTTTGAAAAATCGTCATGTACGTCACGCATAAGATGACCTAAACTTATCATTTTTTGTTTTTTTTTTAAATTGAAAAGAATTGTCTGAAGTATGCTTTCACACAATTTTTTTTTCAAAAAATTATGTTAATAAAAAGTTATTAAAATACTAAAAAACCTTGATAATTCAAGTTTATGGACCTGTTTCATTAGAAATTATTTGGAAAATAGAAAAAATAATCCAATTGTAAAAAAATTTATATATTTAGAATCTACACTGTCTCATCTATAATGGGTTTTAATTTTGTCAAAAAATTATGAAAAAAAAGTCTTTAGACATATGCCCAAAGTCACTATTTTCATGTGACATTGCCAAAACCTTCAACTTGCAGGTCAAACTAGCTCCAAAGCTTAGGTTCAAGTCCCCAAGCCTTTTCCCAAATCGAAAAATAAAACAAAAACCTGACCAAAAGTTAAAATTTTAAAAAAAGGGATCCCATTTCATAATTTTTTTTTTTTATGAATTTAAGAAATAGGATCTTGTTTCAAAATGGGATCCCTTTTTTTAAAAAGCGGGATCTCGTTTCTTAAAATCATACGTTTTTTTGAAATGGGATCCCGTTTTCAAAACAAGATCCCGTTTCTTAAATTCATAATTTTTTTTTTTTATGAAACAGGATTCCGTTTTCAAAATGGGATCCTGTTTTTGGCTCGGGGTCCCAAACCTAAACGGGATCCCGTTTTTTGCAAGCCAATTTTGTTCTTTTGCCTAAGGCAAAAACTTCCATGTTTCATGGACTCATCTTTGTGCTTTTCCCTGTAATTTTTTTGTAATTTTTTTGTATAATGTGATGTTGGGAAGAAGAAATATATCATGGGTTATATTCTACTCTTGGTGTATTATAGCAACTCATTTGTATCATATATCGTTAGTTGTAAGATGTTTCATATGGTGAATACATGAGATGAAGTTGATTATATGGGTTCAATTTTAATTGATGCATACAAGATTTAACTCAATACTATCGATCCATGTTGTTTTAAAGTTAGATGCTTCAAAATATTTCATGTTTTATTGAAGACTTTCATGAGAAGTGGAAAACAAGATTCATTTACTTTTCTTTTCTTTTTAATTCAAACAAGTGAAAACTTATTTTGAAGTGAACTATCATTATATAAACCATTCTAGAACATTACATTGAAATATTATTAAAAATATGGAAATAATTATAAATTCATGTAGCACACTCGAAACATAGAGCATATGCCTATATGACAAGAATATGTATAGATGAAGATATCAACTATAATGAAAACAAGCTAACTCAATTGTGAATAAAATAGATGAGTAAGATTTCTTTTCACAAATAGTTTCACCTTATCTAAGTTAATTTGAGTGATCCTCACATGATAAATCAATGTGATTTTGATTTGACCCATACTTTGGACCAAGAGCTCAAGAAGGACATCCAAGATGTAATTGTGCATGCTTTATAGAAATAAACTATTTGGTTGAATATGTAGAGAATGTTATAAAAGGTACATCAACAAACCCTAACACTTTAAAAAATAATTTATTTCATGTGTGACATCATTGTTGAATACTATTTTAAAAGTATTAATTGGCCATCACTCAATATGATTATATACAAAATATGTAGAACACTTAAATATTATCTTATCAAATATATTAGTGTTGTATAATTACAATACAATATAATAATATTATTTCGCTCTTTATATTAATAAATATTATAAATTTCACTATAAAAACATAACTTATTATATATATACATATTTTTAAAATGATATAGAATTTTTAAAAAGACACATTATTTTTTTTATAAAATATAAAATATTACATTATTTTTAATTAATAATTTATTTTTTTTGAATTAACTGACATTCACTTTAAACTACATATAAACAACAAATTAATTTAAATATATAATTTATTTATTAGAACATTCCATTTTCAAATTATCTATATAAAAAATTATAAATAAATAATAGTAGTAAAAAGTAACAAAGTTCTAGTGAATCATTGTGTTCATATTTATTACATAATTTGAATATAATAGTCTTCACATCATGGGATGCCATGTGACGACTCTTGAGAAACAAAAGATTTCATACGTCCTTTACATGTGATAATTTTCATTATTGTAGAATATTATTTATATTTGATTTGGTTTCCAATTCTTAATATTATAAATTAATAATAAAAATGATTATTAATTTATTTTGCATAATATTTATAAAATATATATTATATTTTAATTGAGAAATTTAGAATTAATTTATTTTGAAAAATATGTATACTTATTTTATATATTTGAAAAAATGAGTATATATATATATATATATATATATATATATATATATATATATATATATATATATATATATTTATTTGTTTGAAAAAAATGAGAAAATATAATTTTAATTTATTTTATTTACTAAAGAATTATTTAACTACTATATATGAACACATAAACTTTAATTTTTAGTGAAAAATTATTTTATTTTTATTTATATTGTTTACTTTATTTTTATGTATATGATTACATTGTATCCTATTATCCTTGTAGAATGTCTTTCAACAATTAATTAAGTAAAAATAATGTTACATATAGTTCTAAGTAGGTTAAGTTTATTGATGTAAACTAATTAATATTACAATTAAATATGTGGAAATAAAAATGAGATGGTCAAGGTTATATATCTTGCAATGTAAACTTTGATTGTTATTGATGTAGTGATAATAGGTTGCAAATTTAACTATATGAGATTATAAATTGGATCAAATAAGATAAATGATTGATCTCAGAAGATGAGATCTAGAACAAAATTGTGATAGTCTAGTGGTCTGATCTTGTATTGTTTCCTATGATTCTATCTAAAATATCATGATGCCTTTAATATTTATGGTAATTGCACTAAGGAGAATTGTGGTGGTGCTAAGGAGCACTCTAGGGCTTCTGTGCAAGGGTTGAAGTCAAGGTCTTCCTTGTTCCTTAGCCAAGCCTTGAGACAAAGTCAATAATAAAAGTGAAATATATAATGTTACCAACTATTAATGCAGAAAGAGAGGTCACTGTGTTAGACCTACAAAATGTTAATAAATAGATGTGTAAATATGTTGTCTTGATTTTGATTCAATCATTATCTCTCCTCCAAATCACCTAGGAATAATTTTCCTTTAAAAGAATTTCCTAAACATCAAATTATTTTTTTGTTGTTGTACAAATCAACAAATAACGAACATGTCAAATGCAAATGATTTAAAGTTTTACAACATAAATAAGATTGTGATAATAATTTTATCAAGGAGATAATATACCAACTATAAACCTATATAAAATGAAAAACATTTTAAACAAAATGATGAAGTATAACAAAATGTCATAATAAGTACTTAAAACCAGCCACCTTTTAATCCCTATGCAAGGGTTGAGTCAAGGACTTCCTTATGCCTTAGTCAAGCCTTCAGATAAGGTAAACAATAAAAGTGAAAGAGATAATGTTGCTAGATGTTGATGTAGAAAGCGAGGTCATTGTGCTAGACCCACAAAATGTTAATAAGACAAGTGTGTAAATATGTTGTCTTGCTTTTGATTCAATCATTACCTCACCTTCAAATCATCTAAAAATAATTCCTTTAGAAGCATTCCCTAAACATCAATTTATTTTTTTGTACAAATCAATGAGTAACAAACATGTCAAATATAAATTATTTAAATTTTTTAAAAAGGAATAAGATCGTGACAACAATTTTATCAAAGAGATAGTATAGTCAACCATAAACTTTGTCTAAAATGAAAAACATAAATTAAACAAAATGATAAAGTATAACAAAATACTATAATAAGTACTTAAAAATTAATCACCCTTTAATCTTTTAATCCCTATATGAGGATTGAAGTCGAGGAGTTCCTTGTGCCTTAGTCAAGTCTTGAGATAAAGTTAATAGTAACATCGAAAGAGATAATGTTGCTAGATGTTGATGTAGAAAGAGAGGTCACTATGCTAAACATACACACTGGTAATAGACAAATGCGTAAATACATTGTCTTGCTTTTGATTCAACCATTACCTCTACTTAAAATGACCTTGGAATGGTTCCTTTAAAAACATTTCTTAAACTTCAAATTAAATTTCTTTTTTCAAAAAATCAATGAGTAATAAACATGTCTGATGTGAAGAATAAGATTTTGAGAGTAGGGGGCAGGGGCATGGTTTGATTGGCTAAAGCATCCTGCTCCAGGCAAGAGGTCATGAGGTCTAGTCCCCCACCACCCCCATCATACCAGAGGGCATGTCTTACCAGTGTCACCTATCTATAAGTTGAATAAACCTATTTAAAATGAGAACTAATTAACCTTTAATCCCCAACCACAAAAAAATCATGCCCGCTTGATAACACAAGCTCCCCTTACCTACAAATTTTTTACTCGACAAACATTGAGGACAAACTGTTTGTTAAAGTGACTTCAAAAAGACCAATGGGTGGGAGTGGTTAGGGGTAGTTTGGAAGAAACAAATGAGAGGCTGAGATATAGTGGTAGACTTTGTAGATTTCCACCATCTGATGCTCTTATCCTTCTGAACATTTAAAAAAAAATCCATGTCTACAAATCAGTCCCTTTTTTATATTAATCTTAGTCTGTCATATGTAATAATTGTTTAGATGACTTCAAAAGGTAGTGCAGAAAAAAATGTTTTTGCTGAGGGCAATGATAATGTGTAAGAGATAAATCGTGGTTGCATTCAGAACAGTGCTTGACATGCTCAAACAAAAAATCTCATTTCAGATTCACCAGCTCATCCAACAATGAACCCAAAAGCATATTTTGTAAATCATAAAACTTCACCTGCCAAACTTTCTGCACGAGCCAGAAGATATCTACAAGAGTTGCAGGAGGATCCCAAACGTGTGACATATCAACAGTTGACTTGGGTTGTATTTTTGCATAGAATGACAGGAGAAATTTAATATAGTGAATGGCAAGATCAGCATTTATATTATTGACATCTCCATGAGCAGTAAAGAATAAGAGCAGAGAAAAGAAAAAGGAATGAATAATAAAATATGAAGGGTTGAGAGAGACATTGGATTGCTTTAACCTATATGTTCATGCCACTTCTGATTTTTTTAATATCTGGTCCACTCCATCCATTTAATGGTCTTGGGGACTGTGATTTATGATTGATAAACTAGTTTTACTGTCTCAAGTTTTTAATGATGTGGGTATTTGTTTGACCCTTTGGCCATACAGATCAATGAACAAAGGTCCTGTCTTTTCTCACGTGTACTATTTGGTGGTCATTTACCAGCTGAAATCTAGTAAATGGGTATATTGATTTGCACCCTGTTGGTGAAAATTTTGAATGGGTACAAGAGAGGGAACTGAAGTCACGTGTGGGTAGGAGTTAAAAAGGGTTAATCCATGTTGATACATAATTCTTGCCATTTATGGAGCAGACAAAGTAGATTTAGCGTAAGTTTTGGGGGTGTTTGTGTGCTTTTACCAGCAAAATCTCAGATGGTTTTATCATTGCTGCTTTCACTTTGCCTTACACAAAAGGTAAGGGGCTATGGTACTCATTAATTGCAGTTTAGAGAGATTAGGGTGATGCTTAAAAGCATAAGAAGAAAAGATATATGAAATCCTCTGCTGCAGGCAGACATCATCGGTGTATGGGCCTTGGGGAACTATTATTTTAAGAAGAGCATCTTGTTGGAATCTGTCATTTTCTGCTGCTCGTCTGTTTTTCTAAGATGCTTGCTCATTAGTTATATTGATATTCTAATGCTCGTAGCTTGGCTGTGAATGGCTGAATGGAACAGTGGCTAGATGTTTGGTTATGTTTGCCACGTTTGGAGGGAGGGTTAAAGTTATAAATGTTAGTATTATATACATCAAATGGAGGAAACTGTTGGGGGGAGAAGTGATATTAAAATGAATATAATTGGCCCGTGGGGCATCCAACTACAGTTATGGAATGTTGGTTTTTTTCTTTTCACTCATTCTAGCGGCAGGAGGTTATCACCGGGTCTGTTTGATGATGATGACTTTTATGGATGGAGTCAAGTGTCCATTGAAATCATAGCTGACAAGGGCATATTCGGCTGATGTGTAAGAATTGTACTGGCTAATGGTTAGCCACCCAATGTGCATATCGATGCAGGGGGTACCTAACATAAGTGCTCATGGAAAAATTTAAATTTCTAGGGGTGTCTTATGATCCTTCTGTATCTACATGATATTTGGTGTCTCTGTTGCTTCTGACTGAATATCAAGAATCAGGTTTCAGGGGCAGTAGCCCACAAATCTTGTACTTGGCACATAGACAACAAGAGAAACAAAATAAGTTATGGGGCGGGGAAGCATTGCGTATGGATTCATTTTGCTGACTCTGCACTACTCGGTAGCAGTGGTGTCCCATGTGGAGCGGTGAATTGACATTCACACAGCATTCGCCGACTCCAAGTACACCTAAAATAGACTGAAGGATTCTAATAGTCTGATACTATAGTGGTAGTGAAGTATGAAATATAGCCGTTGGGTGGTGGTGGTGTGCTTGCAAGTTGCATGCACTTATCATGATTATATGTTTAGGTTTTTAGTTTCTTTCTCATCATTCAAACTGAGTCTGTGTCCCACACCACACACACCTAAATGTAACATCCGTGCATTAGCCCTTTTTTCTTACCAAAAAATTCTCATCAATCCCATGAATGCATGACGACTGATGATGGGATGGGATTGGGGACCAGATGCCATTGCAGGTTTTCTTCTGAATTTGTGAAAAGCGGGGCCACAGCTACATTAGGTATTGAACTTGTATACATTAAGCTTAAAGCCTCCAATAAAATATGACTAGGTAGTGAGGCATTGATTAAGGGGTTAAAAGAAGGGAGTGTTAGGGGACTACAGTGTCGTGGGAAAGGGGTAACAACATGATGATGATATATCACAAATACCAAGGCAGTGGGCACCTTTCCAGCAGCATTGTCCGAACGGGTTTAAAGGTATCCAATGCTAAAGACTTTCCATTACTTTACAACGTGGGCACTCACCAAACAGCGTTCCGGTTGCTATCTGCTCCTCGTTCTCTTACAAATATTTTATAGCCTGTCAGGCGATTCATTAGTACGCTCGTGCCTCCTGTTACATCTTCGGACTCCCCCCCTCTGTTCCAGTTGCGCACTCTCTACTGTCTCATTTTTTAGCTTCATCCTCTTCCCCTCGTCCGTTTTTCTCCCGCTTTTCCCCACATCATGACTCATAACGGCCTTGCCCTTAAGATAGCACCCAAATCTCGCCGATGTTGCTTCTTTTAACTCTTAAAAAACAAAAAGCTCCTTACAGCCCTGCTTTATTCTGCCGAGTTTTAGTATATTAATGGTTGCCAAGTAATATGCTCAACTGATTCCGTTGGGTACAACCAGTTTGCTGAATTAATCTTTTTGGACACCCAGTTTGTTGAACTGATTTTATTGGCATCTTGTAGCTAGCGAAGATACACCCACTTCGCTGAGTTGCTTTATATTGGCAGGTTGGGAGTTGCAGAAGAGATATTCACAACACCGAGGCCTTTTTTCTGTGGTTGGAACACGGGAAATACATTCTCCTTTTATGTTGTGTTGAACTGAATTTTTTATGCAAGCTTTTTGAGGGCTTTGTGTGATTACGGTGTTGAGTTTTGCATTGGGAGCTGGAATTTTGGGTCCAACCGTGGCTACCCCACGGGGTCCGAGAATGGGGAAATACATGAGAAAGGCCAAAGGAGCAGGAGAGGTTGCAGTCATGGAGGTGTCCTCTCAGAGCTCTCTTGGAGTTAGAACTAGAGCCAGAACTAGGACTCTTCTTGCTCTGCAGAACCAAAATAAGAAGGCTTCAACATCTCCCAACAGGCCTCCTAAGATGTGCATTGAGCCTGCTACTATTAATACATCACCATATCTGGAGCTCCGTAGTAGAAAGCTAGAGAAAGCAACTGGTCCATGTTGTGCGGTTGCAGCACAGGAAACCCACTTGAAAAAAATGGGGAAACTATATTGCAGGGGTTCAGAAAGGAGTAGGAATGTAAGGAAAGAGCATTCACATTCACATTCACATTCAGCATTCATGGTGTCAGAAGAGCAGCAGCCCAAGAGCAAGGCTACTAAGCTTAGTAGTATATCTAAGCAGAGAAGTATTCATAGTGGCAGCAGAGGATCCCCATCTGCACTGAGCAACTCTACATCTTTTTCTCAGGTATGTTCAAAAAAGAAGTCTGGTAGGGCTCAAAGAAAGGAGCAAGTGAAGAAATCCAATGATGAAACACAAGATATTGTGCCCCAGAGTAGCATAAGAGCACAGGCAGGACAGTTGCAAGTTTTTGAGGATGAGACCCCCACTCCCATAGAGGGCTCATTTGGAGAGAATGCCATAGATCAAGAAGGCGGGGACAGGTATGGACAATCATTTTTTATTGTAATTACTATTTATTCTTAAATATGTTTTTGCTACTTAGGTTTACTAGTGTCATCATTTGTCAAACTTTAACTCGTCTCTTGCTTTTGTTTCTATTGGTATTTTTGGGCCTTAGTTTTGAGTTTTTGAATTTTATATGGATTTTGTGGGTGGGTATTTCCAGGCACATCAGAGAAAGTACTCCTTCTAGTCTTATAGGAGATGGGGAGACCTTGGAAGCTCCTGGTTCTACAACTAGACCTTCATGTCGCAGCTCTGCTAGAAGAAGATTGCAAGGTGAAAGTAGGAGAGATATCCCAACCTCAAGAGAAATGGAGGAGTTCTTTGCAGGAGCCGAGCAACAACAACAAAGAATCTTCATAGAAAGGTATACATGTAGCTTTTTAACTTCATATTTCCTTCATAGTATGCCTCCGTGACTGGCTAATCTATTCAAGCATGTATACGGTCTGCAGTACATGTAGGAATAGGACTTCATGCATGGAGGAACAGTTTGGCAACCGTGTTCTAATGCAGTTTGTGGGTTTACTATTTGTATAAATATCTCTACACATTTTCTATATTTCATGTTCATGTACAAGTAGTTCGGATATTCCATCTACCATTTCCCTACTTTTTTACAGGTCTCATAGTTATGCAGTTCACAACACTTATGTGACCAGTATTCTGTTATATGGAAGTTCTTACATTATTTATTGCTTTTAGGTACAACTACGATCCTGTAAATGACTTGCCTCTTCCTGGCCGTTATGAGTGGGTTACAATAAATAATGCTGGTTTTAGACCATGAGAAGACATCACCAGGTGCAGTAACTCCTTCTGGAAGTGGCTTTTAACTTCAGCTACAACATGAGGGTTCTTTTAAGCATGAAATTTAACACTGGAGGATATAATGGATGCTTTGCACATCAAATATCAGTGCAAGCTTGTAAAGATTGTCAAAAATTTGTTCCATCTTGATGGTCTTAGTGTACAATATGTATTGTTGGGCACCTTTTCGTTTGTACAGATCCTTATGGGATATTTTTTCTTCTTATTAAATCTCCCACTTGGGCATCTGTGGAAAAGAGTTGCCCCTGTTTTGTTCATACCACTTTTCTGAATAACAATGTCATGGTGCAATGAATGTGCTCCTTTCTCAAAAACATGGGCTCAGTTCGATAAAATTCTGTTGTTTTCTTACTTTTGAAAAAATCTCATTTTGGGTTTCCTTAAAAGGAATTTTACTACGTTAGATATCTAACATTTTGAAGTTTGCCATAATGTCACGCCATGGATGAAGTCATCGGACTACGCTTTTATGAGATGTGCAGTAACAAGTCAATTCAATTACTTTATTCAACAGCAGTACTCGACTAAGTTGTGGCTGACAAATCTAAGATTATTTTTAGTTGTCTTACTCAACTCAAGGATTTGGCTTTGATGTATTTTCAAGGATTGATTTGAGGAGAAGTGCACCCCCTGTCATTTTCAACCAGATATTTGCGGTGAAGTGCATCCCGGTGTTGCTGAAAACATGTTGAAGGGAGGGAAAATTTAATGTAGTCTGTTTTAATTCAAATTATAACTTTCTTCTTTTTGATGATGGATCATTAATTGTGATCCAAATGTTGATTAAAAAACATACACAGTTGATTCCAGAAACAATCCATCCATCAGATTGATTTTCCGAGCACCACCACAAATTGCCATGCCTAATAACTAATGCATACTACCACAGTGGCCGGAACTAAGAATGAATATGATCCTGCTTACCCGGAGAATTCTCTGACTACAGATGGGAGAACAGGGGTCCACCTCTGGTTAAAACCTCTGTACCCAAATGATACTAGGCACTGTAGCTGAAGTGAAAGCCAACGTAAAAATTTCCCACTTTTACCATTGTAGCTGAAGTGAAAGCCTTTACCATACAATGACAACAGTGAGTCAAGACAATTGTAGTGGTCAACATCCTTGTTGTACATCATAATCAGAACTGGGCATATATGCAGAAGCATGGTGGTCACCATAAGACAAAAAAATAGATGAATCAGGCATATACAGAAGCATGGTGGTCACCAAAAGACAAAAAAAATACATGAACATCAAGACTCCTTTGGAAGCGGAATAATCCAAGAATATCTACTTCAAATAAGAAATCTCTAATACTTACAAGTTTTACTATTCTTTATCTGTTCTGGCTACATAAAAACAAGGAAGAGTACACTGTATGCTACATTAATATCTCTTTAGGATATATATATGGCCAGGAAACTGCACCCACATTAAATAAACAAATCCATTTGTACAAACAGCAGACAGATCAGTCCATTAGTACAAGTAGCAGGCTGATCATGTTGCAGTTTCTAGGCCAGATATATTCGATGAGGAAGCGTCGAAGGTGCACAATTACTATCACAAGTGATCCATACAATTTGGCATGACAGCATAAACCACATAAAGCTATGTAGGCTAGACAATTGTGGATAGTCCCACCAATGATTTTTGTGGTTTTCTGTGGTATGAAAAAAATAAAAATCTTTTGGGACACCTTCCTTTAAAGAAGTCAAGATTCGGGGGGAGAACCTTCATTACACATTGAGGTCTAGAATTTAATGGATCCATCAACGATTTTTCAGTTTGAAAAGAAAATCTTTTGAGACAGCTTCCTTCAAAGAAATCAAGATCAGGAGAGAACCTTCATTGCACATTCAGGCTTAGAATTTAATGGTTCTATCAAGGATTTTTTGGTTTCAAAAGAAAATCTTTTGACACCTTCCTTAAAGAAATCAAGATCAGGGGAGAACCTTCATTACACATTCAAGTTTAGAATTTGATGGTCTGTGGACTGTTCATCTAATTTTAAGTCATTTTATGATTTTAAAATTTGTTAAAATATATAATTTTTATATAACTACATATATAAGGTATTTTGAATGATCATAAATAAAAAATACAATATTATTTTAATTTATAGTATATCTTATAAGAGAATATAACTTAAGAAATATATTTAAAATATTTCTTTTTAAAGATAGAATATAAAATTATTATTAAATCATAAATATTTTTCTAAAAATAGTTTTAATTTTTAAAATATTTTGAATATTTTTTTATTTTGTTGTTTTGATAGGTAAATGTCTTGGGATTGCTTCCATAGTATAAACTCTAACCATAAGAAAATGATGCATCACACCCTTATAGAGGTTTGCATTACATTGACCAAGAGGATTCAAAAGGATCTCACTAAAATCTCACACAAAAATTTGAAGTATTAATGCTACATTTGGAGTAGGATTGTAGTAAAGTCTTTTTCCTTTTTCTTTTGTACAGCTATTCAACTTTCATTGGTCATCCAACATCCAATAACACAACATTAGTAGTTGAGGCATTGATATTTATGTCCTCTAGAGAATGTGATTCATTGTTTGTCACTTTTCGAACTTCTTCTATTGTGATATCAAACATTTTTTAGGCTTAGAATCCTTCATGTTTGAAGCTTTAATTCTTCCCACCCTAGGAGGAGGTGATCCTTCAATTACTACAAGTAGGGATAGCAATTTGAATTGCTCCCTATGGTTAACCATCTTGGGTAGATGTAGATTACTCTTTTTCCACATAGTAGTGGTGGAGGGAGACATCTTTCCACCATGTGGCTTGACTATCTAATTTGCATTTGGAGCAATGTGGCTAGTGTTAAAACTCTTATTATATCGAAAAAGCAACCCCTTAGTCCAAAATTTGATTCCAACTACGATCAACAATTTTTAGAGTAATATTAGTTGGAATTTTTTTGGAGATATCTAGATCAACCAAAATGTGAGAGAATGTGGTGTAAAGGAAATTAGATAAGCCTTTGCCTATAGCCAAAAATGTCCTCGGCTTATTCTCAATTACTTCAAAACAAGATTTAAACTAGAATTGGAGCGGAAGATTAGGGAGTTGTACCCATAAAAATGTAATAATGAAAGATTTAGAGGTAGGGTTGAAAGTTGGGTGCGATGGTTAAGTATAAGTCACAAAAAATTCTTTTATAGTCCAGAACATTGTCAAAAAACTCAATTAAAAAAATCACGAGCACAAGGGTAAATTTGAAGATCACCTTTCAAGATGGGACACCAAGTGTTTGTGATCCATTTGTGTATACTAGAAAGACTTGGGCATAACCTATTGAAAAAGTTTATTAATCCATTCTTAGCAAAAAAAGATTCACTTTCAACCACTTCTTTTTTAACATCATCACCAAATGCACAAGGGACATATTGGTGCATTGGGGGGGGGCATGATCAACTAAGAGGTACCATACCTGAGCATCTTTTGTTCCAACAGGGCTAGAAGAATTATAACCATTTTCCCCATCTATGTTGAATTTACCTTGCCTTAATGGATGCGACCAAGTTTCATAGCCTACTTAAATGATTTTGCACTTTTAGATTCACTCAAGGACTCAAGCTTCTAGGATTACTTGTAAAACCAAAATAACATTTTACAAGAGAGAAAAACAAGATCATAAATTTGTAATAATGGATACAAAATGATATTAGATCAAATATGATCAATACAACATCTGCAATGATATGCAATACAATTCAATACCAAATGTACATATGAGACCTTGCTTATAGAGGCAAGGCAAGATATAGGATTAGACAAGATCATGACCAACATCTTAATCCTATGACATGAGACAACAAACATTAAATCACCTAAGACACAAGAAGTAAATGACACAAGAAAAGTTCTTATGACAATTAAGACTTCTAGAAAAATTCTTAAGCCCCTAAGCAAACTTAACATGTGAATAGGACCTACTAGGTGAACTAGTTAGGTAAAACACCTTGTTCACACTAGCCCACACATGCAACTTAAAGAGAAGTAGACAAATACAAATGATGTAAAGATGATGATGGGTCTCGACTACTAGGCCATGTTAGGTACCCATTTATAAATGCAATCTCTCACAAATAGAGAAAAGGAGAAAACCTAGTGGGACAAAACTCCTCTAAAAAGAGAGAAAATATGAGGAAGTGAAAGGAGGACTCAACATGACCACCCAAGGACTACTTCTATCACCAATATACAATCAATAACCCCCCATAAGAGGGAAATCGAGAGACTATGTAGCCCCCCCACAATGTGTAATCTCTTGAAAAAATAGTGAATGATTGAAGACAAAACATGATCTAATATTTACAAACAACATTCATCCCCTTGGGAAGAAAAATAAATAAATATCAATGCAAGAATGGTCCCCAATTTAGATAGGAATCGAAGGGAATAAAACTCAAGATATATGTCTTTGAAAACTGCTCAAGTTTCTCCATGTTGATGTCAAAAACTGCCAAGTTACCAAGTCATGTGTTCCAAACCACACCAACGAAGATGAAAATCTAGAATCTAGTAGAGATGAATGAAGAGCAAGGTCCAAAGACTCAAGTACCTCCTCTGAAGACAAATATGAATCCTCCAAATGTTGCTCAAAAGTATCCACACTCATGTCAAACTATGATGAATGATCATGTTGAGAATGAACAAGAGGGATTAAATGTTCCCTCACTACAACTATAAAAGAATTAACTCCATCAAAGAGAAGATGTATGTCATCAATAGTGTCCCAAATTTGAAATCTGGGGACTCTACAAACAAGTCTAAAATACCTACCAAGTACTCATCCCAAGTAACCACACATGGAAGATGATGTATATCCTATTGCATTGAATCACAAGAAGCCATGAATGTAGCAACACAAGTATCATCAAAAGCAATAGTAGATGAAGGATATGGGATCTCACTACATGTTATCAAACTATATTGTTCGTCCCAAAATGATGTGTTCATGCAAGATTATTGAGTGTGAATATCAAATGAATTTGATGATGTTGGTTTAGAAGAATTTGAAAATATATTTCCATTGGTAATGCAAAGTTGTCTCAACTCATGAAGATCATAAAGAAAAAATTGCAACTCATCAAGTTCCTTTTGTATGCATTCATCTATTGTATGTCTTTTCTTCCCACAATAATCAAATTTATATTTTTATGGATTAGGTGACATGATTACAACATTTAGAAAACACAAGATTTCCCCTCAATTATTCAATCATGCGACCCCCCCCCCACCCCCCAAGCGTATGATTTGAAATTTTATATGTAGTACGAATGCAATGTTAAAATTAGTCACCGGAGTTTACAATTCCAAGATGGACCAAATATGAAAAAATATAATATTATCTCATAATGAGATCCTCAAGCTAAAATTTCAATTTTCAAATATGTTCTAGACTAAAAATGAAACATTCCAAAAGAACAAAACTTCTCCAAGTGTCAATATGTCCAAGTTATCAAACATAATGAAAATATGTACAAATGTGAATAAAACATACCTTAGGCTAAAACTAGAAAAAGTGCATGGATGAGAATGTAGAGCCCCTTAATACCTTTTCCAATTCCATAAGAATCATGAAAATTGGATAACCAGGCAAAAATTTATGAGCTCAAACATCTAAAAAAAATATTTGATTTCAATCAGCAACAAAATTCACTTGTAGAAAAAAATAGAAAAATGGTTCACACCACTTCGAAGTGCTCCAAACTATTTTCAATAATATCTTGTTTGTGAAAATTTGACTCCTAGATCAAAAATTGTGATTTTTTTTTTAAAAGGTCCAATTTGGCCTACAACCATGGCTAACATTTTTTTTTGCCTCAAATTTATCCTACACCAAAATGGGGAAAATTATATATCAAATTAGGGGTTTTGGGCCTTTTGGACACAATGACAAAGTTTGTTTGGGCTGAAAATACTCCAATATAAAGTTGTTCGCCATATCTAAGCTTCAAACCCATGTAGATTTGACCTCACATGTCTAATTTAGACAAAACAAAATGAGAAACGACTTTTTTGGACACCTTGAACTCAATGGTAATATTTACACCAATAAGCTCCAAAATAACTTGTAATACAAAGCCACATAAAAGAAATCCCTCAATTTGGTATTTCTATCAATTTTTCACAAGTCATCATATGATGCAAGAGAAAAGCATACTCAACTTTTCAAGATCCACCAATATTTTCAACCTTGTAATAGCTCAAGTACATATCACTCTCAAATTTGAGAAGGGGATTTGCATATCTAAAGCTTTGATACCATGTTAAAGTCACTCAAGCTTCTAGGATCATCTACAAAACAAAAATAACTTTTTACAAAAGAGAAATGCAAGAGCATAAATTTGGAATAATGGATGCAAAATGATATTAGATCAAATGTGATCAATGCAATATCTGCAATGCAATTCAATACCAAATGCACATACAGAACCTTGCTTATACAAGAAAAGTGAGATATGATTAGGCAAGATCATGACAAGTGTTTTAATCCTATGACATGAGACAATAAATATTAAATTACCTAAGACACAAGAAGTAAATGACATAAGATAAAATAAGATCTTATGACAACTAAGACTTCTAGGAAAATTCTTAGACCCCTACGTAAACTTAACATGTGAATAAGACCTTCTAGGTGAACTAGTTAGGTAAAACACCATGTTCACACCAACACATGCATTAGGAGTATTTGTAGTTTTGTTGGGCCCCAAACACGTTCCCTTGATTAACACCCTTCCAATGCTCAACATTCAAGTCAACATTTAGATCATCATTTGGTGGATCACCAATCTCCTATTGCACAAAAGAGTTTGCACAAATCCTAACCTTTGTCTTATTGGATATTGAAAGTTTGTTATTGTATTTTTTTTTTTTTTAATTTTTATATATCATTTAAAAAATTATGTTTAATAATATTTGTCATTTATATTTTTCAAATTTTAAAGCTCAATATTGATCTTCTTTTTTAACAATTTCACTTCTCATTTTCATTTTCATTTTATTTATATTAAAATTCAAAATCTTTTTTCAAATATTATTTTAGAACATTGCAAATTTAAAATCAGAGAGGAAAAAGCTATAATATAAAATATTATTAATTTTTTTATTAATTTTTAAGTTATGTAAATATTTTAATCTTGTAGTTATTTATTTATTTAAAATAGTTTAAAATTTATGATATCATTTAACTAAAATCTAAATTTAAAATTTTAGTTTTTTCTTAATTTTGGAAAGGATTGTATCTAGACTAGAATAATATATTGAATATTAATATATATAAAATACGTCGAGAGTTGTCGAGAAACGTAGCCACAATATCTTGAAAACTTATATAAAAATAACCTTTCTATTTTGTATCTTTTAAATAGGTTGAGAAATAAACCCTTTCTCAATTGAATTTTATTGATCTTAGAATATTTTGAAAAGCAAGAAAGATAATATCTTCCAAATAATTTTTTTTAAAAGATATAACATCCATTTTTCTCTTATTTTAAAAATAATTTGAAATATATAATAACAAAACATCTACATACAATGAATGTAGTTATGTAGCTGCATGTCATTTAACATAAATTCAAGTTAAAGAGTTTTTCCTTACATGAAATTTTTCTTTTTGGTGGATGCCATTGTAATATGCTATGTAATGATAAATGATATTTTTAATAGATTAAACTTAAAAAATTAAAAGAATCTTTTTATAAAATCATAATATAAAGATTTTTTAAATCTTTATATTTTTAAATTTTCATTTATATGTCTATTCTAAATTTTCACAAGAATGTCTTTATTTATTGTCTTATAACAAAATATGTTAATTTGTATTATATGTAAAAAAATTTCATAAATATTCTAGTTTAATAGCTTTCTTAATATAACTACCATGAAAAGGTTGAATAAATGATGAGAAATAATTAAAACTAAAATAATTTTTCTATTGACATTAAATATTATTATTTATAAATATAAAAATTCAAAACAATAAAATAAAATAAAAACTTATTATTTTTTTAATACCTTTGTTATATGGATCATAAATGAAAACTTAAGTTTACTTTTTAATTTTTAATTTTTTAAAAATTCTTTTATATTAATTTATGTTTCTAAAAATATAAAACTCAAAACAATAAAATAATAAATTAAAATTAAAAACTTATTATATATTTTAGTAGTTATGAGTTAGATTTCTATTATAAATCTTGTAATTTAAATATATGTTTCCAAAAAACACACTTTCTAATTTTAAAATAAAATATTATGATTTTTGTTTAAAGATTTTTTATGTACTTCCACTCTTACTATTACTAAAAAAAATACAATAAATTATTTATAATATAAATTTATATTTTTACATATTTAATATTTAATAAATATAATTAATAAAACTTAAAAAATATTATATTATATTTTTTCTAAATTATTATTTTTTATTTAAAATTCTCACTTATATTAATTTTTTATAAAATTTAATTGAAATGCAATTATAATTTTTTTAAAGTTTAATTAAACTTTGAACACCAAAATTGTCAAGAAAGTAAAAGTTATATGAGAAAATTAATTAATAATAATGATGATGATGTGGATTTTTAAAATTGGATGAAGTTTTTTAAAAAGATTGATAGATTGAAAAATCCAACCTTATCACAATACTCAAACAATAGTTATTCTGTATAAGAGGGTTTGATTTTAACCCTAAAAAAATCTTTTTTATTTTTATTTTAAAAAAATAAGTTTTTTTTTAGTTAACTAGCTTATATATATAATGTCGCAAGTGTCCCCAGCAGTAGGTAGCGCATACCTTGGGTACCTAGGGTGATCTTATTAATCTATATAATATACATTGAGTACCTAGGGCGAGCTTATTAATCTATATAATATACATTGAGATATATCATTTTCGAAGCTTTTATGTTTTTTTGAATTTTAAAAAATATGTCTCAAAAATGATATCTTTGGATGTATATTATATATATTAATATTTTATTCAATATTAAATGATATTTAATATATCTATTAATTGATACTATTAAATGGTAATACTAATATTATTATATTATATATATTATGTTGGTATTATCAATAATATTATTTTATTGGTTAAGGTTAGGGTTATAGTTTATGGTTAGGGTTATGATTATGGTTTATGGTTTAAGGATAGGTTAATAGTTACCATTAATGTTTCAGTTATGGTTAGGGTTAGGGATAGGTTTATGGTTTATGAATTTTATTGTTAGGGTTAGAGTTAGAGATAGGTTTAGGGTAAGCGTTAGGGTTATAATTAGGTTAAATTTATGATATTATGGTTAGATTAAATTTATGATATTGTGGTTAATGTTAGGTTAGGGTTATGATTATGGTTTATGGTAAGGGTTAAGGTGTTATAGTCAGGGTGTGATTTAAGGTTAGGGTTAGGGTTTATGATTAAGGTTTATGGTTTATGGTTTAGGAATATGTTTTATGTTATGGTTGGGGTTATAGTTAGGTTTAGGTTTAAGGTTGTGGTTTACTATTAGTGTTAGGGTTAGGGTTAGGGTTAAGGTTACAGTTAGACTATGAGTTAGCATTAGGGTTAGGTTTAGGTTAGGGTTATGATATTATGGTTTAGGGTTTAGGGTTAGGTTTAGATTTAAGCTTAGTTTTTATGGTTAGGATTAGGGGTTGTTTTTGGATTTGGGTTATGATTGGGGTTAAGGTTAGAGTTATGTTTAAGGTTAGGGTTAGGGTCTGGGATAGGCTACGCCTAATCCTAACTCATTGTGTAACCTTAACTCTAACATGAATAGTAAACCCTAACCCTAAACCTAACCCTAAACCTAACATTGAGCCTAAACCTAACCAAAACCCCAACCGTAAAAGTAAATGTAACCCTAATATGTAGAGCACAAAGTATAATTGTAACCCTAACCCTAATCTTAGGTGTAAACCTAAACCTAATCCTAACCACAAGCTATAATTGTAAGCCTAAGCCTAACCCTAATTATCATAACTATAACCCTAACCTAAACACTCTTATTATTCAATTCAAATATTTATCTTTCATTAATTACCTACATTCACTCTAATAACCCTAACCCTAACCCTATCCCTAACCCTATCCCTAACCCCATCCCTAACCCTAACCCTAACCCTAACCCCAATCCCAACCATAAGCCAAATCTAGAAACAACCCTAACCCTAACCATAACCCTAAAACCTAATTGTAAATCTGATTCTAACCCTAAACTATAATCCTAACAATAATCTAATCCTAACCCTAATGCTAACCCTAACCTTAACTTGCATCATAACCTTATAATGCTAACCCTAACCTTAACTTGCATCATAACCTTATGATGCTAACCCTAACCTTAACTTACATCATAACCTTAACCTTATTTGTAGCCCCCTAAAGTGAAGTCAAACAATAAACCCAAAATTGTAATCCTAACCATAACCCTAAATGTAACCCACCTCTATCCTAAGCTTAACTATAACCCTAAGCCTAATTGAACTCTAAAGCTAACTCTAAACTATAAGGTTTAATTAGGATTCAAATAGGGTTACAATTGCTGTTAAGTTTAGTGTTAGGGTTGGGTTTAGGGTTCAATTAGGCTTATTTTGGTTAAGGTTATGATTAGGGATTTATTAGAGTAAGGGTTAGGGTTAAGGTTCATTTAGGATAAAAATTAGGTTTAGGAGTAAAGTTAGGGTTAGAGTTATGGTTAGGGTTAGGATTAGTGTTAGGTTTAGCATTAGGGTTACTGTTAGTATTAGCATTAGGGATAGGGTTAGGGTTCAATTAGGCTTATTAATAATATTTTAGGGCTTAATAATAACATTAGGTTTAGCATTAAGGTTAGTGTTAGGGTTAGCATTAAGGTTAGGGTTAGAGTTCAATTAGGATTATTTTGGTTATGGTTATGATTAGGGTTTAATTAGATTAAGGCTTAGGGTTCAATTAGGATTAAGGTTAAGGTTCAATTATGTTTCAATAAGGGTTAGGTTTAAGGTTACAATTTTTTCTTTGGGTTAGGGTTATGGTTTATTGTTAGGGTTAGGGGAAGCTTAGGGTTATGATTATTTTTTATGGTTTAAGAATAAGTTTATAGTTACAGTTAGTGTTATGGTTATGGTTAGGTTTAGGGATACATTTAGGTTAAGGATTATGATTTTGAAATTATTGTTAGGGTTAGGGTTAGGGATAGGTTTAGGGTTAATATTATGGTTATGGTTAGAAATAGGTTAAATTTACATTTTTTTAGGGTTAGTTTAAATTTATTATTTTAGGTTTTATTATTTACTTAAGGATAAGGGATAGGTTTATGGTTAGGGTTAGGGCTAAGGTTAGGGTGTGAGTTATGCTTAAGATTTTAGAGTTGAGAATAGGGTTAACTACATTCAATCTAATAACCTTACCCCTAATCCTAACCCTAACCCCAACCCCACCCCTAATCCTAAGCAAAATTCAAAAATATCCCCTAACCATAACCATAACCCTAAAACCTAATTATAAATATAAAAAACTAACTATAAACCCTAAACAGCCTGCACGAGCAACCTAGTCAGTTAAGGGCTTTGGGTTCGTCCCATATAGATCCCGAGGTCGACCTCGAGGCCCGGGCTTATCCGATCTGTGTGATTTGCAGGCGATTGTGTGGATCCCAGGGGGACTAGTCTCACCCTAGCTCGCCCCATTGGCTCCCCAACTTGGCAGCAAAAATAAGCCCAAGGAAAGGACTAGTGGGAACTGCTGGGCCGGGTCGAGGAGATACCTCTTGGAATTAAAAAAAAAAAAACTATAAACCCTAAACGGTAATCCTAACACTAATCTAACCCTAACCCTAACCTTAACTTGCACCATAACCTTAACCCTAATTGTAACCCTAAATCGAAGCCAAATAGTGAACCCAAAACAATAATCCTAACCTTAAACCTAACCATAACCCTAAATGTAGCCTAACTCTATCCTAAGCTTAACCCTAACTCTAACCCTAATTGAGCTCTAATGCTAACTTTGAACTCTAAGGTCTAATCAAGATTCAAATAGGGTTAGAGTTAGTGTTAAGGTTAGTATTAGGATTAGTGTTAGGGTTGTGTTTAGGGTTCAATTGGGCTTATTTTGGTTAAGGCTATAATTAGGGTTTAATTAGAGTAAGGGTAATGGTTCAATTAGGGTTAGGCTTAGGGTTCATTTAGGGTAAAAATCAGGTTTAAGATTAGGGTTAGGGTTAATTTAGGGTAAAAATTGGGTTTAGGATAAGGGTTGGGGTTAGGGTTAGGGTTGGGTTTAGGGTTAATGCTAGGTTTAGCATCACAAATAGGGTTAAGGTTCAATTAGGCTTATTAATAATATCTTAAGGGTTAATAATATGTTAGGGCTTAATAATATGTTAGGGTTAGTGTTGGGGTTACTGTTAGTGTAGACACGCAAAATTGGTATAATGCATTCAACTAGGTCATATTCATCCATTTGGCAAATAAATCAAGTTTATTTATCAATCTCCTAAAGTCATCAATTTAAATCAAATAAATCAAATTGATCCCATCACCCTCCTTTTAATTAAATAAATCAAGCCTTTTATTTAATTAAATCCCAAATGCATCTTCCATCCTTCTTGATTTAAATAAATCAAATATTTAAGTCATGAAAGTCAAACTCACCTAATCATCATTAAGCTAACCTAACAATGATCAAATACTAATCCTAACCACTTGCATCCTCTAGATAATGCGACTTGCACAAATAAATCCATTTATTGATTTATTAAAATCATCATTTTCACTCAACATGGTATCCTTGAGGAATATTCCATCAAGTTTGAATTCAAAACCAAGTGGGCATGTACATCCAACAAAGCAATCAATAAACTCTTACATGTCCCCCACTCAGCATTTACTCTCAAATTTGAATTTGAAATTTCCCCCTCTTGGGCACATTTCCCAAATCTTGCACATGCATCAACCACTCACAAGTTGACAAGTGGCCTCTTTTCATTGGCTTATCTTTAGTCCCACATTGCTCTCCCATAAGCATTCTTTCAACTTGAAAATATTTAAATAGAGGCTTCATCCTCAAGCAAATCCTCCACAATTTGATCCTCAAATCATATGCAAAGTCACTCTCCTTGAGAATTGATTTTGCTCATCCATATCATTCTTCATAGCAATTTCATCACTAGCTTATCTTGAGCAAGGATTGGGAAAGGGCTATTTTCTACAATAGCACCAATCCACTATGTAATAGATTATTCACCATGTTTCTTAGGATTTTAACTAGTTTGTTTTGTTATATTTGAAGAGCATAGGTGATTATTTCATAAAGAATACCTCTTGGTTTGCTTTCTTTTAACTAACTTCATGCTGATATTCCATGAAATAGGATAAAAGATGCAGATTTGTGGTGTTACAGTTAGGTTAGCATTAAAGTCAGGGTTAGGGTTCAGTTAAGATTATTTTGTTTATGGTTATGATTAGGGTTTAATTAGATTTAAGATTCAATTAGGGTTGAGGTTAAGGTTCAATTATGTTTCAATCAGGGTTAGGTTTAAGGTTACAATTTTTGGTTAGGGTTAGGGTTTTAGTTATGGTTAGGGTTGGGGAAAGGTTATGATTATGATTATGGTTTATGATTTAAGGATACATTTACAATTATAGTTAGTGTTACAATTATGGTTAGGCTTAGAGATAGGTTTAGGGTTATGATTATGATTTAGGAATTATTGTTAGGGTTAGGGTTTGGGTTAGAAATAGGTTAAATTTATGATATTATGGTTAGGTTAAATTATTATTTTTTAGGGTTTAATATTTAGGTAAGGATTAGGAACAAGTTTATGGTTAGGGTTAGGTTGTAAGTTATGATTATGATTTTAGAGTTAAGAATAGGGTTAGGGTTGAAGCAATAAATCTTATTATTACTATCATTTACCCCTCAATCCTTTCATTAATAAATAATTTTAAAATACCAACCCATAATTAAAAAAACAATTTTACTAGACTTATTAATGACATTCACCTTGAAGATTATTATTTACAATTGAAATTAAATTAAAAAAGAATATAAAAAATAATAATGAATACAAAGTTAAGTGTAAATTTAATTCTTAATTATTATTATTTTAAAGATATATATGTCAATTAATAATATTCATCCTATAAGATTATTGTATATAATTAAAAAATATAAAAAATGATAATAAATACATCAAAAATTATAATGTTAGTAAATTATTTTGAAATTATATGATAAAGTGTAAATGTAATTCTTAATTTCATTATTATTTTAAATTAAAAACTTATTTTTGCGTAATAATAAATTTATTGTATTTAATTTTATAATTTTAAATTGCTTTAGAATTACACTTACTATAAAAAGTCAAATTAAACTATGTTCTATATTTTTGTAGAATAAAATATTATTTTTTATTTTTTATTTTTAAACAACAATGGTAGACCACTATAATATTATTTATATAATAATAATTTTATACAAAATCCTAGTTCAGAGGGCATACCGGCAGGAAAGAACCAAGAAGAAAACCTCCGGTTATAGCCCAAAAAGATGTAGTTTGTACAAAAAACCCGTCAAAGATAGAGTTCTTACAAATGATCCTAACAATCCATGTCATGAGTTTACAAAATTTTCATACTAATCCGGATCATAATTTCCTATCTAATTCTATTGAGCTTAAAAAATTCACTATTTACATGGCTAATTGTGATAACTATAAGCCCAATTTTCTTTGTTACAAGACCCTTTCAACAAAATTAGCAGATTCACACATTGTAGCAGCAACAAACTTCAAAACTAGATTCACACATTGTATCAGATTGAGCCCTTGCAAATTGTAGCAACAACAAACTTCAAAACCAGATTCGCACATTAATTGAGCATTGATCAAAATACCAAAATCGAGACCCTAACAACACTGACAATTATTCTTCCATTTGATCGCCGCCCTTAACAGAATTCTCATCTTGTCCCTCGAGTACGACCTGCAAACCCATATCATTTACAAAGGAATCATATCCTACCAGTGGTTCTTTGTCTTTTTTCTCCTCTTGCACTAGCCGAGCCCTGACACAATAACTTTGATGTCCCCCAATGGTAGAGATTGCAACATTATGGCCTGCGTTTACTTCCGGTTAGTAGTTATGATATGAGGAATGTACAAAATTTAAACTTCCTTTATTTTCTTATGATCCTCATGTGGTAATATTCCAATTTGCAAGTATAATCATTCAACTGAGTGATCTCCTTTTGCCTCTTGTTCGATTAGATGAATCAATTGAGGGAAATAACTTAAGTGGCTTATATCATGAAAGACCTTAATCTCCTTAGCCTCGCACCCCAAATTTGCAAGATAGTCAGCTACCTTATTACCCTCTCTATAAGTGTGTGTGATTGCAGTGGCATGGAATTTATCTATCAATGTCCATACTTTTTGTAGTTTATAACTTAAATTCCAATTTTTGGCCTTTCTTTTCTTACATTCATTTATAATTATCATAGAACCTCCCCCTATGTGGAGATTTGAAATCTTCAATTGCGATGCCAATTCCAAACCTAGTAGTAATGCTTTTGCTTCTACACTATTTTCTGTGCCTTGATTTAAATGGTAAGAAGAGACTGCCAAAATGTTCCCTAATGAATTTTTGATACATATACCTGCCCCTGACTGTCCTGATTCACCTTTACGCCCCATCAAAATTCAATTTGACAAAACCCTCTTAAGGTGGAATCCATTTGACTGAGTTTATGTCAATTTTATTGGAATTGGTTTTAAGCAAGCTGCCATCAAATGGTAACTTGATATCCTTCCAATTCTTCAAAATGTAACTGTCCCAATTTGTGAATTTCTCTTTTTGAACACATGTATTGACCCCTTCCGATATTGCTTTTTCAATTTTCAATATTGATAACTCAACTGGTGATTTTTTTTTTCTGAAGATTCTCATGTTTCTTTCCCACCAAATGTCTCATACAACAATCGCTAGGACAATATGCCAGATGCAAGAAAAAAATGAATTTTGGTATAGTGACAACCAACTTTGAAAGAGGTCCCAAAGTGTATTTGGAAGAGGATTATAGAGTTCTAACTTTTCTTTGATAAAATTCCAACACTAATTAGCAAAATTGCACTGAAGAAGCATGTGATTAGTTGTTTCAAGTTCTTCTTTGCATAACAGACACTTGAATGGATCTGCAATCTTCAATTTAACTAGGCGATCACTAGTTAAAATTCTTTTCTGAATGGAAAGCCACACAAAACTACTTGCTTTTGGTAAGAATTTACTATTCCAACAAAAATTGAAGGCACGCTGAGGTTTTGAAGAATGTTTGGATTGACTTAGAACTGCATACCCTTCTTTCACAGAATATAATCCTACTTTTGAGGATTCCCATATTATTCTATTTGATTTTGCCGATAGATATATTATTATTTCTTTCATAACATTACTAAATAAATTCAACTGCTGTGAAGAAATAAGGATGCATGAGGGTTTTTTCCACACTACTTTCCCATTTAGAGAACCCGATGATTGCACATAATCTAACAAATTTTCACCCCAAGCTTCAGATAGAGTTGTTCTTAACTCATGTAGATCCTGATTTTTTGATAGAGGTGGTTTTCCATTCCATGAATTTGCCCAAAACTTTACACTCTGCCCATCATTTACTTCCCAGGATGCATACTTCATTATAAGATTCCTACTTTTTAGAATAAAATTCCAGATAGCAGATCCTTTTGGGGGGTCTGCCACTGTTAAGATTCTCATAGGATTATCATTATCTAAATACTTGATTTGCATAATTCTAGACCAGTTACCCTCTGGATTAGTATACATTTTCCATGCTAGTTTGGCCCCAAAGGCTTTGTTTCTCCATGAAAGATTTTGAACTCTCGCCCCCCCTTGTTTCTTTCCTCTTGCCAGGCATTCTAGAGTTAATAGAGGGACTTTTTTTTGCTCATTTATGTTACCTTTCCAAAGAAAATATCTTATTATTTTTTCTATTTCAAAAATTACCGATGCAAGGGCTTTGAGAATAACCAGGAAATAGTTTGGAATTGATGTTAAAACTGATTTGACTAGAAGAATTCAGCTTGACAATGACAACCATCTAGCTTTCCATATTAGAATTATTGCTTTAAGTCTATTAAGTACCTTATCCCAATAATGAGCTTTGTTAGAACCTTTGAAGAAAGGGATCCCTCAGTAGGTACAAGGAAATTCCACTTCTTGGAATCCTAAGATCTTCGCTATTTTCTTCTTAAGGTCATCTAGAGTATTTAATATATAAATCTTTGACTTAGCTAGATTAATTTTTTTCCCAAATGCTGAAGAGTATTTGTCTAGAACCTCTTTGACCTACTTAGTTCTAATAGTGATGATTTATTGAAAAGGAGGGTATCATCCGCAAAGAGAGAATGTGTGACTAAGATACTTGAACTTGCTATTTGCACTCCTTGCTATAAACGTTGATTGTGTTTTAGAAGGATAAATATGCTTAAAGCTTCTTCCATTATGATGAAAAGAAATGGGTAGAGTGGGTTCCCTTGTCTAACCCCTTGTGAAGTAGAAAAGAATCCTATTGGGCTTCCATTTATGATCACTAAAAACTTGGCTCTAGATAAACATGACATTATCCACCTATGCCATTGTGAGTAAAATCCGAACTTTGTCAACACCTTATTAAGAAACTTCCAATCTACCTTATCATAAGCTTTCATCATGTCTAACTTCACAATAAAGGAGGGTAGCTTTGATGTTGTTATTGTGTGCAACACTTCATGTGCTACAATTTCTCTCTCATACGTCTCCCTTCCAAGTACAAATCTTCTTTGCTCCTAAGAGACAATCCTTGGAATGATGGGTTGGAGCCTAAGATAGATTGCTTTGGTGAATATTTTGTAAACTGTATTGCATACTAAAATAGGCCTAAACTCCACAAATTTTTTAGGATCTTTAACTTTCAGCAAGATTGCAATATTGGTGACATTAAATTGTCTCAACATGAATCATGTTCTTCTTGACTCTTCAAGTGCCCAGAGAAGCTCAAAACACAACTCCCAATTTTTTTGAAAGAATAATGCATGAATCCATCAGATCCTAGAGCCTTATCAGGTGGGAGTGAGAAAACTACAAATTTCAGCTCTTCTAAAGTGAAAGGCATCATAAGCAGGTTATTGTCTTCATTACTGATGAGGTGTGGAATTGTGCTCAACAATTCTTGTTGGTCATTGATTGTATTAGCATCTATGCTTGACGGGGCAGTAAGAAGTTCTGAGAAAAAATTAACACCTTCATTATTAATGTCCTCTT
Organism: Sequoia sempervirens; assembly: GCA_007258455.2. Classification (NCBI taxonomy): domain Eukaryota; kingdom Viridiplantae; phylum Streptophyta; class Pinopsida; order Cupressales; family Cupressaceae; genus Sequoia; species Sequoia sempervirens. The sequence goes on from VDFB02000017.1 coordinate 241,667,148, forward strand.
CCTTTGTGAGCCAATTTCCTGAGGATATCTGTTGAATTGAATGAATTGAATTTGCTACCTTTTTAATCTAAGTGGAAGCGTGGAAAATTATACTCTCATGAACTACTGATAACTCTTTAAACACTATGTCTTTCTAGTGAAAAATATTTTTAAAAACTTGCTTGTTCCAAAGTTTTATTTGTTGCTTCACAAAAATCAGTTTTCTATGAAATTGAAACATCTTGGTACCTTGCTCAAATGGGGCATTGACCCACCACTGTTTCAATAGATCCATAAAATGAGGATGTTTGAACCACATAACTTCAAATTTAAAAGAGGACTTTTCTCTTGGGATAGTTATGTTTGATATATTTAGAGAAATTGCATAATGGTCTGAACCAAGGTATGGAAAAATTTCTAAAGTTAGATTGTGTGAGGTATAAAACCAATTAGGAGACACCAAAAACCCATCTAGTCATTCTGCTATTTGAAGAAAGTCTTTCCTTCTATTAGTTTAGGTGTTTTTTCCTGAAACTAGCTGAATATCCCTAAGAGCATTGGATGTTATAAACAAACTGAAATATGACATCACCCTTGGCGGAGGGCTTATTCCCCCACTCTTTTCTTGCAAAGATGTTATTGCATTAAAGTCCCCTGTTATTACAATTTTCTCTGTATGAATCAAACCTATTTTCCTTGTTAATTTTTCCCACAAATTATTCTTGTCAAGGGTGGAAGCAGGGCCATAGAAATTTATAAGCCAAAAGTGTAATTCATACTTTGTCACCTCAACAAGTTGCCAATAATTCTCACTTTTATGTGATTTGACAATTACCAAATTTGGATTCCACAAAATAACTAGGCCTCCTGATGCCCCATTGGCTAGTGAATGAGTGGATTCCCATCTTTCCAGTTTTTTAATTGAGGATTCATACACATCATCTAATGTCTTCATTTCTTGTAAAAGAAACATGTTTGCTCCATGAGCATCTATTAGTTGCTTGATGCGAGCACGCTTGTCAAGGGTGTTAATGCCCCTGACATTCCATGAAGAGATCCTCATTGTGCACGAGGAGAGCAACATGCTCTCCTCGATCTCTTATTTGACATGGATTCAATTTTTTTTTTTTTGCACTCCTACCTCTATTTGTTCCTACATTTTGGTTATTTTTCATTTCCTACCTCTCTTCCTAGGCGATTTCTTCACTGAGGTCTGATATGGGGTTTGTGATAATGTAGAGGATTTGTTACACTCTACCAATTCCAGTGACATTCCTTTTATTTCTAGTTGATTATCCTTTTGAGTTTCTGCCTTAGGCACATGACTTTCTAGTTCCAAAAGATACTGGTTTTTGAGAAACTCTGTAGAGGCCTCGTGTCCTCTCATTTCCTTTTGTTGCCGATAAAAACCCAGAAAGCTTTCTGCACCTTGGAGATTTGACTGAGTGTTACTTTCCTATAACTCTTCTTCTACTACTATTTCCTCAAATAGGTTTGAACCTATTGAAAACAACATCTTGTCTACTAAATAATCTAGCTCAATATCAATTATCCTCTTTTTTGAACTTATTGGAAGCCATTGGTCTTTCCCCTCAAAAGTTGTCAACTCCTAAGCAATTAACTGTCCTTGCTATGTATTATCTTTTAATGACCAGGTAGCAAGATAATCCCTCGTGCCTTGAAACATTAACTTCTTCACTATTTCTGTAAGTTGAAGTTTTGAGCTTAGCTTTTCCTCAGGGGTGTATAAGTTAAGTGATGGAGTAGAAATTTTTTGTATTAGACTCCATATTTTTTTTGGCACCTTAAACTAAACTGCTACTTTTTTAATTTCTCTTGAATTTATGAAAATTCCCAATTCTAAACTAGTTTATTCCCTTTTTCTCTTGAGTATGCACTTTTTTCCATTATTGATCTCCTGATGTGACATTCCTTGACTATTAGTCTCTCTCAGTATAGTAGCATCTGAGCTTGTAGCAGATGTATCAATTAGGCTTTGTGGATGCACATCACTTTTATAATTTACTATTTGATTAGTATCTGGTGAAAGAGATCCCGACGTGCACTGGGAAGGAGAGTGACCTATGGTGTGACACTTGTAACATGTAGTTTCAGGGGATTTCAAGAAAATCTATTGGTGCCATGTGCCAAACTTTGAGGTTAGATAGATATGTTGAGGAATTTCCTTGGCCATATCTAAGAGGGCACAAGTTCTGATGGGTTTAGAAGGGTTTAAAAAAAAAGCCTTGTCGTGCATGAGGAAGATTCCCACATGATTAGCTATTGACACAACCAAATTTAATTCCCTATATTCAAGTGGTAAACTTGGCATTTGAAATTGGAAGGGAACAAATCTAAAAGAGGATTCTTCTGGTTTGAAATTTGGAATCCAAGATTGCACACATAGTCCAAACCCTTGAAAAACCCATGATTTTACTCTAAATATCACCTCTTTATGATTTTTGCTATCGAAAATCACTATGAATATGCCCTTTTTTCAGAATCCAAGTAAAAAACTTATTGCACCCCTTCCTAATCTTCATAGATCAAATATTTTAAATGAGCTAAAGGAAAATTTAAGTTCCAAAACTTATAGATTAGGGCTTTATCCCTTAGATCTTGGATTTGAGGCTACAACGAACTTTCTTGGAAGGTGATTCTAATAACATCACGATCTTCTGAAGACGATGTTTTTTCCTCCTGCTGATTGATCGTGTTATCTTGTACATTCTCTACTTTCTTTGAATCCTTGCACTTCCAAACTGTCCTATTCACTCCTTTGTTTCTTGATCCCTTCTTGTTTTTATTTTTTTTATTTTTTCTATTTTTGAACCTTTTGCTTAATCTGGGCTAGAGCATCTTCTTCAAAACTCTTTTTCTTGAGGGGTCTACTAAGTGCATTTGGATTGAAGGGAGCACCTTGATGGTCTGGAATTTGTGCGCAAGAATCATGCTACTTCCCTATACTCGTAGGGAGCAGGGATTTTTCTCCTATCATTTTCCCTTGTAATGAAGAGTTCGTTCGGCCCTGCGCATTTAAAGTTACCCCAGACTTTTGAACTACTGGGATTTTATTTTTTAACCCTTTTGAATCCTTATATTTCCTGTTCTGGGTGCCCTTCACCTATGGCTTGTACTGCTTTTGAATCTCTATTTCTAAACGACTTGAGATCTGCCTTTGCTTCCTGATATGACCATTGCAAAAAAACCAATTTTTTCTCATAAGGTTTTCTCTAAAAATCCCTATTATACAAAGTATCCCCTTCATAGATATCTACAATCGGTTGGCCATTTTTGTTCAAAACACTATGGGGTGGAACTGGCACCCAATTAGGTCTAGAAAATCGGTATCGTCTTCTATGTGCTCTATTTGCATTTACTCTATTTGCATGATACCTTTTCTGATCACCTATGGGACCCCAATGACCATAATTATGGTTTCGATGAGAATTTCTACCACAGGTCAGGTGAAATTTGTCATTGTCTACAATATAGCCGTTAGGCTGCCATTGTCGCTTCGAAGCCATTGTATCATTTCTTTCTTGATTTCAATTTGTTGTTGCTAGTATTAGAATAAAATATTTAGTAAAGCCTTAAATTTATAATATTTCTTTAGAGATATATTTTGAATTTTTTTATATTTAATTTAGAAACATATTTTTTATGTGTAATATAAAATTTAGGATAATTCTATTCTATTAGATTTTTTAATTTTAAATACATTAATTTAAAAATTTCTAAAAGAACTATTGTTTTCCATTCCTTTATAATTTTATTTCTATTCTATTATTAAAAAAATATCTCACAATTACATCAAAGAATATTTTTCTTTTTAAAAAAAATCAATATTTTGAAAATTTAAATATATTAATGTAGAATTTTTTTATATGTAATAATAAATTTAGAATAATTCTCTTATATCATGAAATTTCCATAGTCCATGATAAATTAGAGAGTTGATTTCTAGATTGACACACAATTTGAATCTAGAAATTAGCTCTCTAATTCTTTTATACTTTTTTTTTGTGTATTAATTTAACATTTAAAAATATTTTGTGTTTTAAATAAATTAATTTTGAAACATGTTCACTTTCTAGAACACATAAAAATAGGGGATCATCCATCAACATAGAAGAGAAAACCAACACACCACACATGCAGTTGCACACATTCACTTTTCACAATACATTAAAAACAAGGGATCACCCATCAACATAGAAAAACAAATCAACATTTAATAAGGGGAAATGGACCCCCGAGTCCAGTCTGAATAATGAGAAATAACACTAAATACTGAGTGGTAAGAAAAATATTTGTTCCTTCATTAATATAATTTTGATTACAACTTATTAGGCATTTTACATTAAATAATTACCATACAAATTAGAAGAATCAAACATCCCTTGAATAATAATAGCATGTTGATGCACAACATTTTGTAAAGAACTTGTCCACATGTATCATTTGCCTGAAGATAAACCTCTCTTCAATCACTTGACTCCTTGGCCCTTAACGTACCTACACATTTGAACCCCCTCTTTCTCCTACGCCTTCTAATGTAGGAGAAAGAGTGGGTTCAAGTAAGAACATTTGCTATAGAAAGCCATTTTTGAGGAATTGGAAAAAAATGTTGAAATATTTGTAAAAATTAGAAATTAAGAATAGAGAATGAATAAATAGTTATTTGCATCTTTGTCAATAAAACAACACAATGCATATAAAGATGGTAACACATGAATGCAATTATGCAAAATTTGAAGTTGAAGTTGTTAGGCTGCAAAAAAATAAATGCAGAACTTATGCATGCTAAATCAAAATTGGAGACTTTAATTACCTTATCAAATGCATAGATTTCAAATTCTTCATCTTGGTCACAGAAAAATTCTTGTTGTTGATAGCACAAATTATTTTTGTGAGATGTGAAAAAAGGGTGAGTGTTTAATATATAGTTTGATAAAAAACATAGCTGGAGTTTAAAATTGATTTATTCAATCAAATTAGAAACTTAACAATTTTAATAATGTTTTTGATGAGTATAAGAATGTGGTGGTGGATTTTTTAATTTTAAATAAATAAATATTACTAATTATCTATTGTTTTTTGATACATAACTGGAGGAGAACTATTGGATTTAAAAATGATTTATTTAGTTAAAATAGAAACTTAATAAATATTACTATTATCATTTAATATTACTATTTATAATGAATGTTAACGGGGATTCAAAATGGAGGACCACAACTTTTAGAACCATCATTTTCCTGTTAATGATAATTATTCAAAATTTTCTGCCCATTCTATCAAGGGCAAGGGCTTTCGTGTAGCTGGTAGGGTCCCCTCGATTGGTTTTCCCATCACCAATGGTGCATTTTCCACTAGATCAACATGTGATCTATATGGAAAGACCTCTTCATCGACGAAATAGGTATTTTCTAGTAATGTTAAACGTTTTTAGGGTTTTCTTGGCAACATTTTTCATAATGGGGTTTGGGTCCCTGATCGACAAGTTTTCAAGCCTCCCATTACGAAGTTTCAGTGCCATTCATGAGCCACAAAATCTCTTGTCAAGGAGAGGCAAGCTCCTTTTGACATTTGTGTTCCTGAATTGGAATCCCGCTTAGATTTTTTGAGTTCTTCTCATTCGTGGGCTGATGTGGCTTCTGGTCATTTACATGGGCATAAGATTTCTCCTGCTCCTTGTGCAATGTCTTTCATCCCTAATATTCTCATTTATGGTACTTCTAGGGCTCCCTTCATTCCAAATTCATCTCCTTTCCCGACCACTTTTCTGAATGACATTCCTGTCGTTTCCCCTAAATCTTTTGTACCTTTGCGACCTCATCTCACCTTTCCAAATTATATTCCTATCAATAAGAAGGTTTCTGTGGGCCCTAATGCAAATGGTACTGATGGTATGGGGCAGAGGGCTCATTCAAAGTCCCAAATGCAAGGGAAGGAGAAGGATTTGGGTTTTAATGCACAAAAATGGGTTTAAAAAAGAATCTGGAGGAGTGATCAAGTCAATTTCACTCTTCCTCATGCCATGCTTTTGTCGCAGACTAATGATATTAAGGGCGTCACCCTAATCTATAAGTTTTGGAAATTCCTTCTAGATCTTGACTTTTTGAAAATTTGGGTTTTTCAAACTTGGGATGGATCTAACCAATTTTTCTTTCTAGATTAGGGAGAAGGTTTCTTTGCTGTTATATTTTTTTGATAAAGATTCTAGAAATGTTGTTTATAAAAAAAAATCTTGGATTTGCAAAGGGCACGGTTTATTTACAACCCTTTGGACTCCAAATTTTTTCCCTTCTCATACTAGTGTTCAATTTGTTCCCTTTTGGGTTCAATTACAAGGGTTAATAGAGAGTCGAGCATCATTGAGGTCCTCGGCAATTAGATAAGCATTTATCTGCATCATGATTCATTTTTTCTCTAATCCTTCGTTACCAGTCAAGCTTTTTGTGCTTATTGATGTTTCTAAGACTCTACCAGTGGTTGTTAATATTAAGTCAAGTCATGGCTTGTGGAAACAAAAGGTGGTCTTTGAGGACCCAAAGCAATTCTATTTTTTATGTCATTCACCTATTCATTCCTCCAAAAAATGTGTGGAGTTGGAGGATCTGAGCATGGATGTTAATAGGGATACATCCAAAAACTCTATTAATTCATTAAATGACATATCACTTGTGGCTTTTGCTACTCCTGATAAGAAATTGTCACAAATGATTGATTTGCATGGATTCATCTCTAAGGTTTTTGATATATGTTTTAAATGGTATCAATTTATTAATGGTACATAGTCATAGTTTAATTCTCAAGGTCCTGCAATTGAAGGGCTACAATAGTGTGGGTTTTCAAAAGTTTCACAATTGAAATTTGTAGAAGGTTTTTTTTGCAGACAACTATCTTTGGGGGAGGTTGAGGGCTTTCTCTTAAGTAATTCTGAGAAGGGAGATTGTTTATCCTTAGATGGTTTTAAAAATGAAGGGTTAGCTATCAAGGTTTTTGACTTTCATTTTAAGCCTATTATTGTTTCTTTTGTACCTGGTTTGGAGAAATTATTGTTGTCACCTATCAAAATATTTCTTTCTTCTATTAAGTTCTTGGTTCCTCAGCTTAATTTTGATAGTATTCAACAATTGAATCAATGTGCCTCAATGCTCACACTTGGCTTGTATAATCAATGTGATGAAAGGTTAAAGGTTTTTTATGACCAAGAATTGAAGGATAATTATGTTTTATAGTCTCAACCACCTTCTGTTGATCTTAATGATCATTCCTATAATTTACCTTATGAGGAGGAGTTTGAGAAATTTGTGGATGAGGCTCTAGTATATGTAGGTGAACAAATTATTGATGATATTGCTTCAGAGGTTTTTGGGGAAGGGGAGATTTCAAATGATTTGGTATCACTATCAATCTCC
>VDFB02000017.1:241674653-241836930 GCA_007258455.2 Sequoia sempervirens
AATCATTTTAACAAGCATTTAGGGACGAATTTTGTTGGCGACAGAAGAGCAAAATTATGAAAGACCCATGAGTAGTGAGGTTGTAGTGCTTGAATTTAACTTAGAGGTATAGTGGTTTTCTTCTTGTCTTATCTTATTATGAGATAATTCAAGGAGAATTCTTGCTAATTTGGGAATTGATCATTGTTTAATAGCCCGCATAATTTTATTGAATCATTTTGTAAGCACAAATTGTGAAAATACTCATTAAAATTATATCCACCATAAAATTTAAGTACATGGGTTATGAATATTTATTTGGTTTTTCTAGTACATTACCAAGAATTGGGGACACCAAACTAGGGCACATAAATTTGGATGAATTTTGGGATATATTTTGTGCAAGAGAGTTTTTGTTAAGTGGGGTGGCAAGTGTGTGATTCAAATGTGATCAAGTGTGGTGATCTAAGGGTGATATTAATGCATATGAATTCAGATGTAGTGAGCATAAGGTGTCTACATTTTCAATGTGCCTGAAGTTGTTGAAGGTAGTGAACCAAAGGTTGTGGATAGTGTAGAGTTGCAGTGGTAGATCTTTCCTATTCTCTAAGATAGTGAATCTCTCTATAACAGTTTTCCTTCTTTCTTCTTTCTTCCAGACAGTGAGTCCTTTGGGTAGTAAGCCCTTCTTCTCTTTTGGGAAGTGAGCCTATTGCATTTGGTGTTTCTATTCATATATACGTGAGTTAATCCTCACCGTTTTTTTCCCTTGCTTAGGGTTTTCCATGTAAATATGGTGTTCTATTATGTTTGGTTGTGTTCACATTGTTGTTTCACATGTTTACATTTTGCTAATGCTTAAAATGAGGGTTAAATATTGATAAGAGTTTGAAATTTAATGAGGGATTGAATGCTTTAATGTATAGTTGATTCACCCCCATCTATAGTATCCTATGCATCTAACAATCCATATAAGAGTTTTGGTTCCTTGGAGAAAGCTTAACCGCTTAAGGTAGATCCAAATGGCACATAGGAAGGGTGTCAAAGCTCCTTTGTTTGATGGAACAAATTATGCTTATTAGTGTTGGTGTAGGTTTTTATTTTCCTAGTGGGTTAATTTATTTTCCCTTAGTCCTAGGCTTTTCTTACACTTAATTAAGCTTTCTTAGGATAAGAAAGTGAGTTTATTACTAGGAGATAAGTGATGTGGAGTCCCCTTCCTTAAAGGTGGAACCACTTTCCACTTTTGGTGGCATCCTCCACTTTTGGTGGTCCATTTCCACTTTTTGTGGTTGATTCCTATTGGTTGGATTTTCCACCTACCTCCTCTCCTAAGTTCTATATAAACTCACTACCTAGCTTGTATTTTCATACTTTTTCATCCATTCATGCATATTTTCATTTTATCTTTTCATCTTGGAAGCTCTTAATGCAATTTTGTCACATTGACATTGCATAATCTCTCAGAGTTTTGGTTTGCATTCTTATGTTTTTCTAGTTTATGTAGCTTTGATTTTCTCTTAAATAGTTTCTTGGGTTATTCAATCTATTTCAAATTTATAACAATTAGAAAGTGAGGATAGAATCCTTTTTGGTCTCTCCTAGATTTGGAGTCTGGCAATTTGTTGAAAAATGATATACCTTTCCTGCTAATGGTCTGGCAAGTGATGATGAGATCAAGGATTATGTGAACAATGGAAAAGCAAGAAATGCTATCCTAAGTGGTACTTGTAATTCTAAACTTGGAAAGGTGATAAGTTTGAAAAATATAAAAGAGATCTGTACAAAATTGGAGAGTATTTATGAAGGATATGACAAGGTCAAGCAAGCGAATATGTAGAATTACAAACCCAAATTTGAAGCCTGGAGGACGTCTAAAGATGAAGATATTACAACCTACATGCTCAGAGTTGATGAAGTGGTCAATGCCATCAATGGTCTTGGTGGTAAGCTAGAAGAAAGTGAAGTTGTGAAAAAGGTACTAAGAACTCTTCCTAAATCTTATAGTTCTAAAGTTGATACTATTGAGGAAGCTCATAATTTAGATAGTTATTTTAGAGATCAGATGTTTGATGTTTAAATTTCTTATGAATTTAGAGAGTTTGGCCAAGATGCTACAAAGAAAGAAACTACTTTCATAGTTTGCAAGGAAGAGAAGGTTGATGAATCAGATCTAGATGACTTGATGAGGTGGAAGCAAATTTTGTAAGGAGATTGAAAAAGGACACAAGAAAATAAGAATCTCTCATGGTGACAGGTATTTTATGTTGTTGATTGATGATTATTGTAGAATGACTTGGATGACATTTCTCAAAGAACAAATTGAAAGAGGATAGAAAAGTTGTTAGAAACAAGGTTAGGCTTGTGTGTAAGAGATACTCACAAGTGGAAGGAATATATTTTGAAGAGGCTTTTTCTTTGGTGGCAAGGATGGAAGCTATTAGATTTTTTTTGGATTTTGCAGCATATGAAGACTTCAAGGTATATCAGATGGATGTCAATTCTACATTCTTGAATGGTGAGTTAGAAGAAGAGGTGTACATTGAACAACCAGAAGGTTTTCAATTATCAAAATATGTTGATATGGTCTTCAGATTGAAAAAAACATTGTATGGACTCAAACAAGCTCCTAGAGCTTGGAATGCAAGATTGGATACGTACTTATTATAGTAGGGATTCAAAAAGGGTATTGCAGATAGAAACCATTACTTCAAGGTTGAGGGAGAACAAATCTTGATTGTGGTAGTGTATGTTGATGAAATTATCTTTGGAGGAAATGAGGGTATGTGCAAGAGGTTTGTAGATGAGATGCAAAAAGAGTTTGAGATGTCAATGTGTAGGGAGATGAATTTCTTGGATTACAAATCATTCAATCAGAAAAAGGTATTTTCATTTCACATTCAAAGTATGTCAAAGAAATGTTGAAGAAGTTTGGAATGGAGGATTCTAAACCAGTGTGTACTCCTATTGTTACTAGTTGTAAGTATGTCAAAGAAATGTTGAAGAAGTTTGGAATGGAGGATTCTAAACCAGTGTGTACTCCCATTGTTACTAGTTGTAAGTTGAGAAAAAATGATGAATCTCCTAAGGCTATTCAAAGAAAGTACATATCAATTATTGGTGGAATGTTATACCTAACTGTTGCTAGACTAGATATCATGCATGCAATATTTCTTATGGAAATATTTCAAGAAGATCCCAAAGAATCACATGTTGCAATAGTTAAAAGGAAATTTAGATACTTGAAGGGAACTTTGGATTTTGGTCTATGGTAACCTAAGGATACTGATTTCTCTTTGAGTGCATATACAAATGCAGATTGGGAAGGTTGTATAGATGAAAAAAGAAGTACAAGTGGAGGTGATTTCTTTCTTGGGAGTAGATTGGTTTCTTGGTTGAGTAAGAAGTAGGATTCAACGTCATTATCTACTACAGAGGCAAAATATATTGTAGCAACATCATGCTATACATAGTGTTGTGGATGAAGCAAACATTGAAGGATATTAGAGTATCATATGATGAACCTATTTCTATATTGTGTGATAATGCAAGTGTTATCAATATTTCAAAGACCCTGGTAACGCATTCAAGGAAAAAACATATCTCTATTTGGTATCACTTTCTAAGAGAAAAAGTTGCAAAGAATGAGGTGAAGTTGGAGTATGTGCCTACAAAGCATCAAGTTGTAGATGTTTTTACAAATTCTCTTCCAAAATATACATTTGAGTATCTCTAATAGAAGTTAGGGGTTATTACCCCTCCTTTCGACTAAATGCATAAGTTGGTGCATCTGTCTAGGAAGCATTTCAAGATACATTCATGGTATTGTACTAGTGATGAAGGCTACCTCTCAGGGGGAGTATATAGTAGTTTTGTTGGTTGGTGCAGTCAGGGGGAGCATATGTTGTGCCCCTAAGGGTAAGAGAACTGAAATATAAGAGTAGTGAAGAATGAGCAGTGCAGTGTGTGTAGTAGTGAGGATTGTATGGGGAAGAGTACTGGAGAGAGAGAAATTTCTTTCTAGTGTTTCCTAAAGAGAAGTGTACAAGTGTTGTAAAAGGGAAATATGTTGCCCTTTTCCATTGATGTCAAAGGGGGAGAGTGATGTCTTAAAAAATCCTCGTGATGTCTTAAAAAATCCTCAAGATAGGGGGAGAGAATAGAAAGGGGGGAGAATAGTATCTGAAAGATACAAGGAAAAGAAGTGTAAGAGATGCCCCAATAAGGGGGAGTGTTGATTGATGTAGAGTTTCTTTTGTTGTTGATGGTTTTCAAACATGGTGTTGCCATCAATGACAAAGGGGGAGATTGTTGGAAGATTGTTGGTATTGTCATTGATGTCAACCTCCAGTATAGTTGGGGAGATCGTTGGAGATTGTTGGTATTGTAGATGGAGAAATTTTTATTGTTGCATATGTTATAGAGATGATGAGAAGGTATTTGTGGTGTTGTTGATGTAGCTAGTTCACTTGGTTTCCAAGTGCTTTTGAGAAAATTTGAATAAAAGAATGTACAAGGTGATAGAGGCATGTTCAGTGTTGTGCTCCACATTTCTTCATGGTTGAAGATATGCTTGCATGGTTTGGATGTGATTATTAGAGGTGTTTAGAGGTTTTATATCTAGAGTTTTAGGTTCTAGATCATGTGGTAGAGGAAGTCATTTTTGATAGTGTGTTTTCTTGTGAAGATGGTTGTATGAGAGAAGTGAGATTGCACCACATTGCTCCATGTTAGAGTTTCTTGTCTTGCGGATTTAGGAACATTCTTATACTGTCTATATTTATCTTCCCTTGGAGTTTTTGGTGTTGATTTTCTCCACAAGTTCAGTTCTTACGTTGGACTCAGTTGTAGTGCATCTTAATGTGTGGGATATTCTTTGTTTCAGGTGGTTGTGGCAATGTTATAGTGTAGTATATTGATGTTGGAATATTCTTGGATGTTGTGTGGTGTTGTTGTGTGGTATGCATGTTGTTTTCAGACCTAAAGAAGTGTGTATGTGGTTGCTTGTTATTGTTAGTACAGGTTAGGCCGACCTAGTGTGCTAGCGCTAATTATAGAGGTTGTTTGTTGTTTGTGGAAGCATGGTGAAGCATGTTGGTGTACATTTGGTTCCTAGTTAACCCTTGGCATGGTTTTCCTTCACCTCTTTCCACTGTGGAGGTGTTTTGGTGCTAACCTATTTTGGTGTTGCAAGTTTGAGGTGCATACATCTCATTGAGGCCGACCTTAATGAGTTGTTTGAGGTTGCGAATGGTATAAATGAAAGATGGAGTTTGTGTTGAGAGGGGTGGAAAGTGTGTGATGCAAATGTGATCAAGTGTGGTGATATGAGGGTAATATTAATGCATATGACTTTAGATGCAGTAACAAGAAGGTGTCTACATTCTCAGTGTGCCTAAAGTTGTTGGATGCGGTGAGCCAAAGGTTGCGGATGGTGTAGAGCTACAATGGTGGATCTTTCCTGTTGCTCTGAGATAGTGAGTCTCTCTATAATAGTTTTTCTTCTTTCTTCTTTCTTTTGGAAAATGAGTCCTTTGGGTAGTGAGCCCTTCTCTTTTGGGTAGTGAGCCTATTATATTCGGTGTTGCTATTCATATATATATCAAAGCTAATCCTCACTATGATTTTTCCTTGCGTAGGGTTTTCAATGTAAATCTAGTGTTCTATTGTGATTGGTTGTGTTTGCATTGTTGTTTCACATGTTTACTTTCTATTAATGCTTAATGAGGGTTAAATGTTTATAGGGTTTCAGAATTTCTAGACTGATACTATAGGTTATCAACAAGCCTAGGAAGTACATAAAATCTCTAGAAAGCTTAGAAAATTTGGTTTTTGTAGGCCTCCAAGGACTCATTCACCCAGATGGGCATATGAGTCCCACTTAGGGTTTTTGAAGGTTCAGATAGTGAAAAAAAGAGAGCACAAAATCCCCAGAAATATGGAGAAAAGACCTATACATGGATTAAATCGCCCAGATGGGTGAATGAGTCCTAGATTAGGGTTTTCAAGCCAAATTCAACAAATTTTGAATTGATTTTAAGGTTCCTAGGTTATGCTCAAATGATTATTTGCAAGTATAGTTTTCCAATGAAATTGAATGATGCAAAATGCAAAAATGCAACCTATATGCACTTTTCACTAATTCAAGATTTAGAAGCCCTAAATGTAATTCAACTAATGCAAATCTAATGCAAAGTTAACCTAGATCTAGGACTACAATGTTCTCCAAATCAAAAATTCAAGGGTCCAAAGGTCGGGTTCACCAAAATTGTAAGAAAAGCAGAGGTGCAGAAACAGCTATCCTAACGTCAAAACCACAGGGAAGAATGCAAACAGTTCTTTTAATTTTCAAATTACAATCCAATTAAGACACACATGAAAGATTTACAAAAATAGAAATAATACACAAAGACAATGAGCAAAAGATTCACGTGGGAAACCCTTTCAGGAAAAAACCCACCACACCAAGTTGAATCTCTTTGTATTACAGTAACAAACAATTACATACAATGCAGAGATATAACTCTCTGGTATTAGTTCACAGTAGCTTCATTCATTGTTCAATCTCTTACCGAAATGCTCTCAACAATCTGATCATCTTCAAACTCATAATCGATATCTTAAATCTTATCACATTCTGATTTTTATCCTCTGTCCATCCTTATCCGCCATTACCCATCATAGAAAGTTTCCATTCCATTGTAGATTTTTCCTTGCATACAGTTCAGCTCCAGCATTGCAACTGTTACAAAAATCCAACCGCCAACTATTTGAATTTCGCTTCCTCTGATTGGTCCACAAGACACCACATAGGAAATTCAAATGGTCAAAGGAACATTCAACTGAGTTCGCATGTTGATTAGACACAAGAAGTGTCTCACTGATGCTCAAAGACTTCACCGACGATATCGGCATAAGATCCAACAGTTGGCAGGACAATATAGTGAATGCCACAAGTCATACCGAAACCACCGATATCCATTTCATTCCTATCGGCAAGAGTTTCCTCATCGGAAAGACTCATATCGATGCTCACAAGTCACAATGACCTCTACCTTGCCATCGGCAAGACTACCGCAGTTCGCCAAGACTTCATACCAAAGTCTTCAAGTCATGCCGAAAGGAACACTCGTCAACAAGATTTTACCGCTCGCCAAGAGGTTACACCGAGACTTCTTAGTTACACCGAAGCATCCGAAAATCAGAAAGACATTCATCTTTCACCAAGACATCACAGCGAATACATCATGTCACCCCGAAGACCTTTTACTATCGGCGAGACTCTCCAAGTCGCCAAGACTTCATATTGAAGTCTTTTTGTCACCGCGAAGACACCAAGTATATCCCTGTCAGTGAGACCTTCATCGATCGCTGAGAGATCTTCCCGAGACCCTTGTGTTATCCCGATAATCATATGCTATCGGTGAGACATTATTTATTCACTGGGACTTCTTCCCGAGTGTTCAAGTCACCCCAAAGCCCCCGGTTGCTATGAGTCTCCCTAACGCCCGATAAGAGCATTCTATCGGCCAGAGATCTCCACTCGACAAAAGGTCACACCAAACACAATAGGTCACAACGATAGACTTCATTCGGCAAGACATCAACTCTGTCTTGGCGACATGAACATTTCAAAAGGATTCAGAGCAGCTAGTCAGCCAGACATCAATAATGTCACAATGACTTTGCCCTTCAGGAGTTATATGCCAGTAAGAATTGAGGCACATATTCCAACAATCTCCCACTTGACAAAGATCTTATTGACACCTCCAAAGCATAATAAAACTACTAAAATTCATGGGCCTTGAGGCCCATCGAACTGGCACACCACCTGTACTTGTTTGTACTCACAAGCTTCATCAATGCATCTGCAACATTCTCCAGACTATCCACTTTCTCCAACAAGACCTTCCCATCCTCCACCATATCTCGTACAAAGTGATACTATACATCTATATGTTTCTTCCTAACATGCAAAGTAGGATTCTTTGCCAAACAAATTGCACTCTGACTGTCATAGTAAATAGTAATTTTTTCTGCATCAAAACCAATGTTAGAACACAAACATTTTAACTAGATTGCTTCTTTACAGGCATGTGTAGCTGCCATGTATTCTTCCTCTGTAGTGGACAAAGTGACTACAGCCTATTGCTTGCTCATCCAACTTACTACACCACCATTCATCATGAAGATATATCCACTGGTGGATCTCCTGCTATCAATTTCCCCTGCCCAATCAGAATCCACATAACCTCGAACACTAAGAGTCCTCTGTGATTCAACCAAGTTGCCATGGTAATACAAAGCATAGTCTGAAGTGCCCTTCAGATATCTAAACACTCTCTTCACAGCATCCTAATGTGTCCTTCCAGGATTAGCCATAAAACGACTAAGAACTCCCACTGCTTGGGCAATGTCTGGCCTTATACAAACCATTGCATACATTAATTTGCCAGCCACACTGGCATATAACGCACTAGTCATGTCCTGCGATCTCGATGGGGAGATTTTTGGACAATCCTCAATGAATGGCTTCGATTCCCCTACGCCAGCGGAATAACTGGTTGCTTTCGCAATCCCAGGTCATGCAAAATCTCTAGAGACAATCTTGATATGCTTGCTCTAAGCGGGCCAAAGGTTTTCCTATTCTTCTTCCTTTCCACTGGTTATTTCCATTTCCCAAAAGGAATATACCTGCTTTGCACAAGATCTTTCATTTCCAGACTTTACCCAAACCAAGGACTTAAGATTAAAAATCATTAACTTACTATTGCCTATGAACAGTATATCATCAACATAGAGAGCAATAATAAGGACTTGATCACTTTCAGCTTTGTAATATACACAGTGATCAGATTTTGATCTTACAAATCCCAATGAAAAAACAAACATGTCAAAATTTTGGTACCATATTTTAGAAGACTATTTTAAACCATACAGAGATTTCTTCAACTTGCAAACCAGTCTTTCTTTACTTTTTTCCACAAAGTGCTCCGGCTGGGACATATAAATTTCTTCTTCAAGATCACCATGAAAAAACATTGTCTTCACATCCATCTGTTCAATTTCTAAGTCATACGTTGTTGCAAGTGACAAAAGAAATCTAATAGATGTCAGCTTAGCTACAGGAGAAAATATTTCTCCATAGTCAATTCCCTCTACCTGGGAATAACCTTTTGCAACCAGCCTCGCTTTATATTTTTCGACACTGCCATCTAGACCTATTTTCTTTTTAAATACCCATTTGCAGCCCATAGCTTTTCTACCTTTAGGCAATGGCACCAAACTCCAAGTATCATTCTTTTCTAATGATGCCATTTCTTCATTCATGGCTTCCAACCAAGAGTTTGAATCAAACATTTTAAATGCCTCTTTCATAGTCCTAGGTTCATCAGCGCTAGAAATTAAAGCATAGGCACAAGTAGACTCTATCAAAGAAAATCCATACCTATCGGGGTTGCTTTCTTTCATGAGTTGACCTCCATCCACCGAGGGCTTCAAAATTTTGAGGGTGGTTCTTCATCTTGTAAAACTTTTCGAGCTTCGCCGAGGCTTTCCACCGATGCTCAATTTACATTTGATTTTCAATTCCTCTTTATTTGGTATTAGAGGATATACGCTGCATCCGCCATTTTGATTTCTTTATACATTTGTGGACCAGTGTAGAAGGCTTCAGCTCACGAAAGATAACACTTCTGCTATACAAAACCTTCTTAGTCTCAGGATTCCAAAGCTTGTATCCTTTTATGCCAGCACTATAGCCCATAAAAATACACTTTACAGCTTTGTTTTCCAACTTAGATCTTTTTTCAAATGACACATATGTATATGCCTCACACGATAGGAACATGAATAGTAATGCCGAGGAGAGGATTCTTTCAGTTCATGCTTCCAAAGGTGTCTTCTCAACAAGAGAAAAGTTAGAATGATTTACCAAGTAACATGATCTTGAGAGGCTGCTTGACCTAGAACTTCTCCTCAAACCCGGCCTTTGCTCAACATGCCGTGCTCTTTCCATTTATGTTGAACCTTCGACAGCTCCATTTTGTTGTGGAGTGTAAGGTGTAGTCTTATGTCTTTTAATCCGTAGATACTTCTGATTACCTTTCAAATTCATCTAAAAAATACCACCATTGTCAGGTCCTTAAACATTTTATTTTCTTACCAGTCCTAATTTTCTACAAAGGTTTTAAATTCCTTAAACCAGCGAACGCCAGTTTACTTTTCGAGAAAATATACAAATGATCTTCTTGAATAATCATCAATAAAATGACGCATAGTATCTTGATTTAGACAAAGAAGGAACACTCCTTGGATCAAACACATCAAAGGAATGGAATATAATCAAACCAGAGCTAAGAGAAGATTTGGCGAGGGACTGGAATAAAATGGAAACACGGTGTTGTTATAAATGTTCACGAAACTCAAATTGGTGTAACAATGCTGGCCCCTCAACCAGGTTTTTATTCTTCAAGGTTTTTAACCCTTTCTCACCAATGTGGCCTAGCCTATGATGCCAGAGCATAGTCTTTTCTGCTAGAAGTTTAACCTCCATGGAGTTTACACCATCAGGAACGTTTCCCTCTTTTCCTCCATGAGTAGCTTTCTATGACTTCGCAGAGACACTATTGCATTGAATAGCTTGTGCATCCAGCTTATACAAGGTACCAATACGAGCACCTCTTGCTAGCACAATAGAACCTATAGTCATCTTGAAGCCATTTCCAGAGAACGTGACATGCACTCCAATATCATTTAGCTTACTTACAAAAAGTAAATTATGAGCCAGACCTGGTATATGCATCACATCATTGATTCCTTTCACTCTTCCATTAGGGAATCGAATTCTGACTTTTCCACGGCCAACAATTTCCAAAGATGAATCACTTGCCATATACACCTTTCCACCATTTTATTCTTCATACTTCGTGAACCAGTCTCTATGAGATGTCATGTGGAAATATGCTCCAGAATCAATTAGCCAGACATCATCTGATGCCCGTGTAGCCAAGGCTACAATGAAGGCATCTGCATCACTCTAAGAAGAATCATTGTCAGAAGAGTTCTTCTTCTTCTTTTTCTCCTCTTTACAATCCTTTCGGACATGACTAGGTTGCCCACAATTCTAGCACTTCACCTTGGACTTCTTGCCAGGAGACTTTGATCTCCCTTCTGATTTCGATCTGGATTTCTTGTCCTTCTTCTTGCCTTTTTCTCTCGATTTTCCTCTAATAGCCAGAGCCTCCTTCGCCATCTCAGAAGATTTCCTTCTCATCTCTTCTGACAACAAAGAAGCAACAATGTCTTCCATCTTGAAAGTGGATGTTGTACTCCCTATAGCCATCACCAAATGATCCCAAGAATCAGACAGAGAACATAGCAGCAACATGCAGCGATCTTCATCTTCAATCTTCACACCAACAGATTTTAACTAAGCAATCAACATGTTGAAACCATTCAAGTGATCAGCAATAGATCCTCCCTCCTACATTCTCAAAGAGTACAACTTCTTCCTCAAGAACAATTTAATTACCAAGGACTTGCCCTGATAATTAGATGCCAGTCTTTTCTTCATGAACATTCAGAAGAATAGAGTTTGCCAAATAGAGCCTTATTAGCCCTTTTGACTTTCTATCTGTCAGGTCCCAATCCTCTTGCTTCATGTCTTGAGGTTTTGTTCTAGACACAACATTCCAAAGATCTCGGTCCACTAACAAATCTTCCATCTTGAGTTTCCACAACTCAAAATTGCTACCATTGAATTTCTCTATTTCCATCTTCCCGGATGTGCTTGCTATCTTAATCTGTAATTAAATTATTAGACCTTTACAAAACTCCCACTAAAAAAGAATTCACACAAAAATCCAACCCACTCACAAGGATAACACAATTGGCCAGGCTCTGATACCACTTGTAAGGAAAGCAGAGGTGCAGAAACAACTATCCTAACATCAAAACCACAGGGAAGAATGCAGACAGTTCTTTTAATTTTCAAATTACAATCCAATTAAGACACACATGAAATATTTACAAAAACAAAAATAATACACAAAGACAATGAACAACAGATTTACGTGGGAAACCCTTTCGGAAAAAAACCCACCACACCAAGCTGAATCTCTTTGTATTATAGTAACAAACAATTACATACAATGCAGAGATATAACTCTCTGGTATCAGTTCATAGTAGCTTCATTCATTGTTCAATCTCTTATTGAAATGCTCTCAACAATCTGATCATCTTCAAACTCAGAATCGATACCTTAAATCTTATCACATTCTAATTTTTATCCTCTGTCCATCCTTATCCACCATTATCCATCGTAGAAAGTTTCCATTCCATTGTAGATTTTTCCTTGCATACAGTTCAGCTCCAACGTCGCAACTGTTACAAAAATCTAACCGCCAACTATTTGAATTTTGCTTCCTCTTATTGGTCCACGAGATGCCACATAGGAAATTCAAATGGTCAAAGGAACATTCATCTGAGTTTGCATGTTGGTGAGACACAAGAAGTGTCTCACCGATGCTCAAAGACTTCACTGACGATATTGGCGTAAGATCCAACAGTCGGTAGGACGAATGCCACAAGTCATACCGAAACCACTGATATCCATTTCATTCCTATCGACAGGAGTTTCCTCATCGGCAAGACTCATACCGATGCTCACAAGTCACAACGACCTCTACCTTGCCATTGGAAAGACTACCGCAGTTCGCCAAGACTTCATACCGAAGTCTTCAAGTCATGCCGAAAGGAACACTCATCGGCAAGACTTTACCACTCGCCAAGAGGTTACACCGAGACTTCTTAGTTACACTGAAGCATCCGACAGTCGGAAAGACATTCGTCTTTTGCCAAGACATCACAACGAATACATCATGTCACCCCAAAGACCTTTTACTATCGGCGAGACTCTCCAAGTCGCCAAGAGTTCATACCAAATTCTTTTTGTCACCACGAAGACACCAAGTATATCCCCATCGACGAAACCTTCATCAGTCGCTGAGAGATCTTCCCGAGACCCTTGTGTTAGCCCGATAATCATATGCTATCGGTGAGACATTATTTAGTCATTGGGACTTCTTCCTGAGTGTTCAAGTCACCCCGAAGCCCCTAGTTGCTATGAGTCTCCCCGACGCCCGATAAGAGCATTTTGTCATCCAGAGATCTCCACTCGACAAAAGGTCACACCGAACACAATAGGTCACATCGATAGACTTCATTCGGCAAGACATCAACTCTGTCTCAGCAACATGAACATTTCAAAAGGATTCAGAGTAGCTAGTCGGCTAGACATCAATAATGTCATAGCGACTTTTCCCTTCAGGAGTTATATGCCAGTAAGAATTGAGGCACATATTCCAACAAAAATGAACCAAATGAAATAGGGTTCCACCTTTTAGGAGATGAAACTTGGGACCTATTTCCCACTTTAGTTCATTATGAAACCAAGATCCCTCAACCAAATGACTCAATTGAGGGATGGATTAAGGGTTTCCTTGTGTGATTAAATGGGGGTTCACCATTAAATGAAGCTTCAAAGGAGAAATGCAAACTCTAATGCACTAAACCCTAGAACCTTGAAAGCATTAAATCAAATTGACAAAAAATATGAAACAAAAAAGTACCTAGAAGAATGGAGAGGTCAAAATAATGTTTGGTAAACCCTAGAAATTGTTGTTTTTAGGTGCAATGGGATTGATACACCGAGCTGGGCAATTTAATCTTGTTATAGGAATCTGGGAAGAATCTGGAATCTTCTAGTGAATGTTCAGGATCTACAGAAAGTTTACAAAAGGGATATACTAGGACTCATACGCCCAGATGGGTGATTTAGTCCTAGTATTAGGGTTTGATTGATATTTTTGTAGCCTCTAGTGATCTTTTGTAGCTTTTGTCTTGTCCAATTCTCCAAGTCCAAAAGTCTGAATTCTGGCCTGTAGGTGAGTTTCCATGAAGATGACAACTTCTTGACAACTTTGACAACTTTTTCCACTTTTTCTTCAAAGGATCTTCAAGCTCCAATTCACCTAGATCTACAAACACACATCAAGAGGGAAAAATGTTGTGTTCAGGAACAGGGGTTTGCCTTGGTCAAACCCTATTCTGGTAATTAAAACTTGAAATAAAATAAAGTAGCATGAAGGAATGATGAATGAAAAAATGCAATGTTACAACTCACCAAACCCTTGAAATAAAGATTGTAAAGTTGTGCGAAATGGCTCCAATGGATGTGGATCTTGACTCTTGATCTTGATATGAGATAATGTCTTTGAATGCTTGCTTGAATCATGAAAAACTACATCACAAATGTTAGCTCACCAACACACATGATGCATGAAGACTTTGGCATGATGCTTGAATCTTGCATGTAGATCCAAATGATTGATAATTTTCTCTTGAATGCTCTCTTGATCACAAGTTTTCTATAATTCTTGAATACTTGAAAGCTTAGATTGTTGTTAGGAGAAATTATGTGAAATAACCTTGTATTCATACTTTTTTATGCCTAATTTCCTAAAATTACAACACTACAAGCCGACATCAGATCTAGGATAATACAATCTCATCAAGAATTTGAATTAAGATAGGTCCAAGTTAAAGTGAGACTAATACGCTAGGTTGGGCGTATGAGTCCCAGTGGCTTAAACCTAGGACACAAACTCCAAGAAATGTTAAGTTCAATGCAACATTTAGAATCAGGTCCCAAGACCTAGGTGGGATCCATACGACCAGAGGGGCATATGAGTCTTAGATCAGTAGATCTAGAACACATAACCTCAAACATTAAATTATAATTTTCCATTTGTTAAATGTCAGGATTATCCTCAGAAAAATGCATTTAATTAGGCTTGTGAATGCAAAATAAGACCAATTAAAGCATAAATGAACCACAATTTAATAGGGAGGGCCCAAACAAGTGTGAAAATGTAAAGGGATACATTTTTCTACACTACATTTAGCCCCCACTTTAGTGAGAGGAGGAACTTGCTTCAAACTCACACTAAAGTCTAGACAAATTCACATCAAGAGGGGTCCAAGTATACCAATGCTAGTGAGATAGGACGAAAATGATCAAGAGGTATGATCAAGCCCCCAAGATCAAGATCCTATGGCAAACCAACATAGGCACAAAAGAAAACACATGTGAATGATGTATGAAACAACAACAAGGTACAAACATACACTATCAAAGACATAAAGAAGAAAGAAAAAGGAAAACGAGGGGGGATCAAGCCTTAGTTGTTTGTCCAAAAATGTTTACAAGTGGAACACAATGTCCACTATGTAAACAAAATGCACGCTCACATGGGCTAGTAGAATCTGGTATCCACTAGGTGAGCCCCCAATGACACATACACATGTGGCTGGTATGTGCCCACATAGAAAAGCAAGTGGCTATGGAAAATTCACACCTATTGTCAGCTCCCATACATACTAACCATACCAAAGTTATACCTCTTGATAAATTTAACAAGGCTACCTAACCCCCTTGCTCCCACTTAGTGCAAGACAAGGGTGAGCTAAGGTGATTGATGAAAAACTTGGAAATCAATATCAATTAGAGGAGCTAGGTGCTTCAACACAAGGAAGAGCACCACAATCCTTAAGATGTTGAATTTTATTACTCAAATCCATACATTCATTAGTAGAATGACCATGAACTCTATGATATGCATAAAATGAACTCTTGTAGTAAAACTTCTTTCATGTTCTTGGAGGGAGGGATATCAAACGATCTTGGAGGAGTCTCGACAAGATACTCTCTTGATCAATAGTAGAAGATGCTCCTTTATTTTGCAACAAAGATATCTTTTGCTTAGTACAAGGTGTCATACTTACACAATACTCTTTAGATGGTCAGATTTTGTACTCTTATTTAAAGGAAGGTGTAAAATCTAACAAACTCCAATCGTTAGTGTTTTGTGTGATGACATTGATATTAAGTGAAGATTTCTTTGTTTCTTTCGAAGTATAATAATCATGACCACTAGTGTCTATCAATTTAGGATCCACTAATGTTAAAGTTGGCTTAGAAGAATCCTTTGTAAGATGTTTGATATTGTTTGAAGGCTTGTTTGTTTCTTTCTAGGAATAATAACCAAGACCACTACTTGTTTCTTGCGTGTTAGGCTCTATAGGGACGTAGATACCTTGTTCTCTAGAACCACATCCTTTTCCACTATACCAATTTGTTTCATAAGTTCATAACCTCTTCCATAAATATTTTTCATCTCTTTTGGACTCAGTGGTTTCTCATAATTAGTTTCATCAAATTTTGTTGTGTAATTTGTTTCTTCTTCTAAAGTGGTTGAGGTGGATGCTTTCAAATTTTGTGTTGACATTATCACTTTTTTTTTCCTTTGTCAGACTCTTTTGTTATGATCTTGTATTTTCCCATGAATGTAGGTGTGAAATATAAGGAACCCCAATTATCTTCCATAGCTTCATGAATTCGTCCATATTCTTTTCATTGTATTCTCCTGCATGGATTCCACTTGTATGGTTGGTGTCAATGTTTTCAAAGGAATTTGTTTATCTTTCTCAGTGTGCAAAAAGCTTTCAGGTTCAGGATCAACTTGGACTGTGTAAAATTTATTGTTGTAAACATACTTCATTTTATGATGAAGAGTAGAAGGCATTGTGTAAAATTTATTGTTGTAAACGTAATTCATTTTATGATGAAGAGTAGAAGGAACTGCTTGCATTTCATGAATCCACGGTCTACCTAAAAGAAGATTATATGAAAGATCATGAGGCATAACATGGATAGTAGTTTGCAATGTAACTTTTTCAACTCTCACAGGTAACGTTATCACACCAAGTGGTTTTTTCCCTACATTATCAAACCCACGAATAGATACAAAATCAAGTTGAATTTGGATTTTGTCTACTCTGATCTTATCAAGAAGGTTTACACTACACACATTAAGTGTTGAACCATTGTCAATCAAAGTTTTTTATCTTCCACATATTAATCTTAGCTATTATCATGAAAGCATCATTTTGTTTTTACACTTCCAAAGGAGGGAGCTAATTTTGGTGGAAATCAATGTCAACATTCATTCCTTGAATTAGGGCTTCTATATCATTTAGGTTTGCACTAGGGGGAACCATATCATTCGGGTTTGCACTAGGGGGAACCACAACTTGTTGTAATGCATTTTGAAGCATACTGAGGTAACTAGGGGAGGCTTGAATAAGGTCCCATAAGGATATCTTAGTAGGAGTATTCTTAAGTTGTTCAACAAGATCATACTCCTTTCCACTTTGTAAAGGAAAACGAGGAGAATTAGGCAAGATAGGTTGAGGCAATGGTAATGAAACACGAGTGGTTTGTTATTGCTAATTGTTCCTTGTATTGTATGTGTGAGCAATAGTATTGTAACTTGGTTGTTGTAAAACATTATCAAGTTTTCTTTTAGGTGGTTCTAAGATAAGCACGGGTTTATTTTGAACTTGTGGTTATTGTGAGGGTGGATAAAGGATAAGAACTAGCTCAAGAGATCGCTTCAAGGGATATCTAATGTGCATAACCTCAAAAGAATCATCCTTATTGTGATAATAATTTACATCAATTCTTCATTTTCTTGTACCATGATCTCTACCCTAGTACAAGAGTTTTTAGGAGAGGAGAAAACAAGATGTTGATCACATTCCATGATTAGGTTTTGTAAGGTAACTTCATCACAAGTAGGGGAGGCATAAAGAGAAGAACAATTATGATTGATTGGATCCTTTTGTTCAGTTAGATGTTTCCAAGTGGGAGAAGCATTAGGAGAGGGAGAAACAAGACTCTCATGACTCTCAATGAGTGTATCTTCTAACACCAAACTATCTTCTTCACAAATAGGAGACATATTAGGAGAAGAAAAAATGTGATTGTCATGTTTATCTACGATTTCATCCTCTTTCACTAAAACATTATCACAAGCAAGAGATGAATGGATACTAGGTAAGGTGATGTTTAGAAATATGTCTATGATATCATTCTCTTGTGCCATAATATCTTCCAATGTAGGAGAGTTTATAGAAGAGGAGCTTTCAAAATTTTCATGATTCTCAATGGGTGTATCTTCTAACACCAGAATACCTTCATCACAAATAGGAGAGGTATTGGGAGAAGAGAAACTATGATTATCATGATTGTCTATGCTTGCATCTACATCATTCCCACAAATAAGAGAGATATGAGGGGGTGTGGAATTAAGGAATGTGTCAACATTTTCACTCTCTTGCACTAATAAACTCTCATAACTAGGAAATATATTGGAGGAATGACTAACATGCTTGTTGATGAGATTTTTCGTGGCATACTTGGAAAAGAAATATACTAACATTGTAAAGTAATCTACTCAACTTATGTAATGATTCAAAATGTAAACAATTGTTTAATAGATTTGATAATTTTCACTACTAAAATGATATTTGAAATGATTTAAAAATTATTACATTAAATGGATGTTTTTGACTTAGATGCATGTAAAATAAAAGTTCCTAATACTTTCCATACTTATACTATAGGTTACCAACAAGCCAAGGAAGTACAAAAAATCACCAAAAAGCTCAAAAAAATTGGTTTTTGTAGGCCTCCAAGGAATCATTCGCCTAGATGGGTGTATGAGTCCCTCTTAGGGTTTTTGGAAGGTTTAGATAGTGAAAACCAGAGAGCACAAAATCCCCAGAAATTTGGAGAAAAGGCCTATATAGGGACTAAGTCACCCATATGGGCGAATGAGTCCTAGATTAGGGTTTTCAAGCTAGATTCAACAAATTTTGAGTTGCATTTTAAGGTTCCTAAGTTGTATGCTCAAATGACTATTTGCAAGTACATTTTTCCAACAAAATTGAATGATGCAAAATGCAAAAATGCAACCTATATGTACTTTTCACTAATTCAAGATTTAGAAGCCCTAAATGCAATTCAACTAATGCAAATCTAATGAAAAGTTAACCTAGATCTAGGACTACAATTTTCACCAACTCATAAATTTAAGGGTCTAAAGGTCGGGTTCACCAAAATGAACCAAAGGAAATAGGGTTCCACCTTTTAAGAGATGGAACTTGGGACTTATTTCACACTTTAGCTCATTAGGAAACCAAGATCCCTCAACCAAATAACTCAATTGAGGGATGGATTAGGGGGTTTCTGTTGTGTGGTCTCACAACACGCCCCAAGACTGAAAATACTTGGGCACCCAAGTGAAAAATATAACTCTTATGGAAGGAGCTAGCTAATTGGAAGATCACCAAAAGTGAAGAAAGGAAGAGAAATCTTTGATAATAAAAAAAATTAATTCGTGTTGTAAGTGTTTCGTGCACCCGATACCGGGTACCAGAAACATGAAAAAGGTGAAAGGTAGTGTAAAGTTCAAGTGAAAGACTCTGGTACAGTATGAAGTGGTCCAGTAAGGAGTCTAGTATAGTGGAGTTCTGGTATAACTGAGGTCTAGGAAAGTAAGTGGGTAAAGCTTAATATTGAGTACTGGGTATCGGGTTGCAATGTGAAATAAAATGTGAAATTTTAAATTTTTTTAATGATCTCGGTGATCTGGTATATGTATGAGGATTCATGATATGCTTTTAAAAGGTGTGTTAATTATGGGATTTTTGCACCGACATTTGAATAATGGTTTTATTTACATGAGATGTTAGAAATGTTTTTTTTTCAAGGGATTTAATATGTGGAATTTGTGATCAGGAGATATTGATTGTGATGCAAAGCTTGGGTATGGACGGTCAGGGAAACTTGAATCATGGATGGAATAATTTTTAGTTCAGTTCAATCACTCTAGGAGGTGATAATGCAGAGAAATTTGAGTCCACCAGAATGTTGGGGATCTCAGTATTTCATGTGCAGTGGGAGAAAATGCCAATTTTTCAAGAGAACCCATTCCTGAGAGTGACAGAACCGGAGCCAAGTGAAGTGTAGTGGCAAAAATTCCACCTAATCATTCTAAATATATGGGAAGCCCCTATACATTATCCTGATTCGAAGTATCATCCTGGCAAAGATTCCAGATGAAAAAGTAGAACCCGAAGAGCTTCAATTAAGTAATTGGAGTTGACTTCCATTGACTTCAATCACAATTCTCCTATTGGTCACAATATTCCATAAGCCTTGATGAGATTGGTCCCTTAGATTTCCTCTCATGTAATTATCTTATCTTGTCTGAGCCTTGTGTTCTATAGAAGGCTAGTGGATGCTTCATTTTTATTTTAAGTTTAGAATTTGTGGATGTCAGAGGAGCATAATTTTTTTAAGTTTTGTTCTTTTTTCCTATTTTCTGAGCCATTATGGCGTATAACTTTGTACGCATATAGACATTAATTGATATCAAAGCTTATTAGATAGCTACCTATCTCAATATCTTTTGTAGTTGGTTTTGTTAGTTCAGTCAAACAAGACAGTATGTTGCATCGTTTAAGGGTGCATATAGAACCTACTCGGTGTCCATAAATGAAACCCTCTCTTTAAAAGCTTGCACCAATTTATATGTAGCTGTGAAGCAATCTAGTGAAGTATAAAGCGGTTTGCTCTATTTTAATTAATTCTTTGGGGCATCCATGGAGAATAACTGGGAGAAACTTTGATTTTTTAGTATTTTTTATACTTCAAGTTTTAGAATAGATGTTTAAATATTTGAAAATGTTCCAAAATTTAAATGAATGGAAGGAATTTTGTTGAAAATCTTTTATTTTCCATAAATTTGTTGAATGCTTAATGCTAAATCTACTTAAGTGATACCAAAGAATTTGTGATACTCATTGAATGTTATGGAAATTTTTTTGGTT
Organism: Sequoia sempervirens; assembly: GCA_007258455.2. NCBI lineage: Eukaryota > Viridiplantae > Streptophyta > Pinopsida > Cupressales > Cupressaceae > Sequoia > Sequoia sempervirens. The sequence continues at coordinate 241,695,433 of VDFB02000017.1, forward strand.
TCATGATGTTTAAGCTTATCTTTTCAATTTGGAATGTTTATCTAAAATATTCAAAGAACAACCATAGTCCCTTTGAGATTAACAACAATATCACAACATTACCCGAGAGTGACCCTAGTGCAACCATGACTTGGTTATCGGAGACTTGGGATTGAATGAAAGGCAATATTTGTCCTATAATGCATAATTTCCCCTTAGGTTGTCTTTGTTCCATATCTTTCAAGAAGGATAGGCTCTTCGCGGTCTTTTCTGTGAAGATTTTATTCAACCTATTTTCTACGAGTGAAATCGTCGTCAACAGGAACTAGCACTAGAAGGAGGACCTTTCTTTGATATTTTAGGTTTCATCCTTTGGAATTGGATAATTATGCTTTGAAATGTTAATTCTAAGTCTGGAAAGAAGCTTGTAAATGAGAGATTGAATGCAAGTTGGATTTCATTATGGAAATTGGAAAACTTTGTAAAATCTTTAATCAAAAACTGCATCCTTTGAGTTTGTTTGCTTTTGGGAGAGTCATCGAGTGTAGAATTCATGATACAACTGATCACAGTGAACTTGAGTGTGAATTTTTTTAACTAGGGTAAGTTTGGCCATAAGTGGAGCAATTCTGTTAACAAAAGAAGTTTAACTGATAAAAGAAAGGGATTGTTAATGAGAAAAACGTTTTGCCCTAGTGGAGTTGGAAATATTAAAAAATTAACCGATATACCAAAATAGTTAGAGAACTATGATTATTATAAAGAAAATTCTAACGCTTTGCAGAGAAATAGGTGAGAATTCTGAGATTCAAAGATATTTCATCACAAACGAGGAAACGACATTGATGAATCATCATTCCCTGTATACGTGGAAAAAACAGATAACAAAATGGAGAGGGAAATGCGTGTATTATGCTTCAAGTTGGGAATTCACCAGTTATAAAAAGACATTTTCCTGATTTTATACAAGATACAAAATATCGAGTTTTTACTTTTTCTCTTTCTGATAGTGATATAAGTAGTGATATATCTTGGTCTAACAAAATGCAAAGTGAAGACAGGGCCGAAGATATGAATATTTTCATAAGAGAAGGAAACAGAGAAATGAACACAACCATTCATGGAAATGGACCAAGGCTGGAAGAAGGTATAGTATTGTTGTATCAGATGAAATGTGTGCAATCGATCTCTAATGAGATCATTTTCATACATTTGAGCCAAATTTTGGGTAAGTACACTTTTGAGTTTATGATGCTTAAACACATAAAATTTAAGATATCCCATTGTTACAGTAGAATATTGAAAATTTTGATAAGAGAATTTAAAGACAAATCTGTTATAATTCATACTAAAACTATAGAAGAAATAGTAGTAGAAATTGAAATAAATTGCTTTATTAAAGTTAATCTTTTGTTGTATTAGAGTTAGGGTAGTTAGGGTTAGTTTTTAGTTTTTTAGTTTTTTAGTTTTGTTTTATTTTTATTTTTTTTAGGGGTTTTCTTTGTGCTTGTTTTGTTTTCTTGTTTTGCTTTGTTTTTTTCTTTTGTTTGGCCTTTGCATTAGCAAATCCTACTTAAATTTATCTTACACAAGAGAGTGAATTCAAACATTTTGTAAAATTGAACTAAAAAAGAGAAATAATAAAGACATTCATAGTAAAACATGCTTTTAAAAGAAACCAATATATAAATGTGTGTGTGTATCACATATATACATCAGATATCAAAATCCTCATTCAAAAAATAAAAAAAGATTCAAAAGGAGAGTGAGCAAAGTTGCAGACGATAGTAGCCATTCAGTCGATCTGGGACGCCTCTTCTATTGGGGCTAAATATCCTATGTAGGCAAGTTCCCGGTGATTTTCAAAGTCTTGGACATGGAGATCAGTAAGAAAGGGCCGAAGTGGAACCACTTCCCCATGTTCCAAGAACCGAGGAATATCATCCATGGAGGGAACCCCAATGGTCGAATGTGCAACAGCTAAATAGTATCCAGATTCTCCAAGAATTTAGGTTTCACTATTAAGTTGGCAGCAGCGCAAACATCTTCAACAAGTAGCCCAATGTCCATAAGTGATTCTACAAAGTGAGAAGCAATGCCAAAGTAGAAATGAAAGTAGCAGCTGGATGCAACATATCTTTCTCCAAGGACTAAGCATAAATTTGGCAGAATGAAATTGGAAGTCCTGATGATGAAAACCTTTTCAAGCCTTTGTGGTGTGATACTTCCTAAGAAAACATTTTGTCTACGAGAAAAACCTAAGCAAATTGGAGTATCCATGGCTAAGAAGCAAATGCAAAGACACAAAACAAAGCGGATTTATAGAAAATAAAACAAAAGGAAAAGAAAAGAGAAGTGTGGAGAATTCGAGAAGAAATGCATGAATTTATAGAGATCCATAAGCAAAGTTGCGGTACATAGTTGCCTTGAGTAATTATTTTTTGGGAAATCGTAAGCGAGGTGGTAGCTGAACAATAATCTTCAGAGTTAAAGATTAAATCAAATTAATTCTTTACACATATCTGGTGAAATTGCTTCAAATTTGAGCAATACGAAGATTGCGAATCAAGCAAGTTGAATATTTCAAAGTTAATAGTGGTCATTTCAAATTGTTTAAAAGAGTCATATTAATTATGCAGGTGTTATGTGTGTGGGATACACATGAAAATGAAGTCGGAGAGGCAGTACATGTCATCACCTGAGTTAGTTGAAGAGATAGTATGTGCTAAGTAAGGCATGCAAATTTAATGCAAAATAATGTGATCGTGTTTCAAGGTAATCATGACATTTTTGATCCATTAATGAAGTGCAACACCATCAAGTTGAAATAGCTAGCATAAATTTTAGTAATTGCCATAAAATTTAATCGAAAGGGTGGTAACTAATGTTTCTAAATTTAGATTTAAATTTTGTAATTAAGTTGTTTATTGTTAAATTTTAATTTATGCATATTTTTTAATATATAGCGAGCGACAGTTAGCTAGGATTTGGCATAAACTAGTAAAATTTAGCTAGAAATACACACTTACAGGGAATCATTAAATGAGTTTTTGGGAAGTAGTGAATTGATGAAGGGATTTACATTGAATGAAAAATCAAAAAGTAACCTTCACTACCACTATAATTCCCAACCTAATAGTAGTGCTTCAATGCTTGCAAGTTGATAAAAAAGAGCTATTATTGCAATATCAAAAGTGAAAAATGAGCTATCATTGCTATATCTAAAAAAAAAAAAAACAAAGGATATCAACTCTTTAGGCTATCCAAATAACTCTATCGGGGCTATAGACACCTGCCCGGCAGTATAGCTATGTTTGGGAGAATTACAGAGATAACCTTATCAGTTCTTTGGATGCTTGACTGGCAACAAGGCTCTATCCCTGGTTGGCTTTGGAGGATTACTATATTATGTAGTTCAATGTTAATGAACTGATTCTTTTTACTAAATTCCAAAAACTGGAATTATTCTGAGCACACATAGATGTTTTTAGTGGAGTTTTACTTTTTTTTTATGCCACAATTTAGGTAAAGGTAGAAAGTTATTGTTTTAAAATATGTATAAGTTTTAATTTGCAACTGGTGATTTAATTTAAAGTTTGATTTAAATGTGGTTTTATTGGTTGCAAGCTGTGTGGTCTCACAACACACCCCAAGATTGAAAAGACTTAGGGACCCAAGTGAAAATAATAACTCTTATGGCAGGAGCTAGCTAATTGGAAGATCACCAGAAGTGAAGAAAGGAAGGGAAATCTTTGATAATAAAAAAAGTACTTTGTGTTGTAAGTGTTTCGTGCACTGGGTACTAGAAACATGAAAAAAGGTGAAAGGTAATGTAAAGTTCAAGCGAAAGACTTTGGTTCGGTATGAAGCGGTCCAATAAGAAGGAGTTCGGTATAACTAAGGTCTGGGAAAGTAAGCAGGTAAAGCTGAATATCAAGTATCAAGTATCAAGTTGCAATGTGAAATAAATTATGAAATTTTAAATTTGTCTAATGATCACGGTGATCCAGTATATGTATGAGGATTCATGATATGCTTTTAAAAGGCGTGTTAATTATGGGATTTTTGTACTAACATTTGAATAATGGTTTTATTTATACGAGATGTTATAAATGTTTTTTTTTTTTTTAAAAAGGGATTTAATATGTGGAATTTGTGATTGTAGGAGATATTGATTGTGATGCAAAGCTCGGGTATGGATGGTCAGGAAAACTTGAATCATGGATGGAATATTTTTTAGTCTAGTTTGATCACTCTGGGAGGTGATAATGCAGATGGCTTTGAGTCCACTAGAATGTTGGGGATCTCAACATTTCACATGCAGTGGGAGCAAATGCCAGTTTTCAAGAGAACCCATTCTCGAGAGCGACAGAACTAGAGCCAAGTGAAGTGTAGGGGGCAAAAATTCCACCTTATCATTCTGAATATATGGGAAGCCCCTACACATTATCCTGGTTCAAAGTATCATCCTGGCGAAGATTCCAGATGAAAAAGTAGAACTCGAATAGCTTCAATGAGTAATTGGAGTTGACTTCCATTGACTTCAATCACAATTCTCCTAATGGTCACAATATTCCACGTGCCTTGATGAGATTGGTCTCTTAGATTTCCTCTCATGTAATTGTCTTATCATATCTGAGCCTTGTGTTCTATAAAGGCCAGACGATGCTTCACTTTTATTTTAAGTTCAAAATTTGTGGATGTTGGAGGAGCATAAACTTTTTAAACTTTTATTCTTTTTTCTTGTTTTCTGAACCATTTTGGCATAAAAATTTGTATGCACATAGACATTAATTGATATCAGAGCTTATTAGATAGCTACATATCTTAGTATCTTTTGTAGTTGGTTTTGTTAGTTTGGCCAAACAAGACTATATGTTGCGTTGTTTAAGGGTGCATACAGAACCTACTCGGTGTCCATAAATGAAACCCTCTCTTTAAAAGCTTGCACTATTTTATATGTAGTTGTGAAGCAATCTGGTGAAGTATAAAGTGGTTTGGTCTATTTTAATTAATTCTTTGGGGCATCTATGAAGAATAACCGGGAGAAACTTTTATTTTTTAGTATTTTTTATACTTTGTTTTAGAATAGATGTTTAAATATTTGAAAATGTTCCAAAATTTAAATGAATGGAAGGAATTTTGTTGAAAATCTTTTGTTTTCCATAAATTTGTTGAATGCTTAATGCTAAATCTACTTAAGTGATAGCAAAGAATTTGTGATACTCATGAAATGTTATGGAATTTTTTTTGGTTTCATGATGTTTAAGCTTATCTTTTCAATTTGGAATGTTTATCTAAAATGTTCAAAGAACAACCATAGTCCCTTTGAGATTAACAACAATATCAAATCATTACCCGAGAGCGACCCTCTAGTGCAACCATGACCTAGTTATCGGAGACTTGGGATTGAACGAAAGCCAATCTTGTCTTATAATGCAGAATTTCCCCTTAGGTTGTCTTTGTTCCATATCTTTCAAGAAGGATAGGCTCTTCACGGTCTTGTCTATGAAGATTTTATTCGGCTTGTTTTCTACAAGTGAAATTGTCGTCAATAGTTTCCTTGTGTGATTAAACGAGGGTTCACCATTAAATGAAGCTTCAAAGGAGAAACGCAAACACTAATGAACTAAACCCTAGAAACTTGAAATCATTAAATCAAATTGACAAACAACATGAAAAAAAGTACCTGGAAGAATGGAGAGGTCAAAAAAAAGGTTTGAAAAACCTTGGAAATTGTTCTTTTAAGGTGCATTGGGACTGATATGCCAAGCTAGGTGATTTAGTCTTGCTATAGGAATCTGGGCAGAATCTGGAATCTTCTAGTGAATGTTCAAAATCTATAGAAAGCTGGCAAAAGGCCTATACTGGGACTAATACGCCCAGATGGCAATTTAGTCTTAGTATTAGGGTTTGACTGATATTTCTGTAGCCTCTAGTGATCTTCTGTAGCTTACATCTTATCCGATTCTCCAAGTCTGAAAGTGTGAATTTTGGCCTATAGATGAGTTTCCATGAAGATGACAACTTTGACAACTTTTGCAACTTTGTATTCAAAGGATCTTCAAGCTCCTATTCACCTAGATTTGCAAACACACATTAAGAGGGAAAAATGTTGTGTTAGGGAATAGGGGTTTTCCTTGGTCGAACCCCATTTTGGTAATAAAACCTTGAAATAAAATAAAATAGCATGAAGGAATGATGAATGAATAAATGCAATGTTGCAACTCACCAAACCCTTGAAATAAAGGTTGCAAACTTGTGTGAGATGCCTCCAATGGATGTGGATCTTGACTCTTGATCTTGATATGAGATAATGTCTTTGAATGCTTGCTTGAATCATGAAAACCTACATCACAAATGTTAGCTCACAAACACACATGATGCATGAAGACTTTGACATGATGCTTGAATCTTGAATGTAGCTCCAAATGCTAGATGATTTGCTCTTGAATGCTCTCTTGATCATAAGTTTGCTATAATGCTTGAATACTTGAAAGATTAGATTGTTGTTAGGAGAAATTATGTGAAATAACCTTGTATTTATACTTGTTTATGCCTAATTTCCAAAAATTACAACACTAAAGCCGACACCAAATCTAGGATAATAAAATACCGCCAAGAATTTGGATTAAACTAGGTCCAAGTTAAAGCGGGACTCATACACCAGGTTGGGCGTATGAGTCCTAGTGGCTTAAGCCTGGGACACAAACTCCGAGAAATGCTAAGTTCAATGCAACATTTAAAATTAGGTCCTGAGACCTAGGTGGGACTCATACACCCAAAGGGGCGTATGAGTCCTAGATCACTAGATCTGGAACACATAACCTCAAACATTAAATTATAATTTTCCATTTGTTAAATGTCAGGATTATCCTCATAAAAATGCATTTAATTAGGCTTGTGGATGCAAAATAAGACCAATTAAAGCACAAATGAACCAAATTTTACTAGGGAGGGCCCAAACAAGTGTAAAAATGTAAAGGAATACATTTTTCTACACTACAGATCCTAACACAAAGACTTTCACTTCTACATATCTTCAAGGGTCCGTTTACCCTATCTCCCCTCACAATTTTGGGAATTAGAAAGTCTACAAGCTATTGAAAAGTTCCAAGTAAGTATTATTCAGCTTCAAAGGAAACAATCAGTTATACAATATCCACCTATGCATGTTTATGTGTGAAAATGGATCTTTCCAAAGGTCTCCCTATAGAGATCTCTTTGAAAGTTAGCAATAGGTGTTGGAGGCAACCAATTTATTATGAAATAATTTCTTTTAGGTGCAGGAAATGCTTCTCAATAGACTTCTACCCTATAATCTCCAAAAATAAAATCTCATAATGGAGGAAGCCATGCCTCACAAGATAAGCCCACTTGGTGGAAGGGGGTCGAGCCCTATCATAATGTCATTCCACTAGATGGTAAAAATGAATCAAATCCTTTCCAAGGTTCATTGTTGGCCAATCCAAAAATAAATTCTAATTCTTCTCTTAAATCATAAGAAATGATTATGGGGTCTCCACATGTGGTCTCTAGACTCTAGAGGATTCAAAAATTTCACAAGAGAATGCAAATTCAAGGATTATTAGAAAAAATGACATATCCTGAGTCTATGGTATCCCCGGTGAATGGTGGCATAGAGATGACAACACAAAAGACAAATTTGAGCAAAACAAAGAGTTACAACCTCAATGACATAAAGAATGGACATAAGGTAAGAGGAAGCAGTCCCCCTTGTATTTAACCCTCCCAACAAATGACACTAAGATCTTTTAAGAAAGGGGAAAATATTAGAATGTTTGAAAGACCCCTTTAAAGGATTGTTGTGACTTTCGGTAAAATGAAAATTTTCCCTCATGTTAAGATGGGTAGGCAAGAACTATAGTAAAACTATAGTATTTAGAGCATTCTCCATTTTAGGTGGATTGAACATAATTAGTGATCATTATGCACCCTTGAGTCTAGGGCATGCACCTTATCAATTTTATTTTCCAAAAATTTAAGGGGTATGACTCCCTTAAGCCAAACTTATTGATCAATTTTTTTTTGATGCTATATGTAAGAAAAAATAAAAAATAAATGTGAACCTACTTATAATAATGCTTTTTTGAATTCATATTACTCTTAATATATTGTTAATTTGGAATGCAAATGTATGTTATTAATTATTTGTTTCATATTATATTCAAAATCATTACCATGTTCTCTTTTGAATAATGAGTATGACCATAAATTTGTTATATTATGTTTACTAGAATATTTGATGGATGTTTACAAGATCTTGCATTATGTGCTTATCGTAGGGTGCTGGCAAGAAGTTGAGTCCACTTTTTGGCCATTTAGTGGAAGAGTTTTCCCCGATTTTCAAAATTTGACACATTTGACCTTAAAATTTGAAGCACTTAGAGATGAAATCTTGGAAAAAGTCACTGATCATAAAATGTAGTACTCGGAGTCTAGTTTCCAAATATATAATTTATTTTAATATCTAAATGATACAAATTGATTTTCAATAGGTGTTTCTAAAAACCACTGTTTAAAAGTCACTTTTTTTTTTACCATACCATGCACGTGTACGTCATCCACATTTTGATCTAAATAATCATATTTTTCTAAATCCTTTTGGGAAAAGATGTGTACTCACTAAAGCACGCTTTCCATTTTTTTGTAATTTTTTTGAATTTTTTTTGTTAATTTTTTATTGGCCATATTTGGTGTTTTGAAAAATCGTGTATGTCACATAAGATGACCTAAACTTATCATTTTTTATTTTTTTTTCAAATTGAAAAGAATTGTCTGAAGTATGCTTTCACACAATTTTTCAAAAAATTATGTTAATAAAAGTTATTAAAATACTAAAAAACGATAATTCAAGTTTATGGACCTGTTTCATCAGGAAATTAATTGGAAAATAGAAAAAATAATCCAATTGTAAAAAATTATATATTTAGAATCACACTGTCTCATCTATAATGGGTTTTAATTTTGTCAAAAAATTATGAAAAAAAAAGTCTTGATATATGCCCAAAGTCACTATTTTCTTGTGACATTGCGAACCTTCAACTTGCGAAAACTGGCTCCAAAGCTTAGGTTCAAGTCCCCAATCCTTTTCCCAAATCGAAAAACAAAACAAAAACTTGACCAAAGTTAAAATTTTAAAAGCGGGATCCCATTTCATAAAAAAATTAATTTTATGAATTTAAGAAATAGGATCTTGTTTCAAAACGGGATCCCGTTTTTTAAAAAGCGGGATCTCATTTCTTAAAATCATATGTTTTTTTGAAATGGGATCCCGTTTTCAAAATGAGATCCCTCTTTTTAAAAAAGAGATCCCGTTTCTTAAATTCATAAAAAAATTATTTTTATGAAATAGGATTTTGTTTCAAAACGGGATTCCATTTTTGGCTCGGGGTCCCAAACCTAAACGGGATCTTGTTTTTTGCAAGCCAATTTTGTTCTTTTGCCTGAGGCAAAAACTTCCATGTTTCGTGGACTCATCTTTGTGCTTTTACCTCGTAATTTAGCTATAATTCTTTTGTATAATATGATGTTGGGAAGAAGAAATATATCATGGGTTATATTCTACTCTTGGTGTATTATAGCAACTCATTTGTATCACATATCGTTAGTTGTAAGATGTTTCATATGGTGAATACATGAGATGAAGTTGATTATATGGGTTCAATTTTAATTGATGCATACAAGATTTAACTCGATATTATTGATCCACATTATTTTAAAGATAGATGCTTCAAAATATTTAATGTTTTATTGAAGACTTTCATGAGAAGTGGAAAACAAGATTTATTTACTCCTTTTTTTTTGTTTTTAATTCAAACAATTGAAAACTTATTTTGAAGTGAACTATCATTATATAAACCATTCTAGAACATTACATTGAAATATTGTTAAAAATATGAAAATAATTATAAATTCATATAGCACACTCAAAACATAGAGCATATGCCTATATGACAAGAATATGTATAGATGAAGATGCCAACTATAATGAAAACAACCTAACTCAATTGTGAATAAAATAGATGAGTAGGATTTCTTTCACAGATAGTTTCACCTTATCTAAGTTAATTTGAGTGATCCTCACATGATAAATCAATGTGATTTTGATTTGACCCATACTTTGGACCAAGAGCTCAAGGACATCCAAGATGTAATTGTGCAAGCTTTATAGAAATAAACTATTTGGTTGAATATGTAGAGAATGTTATAAAAGGTACATCAACAAACCCTAACACTTTTTCAAAAAATAATTTATTTCATGTGTGACATCATTGTTGAATACTATTTTAAAAGTATTGATTGACCATCATTCAATATGATTATATACAAAATATGTAGAACACTTAAATATTATCTTATCAAATATATTAGTGTTGTATAATTACAATACAATATAATAATATTATTTCACTCTTTATATTAATAAATATTATAAATTTCACTATAAAAACGTAACTTACTATATATATATATATTTAAAATTATATATAATTTTAAAAAAGATGAATTAATTTTTTTATAAAATATAAAATATTACATTTATTTTTAATTAATAAAATAAATTTTATTGAATTATTTGACATTCACTTTAAACTACATACAATACAATATCATTATACAAAACACCAAATTAATTTAAATATATAATCTATTAGAACATTCCATTTTCAAATTATCTATATAAAAAATTATAAATAAATAATAGTAATAAAAAGTAACAAAGTTCTAGTGAATCATTGTGTTCATATTTATTACATAATTTGAATATAATAATCTTTACATCATGGGATGCCATGTGATTCCTCTTGAGAAAACAAAAGATTTCATACGTCCTTTACATGTGATAATTTTCATTATTATAGAATATTATTTCTATTTGATTTGGTTTCCAATTCTTAATATTATAAATTAATAATAAAAATGATTATTAATTTATTTATAAAATATTTATTATATTTTAATTGAGAAATAAAGAATTAATTTATTTTGGAAAATATGTACACTTAATTTTATATATATATATATATATATAAAGAGAAAATATAATTTCAATTTATTTTATTTACTAAAGAATATTTTATTACTACATATATATGAACACAAAATTTTAATTTTAGTGATTTTTTTTTATATTGTTTACTTTATTTTTATGTATACAATTACATTGTGTTCTATTATCATTGTAGAATGTCACTCAACAATTAATTAAGTATAATTAATGTTAGATATAGGAGCTCTAAGTAGGTTAAGTTTATTGATGTAAACTAATTAATATTACAATTAAATATGTGGAAATAAAAATGAGATGGTTAGGGTTATATATCTTGCAATGTTAACTTTGGTTGTATTGATGTAGTGATAATAGGTTTCAAATTTAACTATGAGATTAAAAATTGGATCAAATAAGATAAATGATTGATCTCAAAAGATGAGAGTCTAGATCAAAATTGTGATAGTCTAGTGGCGTGATCTTGTATTGTTTTCTATTATTCTATCTAAAATATCATGATATCTTCAATACTTTCATCACTTATTTGATTCATGGTAACTATACTAAGGAAAATGGTGGTGGTGCTAAGGAGCGCTCTAGGGCTTTCTATGCAAGGGTTGAAGTCGAGGTCTTCCTTGTTCCTTAGCCAAGCCTTGAGACAAAGTCAATAGCAAAAGTGAAATAAATAACGTTACCAAATGTTAATGTAGAAAGAGAGGTCACTATGTTAGACCTACAAAATGTTAATAAATAGATGTGTAAATATGTTGTCTTGATTTTGATTCAATCATTACCTCTCCTTCAAATCACTTGGGAATAATTCCTTTAAAAGCATTTCCTAAACATCAAATTGATTTTTGTTGTTGTACAAATCAACAAATAACAAACATGTCAAATGCAAATGATATAAAATTTTAAAACAAAAATAAGATTGTGACAATAGTTTTGTCAAAGAGATAGTATACCAACTATAAACCTATATAAAATGAAAAATATTTTAAACAAAATGATGAAGTATAGCAAAATGTCATAATAGGTACTTAAAACCAATCACCCTTTAATCCCTATGCAAGAGTTGAGTCAAGGACTTCCTTATGCCTTAGTCAAGCCTTGAGACAACATAAACAATAAAAGTGAAAGCAATAATGTTGTTAGATGTTGATGTAGAAAGAGAGGTCATTGTGCTAGACCCACGAAATGCTAATAGACAAATGTGTAAATATGTTATCTTGCTTTTGCTTCAATCATTACCTCACCTTCAAATTGTCTAAAAAAAATTCCTTTAGAAGCATTCCCCAAACATCAAATTAATATTTTTGTTGTACAAATCAATGAGTAACAAACATGTCAAAGATAAATTATTTAAATTTTTAAAAAATGAATAAGATCGTGACAACAATTTTATCAAAGAGATAGTATAGATCAACTATAAACTTTGTCTAAAATTAATCACAAAATACATTTTAAACAAAATAAAGTATAACAAAATAATATAATAAGTACTTAAAAATTAATCACCCTTTAATCCTTTAATCCCTATACAAGGGTTGAAGTTGAGGACTTCCTTGTGCCTTAGTCAAGTCTTGAGATAAAGTTAATAATAACAGTGAAAGAGATAATGTTGCTAGATGTTGATGTAGAAAGAGAGGTCACTATGCTAAACATACACACTGGTAATAGACAAATGTGTAAATACATTCTTAAACATCAAATTATTTTTTCGTAAAATCAATGATTAACACATGCAAATATAAATAATTGATTTTTAGAAGATGAATAAAATCTTGAGAACAAGGGGTGAGGGCCTAGCTTGAATGGCTAAAACATCATGTTGTAGGCAAGAGGTCACTGAGGTCAATCTACTCCCATCCTCATCGATTGAGGGCATGTCTAGCCAACTTCACCAATCACTATAAACCATAGTTGATGCAAGAGCATCAGGGTACCAAGCAATCTGCACCCAAAAATGAATTTAGAAGAAAACAAAAGAAATGAAAGGAAAATACTTTGTGAAGCTTGTTGGAAGGCATAGGGGTGATGTTATAGAGATTTTAGCTGCAATGTTGCTGATTGTAGCTGATTGGAGACTCTTGGGTCTGATATTTGATGTTGAGTGTAAGATCTTTCCTGTGATAGTGTTTTGGTTGTGTTAGTTTCTCTTTGTTGCTTGTTGCAGACTATCCAAGTAATAATAATGAGAATCAAATTTATCCTTGAATTTATGTAATTTTATGTGATAGTAAATCCTTTGGAATGTGCTCTTTATTATTTCAATTCATAATTCTTGGGTTGAGTGATTTGGGTGTTGTTGCAACTATCTTATGTTGCAGGAGTCAATTGTTGAAAGTGGGGATTTAAGAGTTTTCTGAATTTTTAGCTATAAAATCAGAGGGGCATTGTTGGGAGAAAAATTATGAACTATTTATTTTCTTGTAGATGAATGTGGGGCTTTCATTTTCCAAGTTTTTAGTTGAAAAGGTGTTGGTTTGATGGTTCAAAATATTTTTCAAAAAGAGGTCTGCCATGAGTTTGAAGTGCAGTTTCAGAGTTTGAATTTAAATTTATGGGTTGCTATACCTATATTTTATTTTTGGTGTCTTGAGGTGGTTGTGCTTGCATCAATAGTTGCATGGAAATGCGCCTTCAACCCTAGGAATGGCCTCAAATACCCAGGTTCCCCATACTCAAAACTTCGTGGAGACGTCTCCTCAATTTTTCATTTAAAAAACATAAAAACCCTACATTTTGGCAAGTTTCCATATGAAAAGAAAAACGTATTGACAATTCTAAATTTCAATGTGTAATATCAAATATGTAGTATGAACTCTTTGACATTTGTGTGTTTAAACTTTAAATTTAATGTTAAACTTTACCAATGTTCTTGTTTTGAAAGTTCAATGTCATGATATTTTCAGTTTTAATGTAGCAAATTTATAAATTATTAAATTATATTAAAAAAAAATGGCATCTCAAGTACCCATCTCCTATTTTCAAAAATAGATGTAGTCAATGGGCCCTTGGTCTATTGGTGAAGTTGAAAGGTTCTAAATGAGCCCATCGATCAAGTCTTAGAAATAAAGTCCTTGAATAGATATATATAACCTATTTACAAATTTTAAACAAATTGATAAAATATAACATTACTTAAAACTAATTAACCTTTAATCCCCAACCACAAAAAAATCATGCCCGCTTGATAACACAAGCTCCCCTTACCTACAAATTTTTTACTCGACAAACATTGAGGACAAACTGTTTGTTAAAGTGACTTCAAAAAGACCAATGGGTGGGAGTGGTTAGGGGTAGTTTGGAAGAAACAAATGAGAGGCTGAGATATAGTGGTAGACTTTGTAGATTTCCACCATCTGATGCTCTTATCCTTCTGAACATTTAAAAAAAAATCCATGTCTACAAATCAGTCCCTTTTTTATATTAATCTTAGTCTGTCATATGTAATAATTGTTTAGATGACTTCAAAAGGTAGTGCAGAAAAAAATGTTTTTGCTGAGGGCAATGATAATGTGTAAGAGATAAATCGTGGTTGCATTCAGAACAGTGCTTGACATGCTCAAACAAAAAATCTCATTTCAGATTCACCAGCTCATCCAACAATGAACCCAAAAGCATATTTTGTAAATCATAAAACTTCACCTGCCAAACTTTCTGCACGAGCCAGAAGATATCTACAAGAGTTGCAGGAGGATCCCAAACGTGTGACATATCAACAGTTGACTTGGGTTGTATTTTTGCATAGAATGACAGGAGAAATTTAATATAGTGAATGGCAAGATCAGCATTTATATTATTGACATCTCCATGAGCAGTAAAGAATAAGAGCAGAGAAAAGAAAAAGGAATGAATAATAAAATATGAAGGGTTGAGAGAGACATTGGATTGCTTTAACCTATATGTTCATGCCACTTCTGATTTTTTTAATATCTGGTCCACTCCATCCATTTAATGGTCTTGGGGACTGTGATTTATGATTGATAAACTAGTTTTACTGTCTCAAGTTTTTAATGATGTGGGTATTTGTTTGACCCTTTGGCCATACAGATCAATGAACAAAGGTCCTGTCTTTTCTCACGTGTACTATTTGGTGGTCATTTACCAGCTGAAATCTAGTAAATGGGTATATTGATTTGCACCCTGTTGGTGAAAATTTTGAATGGGTACAAGAGAGGGAACTGAAGTCACGTGTGGGTAGGAGTTAAAAAGGGTTAATCCATGTTGATACATAATTCTTGCCATTTATGGAGCAGACAAAGTAGATTTAGCGTAAGTTTTGGGGGTGTTTGTGTGCTTTTACCAGCAAAATCTCAGATGGTTTTATCATTGCTGCTTTCACTTTGCCTTACACAAAAGGTAAGGGGCTATGGTACTCATTAATTGCAGTTTAGAGAGATTAGGGTGATGCTTAAAAGCATAAGAAGAAAAGATATATGAAATCCTCTGCTGCAGGCAGACATCATCGGTGTATGGGCCTTGGGGAACTATTATTTTAAGAAGAGCATCTTGTTGGAATCTGTCATTTTCTGCTGCTCGTCTGTTTTTCTAAGATGCTTGCTCATTAGTTATATTGATATTCTAATGCTCGTAGCTTGGCTGTGAATGGCTGAATGGAACAGTGGCTAGATGTTTGGTTATGTTTGCCACGTTTGGAGGGAGGGTTAAAGTTATAAATGTTAGTATTATATACATCAAATGGAGGAAACTGTTGGGGGGAGAAGTGATATTAAAATGAATATAATTGGCCCGTGGGGCATCCAACTACAGTTATGGAATGTTGGTTTTTTTCTTTTCACTCATTCTAGCGGCAGGAGGTTATCACCGGGTCTGTTTGATGATGATGACTTTTATGGATGGAGTCAAGTGTCCATTGAAATCATAGCTGACAAGGGCATATTCGGCTGATGTGTAAGAATTGTACTGGCTAATGGTTAGCCACCCAATGTGCATATCGATGCAGGGGGTACCTAACATAAGTGCTCATGGAAAAATTTAAATTTCTAGGGGTGTCTTATGATCCTTCTGTATCTACATGATATTTGGTGTCTCTGTTGCTTCTGACTGAATATCAAGAATCAGGTTTCAGGGGCAGTAGCCCACAAATCTTGTACTTGGCACATAGACAACAAGAGAAACAAAATAAGTTATGGGGCGGGGAAGCATTGCGTATGGATTCATTTTGCTGACTCTGCACTACTCGGTAGCAGTGGTGTCCCATGTGGAGCGGTGAATTGACATTCACACAGCATTCGCCGACTCCAAGTACACCTAAAATAGACTGAAGGATTCTAATAGTCTGATACTATAGTGGTAGTGAAGTATGAAATATAGCCGTTGGGTGGTGGTGGTGTGCTTGCAAGTTGCATGCACTTATCATGATTATATGTTTAGGTTTTTAGTTTCTTTCTCATCATTCAAACTGAGTCTGTGTCCCACACCACACACACCTAAATGTAACATCCGTGCATTAGCCCTTTTTTCTTACCAAAAAATTCTCATCAATCCCATGAATGCATGACGACTGATGATGGGATGGGATTGGGGACCAGATGCCATTGCAGGTTTTCTTCTGAATTTGTGAAAAGCGGGGCCACAGCTACATTAGGTATTGAACTTGTATACATTAAGCTTAAAGCCTCCAATAAAATATGACTAGGTAGTGAGGCATTGATTAAGGGGTTAAAAGAAGGGAGTGTTAGGGGACTACAGTGTCGTGGGAAAGGGGTAACAACATGATGATGATATATCACAAATACCAAGGCAGTGGGCACCTTTCCAGCAGCATTGTCCGAACGGGTTTAAAGGTATCCAATGCTAAAGACTTTCCATTACTTTACAACGTGGGCACTCACCAAACAGCGTTCCGGTTGCTATCTGCTCCTCGTTCTCTTACAAATATTTTATAGCCTGTCAGGCGATTCATTAGTACGCTCGTGCCTCCTGTTACATCTTCGGACTCCCCCCCTCTGTTCCAGTTGCGCACTCTCTACTGTCTCATTTTTTAGCTTCATCCTCTTCCCCTCGTCCGTTTTTCTCCCGCTTTTCCCCACATCATGACTCATAACGGCCTTGCCCTTAATATAGCACCCAAATCTCGCCGATGTTGCTTCTTTTAACTCTTAAAAAACAAAAAGCTCCTTACAGCCCTGCTTTATTCTGCCGAGTTTTAGTATATTAATGGTTGCCAAGTAATATGCTCAACTGATTCCGTTGGGTACAACCAGTTTGCTGAATTAATCTTTTTGGACACCCAGTTTGTTGAACTGATTTTATTGGCATCTTGTAGCTAGCGAAGATACACCCACTTCGCTGAGTTGCTTTATATTGGCAGGTTGGGAGTTGCAGAAGAGATATTCACAACACCGAGGCCTTTTTTCTGTGGTTGGAACACGGGAAATACATTCTCCTTTTATGTTGTGTTGAACTGAATTTTTTATGCAAGCTTTTTGAGGGCTTTGTGTGATTACGGTGTTGAGTTTTGCATTGGGAGCTGGAATTTTGGGTCCAACCGTGGCTACCCCACGGGGTCCGAGAATGGGGAAATACATGAGAAAGGCCAAAGGAGCAGGAGAGGTTGCAGTCATGGAGGTGTCCTCTCAGAGCTCTCTTGGAGTTAGAACTAGAGCCAGAACTAGGACTCTTCTTGCTCTGCAGAACCAAAATAAGAAGGCTTCAACATCTCCCAACAGGCCTCCTAAGATGTGCATTGAGCCTGCTACTATTAATACATCACCATATCTGGAGCTCCGTAGTAGAAAGCTAGAGAAAGCAACTGGTCCATGTTGTGCGGTTGCAGCACAGGAAACCCACTTGAAAAAAATGGGGAAACTATATTGCAGGGGTTCAGAAAGGAGTAGGAATGTAAGGAAAGAGCATTCACATTCACATTCACATTCAGCATTCATGGTGTCAGAAGAGCAGCAGCCCAAGAGCAAGGCTACTAAGCTTAGTAGTATATCTAAGCAGAGAAGTATTCATAGTGGCAGCAGAGGATCCCCATCTGCACTGAGCAACTCTACATCTTTTTCTCAGGTATGTTCAAAAAAGAAGTCTGGTAGGGCTCAAAGAAAGGAGCAAGTGAAGAAATCCAATGATGAAACACAAGATATTGTGCCCCAGAGTAGCATAAGAGCACAGGCAGGACAGTTGCAAGTTTTTGAGGATGAGACCCCCACTCCCATAGAGGGCTCATTTGGAGAGAATGCCATAGATCAAGAAGGCGGGGACAGGTATGGACAATCATTTTTTATTGTAATTACTATTTATTCTTAAATATGTTTTTGCTACTTAGGTTTACTAGTGTCATCATTTGTCAAACTTTAACTCGTCTCTTGCTTTTGTTTCTATTGGTATTTTTGGGCCTTAGTTTTGAGTTTTTGAATTTTATATGGATTTTGTGGGTGGGTATTTCCAGGCACATCAGAGAAAGTACTCCTTCTAGTCTTATAGGAGATGGGGAGACCTTGGAAGCTCCTGGTTCTACAACTAGACCTTCATGTCGCAGCTCTGCTAGAAGAAGATTGCAAGGTGAAAGTAGGAGAGATATCCCAACCTCAAGAGAAATGGAGGAGTTCTTTGCAGGAGCCGAGCAACAACAACAAAGAATCTTCATAGAAAGGTATACATGTAGCTTTTTAACTTCATATTTCCTTCATAGTATGCCTCCGTGACTGGCTAATCTATTCAAGCATGTATACGGTCTGCAGTACATGTAGGAATAGGACTTCATGCATGGAGGAACAGTTTGGCAACCGTGTTCTAATGCAGTTTGTGGGTTTACTATTTGTATAAATATCTCTACACATTTTCTATATTTCATGTTCATGTACAAGTAGTTCGGATATTCCATCTACCATTTCCCTACTTTTTTACAGGTCTCATAGTTATGCAGTTCACAACACTTATGTGACCAGTATTCTGTTATATGGAAGTTCTTACATTATTTATTGCTTTTAGGTACAACTACGATCCTGTAAATGACTTGCCTCTTCCTGGCCGTTATGAGTGGGTTACAATAAATAATGCTGGTTTTAGACCATGAGAAGACATCACCAGGTGCAGTAACTCCTTCTGGAAGTGGCTTTTAACTTCAGCTACAACATGAGGGTTCTTTTAAGCATGAAATTTAACACTGGAGGATATAATGGATGCTTTGCACATCAAATATCAGTGCAAGCTTGTAAAGATTGTCAAAAATTTGTTCCATCTTGATGGTCTTAGTGTACAATATGTATTGTTGGGCACCTTTTCGTTTGTACAGATCCTTATGGGATATTTTTTCTTCTTATTAAATCTCCCACTTGGGCATCTGTGGAAAAGAGTTGCCCCTGTTTTGTTCATACCACTTTTCTGAATAACAATGTCATGGTGCAATGAATGTGCTCCTTTCTCAAAAACATGGGCTCAGTTCGATAAAATTCTGTTGTTTTCTTACTTTTGAAAAAATCTCATTTTGGGTTTCCTTAAAAGGAATTTTACTACGTTAGATATCTAACATTTTGAAGTTTGCCATAATGTCACGCCATGGATGAAGTCATCGGACTACGCTTTTATGAGATGTGCAGTAACAAGTCAATTCAATTACTTTATTCAACAGCAGTACTCGACTAAGTTGTGGCTGACAAATCTAAGATTATTTTTAGTTGTCTTACTCAACTCAAGGATTTGGCTTTGATGTATTTTCAAGGATTGATTTGAGGAGAAGTGCACCCCCTGTCATTTTCAACCAGATATTTGCGGTGAAGTGCATCCCGGTGTTGCTGAAAACATGTTGAAGGGAGGGAAAATTTAATGTAGTCTGTTTTAATTCAAATTATAACTTTCTTCTTTTTGATGATGGATCATTAATTGTGATCCAAATGTTGATTAAAAAACATACACAGTTGATTCCAGAAACAATCCATCCATCAGATTGATTTTCCGAGCACCACCACAAATTGCCATGCCTAATAAC
Source organism: Sequoia sempervirens (assembly GCA_007258455.2). Classification (NCBI taxonomy): domain Eukaryota; kingdom Viridiplantae; phylum Streptophyta; class Pinopsida; order Cupressales; family Cupressaceae; genus Sequoia; species Sequoia sempervirens. The sequence continues at coordinate 241,715,388 of VDFB02000017.1, forward strand.
TAATGCATACTACCACAGTGGCCGGAACTAAGAATGAATATGATCCTGCTTACCCGGAGAATTCTCTGACTACAGATGGGAGAACAGGGGTCCACCTCTGGTTAAAACCTCTGTACCCAAATGATACTAGGCACTGTAGCTGAAGTGAAAGCCAACGTAAAAATTTCCCACTTTTACCATTGTAGCTGAAGTGAAAGCCTTTACCATACAATGACAACAGTGAGTCAAGACAATTGTAGTGGTCAACATCCTTGTTGTACATCATAATCAGAACTGGGCATATATGCAGAAGCATGGTGGTCACCATAAGACAAAAAAATAGATGAATCAGGCATATACAGAAGCATGGTGGTCACCAAAAGACAAAAAAAATACATGAACATCAAGACTCCTTTGGAAGCGGAATAATCCAAGAATATCTACTTCAAATAAGAAATCTCTAATACTTACAAGTTTTACTATTCTTTATCTGTTCTGGCTACATAAAAACAAGGAAGAGTACACTGTATGCTACATTAATATCTCTTTAGGATATATATATGGCCAGGAAACTGCACCCACATTAAATAAACAAATCCATTTGTACAAACAGCAGACAGATCAGTCCATTAGTACAAGTAGCAGGCTGATCATGTTGCAGTTTCTAGGCCAGATATATTCGATGAGGAAGCGTCGAAGGTGCACAATTACTATCACAAGTGATCCATACAATTTGGCATGACAGCATAAACCACATAAAGCTATGTAAGCTAGACAATTGTGGATAGTCCCACCAATGATTTTTGTGGTTTTCTGTGGTATGAAAAAAATAAATATCTTTAAGGACACCTTCCTTTAAAGAAGTCAAGATTCAGGGGAGAACCTTCATTACACATTGGGGGAGAACCTTCATTACACATCCAGGTCTAGAATTTAATAGATCTATCAACGATTTTTCAGTTTGAAAAGAAAATCTTTTGAGACAGCTTCCTTCAAAGAAATCAAGATCAGGAGAGAACCTTCATTACACATTCAGGCTTAGAATTTAATGGTTCTATCAAGGATTTTTTGGTTTGAAAAGAAAATCTTTTGAGATACCTTCCTTCAAAGAAATCAAGATCGGGGAGAACCTTCATTACACATTCAAGTTTAGAATTAGATGGTCTGTGGACTGTTTATCTAATTTTAAGTCATTTTATGATTTTAAAATTTGTTTAAATATATAATTTTTATATAACTATATATATAAGGTATTTTGAATTATCATAAATAAAAAATACAATATTATTTTAATTTATAGTATATCTTATAGGAGTATATAACTTAAGAAATATATTTAAAATATTTCTTTTTAAAGATAGAATATAAAATTATTATTAAATCATAAATATTCTTCTAAAAATAGTTTTAATTTTTAAAATATTTTGAATATTTTTTATTTTGTTGCTGTTTTGATAGGTAAATGTCTTGGTATTGCTTCCATAGTATAAACTCTAACCATAAGAAAATGATGCATCACACCCTTATACAGGTTTGCATTACATTGACCAAGAGGATTCAAAAGGATCTCACTAAAATCTCACACAAAAATTTGAAGTATTAATGCTACATTTGGAGTAGGATTGTAGTAAAGTCTTTTTCCTTTTTCTTTTGTACAACTATTCAACTTTCATTGGTCATCCAACATCCAATAACACAACATTAGTAGTTGAGGCATTGATATTTATGTCCTCTAGAGATTGTGATTCATTGTACGTCACTTTTGGAACTTCTTCTATTGTGATATCAAACATTTTTTAGGCTTAGAATCCTTCATGTTTGAAGCTTTAATTCTTCCCACCCTAGGAGGAGGTGATCCTTCAATTACTACAAGTAGGGATAGCAATTTGAATTGCTCCCTATGGTTAACCATCTTGGGTAGATGTAGATTACTCTTTTTCCACATAGTAGTGGTGGAGGGAGACATCTTTCCACCATGTGGCTTGACTATCTAATTTGCATTTGGAGCAATGTGGCTAGTGTTAAAACTCTTATTATAGCGAAAAAGCAACCCCTCAGTCCAAAATTTGATTCCAACTACGATCAACAATTTTTAGAGTAATATTAGTTGGAATTTTTTTGGAGATATCTAGATCAACCAAATTGTGAGCGAATGTGGTGTAAAGGAAATTAGATAAGCCTTTGCCTATAGCCAAAAATGTCCCCGGCTTATTCTCAATTGCTTCAAAACAAGATTTAAACTAGAATTGGAGCGGAAGATTAGGGAGTTGTACCCATAAAAATGTAATAATGAAAGATTTAGAGGTAGGATTGAAAGTTGGGTGCGATGGTTAAGTATGAGTCACAAAAAATTCTTTTATAGTCCAGAACATTGTCAAAAAACTCAATTAAAAAAATCACGAGCACAAGGGTAAATTTGAAGATCACCTTTCAAGATGGGACACCAAGTGTTTGTGATCCATTTGTGTATACTAGAAAGACTTGGGCATAACCTATTGAAAAAGTTTATTAATCCATTCTTAGCAAAAAAAGATTCACTTTCAACCACTTCTTTTTTAACATCATCACCAAATCCACAAGGGGCATATTGGTGCATTGGGGGGGCATGATCAACTAAGAGGTACCATACCTGAGCATCTTTTGTTCCAACAGGGCTAGAAGAATTATAACCATTTTCCCCATCTATGTTGAATTTACCTTGCCTTAATGGATGCGACCAAGTTTCATAGCCTACTTAAATGATTTTGTGCTTTTAGATTCACTCAAGGACTCAAGCTTCTAGGATTACTTGTAAAACCAAAATAACATTTTACAAGAGAGAAAAACAAGATCATAAATTTGTAATAATGGATACAAAATGATATTAGATCAAATATGATCAATACAACATCTTCAATGATATGCAATACAATTCAATACCAAATGTACATATGAGACCTTGCTTATAGAGGCAAGGCAAGATATAGGATTAGACAAGATCATGATCGGCGTCTTAATCCTATGACATGAGACAACAAACATTAAATCACCTAAGACACAAGAAATAAATGACACAAGAAAAGTTCTTATGACAACTAAGACTTCTATAAAAATTCTTAAGCCCCTAAGCAAACTTAACATGTGAATAGGACCTACTAGGTGAACTAGTTAGGTAAAACACCTTGTTCACACTAGCCCACACATGCAACTTAAAGAGAAGTAGACAAATACAAATGATGTAAAGATGATGATGGGTCTCGACTACTAGGCCATGTTAGGTACCCATTTATAAATGCAATCTCTCACAAATAGAGAAAAGGAGAAAACCTAGTGGGACAAAACTCCTCTAAAAAGAGAGAAAATATGAGGAAGTGAAAGGAGGACTCAACATGACCACCCAAGGACTACTTCTATCACCAATATACAATCAATAACCCCCCATAAGAGGGAAATCGAGAGACTATGTAGCCCCCCCACAATGTGTAATCTCTTGAAAAAATAGTGAATGATTGAAGACAAAACATGATCTAATATTTACAAACAACATTCATCCCCTTGGGAAGAAAAATAAATAAATATCAATGCAAGAATGGTCCCCAATTTAGATAGGAATCGAAGGGAATAAAACTCAAGATATATGTCTTTGAAAACTGCTCAAGTTTCTCCATGTTGATGTCAAAAACTGCCAAGTTACCAAGTCATGTGTTCCAAACCACACCAACGAAGATGAAAATCTAGAATCTAGTAGAGATGAATGAAGAGCAAGGTCCAAAGACTCAAGTACCTCCTCTGAAGACAAATATGAATCCTCCAAATGTTGCTCAAAAGTATCCACACTCATGTCAAACTATGATGAATGATCATGTTGAGAATGAACAAGAGGGATTAAATGTTCCCTCACTACAACTATAAAAGAATTAACTCCATCAAAGAGAAGATGTATGTCATCAATAGTGTCCCAAATTTGAAATCTGGGGACTCTACAAACAAGTCTAAAATACCTACCAAGTACTCATCCCAAGTAACCACACATGGAAGATGATGTATATCCTATTGCATTGAATCACAAGAAGCCATGAATGTAGCAACACAAGTATCATCAAAAGCAATAGTAGATGAAGGATATGGGATCTCACTACATGTTATCAAACTATATTGTTCGTCCCAAAATGATGTGTTCATGCAAGATTATTGAGTGTGAATATCAAATGAATTTGATGATGTTGGTTTAGAAGAATTTGAAAATATATTTCCATTGGTAATGCAAAGTTGTCTCAACTCATGAAGATCATAAAGAAAAAATTGCAACTCATCAAGTTCCTTTTGTATGCATTCATCTATTGTATGTCTTTTCTTCCCACAATAATCAAATTTATATTTTTATGGATTAGGTGACATGATTACAACATTTAGAAAACACAAGATTTCCCCTCAATTATTCAATCATGCGACCCCCCCCCCACCCCCCAAGCGTATGATTTGAAATTTTATATGTAGTACGAATGCAATGTTAAAATTAGTCACCGGAGTTTACAATTCCAAGATGGACCAAATATGAAAAAATATAATATTATCTCATAATGAGATCCTCAAGCTAAAATTTCAATTTTCAAATATGTTCTAGACTAAAAATGAAACATTCCAAAAGAACAAAACTTCTCCAAGTGTCAATATGTCCAAGTTATCAAACATAATGAAAATATGTACAAATGTGAATAAAACATACCTTAGGCTAAAACTAGAAAAAGTGCATGGATGAGAATGTAGAGCCCCTTAATACCTTTTCCAATTCCATAAGAATCATGAAAATTGGATAACCAGGCAAAAATTTATGAGCTCAAACATCTAAAAAAAATATTTGATTTCAATCAGCAACAAAATTCACTTGTAGAAAAAAATAGAAAAATGGTTCACACCACTTCGAAGTGCTCCAAACTATTTTCAATAATATCTTGTTTGTGAAAATTTGACTCCTAGATCAAAAATTGTGATTTTTTTTTTAAAAGGTCCAATTTGGCCTACAACCATGGCTAACATTTTTTTTTGCCTCAAATTTATCCTACACCAAAATGGGGAAAATTATATATCAAATTAGGGGTTTTGGGCCTTTTGGACACAATGACAAAGTTTGTTTGGGCTGAAAATACTCCAATATAAAGTTGTTCGCCATATCTAAGCTTCAAACCCATGTAGATTTGACCTCACATGTCTAATTTAGACAAAACAAAATGAGAAACGACTTTTTTGGACACCTTGAACTCAATGGTAATATTTACACCAATAAGCTCCAAAATAACTTGTAATACAAAGCCACATAAAAGAAATCCCTCAATTTGGTATTTCTATCAATTTTTCACAAGTCATCATATGATGCAAGAGAAAAGCATACTCAACTTTTCAAGATCCACCAATATTTTCAACCTTGTAATAGCTCAAGTACATATCACTCTCAAATTTGAGAAGGGGATTTGCATATCTAAAGCTTTGATACCATGTTAAAGTCACTCAAGCTTCTAGGATCATCTACAAAACAAAAATAACTTTTTACAAAAGAGAAATGCAAGAGCATAAATTTGGAATAATGGATGCAAAATGATATTAGATCAAATGTGATCAATGCAATACCTGCAATGCAATTCAATACCAAATGCACATACAGAACCTTGCTTATACAGGCAAAGTGAGATATGATTAGGCAAGATCATGACAAGTGTTTTAATCCTATGACATGAGACAATAAATATTAAATTACCTAAGACACAAGAAGTAAATGACATAAGATAAAATAAGATCTTATGACAACTAAGACTTCTAGGAAAATTCTTAGACCCCTACGTAAATTTAACATGTGAATAAGACCTTCTAGGTGAACTAGTTAGGTAAAACACCATGTTCACACCAACACATGCATTAGGAGTATTTGTAGTTTTGTTGGGCCCCAAACACGTTCCCTTGATTAGCACCTTTCCAATGCTCAACATTCAAGTCAACATTTAGATCATCATTTGGTGGATCACCAATCTCCTATTGCACAAAAGAGTTTGCACAAATCCTAACCTTTGTCTTATTGGATATCGAAAGTTTGTTATTGTATTTAATTATATTTTAATTTTTATATATCATTTAAAAAATTATGTTTAATAATATTTTTCATTTATATTTTTCAAATTTTAAAGCTCAATATTGATCTTCTTTTTTAACAATTTCACTTCTCATTTTCATTTTCTTTTTATTTATATTAAAATTCAAAAAAAAAAAATCAAATATTATTTTAGAACATTGCAAATTTAAAATAGAGAGGAAAAAGCTATAATATAAAATATTATTAATTTTTTAATTAATTTTTAAGCTATGTAAATATTTTAATCTTGTAGTTATTTATTTATTTAAAATAGTTTAAAATTTATGATATCATTTAACTAAAATCTAAATTTAAAATTTCAGTTTTTTCTTAATTTTGGAAAGGATTGTATCTAGACTAGCATAATATATTGAATATTAATATATATAAAATACGTCGAGAAACGTAGCCACAATATCTTGAAAACTTATATAAAAACAACCTTTCTATTTTGTATCTTTTAAATAGGTTGAGAAATAAACCCCTTCTCAATTGAATTTTATTGATCTTAGAATATTTTGAAAAGCAAGAAAGATAATATCTTCCAAATAATTTTTTAAAAAAGATATAACATCCATTTTTCTCTTATTTTAAAAATAATTTGAAACCTATAATAACAAAACATCTACATACAATGAATGTAGTTATGCAACTGCATGTCATTTAACGTAAATTCAAGTTAAAGAGTTTTTCCTTACATTGAATTTTGCTTTTTGATGGATGCCATTGTAATATGCTGCGTAATGATAAATTTTTAATAGATTAAACTTAAAAAATTAAAAGAATCTTTTTTATAAAATCATAATATAAATATTTTTTAAATCTTTATATTTTTAAATTTTCATTTATATGTCTATTCTAAATTTTCACAAGGTCTTTATTTATTATCTTATAACAAAATATGTTAATTTGTATTATATGTAAAAAAATTCCATAAGTATTCTAGTTTAATAGCTTTCTTAAAATAACTACCATAAAAAGGTTGAATAAATGATGAAAAATAATTAAAACTAAAATAATTTTTCTATTGACATTAAATATTATTATTTATAAATATAAAAATTCAAAACAATAAAATAAAATAAAAAATTCTTATTATTTTTTTAATACCTTTGTTATATGGATATGTTTCTATCATAAATGAAAACTTAAGTTTACTTTTTAATTTATTTATTTTTAAATTCTTTTATATTAATTTATGTTTCTAAAAATATAAAACTCAAAACAATAAAATAATAAAATTAAATTAAAAATTTATTATATATTTTGGTAATTATGAGTTAGATTTCTATTATAAATCTTGTAAAAAAACTAAAAAAATCTTGTATTTTAAATATATGTTTCCAAAAAGCACACTTTCTAATTTTAAAAAAAAATATTACGATTTTGTTTAAAGATTTTTTATATACTTCCACTCTCACTATTACTAAAAAAAATACAATAAATTATTTATAATATAAATTTATATTTTTACATATTTAATATTTAATAAATATAATTAATAAAACTTAAAAAATATTATATTATATTTTTTCTAAATTATTATTTTTTATTTAAAATTCTCACTTATATTAATTTTTTATAAAATTTAATTGAAATGCAATTATAATTTTTTAAAGTTTAATTAAACTTTGAACACCAAAATTGTCAAGAAAGTAAAAGTTAAATGAGAAAATTAATTAATAATAATGATGATGATGTGATTTTTAAAATTGGATGAAGTTTTTTAAAAAGATTGATAGATTGAAAAATCCAACCTTATCACAATACTCAAACAATAGTTATCCTATATAAGAGGGTTTGATTTTAACCCAAAAAAAATCTTTTTATTTTTATTTTTTAAAAATAAGTTTTTTTTTATATGATTTTTTTTAGTTAACTAGCTTATATATATAATGTCTAAGTGTCCCCAGCAACCCATACCTTGGGTACCTGGGGCGATTTTATTAATCTATATAATATACATTGAGTACCTGGGGCGAGCTTATTAATCTATATAATATACATTGAGATATATCATTTTCGAAGCTTTTTCTTTTTAGCTTTTGTGCTTTTTTGAATTTTAAAAAATATGCTTCAAAAATGATATCTTTAGATGTATATTATATAGATTAATATTTTATTCAATATTAAATGATATTTAATATATATATTAATCGATACTATTAAATGGTAATACTAATATTATTATATTATATATATTATGTTGGTATTATCAATAATATTATTTTATTGGTTAAGGTTAGGGTTATAGTTTATGGTTAGGGTTATGATTATGGTTTATGGTTTAAGGATAGGTTAATAGTTACCATTAGTGTTTCAGTTATGGTTAGGGTTAGGGATAGGTTTATGGTTAGGATTATGGTTTATGAATTTTATTGTTAGGGTTAGAGTTAGAGATAGGTTTAGGGTAAGCGTTAGGGTTAGAATTAGGTTAAATTTATGATATTATGGTTAGATTAAATTTATGATATTGTGGTTAATGTTAGGTTAGGGTTATGATTATGGTTTATGGTAAAGGTTAAGGTGTTATAGTCAGGGTGTGATTTAAGGTTAGGGTTAGGGTTTATGATTAAGGTTTATGGTTTATGGTTTAGGAATATGTTTTATGTTATGGCTGGGGTTACAGTTAGGTTTAGGTTTAAGATTGTGGTTTACTATTAGTGTTAGGGTTAGGGTTAGGGTTAAGGTTACAGTTAGACTATAAGTTAGCATTAGGGTTAGGTTTAGTTTAGGGTTATGATATTATGGTTTATGGTTTAGGGTTAGGTTTAGATTTAAGCTTAGTTTTTATGGTTAGGATTAGGGGTTGTTTTTGGATTTGGGTTATGATTGGGGTTAAGGTTAGAGTTATGTTTAAGGTTAGGGTTAGGGTTTGGGATAGGCTACCCCTAATCCTAACTCATTGTGTAACCCTAACTCTAACATGAATAGTAAACCCTAACCCTAACCTTAACCCTAAACCTAACATTGAGCCTAAAGCTAACCAAAACCCCAACTGTAAAAGTAAATATAACCCTAATCTGTAGAGCACAAAGTATAATTGTAACCCTAACCCTAATCTTAGGTGTAAACCTAAACCTAATCCTAACCATTAGCTATAACTGTAAGCCTAAGCCTAACCCTAATTATCATAACTATAACCCTAACCTAAACACTCTTATTATTCAATTCAAATATTTATCTTTCATTAATGACCTACATTCACTCTAATAACCCTAACCCTAACCCTAGCCCTAGCCCTAACCCTATCCCTAACCCCATCCCTAACCCTAACCCTAAACCTAACCCCAACCCCAACCCCAACCATAAGCCAAATCTAGAAACAACCCTAACCCTAACCATAACCCTAAAACCTAATTGTATATCTAATTCTAACCCTAAACCATAATCCTAACAATAATCTAATCCTAACTCTAATGCTAACCCTAACCTTAACTTTCATCATAACCTTATAATGCTAACCCTAACCTTAACTTGCATCATAACCTTATGACGCTAACCCTAACCTTAACTTACATCATAACCTTAACCTTATTTGTAGCCCTAAAGTGAAGTCAAACAATAAACCCAAAATTGTAATCCTAACCATAACCCTAAATGTAACCTACCTCTATCCTAAGCTTAACTATAACCCTAACCCTAATTGAACTCTAAAGCTAACTCTAAACTCTAAGGTTTAATTAGGATTCAAATAGGGTTACAATTGTTGTTAAGTTTAGTGTTAGGGTTGGGTTTAGGGTTCAATTAGGCTTATTTTGGTTAAGGTTATGATTAGGGATTTATTAGAGTAAGGGTTAGGGTTAGGGTTCATTTAGGATAAAAATTAGGTTTAGGAGTAAAGTTAGGGTTAGAGTTATGGTTAGGGTTAAGATTAGTGTTAGGTTTAGCATTAGGGTTACTGTTAGTGTTAGCATTAGGGCTAGGGTTAGGGTTCAATTAGGCTTATTAATAATATTTTAGGGCTGAATAATAACATTAGGTTTAGCATTAAGGTTAGTGTTAGGGTTAGCATTAAGGTTAGGGTTAGAGTTCAATTAGGATTATTTTGGTTATGGTTATGATTAGGGTTTAATTAGATTAAGGCTTAGGGTTCAATTAGGATTAAGGTTATGGTTCAATTATGTTTCAATAAAGGTTAGGTTTAAGGTTACAATTTTTTCTTAGGGTTAGGGTTATGGTTTATTGTTAGGGTTAGGGGAAGCTTAGGGCTATGATTATTTTTTATGGTTTAAGAATAAGTTTATAGTTACAGTTAGTGTTATGGTTATGGTTAGGTTTAGGGATACATTTAGGTTAAGGATTATGATTTTGAAATTATTGTTAGGGTTAGGGTTAGGGATAGGTTTAGGGTTAATATTATGCTTATGGTTAGAAATAGGTTAAATTTACATTTTTTTAGGGTTAGTTTAAATTTATTATTTTAGGTTTTATTATTTACTTAAGGATAAGGGATAGGTTTATGGTTAGGGTTAGGGCTAAGGTTAGGGTGTGAGTTATGCTTAAGATTTTAGAGTTGAGAATAGGGTTAACTACATTCAATCTAATAACCTTATCCCTAATCCTAACCCTAACCCCAACCCCACCCCTAATCCTAAGCCAAATTCAAAAATATCCCCTAACCATAACCATAACCCTAAAACCTGATTATAAATATAAAAAAATAACTATAAACCCTAAACAGCCCGCACAAGCAACGTAGTCGGTTAAGGGCTTTGGGTTCATCCCATATAGGTCTCGAGGTCGACCTCAAGGCCCGGGCTTATCCGATCTGTGTGGTTTGCGGGCGATTACACGGATCCCAGGGGGACTAGTCTCGCCCCAGCTCACCCCATTGGCTCCCCAACTTGGCAAAAAAAAAAAGCCCAAGGCAAGGACTGGTGGGAACCGTTGGGCTAGGTCGCGGGGATACCTCCTGGAATAATTTAAAAAAAAAACTATAAACCCTAAACGGTAATCCTAACCCTATTCTAACCCTAACCCTAACCTTAACTTGCACCATAACCTTAACCCTAATTGTAACCCTAAATCAAAGCCAAATAGTGAACCCAAAACAATAATCCTAACCTTAAACCTAACCATAACCCTAAATGTAGCCTAACTCTATCCTAAGCTTAACCCTAACTCTAACCCTAATTGAGCTCTAATGCTAACTTTGAACTCTAAGGTCTAATCAAGATTCAAATAGGGTTAGAGTTAGTGTTAAGGTTAGTATTAGGATTAGTGTTAGGGTTGTGTTTAGGGTTCAATTAGGCTTATTTTGGTTAAGGCTATAATTAGGGTTTAATTAGAGTAAGGGTAAGGGTTCAATTAGGGTTAGGGTTAGGGTTCATTTAGGGTAAAAATTAGGTTTAAGATTAGGGTTAGGGTTAATTTAGGGTAAAAATTGGGTTTAGGATAAGGGTTGGGGTTAGGGTTAGGGTTGGGTTTAGGGTTAATGCTAGGTTTAGCATCACAAATAGGGTTAGGGTTCAATTAGGCTTATTAATAATATCTTAAGGGTTAATAATATGTTAGGGCTTAATAATATGTTAGGGTTAGTGTTGGGGTTATTGTTAAGTTAGCATTAAAGTCAGGGTTAGGGTTCAATTAAGATTATTTTGTTTATGGCTATGATTAGGGTTTAATTAGATTTAAGATTCAATTAAGGTTAAGGTTAAGGTTCAATTATGTTTCAATCAGGGTTAGGGTTAGGGTTAGGGTTAGGGTTTTAGTTTATGGTTAGGGTTGGGGAAAGGTTATGGTTATGATTATGGTTTATGATTTAAGGATACATTTATAGTTATAGTTAGTGTTACAATTATGGTTAGGCTTAGAGATAGGTTTAGGGTTAGGATTATGATTTAGGAATTATTGTTAGGGTTAGGGTTTGGGTTAGAAATAGGTTAAATTTATGATATTATGGTTAGGTGAAATTTTTTTTTTAGGGTTTAATATTTAGGTAAGGATTAGGAACAAGTTTATGGTTAGGGTTAGGTTGTAAGTTATGATTATGATTTTAGAGTTAAGAATAGGGTTAGGGTTGAAGCAATAAAACTTATTATTACTGTCATTTACCCCTCAATCCTTTCATTAATAAATAATTTTAAAATACCAACCCATAATTAAAAAAATAATTTTACTAGACTTATTAATGACATTCACCTTGAAGATTATTATTTACAATTGAAATTAAATTAAAAAAAGAATATAAAAAATAATAATGAATACAAAGTTAAGTGTAAATTTAATTCTTAATTATTATTATTTTAAAGATATATATGCCAATTAATAATATTCATCTTATAAGATTATTGTATATAATTAAAAAATATAAAAAATGATAATAAATACATTAAAAATTATATTGTTAGTAAATTATTTTGAAATTATATGATAAAGTGTAAATGGAATTCTTAATTTCATTATTATTTTAAATTAAAAAATTATTTTTGTGTAATAATAAATTTATTGTATTTAATTTTATAATTTTAAATTGCTTTAGAATTACACTTACTATAAAAAGTCAAATTAAACTATGTTCTATATTTTTGTAGAATAAAATATTATTTTTTATTTTTTATTTTTAAACAACAGTGGTAGAACACTATAATATTATTTATATAATACTAATTTTATACAAAATCCTAGTTCACAAGGCATACCGACAGGAAAGAACCAAGAAGAAAACCTCTGGTTATAGCCCAAAAAGATGTAGTTTGTACAAAAAACCCGTCAAAGATAGAGTTCTTACAAATGATCCTGACGATCCATGTCATGAGTTTACAAAAATTTTAGACTAATCCAGATCATAATTTCCTATCTAATTCTATTGAGCTTAAAAAATTCACTATTTACATGGCTAATTGTGATAACTATAAGCCCAATTTTCTTTGTTACAAGGCCCTTTCAACAAAATTAGCAGATTCGCACATTGTAGTAGCAACAAACTTCAAAACCAGATTCACACATTGTATCAAATTGAGCCCTTGCAAATTGTAGCAACAACAAACTTCAAAACCAAATTCGCACATTAATTGAGCATTGATCAAAATACCAAAATGGAGACCCTAACAACACTGACAATTATTCTTCCATTTGATCACCGCCCTTAACAGAATTCTCATCTTGTCCCTCGAGTACGACCTGCAAACCCATATCATTTACAAAGAAATCATATCCTACCAGTGGTTCTTTGTCTTTTTTCTCCTCTTGCACTAGCCGAGCCTTGACACAATAACTTTGATGTCCCCCAATGGTAGAGATTGCAACATTATGGCCTGCGTTTACTTTTGGTTAGTAGTTATGATATGAGGAATGTACAAAATTTAAACTTCCTTTATTTTCTTATGATCCTCGTGTGGTAATATTCCAATTTGCAAGTATAATCATTCAATTGAGTGATCTCCTTTTGCCTCTTGTTCGATTAGATGAATCAATTAAGGGAAATCACTTAAGTGGCTTGTATCATGCAAGATCTTAATCTCCTTAGCCTCGCACCCCAAATTTGCAAGATAGTCGTCTACCTTATTACCCTCTCTATAAGTGTGTGTGATAACAGTGGAATGGAATTTATCTATCAATGTCCATACTTTTTGTAGTTTATAACTTAAATTCCAATTTTTGGCCTTTCTTTTCTTACATGCATTTATAATTATCATAGAACCTCCCCCTATGTGGAGGTTTGAAATCTTCAATTGCGATGCCAATTCCAAACCTAGTAGTAATGCTTGTGCTTCTACACTATTGTTTGTGCCTTGATTTAAATGGTAAGAAGAGACTGCCAAAATGTTCCCTAATGAATTTATGATACATATACCTGCCCCTAACTGTCCCGATTCACCTTTAGACGCCCCATCGAAATTCAATTTGACAAAGCATTTGACTGTGTTTATGTCAATTTTATTGGAACTAGTTTTAAGCAAGCTGCCATCAAATGGTAACTTGATATCCTTCCAATTCTTCAAAATGTAACTGTCCCAATTTGTGAATTTCTCTTTTTGAACACATGTATTGACCCCTTCTGATATTTCTTTTTCAATTTTCAATATTGATAACTCAACTGGTGATTTTGTTTTTCTGAAGATTCTCATGTTTCTTTCCAACCAAATGTCTCATACAACAATCGCTAGGACAATATGCCAAATGCAAGAAAAAAATGAAGTTTGGTATAGTAACAACCAACTTTGAAAGAGGTCCCAAAGTGTATTTGGAAGATGATTATAGAGTTCTAACTTTTCTTTGATAAAATTCCAACACTAATTAGCAAAATTGCACTGAAGAAGCAAGTGATTAGCCATTTCAAGTTCTTCTTCGCATAACAGACACTTGAATGGATCTGCAATCTTCAATTTAACCAAGCGATCACTAGTTAAAATTCTTTTCTGAATGGAAAGCCACACAAAACTACTCACTTTTGGTAAGACTTTACTATTCCAACAAAAATTGAAGGCACGCTGAGGTTTTGAAGAATGTTTGGATTGACCTAGAATTGCATACCCTTCTTTCATAGAATATAATCCTACTTTTGAGGATTCCCATATTATTCTATTTGGTTTTTCCAATAGATATATTATTATTTCTTTCATAACATTACTAAATAAATTTGACTACTGTGAATAAATAAGGATGCATGAGGTTTTTTTCCACACTACTTTCCCATTTAGAGAACCCGATGATTGCACATAATCTAACAAATTTTCACCCCAAGCTTCAAATAGAGTTGTTCTTACCTTGAATGTAGATCCTGATTTTCTGATAGAGGTGGTTTTCCATTCCATGAATCTGCCCAAAACTTTACACTCTGCCCATCATTTACTTCCCAGGATGCATACTTCATTATAAGATTCCTACTTTTTAGAATAAAATTCCAGATAGCAGATCCTTTTGGGGGGTCTGCCACTGTTAAGATTCTCATAGGATTATCATTATCTAAATACTTGATTTGCATAATTCTAGACCATTTAGCCTCTGGATTAGTATTCATTTTCCATGCTAGTTTGGCCCCAAAGGCTTTGTTTCTCCATGAAAGATTTTGAACTCCCGCCCCCCCTTGTTTCTTTCCTCTTGCCAAGCATTCTAGAGTTAATAGAGGGACTTTTTTTTGCTCATCTATGCTACCTTTCCAAAGAAAAGATCTTATTATTTTTTCTATTTCAAAAATTACCAATGCAGGGGCTTTGAGAACAACCAGGAAATAGTTTGGAATTGATGTTAAAACTGATTTGACTAGAAGAATTCAACCTGACAATGACAACCATCTAGCTTTCCATATTAGAATTCTTGCTTTAAGTCTATTAAGTACCTTATCCCAATCATGAGCTATGTTAGAACCTTTGAAGAAAGGGATCCCTAGTAGGTACAAGGAAATTCCGCTTCTTAGAATCCTAAGATCTTCACTATTTTCTTCTTAAGGTCATCTAGAGTATTTAATATATAAATCTTTGACTTAGCTAGATTAATTTTTTGCCCAGATGCTGAAGAGTATTTTTCTAGAACCTCTTTGACCTACTTAGTTCCGATAGTGATGATTTATTGAAAAGGAGGGTATCATCCGCAAAGAGAGAATGTGTGACTGAGATACTCGAACTTGCTATTTGCACTCCTTGCTATAAACGTTGATTGTGTTTTAGAAGGATAAATCTTCTTAAAGCTTCTTCCATTATGATGAAAAGAAATGGGGAGAGTGGGTTCCCTTGTCTAACCCCTTGTGAAGTAGAAAAGAATCCTATTGGGCTTCCATTTATGATCACTAAAAAATTGGCTCCAGATAAACATGACATTATCCACCTATGCCATTGTGAGTAAAATCCAAACTTTGTCAACACCTTATTAAGAAACTTCCAATCTACCTTATCATAAGCTTTCATCATGTCTAACTTCACAATAAATGAGGGAAACTTTGATGTTGTTATTGTGTGCAACACTTCATGTGCTACAATTTCTCTCTCATACGTCTCCCTTCCAAGTACAAATCTTCCTTGCTCCTGAGAGATAATCCTTGGAATGATGGGTTGGAGCCTAAGATAGATTGCTTTCGTGAATATTTTGTAAACTGTATTGCATACTGAAATAGGCCTAAACTCCAAAAAAAAATTAGGATCTTTAACTTTCAGCAAGATTGCAATATTGGTGACATTAAATTGTCTCAACATGAATCATGTTCTTCTTGACTCTTCAAGTACCTAGAGAAGCTCAAAACACAACAACTCCCAATTTTTTTGAAAGAATAATGTCATGAATCCATCAGATCCTAGAGCCTTATTAGGTGGGAGTGAGAAAACTACAAATTTCAGCTCTTCTAAAGTGAAAGGCATCATAAACAGGTTATTGTCTTCATTACTGATGAGGTGTGGAATTGTGCTTAACAATTCTTGTTGGTCATTGATTGTATTATCATCTATGCTTGATGGGGCAGTAAGAAGTTCTCAGAAAAAATTAACACCTTCATTATTAATGTCATCTTCCTTTTTGAGCCAATTTCCTGAGGATATCTGTTGAATTGAATGAATTGACTTTGCTACCTTTTTAATCTGAGTGGAAGCGTGGAAAATTTTGTGTTCTGATCTCCCTCTTTTATCCAAAGTTCTCGAAGCTTTTGTCTCCAATAGACCTCTTCTCACACACATAGCTCCTCATATTCTTCCTGTAGCCCTTTTTGTTTGTCATAGAGTGCTGCATCTAGACCATTCTAAATTATACTCTCATGAACTGCTGATAACTCTTTAAACACTATGTCTTTCTAGTGAAAAATATTTTTTAAAACTTGCTTGTTCCAGAGTTTTATTTGTTGCTTCACAAAAATCAGTTTTCTATGAAACTAAAACATCTTGGTACCTTACTCAAATGGAGCATTGACCCACCACTGTTTCAATAGATCCATAAAATGAGGATGTTTGAACCACATAACTTCAAATTTAAAAGAGGACTTTTCTCTTGGGATAGTTATGTTTGATATATTCAGAGAAATTGCATAATGGTCTGAACTAGGGTATGGAAAAATTTCTGAAGTTAGATTGTGTGAGGTATAAAACCAATTAGGAGACACCAAAAACCTGTCTAGTCATTCCAATTGTATTTGAAGAAAGTCTTTCCTTCTATTAGTTTAGGTGTTTTTTCCCAAAACTAGTTGAATATCCCTAAGAGCATTGGATGTTATAAACAAACTGAAATCTGACATCACCCTTGGCGGAGGGCTTATTCCCCCACTCTTTTCTTGCAAAGATGTTATTGCATTAAAGTCCCCTGTTATTACAATTTTCTCTATATGAATCAAACCTATTTTCCTTGTTATTTTTTCCCACAAATTATTCTTGTCAAGGGTGGAAGTAGGGCCATAGACATTTATAAGCCAAAAGTGTAATTCATACTTTGTCACCTCAACAAGTTGCCAATAATTCTCACTTTTATGTGATTTGACAATTACCAAATTTGGATTCCACAAAATAACTAGGCCTCTTGATGCCCCATTGGCTAGTGAATAAGTGGATTCCCATCTTTCCAATTTTTTAATTGAGGATTCATACACATCATCTAATGTCTTCATTTCTTGTAAAATAAACATGTCTGCTCCACGACCATCTATTAGTTGCTTGATGCAAGCACACTTGTCAGGGGCATTAATGCCCCTGACATTCCATGAAGAGATCCTCATTATGCTCGAGGAGAGCAACATGCTCTCCTCGGTCTCTTATTTTGCATGGATTCAAATTTTTTTTTTGCAATCCTGCCTCTATTTGTTCCTGTATTTTGGTGAGTTTTGATTTCCTACCTCTCTTCCCAGGCGATTTCTTCACTGAGGTCTGATATGGGGTTTGTGATAATGTAGAGGATTTGTTACACTCTACCAATTCCAGTGACATTCCTTTTATTTCTAGTTGATTATCCTTTTGAGTTTCTACCTTAGGCACATGACTTTCTAGTTCCAAAAGATACTGGTTTTTTGAGAAAATCGGCAGAGGCCTCTTGTCCTCTCATTTCCTTTTGTTGCCGATGAAAACCCAGAAAGCTTTCTGCACCCTGGAGATCTGATTGAGTGTTACTTTCCTAGAACTCGTCTTCTTCTACTATTTCCTCAAAAAGGTCTAAACCTATTGAAAACAACATCTTGTCTACCAAATACTCTAGCTCAATATCAATTATCCTCTTTTTTGAACTTATTGGAAGCCATTGGTCTTTCCCCTCAAAAGATGTCAACTCTTGAGCAATTAACTGTCCTTGCTACGTATTATCTTTTAATGACTAGGTAGCAAGTAATCCCTTGTGCCTTGAAACATTAACTTCTTCACTATTTCTGTAAGTTGAAGTTCTGAGCTTAGCTTTTCCTTAGGGGTGTATAAGTTAAGTGATGGAGTAGAAAAAGTTTGTATTAGCCTCCATATTTTTTTTGGCACCTTAAACTGAACTGCTACTTTTTTACTTTCTCTTGAATTTGTGAAAAGTCCCAATTCTAAACTAGTTTCTTCCCTTTTTCTCTTGAGTATGCACTTTTTTTCCATTATTGATCTCTTGATGTGACATTCCTTGACTATTAGTCTCTCTCAGTATAGTAGCATCTGAGCTTGTAGTAGATGTATCAATCAAGATTTGTGGATGCACATCACTTTTATAATTTACTATTTGATTAGTATCTGGTGAAAGAGATCCTGACGTCCACTGGGAAGGAGAGTGACCTATGGTGTGACACTTGTAACATGTAGTTTCAGGGGATTTGAAGAAAATCTATTAGTGGCATGTGCCAAACTTTGAGGTTAAATAAATATGCTAAGGAATTTCCTTGGCCATATCTAAGAGGGCACAAGTTCTGATGGGTTTAGAAGGGTTTTAAAAAAAAAGCCTTGTCGTGCATGAGGAAGATTCCCACATGATTAGCTATTGACTCAACCAAATTTAATTCCCTATATTCAAGTGGTAAACTTGGCATTTGAAACCAAAAGGGAACAAACCTAAAAGAGGATTCTTTTGGTTTGAAATTTGGAATCCAAGATTGCATACATAGTCCAAACCCTTGAAAAACCCATGATTTTACTCTAAATATCACCTCTTTATGATTTTTCTATCGAAAATCACTACAAATATGCCCTTTTTCAAAATCCAAGTAAAAAACTTATTGCACCCCTTCCTAATCTTCATAGATCAAATATTTTAAATGAGCTAAAGGAAAATTTAAGTTCCAAAACATACAGATTAGGGCTTTATCCCTTAGATCTTGGATTTGAGGCTATAATGAACTTTCTAGGAAGGTAATTCTAATAACATCACGATCTTCTGAAGACGATGTTTTTTCCTCCTGCTGATTGATCATGTTATCTTGTACATTCTCTACTTTCTTTGACTCCTTGCACTTCAAAATTGTCCTATTCACTCCTTTGTTTATTGATCCCTTATTGTTTTTTTTTTTTCTATTTTTTCTATTTTTGAACCTTTTGCTTAATCTGGGCTGGAGTATCTTCTTCAAAACTCTTTTGCTTGAGGGGTCTACTAAGTGCATTTGGATTGAAGGGAGCACCATGATGGTCTGGAATTTGTGCGCAAGAATCATGCTACTTCCCTATACTCATAGGGAGCAGGGATTTTTCTCCTATCATTTTCCCTTGTAATGCAAAGTTCGTTCGGCCCTACGCATTTAAAGTTACCCCATACTTTTGAACTACTGGGTTTTTATTTTGTAACCCTTTTGAATCCTTATTTTCCTGTTCTGGGTGCCCTTCACCTATGGCTTGTATTACTTTTGAATTTCTATTTCTAAACGACTTGAGATCTGCCTCTACTTCCTGATATGACCATTGCAAAAAAACCAATTTTTTCTCATAGGGTTTGCTCTAAAAATCCTTGTTATACAAAGTATCCCCTTCATAGATATCTACAATCGGTTGGCCATTTTTGTTCAAAACCCTATGGGGTGGAACTGGCACCCAATTAGGTCTATAAAATTGGTATCGTCTTCTATGTGCTCTATTTGCATGATACCTTTTCTGATCACCTATGGGACCCCAATGACCATAATTATGGTTTCGATGAGAATTTCTACCACAGGTCAGGTGAAATTTGTCATTGTCTACAATATAGCCGTTAGGCTGCCATTGTCGCTTCGAAGCCATTGTATCATTTCTTTCTTGATTTCAATTTGTTGTTGCTAGTATTAGAATAAAATATTTAGTAAAGCCTTAAATTTATAATATTTCTTTAGAGATATATTTTGAATTTTTTTATATTTAATTTAGAAACATATTTTTTATGTGTAATATAAAATTTAGGATAATTCTATTCTATTAGATTTTTTAATTTTAAATACATTAATTTAAAAATTTCTAAAAGAACTATTGTTTTCCATTCCTTTATAATTTTATTTCTATTCTATTATTAAAAAAATATCTCACAATTACATCAAAGAATATTTTTCTTTTTAAAAAAAATCAATATTTTGAAAATTTAAATATATTAATGTAGAATTTTTTTATATGTAATAATAAATTTAGAATAATTCTCTTATATCATGAAATTTCCATAGTCCATGATAAATTAGAGAGTTGATTTCTAGATTGACACACAATTTGAATCTAGAAATTAGCTCTCTAATTCTTTTATACTTTTTTTTTGTGTATTAATTTAACATTTAAAAATATTTTGTGTTTTAAATAAATTAATTTTGAAACATGTTCACTTTCTAGAACACATAAAAATAGGGGATCATCCATCAACATAGAAGAGAAAACCAACACACCACACATGCAGTTGCACACATTCACTTTTCACAATACATTAAAAACAAGGGATCACCCATCAACATAGAAAAACAAATCAACATTTAATAAGGGGAAATGGACCCCCGAGTCCAGTCTGAATAATGAGAAATAACACTAAATACTGAGTGGTAAGAAAAATATTTGTTCCTTCATTAATATAATTTTGATTACAACTTATTAGGCATTTTACATTAAATAATTACCATACAAATTAGAAGAATCAAACATCCCTTGAATAATAATAGCATGTTGATGCACAACATTTTGTAAAGAACTTGTCCACATGTATCATTTGCCTGAAGATAAACCTCTCTTCAATCACTTGACTCCTTGGCCCTTAACGTACCTACACATTTGAACCCCCTCTTTCTCCTACGCCTTCTAATGTAGGAGAAAGAGTGGGTTCAAGTAAGAACATTTGCTATAGAAAGCCATTTTTGAGGAATTGGAAAAAAATGTTGAAATATTTGTAAAAATTAGAAATTAAGAATAGAGAATGAATAAATAGTTATTTGCATCTTTGTCAATAAAACAACACAATGCATATAAAGATGGTAACACATGAATGCAATTATGCAAAATTTGAAGTTGAAGTTGTTAGGCTGCAAAAAAATAAATGCAGAACTTATGCATGCTAAATCAAAATTGGAGACTTTAATTACCTTATCAAATGCATAGATTTCAAATTCTTCATCTTGGTCACAGAAAAATTCTTGTTGTTGATAGCACAAATTATTTTTGTGAGATGTGAAAAAAGGGTGAGTGTTTAATATATAGTTTGATAAAAAACATAGCTGGAGTTTAAAATTGATTTATTCAATCAAATTAGAAACTTAACAATTTTAATAATGTTTTTGATAAGTATAAGAATGTGGCGGTGGATTTTTTAATTTTAAATAAATAAATATTACTAATTATCTATTGTTTTTTGATACATAACTGGAGGAGAACTATTGGATTTAAAAATGATTTATTTAGTTAAAATAGAAACTTAATAAATATTACTATTATCATTTAATATTACTATTTATAATGAATGTTAACGAGGATTCAAAATGGAGGACCGCAACTTTCAGAACAATCATTTTCCTATTAACGATAATTATTCAAATTTTTTTGCCCATTCTATCAAGGGCAAGGGCTTTCGTGTAGCTGGTAGGGTCCCCTCGACTGGTTTTCCCATCACCAATGGTGCATTTTCCACTAGATCAACATGTGATCTATATGGAAAGACCTCTTCATCGACAAAATAGGTATTTTTTGGTAATGTTAAATGTTTTCAGGGTTTTCCTGGCAACATTTTTCATAATGGGGTTTGGGTCCCTGATCGACAAGTTTTCAAGCCTCCCATTACGAAGTTTCAATGCCATTCATGAGCCACAAAATCTCTTGTCAAGGAGAGGCAAGCTCCTTTTGACATTTGTGTTCCTGAATTGGAATCCCACTTAGATTTTTTGAGTTCTTCTCGTTCGTGGGCTTATGTGGCTTCTGGTCATTTACATGGTCATAAGATTTCTCCTGCTCCCTGTGCAACGTCTTTCATCCCTAATATTCTAGTTTTTGGTACTTCTAGGGCTCCCTTCATTCCAAATTCTTCATCTCCTTGCCCAACCACTTTTCTGAATGACATTCCTATTGTTTCCCCTAAATATTTTGTACCTTTGTGACCTCATCTCACCTTTCCAAATTATATTCCTATCAATAAGAAGGTTTCTGTGGGCCCTAATGCAAATTGTACTGATGGTATGGGGCGGAGGGCTCATTCAAAGTCCCAAATGCAAGGGAAGGAGAAGGATTTGGGTTTTAATGCACAAAAATGGGTTTCAAAAAGAATCTGGAGGAGTGATCAAGTCAATGTCACTCTTCCTCATGCCATGCTTTTGTCGCAGACTAATGATATTAAGGACATCATCCTAATCTATAAGTTTTGGAAATTCCTTCTAGATCTTGACTTTTTGAAAAATTGGGTTTTTCAAACTTGGGATGGATCTAACCAAGTTTTCTTTCTAGATTAGGGAGAAGGTTTCTTTGCTGTTATATTTTCTGATAAAGATTCTAGAAATGTTGTTTATAGAAAAAAATCTTGGATTTGTGAAGGGCACGGTTTATTTACAACCCTTTGGACTCCAAATTTTTTCCCTTCTCATACTAGGGTTCAATTTGTTCCCTTTTGGGTTCAGTTACAAGGGTTAATAGAGAGTCGAGCATCATTGAGGTCCTCGGCAATTAGATAGGCATTTATCTGCATCATGATTCATTTTTTTCTCTAATCCTTCATTACCAGTCAAGCTTTTTGTGCTTATTGATGTTTCTAAGACTCTACCAATGGTTGTTAATATTAAGTCAAGTCATGGCTTGTGGAAACAAAAGGTGGTCTTTGAGGACCCAAAACAATTTTGTTTTTTATGTCATCCACCTATTCATTCCTCCAAAAAATGTGTGGAGTTGGAGGATCTGAGCATGGATGTTAATAGGGATACATCCAAAAACTCTGTTAATTCATTAAATGACATATCACTCATGGCTTTTGCTACTTCTGATAAGAAATTGTCACAAATGATTGATTTGCATGGATTCATCTCTAAGGTTTTTGATATATGTTTTAAATGGTATCAATTTATTAATGGTACATAGTCATAGTTTAATTCTCAAGGTCCTCCAATTGAAGGGCTACAATAATGTGGGTTTTCAAAAGTTTCACAATTGAAATTTGTAGAAGGTTTTTTTTGCAGACAACTATCTTTGGGGGAAGTCGAGGGCTTTCTCTTAAGTAATTCTGATAGGGGAGATTGTTTATCCTTAGATGGTTTTAAAAATGAAGGGTTAGCTATCAAGGTTTTTGACTTTCATTTTAAGCCTATTATTGTTTCTTTTGTACCTGGTTTGAAGAAATTATTGTTGTCACCTATGAAAATATTTCTTTCTTCTATTAAGTTCTTGGTTCCTTAGCTTAATTTTGATAGTATTTAGCAATTGAATCAATGTGCCTTAATGCTCACACTTGGCTTGTATAATCAATGTGATGAAAGGTTAAAGGTTTTTTATGACCAAGAATTGAAGGATAATTATGTTTTATAGTCTCAACCACCTTCTGTTGATCTTAATGATCATTCCTATAATTTACCTTATGAGGAGGAGTTTGAGAAATTTGTGGATGAGGCTCTAGTATATGTAGGTGAACAAATTATTGATGATATTGCTTCAGAGGTTTTTGGGGAAGGGGAGATTTCAAATGATTTGGTATCACTATCAATCTCCCAATCACCGTTGTCTCCTTCAAGCAAAAAGTATCTTGCCAAAAGGAGTAGGAAATCTTTAGCTGTCAAGTTACAAGAACAAATAGCAGTAGGTGTACAAATGACATTAAATGCCCAAATGGGTATAGGTTTGAAACAAAAAAGACCAAGGAGAGCTTGTTTCTCTCCCAAGTCTCAATGAGGTTAATATCATGGAATGTCAGAGGCATAAATGCCCCTGACAAACGGGCCCAAATCAAGCAACAATTGGAAGTTTGTAGGGAAAATTTAGTTGTTCTTCAAGAAACTAAAACTTATGAGGAATCTTTTCAAGTTATTGTTAAGAAGTGGAGAAAATGGAAAGCTTCACATTCACCCTCTCAGGGAGCCTCGGGAGGTTTTCTTACTCTTTGGAATGCAAAAATAATTTGCATTAGTAATATCTCATTTGATCATAACTGGAAGCTAATGAAGATTAACCATTTTGATTTATCTTTTTGGTTGCTCAATGTCTATGGGCCTAACAGTATAGTAGGCAAGAGGATGTTTTGGGATACCCTGAAACTGAAACTTGATGGTTTGGGGCAAGACAACGTTGTTGTTGCGGGGGATTTCAATGCAATTACAAGATTTCTTGAGGAAAAAGGTGGTATATGTCCTCCAAAGAAAGTTATGGAGGATTTTTCTGCTTTCATTCAAGATAATGTTTTGGTAGATTTAATTCCACAAAATGGTGGATATACCTGGACAAATAGGAGAAAGGACTTTCTTCAAATTATGGAGAGATTAGATAGGTTTTTAATCTCTCTGAATTGGGTATTAAGTGATCATCAATTCTAATCTCAAACTCTGCCTTTTGCAACATTTGATCACTTTGTTATTTCACTTGATTTGGTTGCAAAACAAGTAAAGACAAAGTTTCAATCCTCTTTTAAGTTTGAGGCAATGTGGTTTAGACATCCAGATCTTATTCTCTTGCTAAAACAATGGTGGTTGAGTGCGCCCTTTATTTATGGTTCTAGAATGTTTCAATTGAACAAGAAGTTGGAGCATGTGAAGCAACAATTAAAAATCTAGAATCAACATGTTTTTAAAAATGTATTTGTGCAAAAAGAATTGGTTTACAAAAATTTAGAAGTAGTGAATGAAAACATTATTGCTAACGGTCTTGATAATGCATTATTCGAAGAACAGAGAAAGTTACAAGAGGAATGGAAGGAGTTGTTATTGAGAGAGGAGGTCTATTGGAGACAAAAGTCTAGAGAATTATGGCTGAAAGATGGGGATAGGAATACAAATTTTTTCCATATATCAGCACAAATAAAAAAATAAAAAATCTCTATTTTCTCTATTAAAGATAGCGTATTAGGTGCCTTGCTTACTAAAGAGGTAGAGATTCAAAATGAAGGAGTCAAGTTTTTTTCTACTCTATTTGCAAATAATAATGATAATACTCTTTTAACAAGAGAAAGAGAAGAGCTTCTTCAAGATATCCCTAATCTAGTATCTCATGAAGATAATGTCAGGCTAATGGATCGTTTTTCACTCAAAGAAGTAAAAGAAGTGGTTTTCTCCATGTCTCCTAACAAAGCACCAGGACCTGATGGTTTCACTTCCATCTTTTATCAAAAATGTTGGGATTTTATTGGAGTTGATATTCCCAATGCTCTGGAGGAATCAAGAAAGTCAGGAGGTATGTTGAAAAAATTTAATGTGACTAATATCACCATTGTACCAAAAATCAAAACCCTTGATACTTTCTATGATTTTAGGCCTATCTCTTTATGTAATATAATTTATAAAATATTCACAAAGGCCATTTATCTTCGGTTACATTCTCTTCTGCCTTCAATCATCTCCGAGGAACAATGGGGTTTGTTCCTGAGAGAGAAACATTAGAAGGAGCAATTGTTTCCCATGAAACTTTTCACTCCATTGCTGTAAATAAATTATCTACAATGATTATTAAACTTGATATGTAGAAGGCATATGATAAGGTTGATTGGGATTTTTTGAATCGGGTGCTATTAAAGTTTGGTTTTTCTCCTAAGTGGTGTAAGTGGATAATGGCATGTTTGTCTAGTGCTAAGTTTTCAGTTTTATTAAATGGATTAGCAGTTGAATTTTTTGTATCTACTCAAGGGGTCTGTCAAGGAGATCCATTGTATCTATTTTTATTTATCATATTGGAAAAAGCTTTGAGTAGATCTGTTCTCAAAGCCCACACGCGTGGTCTCACTCAGGGTGTTTCTATTCCAAATACTAACATTTCAGTGACTCATTCTCTTTTTGTTGACAATAGTTTTCTTTTTGGTAAAGCCTCAATAAGAGAAGTTGTGCAAATAAAGTCTTTATTGGATAAGTACACTGCAGCTTCAGGGCAAAAAGTAAATGAAGGTAAGTAAAAAATTTATGTGTTCAATACAAAATTTGATATTGAAAATCGAATAGTGAGTCTGTTTGGTTTTTAGCAAGCACATTTTCCTTGTAAATACCTAGGCATCCCATTCTTCACTGGTTAGAATAAGGTTACTTATTGGCAAAAAATCATTCAAACCATTCAAGCAAAAATATTGTAATGGAAAGGTAGATGGTTATCTTTAGCAGGGATAATTTTATTGGTAAAATCTATATTATCAACAATTCCAAATTACTATATGGCATGTCTAAAAGCACCAAAGTCCATCATTTTTCAAATTCAAAAGCTGATAATTTTTTTTTTATGGTTGGGTAATTTGGATAGAAAAAAGGAAATTCCTCTGATATCTTTGGAAACAAAGTGTCTAGAGAAGTGAAAAGGTGGATCGGGCCTTCATAATTTGTTAGATAGAAATTTGGCACTAGGAGCTAAAATGGTTTGGCAAATGTAAGATAAACCTACAATTAAGTGGTGTCATCTTATGCAGAGAAAATATCTAGATAATCATTATCCATCAAGAATTTTTATTGTTGCAAACCCACCTTTAGGGTCTGCAATGTGGAATTTTTTGGTCTCATGTAGGAAAGTTATCTTACCTCATATAACTTGGGAAGTGAATGATGGCAATGAAGCCTTTTTTTGGAAAGATTTTTGGAATGGATACCAGAATTTAGCTGTAGGTTTTAGTTTTCAGAAAACTGCCAATTTTTTGTCTCAAGTTTGGGGATCAAAAGTAAAAGATTATGTTCAGAGCACGTGGATTCAATGACTGGAAAAGTCAAGTGGAAGGACTTCTCAAAAGAGGTAATAGATGAGAATCATAAAGATCAAATTTCATCTATTCTACAAGAAAGAGTAGTTTATATTTCATCCAAACCTGATAGATTAATCTGGTCTAATGCAAAAATAGGTTGTTATACAATTAAAGAGGGGTACAAATCAATTTCTCAAGCATCCCTATAGGTATCACAACAAAGAGCCTATCAGTTTTGTTGGAATTAAAAAGTGTTGCCTAAAGTAGGTTGTTTTGCTTGGCTTGCAATTCAAAATAAAATTCTAATAAGTGATAAACTAGTTAAACTAAAGATAGGTATTCCTTTTAAATGTGTGCTTTTTGATCAGGAATTTGAAGATATAAATCACCTCTTCCTTTTGTGTTCAGTAGCGCAGCTTTGTTGGTTGTTTGTAGTGGCTAAAATGAATTGGGTAATAGCTATGCCAAACACCATTTGGAAATTATTCACTAGTTGGCCACAGTTGTATAAAACATCATTTTTTGCAAGTATTTGGTGCATCATACTGTCTTCAATATTATGGGCTATCTGGTGGGCAAGAAATAGAATTATTTTTAGGAAAGAGAAATTGAACATTGATCAAATGCTATTACTATTGGAAAGGTCAATATCTGAAACAGTAAATGCTTATGTGTACAAAGTAAAGCATGTTGGCTCACTTTTTACTGCTTGGGATTTAAGCTTGATGTCCTCATGGACTTTATTGTCTTTTCCATTCAAAGGTAATATTCATCAGTATGTCCCAAAGGTAAATAGAGACTCCATAGTGTGGTATCCTCCTCCTTTAGGTATCTTTAAGATGAATATAGATGAAGCATCTAGGGGAAATCCAGGTTTATCTAGAGCAGGGGTGGTCATAAGAGATCATAAAGGTTTAGTGTTATGTGCAAAATCTTATAAATTGATGCCTGGAACTAATAATGTTGCGGAGGCTCAAGCTCTTTTGTTTGGTTTGGAGTTAGTCTTTAGCTTCAAATTACATATGATTCAAGTAGAAGGTGACTCAATGATTTTAATTAATGCATGTCGAGAACATAAGCTTTAGAATTGGAAGTTGGAATATATTGTTAAGCAAATATGGTCATTGCTTAACAAAATAGGAAATTATGAAATCTTGCACACATACAGAGAGGGAAACATGGTAGCATATTTTTTGGAAAATTATGGGTGTGATCAAGTAGATAACGAAGTTACTCATGTGGTTGCACTGGGTAAGATGCATTATATTTTAGAAACTTTACTATCAAAAGAGGAAAAAATTTGTTAGACTTGGAGGTTTAACCAGTTAATTTTTTGGTGTGCACAAATATCTGGTAAATTTAGGATGAAACAATTTTTGAGATTTGATTTCTCTACAGAGAAAATCTGATTAAGGATGGAAACTCCTAAATTATATCAAATTATTTCTAACATTTGTGAAGGTTAGACATGGTTTGTTATATTTTAGAAATAAAAATTCAGATATATGTGACAAATTTTCATGAAGAAAAGAAATTATTCGACTTCATATATGTAATTGGCTATTACAAATGTGTTAGTTTCTGGTTATGATCCATGTAAGAAGATAAACTTGGTGATCTGGCTATGCATATGTAATTGGAAATTACACATGTGTTTCTTGCCAACACATGGGTAATTGGAAATTACAAGTGCCAATTCCTTCAGATCTATGAAGATTGAAAAGTTAATTCAGGACAATAAAGGATCTAACAACACATGTGTAATTGACAATTACATGTGTGAGAGATTTTTGGCTGGTTATACGAGAGAGAAATGAAAGCATTATAGATGCATGTTTTAAGAAGTATTTGATGATATCATCAAAAGGTATCAAAGTGATGCAAGCAAAGTTAACAAATTTTGAAACTACTTAAAGCTTGTATATGAATCGTACTATTCATATGTGCAAATTTGGTTCTTGTCAAAAGAATATGGTGCCAGTACAAATGCGATGGCTTGTATGTCATTTCAAATGAATAACACAAATCCAAAAGTTAATTGTTTTTGTAGTTTTGGGGGTACACCAAATATTGTGATATCAGGTTTGCATGATTTGAATTCAAATAGAGAAACAATCATATTTCATGATGATCTAAGCATGTTATGATGTTGGTAGCTAGTGTAAGCATTCATTTGTGTGGTTAAGCTTGTTCATATTCCTGAGTATGCTACACTGGAATTTGGAGTTACCATCTTTCAGCTGAGGTATGCATGGATATCTATATCCGTCCTTTCAGAGATCACTAAATCATGTGACATGGTAACAGGTGTTTTCATCTCATTATTCCTTAGAATGGTTTATCACTTTTCAGTACGTTTAGCATCTTAATGTTAAATGATTCATTTATTATGGAGGTGTAGGATATCAATCAAGCATGTGCTAAATGCCATTTTTTCTGATGGTAAAGTTTAGTTTTTGTACATACTAAACTCAATGCCATCATGATAGTAAATTTTCTTATGGAAAAAAATCCTCTATTTATTTGGCCAAGTATGTTTTTTGTTGAAAAATAGTAAGTGCATAACTATCTTCTAAAGGATTAATCTACAAAAAAGTTGTAAGGATAGCAGTGATGGATTATCGTCCAAAGAACTATCATGTGTGGTTTCCAGTGCAAAGATGGGAGAGACCATTTATAGGAAGGATGGAAGAGGTTCATCTACAAATTTTTTTTAAGCTAAGGTGTCCCTATGATTATAGGAGTCTCAAATGTGTTATTGGGACAAAATTTCTCCATCCAAAATCAAGGAGGTTGCTTTACCCATCAAAAAAATTGTCAATTTTTATATCTAACCTTTTGGATATGCTACAATGTCTATATTCTGTGATTGTAATTGCAAAAAAAATGGTTAATGATATATTGCTGCAGAATGACATTCTTGTGGAATGCACATAGAAGTATGTTTTTGGTGTGGGGGAGGGTTATGTGGGTGGAATATTTTTGCCACACTTCTTGCCTCATAATAAGGTGTTTGTTAATGTCTATGATGCATTCAAGCAGTCTATGGAGCTCTCTGACCCAAGCCAACTTAACAGGGGATTGGAAAGATATAGTATTCAAGTGGGGAGAGAAATGTCTGAATGTTTCAGAGAAAAATATCATTATGTGTCATTTTCACTTTATCATAATCGTATTCATGCAGCTTCTTCAGGTATTCACACTAGCCAGTTAGTGCATAACTGGATATGCAGAGGGTTGTTCAAAATTTGGCACAAAATCGGGTTGCAACTATGGTTCCAGATATGAATGTTGTGCTCAATTCTCAGAACATGGATGAAGGTCATGATGAGCAAGGGGAAAATTCTGTGGAGAACATGCAGATAGAAGAATAAGTGAAAAAAAAGTAGGTTTTTTGAAAATGATTTTGGCATTTCTAGGTATTCAAAGGTAAATATTTTTTTGAGTAATTTTTTGGCCAACATATAACAGTGCAAATGGGAAGCTACTTTGTTGGATCAGTTTTCATTAAGGCAGATGTCAAGCTGTATGCAATGCAGGATTTGTAGTATTTTTTGAATTTCGGTTGACAAGTTATATGAATGCCAAAGAAAACTTGGATTCTAAGAATGTAAATGGTCCCAAATAGTTAAATGTTTTGTAATTTTGAAAATATGGACATGTAAGCCAACAAGTCAGATGAACACCAAATGGAAAAATTGGCTTCTTTGTATGTATATGGCTCCGAATCGTAAAATGTTTTGTAACTTTTGAGCTATAACCAGAGGTTTTCTTCTCTTGGTTCTTTCCTGCCAGTATGCCCATTGAACTAGGATTTGTAAATATAATTATATATATATAATAATAAAATATAGTGGCTTGCCACTTTTGTTTAAAAAAAAAAAAATATTGTAATCGAAACTTGCTTCACAAAAGATTTAATATTATCATATAATAATATTATAAATATTATTATTATATTAATATGGAACCATTACAAATATTACTATTATATTAATTTGGAAACTTTCTTCACATTTCTAATTCAAACTATTTGAAGCATACAACTAGCATGTGTTTTTTTTTCACGAATTGTGTTGGGGTGCTATAAGGCATGCTGCCATTGTAATGTTGTGCCTCTCAGCGTAATAATTAGAGGAAAGGATTGAACATTTTTTAATAGTTGTGATAATATTTGTTGATTTAATGTTCAATATTTAAATAATAATATAGTACTAATAATTGTCTTTAAAGTTGTTAGTGTTGATCATGAGTATTCATAATTGAATGAAATGTATTCCTTAGATTTAAAAAGAAAACAAATCATGTGATGCCACATCAACGCACCAATAGAACATGACTTAGTACAACTATGAGTCTAACTTTTTTTTGACATTTTTGGACACTTCAACAAAAAGCATACTGATTTGGTATCATATTTGATGATGCGACCACTGGTCCTGAAACCTTAGTTATAAGTAGGGACTTACCAAATGATGCTATAAAAATTTGGGAGTGATTTGAAATTGTCAGGTAGGATTTTGAGAGGCATGAATTTAGTTTACTCAACTACTGGGTCCTCTCCCTTAAATAATGTATTCAATTAAGTATAAATTAATTTAAGTAGTAGTTAGGATTAATTGTTTGGCATTACAAAATTGATTTTTTTAAAAATAAATGTGAAAATTTTAATAAAAATTAAATGTATGCGTATTCAATTTTTATTTTGATGTGGAAACTTCTATTTAAGTGGGAAAAAAATCATTTGTTAATATTATGACATTTTAGATTCTATCAATGATATGTGAAACTTGATTATGTTTTATCTAAGGTTACTTATGTGAATGCGCCCTAATATTTGTAAGTGCAATCCTCAACTTGAGTGTGTATCTAAACTTGAGCCCGAATATAAACTAGAAAGTAAACACTATTTAACATATTGCGACATATTGGAATTTATATGCCTTGATTTTGAGTGTTTGAATTTATGTAAGGGTAAGCAATGTTTTCAAATACCTTTAAGGAATTCCTCTCTCTTTGGTTAGAACCCTAGACCAACTCTATGACTCTAAGTGAAAGGTTCAAAGACAATAAGAAAGTATTTAATAGACCTAGAACTTTTTGCTCTTTGATTCTCTCATGAATGCTACTAGAATGCTTTCATAAATGTTCTATTGATAAAACCCTAACATGCTGTTAGATACTCTCCAACATGATATTCCTTGATAATTCCTAAATAGATTTAAATAAGTGAATGAATGTAATATAATACAACCAAACCCATAAACCAATAAAAGGTACACTAAGTTAGGTCACTATAGTTAGTGAAGTGGTTGACAAGGCAAGAATTTAAATTTTAAATTTTAAAAGTACAAGAATTTTATTTACTATTATGGAAGTGACCTAGGTCAAGTTTGAAACAATAAATATGGTCTAACATGATGAAAAATAGGTCCAAGGATTGGGAATGTATCTCTAGAAATAAGTGATAACGCAAATTAGGATGTGTAATGTCATGAGCCAAATTTACACAATAATTTCATGTGGAAGCTAATCACTACATTTAGGAAAGTCTAACTAAAGTGGGCCCAAAACATAAAGGAAGATGGAATTCATATGAAAACTTCACCATTATATTTTTTCACCATTTGGATGTGCATGCAAACTATTGGGTAGATACATGTTTAAGTAAACCAAGCATTCAACATGTAAATTAAATATTTTTCACACTCAAAAGATACTAGATTAGTATAAAGTAATAAATCATTTTTTAATTCTTCTACCAATAAACATCTCCTTGGAGACCCACAAAATATAAAATAACACAAAATGAATAAAATACATCACACAATTGAAAAGTGACACCTAATGAGTGGATAAGATTCCAAAGTATTATAGTCATGTTGAAAACATAGTTAACTCTGCAAATATCTTATTAAATGCTTCCCTAAAGCTAGGAATGGCTATTAGCCTATTACTATATAACACAACACATAAAGGAAAATTAGTGGCATATACACTCCTCTCCAATTGGTTGCATGCAAAAGACACAAGGAATTGGAGGAGAGGAAAAAATAGTTAAACATGATAAAATGTGCAATATTATAGAGAAAATAATATGATAAATATGTAAGCATGTAACCAAAAGATAATCATCAAGGCCCATGTAAAAGGCTACCCCCACTATAGGTAAAAGATAAAACAAGGTTATACATAATGTTAGCTAATAAACATTCAATCATATAAGTAGGAGATAAGTACAAAGGCTTGCATAAAGATATTTTCCCTGCATATATACAAATGATAAGATAAAGATGATCATTTATGAAAGATAAGGATCATGTAAATGTAAATAAGATGTAAAGGGTGTGAGCATGATAAATAACATACATAAGACCATAAGATGTGACATGATATAAATCATAGGTATGAGATCATAAGCATGATAAGATGTATTTATAACATTATTTAGGTGCAATAATTATGTCAAGCCATGGATATATACTAATTATGTACAAACATAGAGTTAAGATGATCTAATATATTCCTAAGGATACACTCAAGTAATGATAATAAATGAATAAGAATGAAAAAAAGGGATAACGGGCCCAAGGATGATTTTAAAAAAAATTATTTCTCCTTCTTCCTCATGTCTCTAGTCAATAGAAATAATAATGTAAGTACATGATATTGGAATTATCTTTGACTAATTTTCCTTCAAGAATAGATAAATCAAAATCATCACCACTAGATTGAGAAGTGCTAATGAAGGGACCTAACCAATTCTAACGCAATTTACCCCAAAATTCTCTTAGAATTTGGATTCTTAGAGTTAGCATGAAGGAACAAGTTACCTAGCTAAAAATATTTGGGAATTGCATCATTATTATAATTTATTTAATTGTCGAGCTAATATACCTATATATTATCTAATGCATTGAATTTTCTCTCACAAGTGTTTCAAGTTCTTGTAATATTTGTTCTCTATAGCTCTACTATCATCAATAATGTCATGAAGAGAGACACGTAAAGATAAAATCTCAAGCTCAAGGGGCATAATGTTCTTAGTGCCAAAAATCACCGAGTAAGGCACGTATACATGCATGCACCAAAATGAAAGGAAGTAGGATAAAAATTCCATAATTAATCTAAGAGGATTACATGTAAATTTAGAAATGATATATATTTTTAAACACAAAAATAATAAACACAATATAACAAAGAACCGAAGAAAACTCATGCAAGGAAAAACCTAGCCTCGTAATCTTGAACTGATTGTATTATCAACTACACAAATAGGGTTATAATATAAATTCAAGCTTAAATATTCAAAAGAGATTATACTAACATACACATTTAGAGATATTTTTGCAATATAAAGATACTTACAAAATTAGGAGAAGAATTGAATATATAGAAGAAATAATACATAAAATCATGAAATAGTATTTAGGAAAGAATGAGATAAAACCATCCAAAATATGGACCCAAATCCAGAGTCAATTTTTTTAGGAAAGATGTGTCAACCTTGCATCCTAATGTTAATAACACCAAAATTACAATTTTCAAAATAAAGAATAGAAAAACTCAATTTCTAGGCTATAGAGGTCATTTTGACCTTGAAATAGTTTTTGATAAAATGATATCACTTCCTATATTTTCATGACATATACCTCTTCAATCTCTACAAATTAAAAAGATAGGCTCAATCAACTCTCTAAATTAAAAGTTATAGCCTTCGAAAGTTGGGCCTTCCATATTGAAAATGTAAGAACAAAAGGGACTTACACTTGTTGACCAACTTATGATGTGTGTTATGATGTCATAAAGAATCTTTGAATGGAGATAATGGAGCCAAGATAGAGCACCCATGTTGGTGGGTGGATTATGATGAGCTTATGAAAGGTGGAAGTAATATGCTATTTTTAACATGTAGACTCATCTTGGGATTTGGGTGTTAGATTTTTAACTAAAGATTTGGTTACTACTTTTTGGATGGTTTTAGTTCATGGTTTTATAATTACTTGATTTTTTATGCATTATTTCTCCTATTTATTGGGTGCTCTAAGATGAAAGTTTCGATAGTTAATTTTGTAGGTACTTTATGCTACTAGAATTACTCTAGATATTTTCTTGGCAAAACTCCAATAAAGACTTAGACTCTAAAAGTGTATAGTAAATTTTGATTAATAAATAATATATTAAACTTTTCTTTGGATTGTAGGGGTTTTCTCTCAAAATGGTTTACCTCATATAAATAAAAGTTGTGGTATATTATCTTTGTTGTGTATTTTTCTTGTAATTGTAAAGATTTAATTTATCTGTATATACCTCCTCTCATAAATTAGTGTAGGAAACATATTCAACACATTTAATTCCTTTCATTTGGTATTAGAGTCGAATCACCTTAGATTTTGGGTGCTAGGGATAAGGGTAAAAATGGAAGACTTCTCAAGAAAAAAAACTTTGGAAGCTCAAAATGGAAAATATACTCACAAATAGATACATATGGGTTTTAACATCTACATCTAAACCTACTACTCTATCACAAGAAAACTAGGAAAAAATGAATAGAAAAGTGAAAGGTCTCATCAAACTCTATGAATACTTTGTATTTTGTAATATACATGAAGAATATAAGCTATTGATATCTAAAACAAGGGTGAAATTTATTAGTAAATCCTTGGTAATTTTTTTTTTCCTAACAAAGAAGTTGTATACCCTCAGGATGGAGGATGGTGATTTTATGGATGAGAGAATGCTTTCAACATGATTGGTACATATTTTCACTTTGTTTGAGTGAATATGGAAGAGGAGGATCATTCCATGAATTTTTTATGTTATTTCTAGACTCATGAGATACCTTAGTGATGGTAATCAAGAGTACAATCTCTAAATTGAAAGTGGATGAAGGTAGTTGCATCATTATTTTCAAAGGAGACATGAAGAATTTTTTTTTTTTACCATGGAGGCCCTAGTAGTTTTTGGAAGATTAAAAGAGAAAATAAAGGACACAAAGAAAGACAAATCTATAGTCATATCATGTGGGATATCCAAACTTGGACTACAAAATCCAAGGCTAAGTGTTGTAATTGTAGAAAGCCCAAGAATTTTAGAAGAAAATATGTGGAGAAAAAGGAAAATAATGTTGGAGTTGATAGTGAACCCCACATCTCCCAAAAGTCGCCTACAACCAAAACACATATCACAAATGGGAGATCAAAGCAACTGATTTTCTATGCAACCAAGAGATAAAGAATTGATCCACACAAGCATCTGATATACTTTTTGTATTGAATAATGAATGTGAATGATTGATTACAATGAATGAGAGTCCTTATAAAAGGAAAAAATAAACCCTAGATGAGGATTTGATTAGATTGTGACAAGTGTCTTAATCTCATTCAATGAGACAACTTAACCTATATTTAGCCCAATATAATAATAAAAATTCACTCCTAAGTTTAGCTTAAGTGGATAAAGTAATAAGTGACCTAATAATTAATTAATGATTAATTAATTATGAAGTGATGTCCTAATTACCCCAACACCCCCTTAAGATCAACTTAGGCAGAAGCTAAAAAACCTTGATGAATTATGCAATGATTGATGCATGGATGTGTCTTGACTACAAGGCCTAATGAAGTACCAATGTAAAAACAAATGAATCTCTAATAACCAGAGAAAAGGAGAAAAGGACATGGGAAAACTCCTCTCCAAAAAGTGAAAATGAAATGACTGAACTAGTGAAAGAATGATAGGAGGACTCAATGTGACCCCCCAAGGAATTCTTCTATCACACAATTAAAATAGACGTACCCCCAGTGGGTGAGATAAAATGAGGATATGAACCCACCCATAATTAAAGATCTCCTATGCCAATGATGAACACCTGGAGACAAAATGTGATATGTTGCCTACAAACAACATTTCTCCCCTTAAGAAGAAATATATCCACTAGTGATTGGAGAAGACAATCCAAAAAGATGTGTGATTCAAGAATCCAAATCCAAATGATGTGTGCATTTGAAAACTACTCAAGTGTCCACATGTTGGAAAGAGATGATGTCAATCCAAAAACACATGAAGATTAATGTAGAACAAGTTGCAAGGGTGATGAAATGATGGTCCAACAACAATGATGTGTTTGTCAACAAAGAGGAAATGAGTTTCCTCAAATTAATCCTCTAAATATGTAATATAAGACTCTACAAAAAAGGGTGATATGTCTTTAAGATATGAATCCCAAGTAGTTGTGTCTGTAAGATGATGAATGTCCTGCTACACTGAACCAATGGGGGCCAAAGATGTGGTGATGTCAAGATGACTAGGAACAACAAAATATGGTGATGTAGTCTCGATCTGAAGAGTGGGAAAATGAAGACAAGTCTTTGAACCATCAAAACATGCAATACCTATGATATACTCAAACTCCTCTAAAGTTTTATCATCAAAGGGTATGAAATTTATGCATCTACAAGAGGGATGAGAAAATCTGTAGTAGGATCCTTTAGGTATGGAGAGAAATGAGATTCTCTATAGATCTAAATTTGAGTCCAAATTGTGTGGGGACAATCAATGTTTGAAACAACACACATAATGCCAAGATTGATATTAGAACATATAACCCCTACAACATGATCACTGATAATACCCCATGTTGAATAACTCCTTGGTGTGTCTAGTGTAGGTATGAGTCCATAAAGATAAGGAAAAAATTCAAGCCACCTAAGATGTGTCAGGATGTCATTTAGCCAAGACTCATAGATCTCCTTTGCTAGGATGACCACAAATGGATGAACAAAAAAACCCATGATACTTCCTCAAATAAAAAAATCAAAGACTGATAACCTTAATACATGTATAAAGCAAATCAAATGAAGTCATCTCACAAAAATAAATCATTTCCAAGTACCAAGACATCCAAGTAATTGAAAAAAAATTGAAATCACAAAAAATGGAATAAGATTTACTTGGGGTATATTCTCAAAAAGTGCATAAATGGATATGAAGATCTTTGAAATGCCTTTCCAACGTCACTTGGATTGTGAAAATTGGATATTCTAGAGAAAAGTTATGAGCTCAGAAGTGAAAATTGAAGATCTAAATTTGAATAAGAATAAAATAAACCAATAGAAGAATATGATGATAAGACCTACACCACTAGAAAGTTCTTAGAACTAGCTTTCTAAAAATATTTTATTTTCTTGATTTTGACACCATATGCCCAAGTTATGCCAAAAAGAAAAAAATAGGTCCTTTAGGGAAAATTAGGGCTGGGAGGGGGGTTGAGTGGTTGTACAATCATCCATACAAATGAATTCATGTTGATGTCAACACAAAATGTTGAGGGAATATTCCCCTCTATCACTGGAAAAAAATCAGCCCCTAGGAAACTTCACGACTGTTGAAATATGCCTGTGGGCCCTAGAATATTTGATTTTATTTGACCGTCAAAGAATTTAAGATGTTGAGAATATTTGTAGATTATTGTTGTTGGATATTTATGATGCTGCCTAATTATTAAAAACAACCGTTGTGTGGAATAAAAGGCCACCAAGAGACACCATCTGTGGGAAGGAAGGTCGAGTGGTGAAGCCAAAAACTTGTGGAAAATCACCTACAACCAAAATGCCTATCACAAATGAGAGATCAAAGCAACTAATTGTCTATGCAACCAAGGGAGAAATAATTTATCCACACAAGCATTTGATATGATTTATGTATTGAATAATGATTTTGAATGATTTATTACAATGAATGAGAATCCTTATAAAAGGAAAAAGTAAACCCAATATGAGGATTTGATTAAATTGTGACAAGTGTCTTAATCTCATGCAATGAGACAACTTGACCTATAGTTAGCCCAATCTAATAATAAAAAAGCACTCCTAAGTTTAGTTTAAGTGAATAAAGTAATGATGAACCTAATAATTAATTAATGGTTAATTAATTATCAAGTGATGTCCTGATCACTCCAACAAATAAAAATAAAAATGACTTAAATATGAATCCAAAAATTCTTCTAAAGATAATTCTTATATCTTTGTCATGACTTTGGAAACACATCCATCAAAAGGTGCATGGCTAATAGAATTAGGAGCTTCTTTCCACATGAAGTTACATCAAGGTTAGTTTTTGAAGTATGAATAATATGATAATAGGAATGTGTGTCTTGGAGATGACTCTTTCTTGAATATTATTGGTTGCAGAAGAATCTTGATATGATTCTTTGATGGATATATGTGAACGAGATTAATGGTGTATTGCATATCCATAGTTTTGTAAGGAAGCTAAGATAGTGGAACAAATTCATACACTAATCTTGAGAGAAGAATAATGAAATTTTTTTATAGATCTTTAACAGTTACAAAAACTTAAACATAAATATCATGCATACCACAACATAGTGATTTAAGTGGGGAAAACCCTTTTGGGAGAAAAACCCCACACTCCAAAAGTTGCTCAACATATTATTCAAAAATCACAAAGATTACAATAATACTTGTAGAGCAAGCTTCTCATAGGAGTGTCACCAACCAAAGATCGAGAGGCAACATGAGCGCTATTAGACTCTTAGAATAAATCACAATACACAACCGCAATACAATACTCTCATAAAATAGGGCTGCCTTCTAGGGAAATTCAAGCTAATAAAATATTGATCATCAGATCTAAGACCTAATGATGAATGGTCAATATTTACAATAATAAAATATAAATAAAATTTTCCTTTCGGGGGTGTTGCCCTCAAGCCCCTGTCGGCGCACACTATCCTTGAACCCCTAACTGAGGGGATGATCTCCCTGGACCCCTCACATGGGGGGGAACACCCTATTCCCCCCCATCGTCGATGTATCAACAGTACCTTATGTTGCAAGGTTGAGACATATTTTCCCAACAAGTTTGATCTAGAACCTACTTTTAGTTAATAAGCTTTATGATGTGGGTATTCAAGTTATTTTATTTGGTGGAGAACATAATATGGTGTGAGGAGATATGGTACTTAGTAAGGGTGTTTGTGTAGGCAATATTTTTTTAACTATATGCATGCATAATTTTGTGCAATAGTTACTATATTCATGTAACGAAGAGATCTATAGATTCTACGCTCTCACCATTAGAACCTATACTAAAGATGGGTGCCACATTGATTTTTTATGCTCATAGTTTCTAGGTATTAGAAGATTCTTTTTCTTTAGAGACCAAGCTAAATATGTAGAAAATAATGTTATGGTACCAGAGAATGGGCCACAGATGAGAAGGGTCGAAGAACCTTGAAAATAAAAATATTGTAGAGATTTGAATGATCATGACCTTGGGTTTGATTTCTATGAATATTGCATATACAAAAAAGTTTATGTTCAATTTTACTCAAGTTTGCACAATTTTTTTGTAGTGTTTAATATATTATTTTGATGTTTTTGTTCCTACTATGTAAGGACATGGGTGTAATTCCTTAGAAGTTAATTTGAAGTCTTCATTCATTTTAAAGAGTTTAAGTATCTTTCCAAAATATGAATTAGTAGGAAGATTAAGGTTTTGAGAATTGATGATGGTAATGAGTCTATTCAATAGATTTTGATAGATTCTATAAGGAGAATGGGATAGAAAGACATAATAAAAATACATATACCCCTCAATAAATTGGATTTATAGGGAGAATGAACATGAAATTAATGGAGATGGCTAGGATTATGCTTAGTGGAGTCAATTTGGAACATAAGTTTTGAGTAAAAGTGGTTGTTATGAATTGTTAACTAGTTAATGTATCTCCTACATCAACTTTACTGGTGAGTCCTCCCATTGATTATGTGTCAAGAAGAAAAAAATCATTACACAATCTTTATATTTTTTTTTGTTAGGCATATTCTCATGTGCTAAGGAGAGGTGATCAAAATTAAAGAGCAAAGCTATACCACACTTTTATAAAGGAAACAACGAAACACTGGTCCAACTTTTAAACTTGAACCACTAAAAAGTGGCATATATGTTTTGAATTTTGAAATGATGTAAACTAATAAAATGTGTATTTTTTAGTATATTTTATGTTTGTATTTTAAAAAAAATAAAAAAAATATTTGAATTTTTTTTTTATAAATTTACACTATAGTTTAGTTGTTGATAAAATGCTGAAAAATGAAGTTACATGAGACATCAATCTTTATATAGTAAATTTTAATTTTTTTCCTCCATTTTTTTTGTGTATTTATAGTTTGAAAATGGATATATTTTTTCTTCCAATTTTGATAAATGTATTTCTAAATAAATATTAAAATGTGTGTATTAAAACATAGTTGTTTCCATTCAATGTCAACTTTCATATTAACTATTTATCTAAAATAGAAAAAAATTATACCATCTTGATATAAATTCTTTTATCTAGTGCACCATATTTTTATTTTTTTTAATAAGTTTTAGTATTTTTCTTGACATAGTAATCAACCTATTTTTTATTTTTTTTGATAACCTAATTTTAGTAAAACTAAAATATAAATAATAATGAAATTATATGAAAACTACACTTATGGATCTACAAAAGGGTATTTTTACATTTAAAAATATATTATTTATATGAGTAGGAGTTGTTGAAACATCAATTTTTTCAAATATTTTTCTTTGGTAAACTGGCTTCAAAGTGGTGCTACATATACATTTAGCCAACCATTTTAGCTGAAAAGTTGTGGACATATCTAACTTAGC
The DNA here is from genome assembly GCA_007258455.2 of Sequoia sempervirens. Classification (NCBI taxonomy): domain Eukaryota; kingdom Viridiplantae; phylum Streptophyta; class Pinopsida; order Cupressales; family Cupressaceae; genus Sequoia; species Sequoia sempervirens. Next base: position 241,757,281 of record VDFB02000017.1, read on the forward strand.
TAGAATGAGTCTTACTATCTATCATATGTTTGATCAAATTTGATTTTTAGTTAGAAATACTTGAATTCACTTGTGTTGATAAGTTGGTTGAAAGTGTGACACAATTTTGTACTTTTACCCATAAATTTATCACAACCAAATAATCTTAAATGTGTCATAATAGGCTATTTACATGCCCATATTCCATTTTTTGTCTTCTCCTCAAGTGCATAAATAGGAGAGTTATTCTCTAGATAGCAAGTAAAATTAATCACATTGGTCCAAAACTCCTATTCTTGACGAACATGACTAAATAATATTTTGACTCAATCCAATAAGGTTATATTCAATGTTTTAGCAACACTATTATAATGTAGTGTACATAATGTTATCCATTGACTACAAAATTTAGTGTGTTTTTAGAATGTCTCAAACTCATTAGAGAAAAACTCACCATAATTATCTAATTTTAAAACTTTTATCTTATTATGGGTTATATTTTATACAAATACTTCAAATTATTTAACCTTAAGAAAACACCTCAAACTTTATATACCAAGCACATATAATGATACAAAAGTAACAAATACACATGAGAGAAGAAATTATGTGGGAAACCCTTATAGGAAAAACCCCCCCAACAAAAGGAAATTAACCATTATAATATTTAGGAAAGATACTTGCAATGCAATTGGTCATTTTCACATAGTATCAATTTGTACACCAATAGTATACAACCTCCAACCAAGACTTCCCACGTCCAAGATATAACATATCAAATCAATATTATCTTTTTCAACCTTGGCACATCCATATGAGTAGATAGATATACTTTGTCTACACGGAATACCAACTATAAAATTGTCTAACTTCTACATAGAGTACCACTTGTCACACAACTATTTCACGATTGTACCATGGCATCAATGTGAGGTACATTACATGTAATATGCCCTTCATATGAAAGCTCACCACACATAATGACCCACTATCACTTACTACCAATCAATTCTTTTTAAACTACATATCCTAAACCGTGTGTATATATTTCCACACTACAACTCCATGGATTATGATAAAAAAGAAAAATTTATCTAATTGATAGTATTCTTGTGGTACCTCATGGAATCCTCTATAACATCACTAAATTTACTCCAATACCATACTGCAAAATCTCTTTTTTATTTTACACTATCAATGATTTACCTACAATGATGTGGTTTTGAGTTCTTTAAATGGCTTGTGATTGGGAACATAGAAACACTAGACTCTGATAAGCCTCCATGCTAAAACCTAAAACATGAAACTCGCCATAAGTTTCTATGACTTACAACAACTATTTACTATTTTATGAATAAATACTTGTGAGCATGGGCTTAGAGTAAAGTTCATCAACTTCCACAACTAAAAAATACACAATAAATTTCTTTACAGATTAATAGCACATGAAAGTTCCAACAAATGAAAGTATTATCACCAAAAAAAGATAACCATTTTCCTCTCTAAGAAGCAATATTATTGTTGAATCTGTCGACTAATTTGTTCCAAAGAGATTCCTTCCCGGCTCCAACAAATAAAGAAAATCCATAATATTTTTTAGAAAATTGCTAGTTTTGAAAGTAAAAATATTTATAACATGAGCTTGCTTATAAAATGGAAAATAAAATAAATAAGATTTCTATTTTTTATTCATTAATTAGTTGACCTAAAATCAAATGTAATTTGTTAAGAATTCTTATAAAGAGTTTTACTTCTTGTTTCCTTACTTCCTCAAAAAGAATTGTTTTAGTAGTAAATTGTTGATAAGTAAAATCTTCTAGAATTTCTATAACATTGGTTCTATTGTTTAACACTTTTAATTAATATGTTAAGATTATTTTGTATCGTGAATAAAGATAAGAGGACAAGGGATTACCCTACCTCAAAGGAATCAATCTAATAGGTTCTCATTTATTAAAATGGAGAATTTAGAACTAAAAATATAGTAAAAAGATTTTTTGTCTATTATTTTCAGCATTTTATTTTTTCCATTATGAAAAACATCAATCCATTTGATTATGTCTTTTTATATCCATTCTATTATGTCTTTTTATATCTTGATACTTGTTCTAAGAAAAAATAGCCAATTTTATAAGAGATAATGGTATAGAAGAACCACTCTCAATTAGAAAGCGATGGCTTTAGAAATTATAAATAAATTTGTAAATCAAAATTGACCTAAAATCCACTAAAGGAATAGGTTTATCCTCTTTTGAGATGAGAGAGAAATGTGTAGTTAAATCAAAGATACTTTCCTACCTTATGATGTACCAAGAATATTAAAAGAATGGAAACCATCAAATCATCTAGAGTAGGGTATTTGTCCTTATACATTGAGAAGACTACCTTCCTAACTTATTCTTCTAAAAATGGAGAAATGCCTCATTTTGTCATACGAAAATGATGTGATGAATATTCTATAATAACTCTCTTTGAATTTATAAAGGAAAAGCCTACTAGTCCACCAAGAAAGAAGATAACTTCTTTCTAATATTAGAGGGAAGCTCCAAAGTAACACCTCAATATCTATTGGATGAGATTCTAGTGATCATTTTCTTTGTTTTTTGTTTTATTATGGGAAAGATAATACTCTTATCACATATAGCAATCTCTAGATGTTTACCTCCAAAAAGTTTCTTATCTTCATTGAATATGGTCAATGTAAACTATAACTATTTTCTTTCAACTGATATTATCCATATTATTTAATTTTTACACTAAAAGTTTCCATGTTTGTTTTTTATATTTCACTAAAAGTTGGGATTTTCATTCAACTTCTATTTTAGAAATTTTTAACAAAAATGATCTATTTATTCCATCATTTCAAGAAAGATTTGGCTAAAGTTTTTTTTAAAATCTAGAATGCATATTATTGATTTAGAAATGTAATTATGATTGATCCACGAATCTAAAAAAACTTAAAATATTATATTTATGCTTTCTATTATCATAATTAGCTATAGATCATACAATAAGATAGGTTTTTTTTCACATAGCCAAATTCATCCTCCACTGTATTCATTACAACATTCAAGTTCTACCATTGTTACAAATAATGGGAAACCATTCAAAAAATAAGAACTTCACACACTTGTCAACGATTCCATATTTATAATTTCACCCCAAACAAATAGAGAGCAAATATCTAGCTTCAAATAAATTTGGGAAATATTTAAAAAGTTTAATTTATTTCAAGAATCACTCCAAAATTAACATGAATTTTCATTTCTAACTTTCACAAAGATATGGTCAATAAAAAATACTATATTTCAACATGAAAATTTGAATGTAAGTTCCTTTCAAAGGATTGATCATAGATAATATTTGAGATGCCTCAAGGGAATCTATATAATTGTGCTATTAAATGTGAATTTTTTTTAGTTAAGTATGCTTTACCTAGATGAGCTTGGCTCCAAGAGAGCTACTTGGTTTGGGAGAGAAAAAACTTTCCCATTTCAACAAAGGGATCTTTTTGGCCACTTGAGACACTTACTAGAGACAATATTTCATAATTCTATTAAGAACTTTTAGCACCTTAATTAACCATTTAGTAAAAAGATCATGTAGATATGAAAGGAACTAAGAATAAATCTAATACTGTTGGGAAATTAATCTTCATACAATCAACTGATAGATTGGGATATTGGAAAACCTTAAGATTGTATGATCAAATACAATTATGTTTGTTACATAATTTAATTAAAAAATATTAAATTAAGCACATAAAATAATACATGTAAGATCAAGATTTGTGTGGAAAACCCTTATGGGAAAAAAACCCACTAGAAAAATGATATTAACAATTATATATTATTTTGGAGAGATACATCCAATAAAATAGGTTTTTTTCACATAGTCTAGATCTAGAAAATAATTTTATACAATCTCCAACTAATAACTCACACCTTAAAAAAAAAATACATCAAATTTGTTTTACTCTTTCCAACCTTGGAACATCCATAAAAGTAGATAGAGATAGCCATCTTCATGGAGTATTTATCATCCAGTTGTCTAAATTCTATGTTAATAGTCACATAAATATATCATGATTGTACCATGATGGTAGTATGAGGTACATTACATGTAACATAAAGTTTTCATATGAATGACCACTACACATATTGAACCAATGCCACTTATATTGGTCAAAAGTGGTTGACCCACATCTCTTGAACTAATACATGTCTTCTTGCACTATATCCAAACACTATCCATGGATTATAATAGTAGATAAATATACAAGATTGATAGTAGCTACTTTTGGTATCTTTAAGAATCCTCTAGAAAATCACTATGCTTTAAGGAATCATCATATGTATTCCAATAGCATTGTTAAAGATCCTTCATTGTCATACACACTACCAATGATATACCTAAAATTATATAGTTTTGAGTTCTCCTTCAAATGACTTGTGATTAGGATCTTACAAACATTGAACTATGATAAGACTCCATGATAAATCATAATTATTGAAACTCACTACAAACTTCTACAATTTATCATAATTTTTTACTATTCTATGACTACATAACTATCAACACGAACTTAGAGCAAAGTTCATCAACATCCACCACTAGAAACTACACTGAGAACTCTTAATAGGTGAATAGTACATCAACATACCAATATTATTCCACTTTATATTCTCTAAAAGATAACTTATCATATCCCAAGAATTCAATCTCATGCATGTGACTAGTATATGCCCATCTCATCCCTATGCTTAAGAAACTTATTATATACCAAGAAGTTACTTAAAAAAATGATACTCTACTTCCACTTATTTATTCTAAGCTTGGTAGTATAATTATTTACTAGATAAATTATACTATGTGAGTTATGATCAATGCTTTATGAATCTTAAACCAATATTATTACCTCTTATTTGTAACAATTCAAATTCATGAAATCTTATGTTGTTTCTATGTCCTCCACTTCAATAGTGGACATGTAATTGTCTACTACTACTTACTCATTAACTCATTATTTTTTATAAGGTAAGAAAGGTTTTGAAAGGACAAAGAACCTTTTACAGAGCTAAGAGAAGGACACTTCCAAGCAATAAAATTCTCATACTTTTCTAATGAAATAGAGAAACAGTACCAATGGAGACACCACAGAAGCGCAGTAGAAACACTAACAACACCTGGTCACCAAAAACCAAGAGTGACATAAGACTTAGAAACAACAACAGTCCTGAGTCAAAGACAAAATAACAACCCAATCCTGGCACCACAACCAAGAGCAACATAACACATAGGACAAAAACTAGTCCAAAGTCTAGGATAATGAAACAACAAAGGTCTTGAGCCAAGAAACAACCCACAGTACTACAAGCCTAAAAGACTGCCTGAAACAACTAGGCCATCAAACACCTACAATAGTTGTATTGCAACAAACCTTCCACTCAAATTAGACAAGAAAGATCCTAACATTTTCTTACCAATAGAGGGTATCCACACCTCAATAGGAACCAGGAAAGGGGAAAGAAACAAGGCTGTAAAACAACCCAAAAACTATCCAAATTCCCAAAACTCTTCACCTCTATATAAGAGTAAGACAACACTATAGAGTAACAAACAACTGGCATCCCATAGTAGCACCACCAAGCCCTTCCAACAATCCCCATCTCCATCTCAATAGGAGATAGCTCCACCTCCATAGGAGAAGCCAAAAAGGGGGACATTCAAAGAAGATCATTACTTTCAACCAGATCCACAAACTCCACCTCAAAAGGATATGACTCCACCTCAATAGAAGTCACAAAATGAGGAAACAAGAAGAAAGCAAGAACAAACCAAGCCACATCAATACTTATTAACCTCAACCCCACTTTGGTTGTGAGAGAGAACAAGACTTCTAGAGGAGCACTAAAGCCAACCCCCCTCAAACACATCTGTAGCAAGGAACCAACAATATAAATCCACTAGCACAAATCAACCTGTACCACACAAGTAACAAACCCCCATCTCCCAAAAAAAAAGAAGACGGCCTCACAAATCTTGAGACAAAATAAAATTATGATCATGGGTGATCACAAAACAAGCCAAAGAAGCCAACTACCAGTCACAAACACAAACAAAGATCCTGTCGGCAACCAAACCCCTAAAGGGTCTAAGAAAACACCATCTCTATAGAAAAACACTCTACAAACATACTTCCAACCAACCCCACTATCCATCAAAAAGAGGTAGAACATGAGAGCAAAGGAGGGAAAAGCCACCACCAAGTAACCATAGAAGCTCACAGTAGATGAGCTACGAGGAGAGCTCAAGCAACAAACTAACACCCCAAAGGCAAAGTAGAGGAGGAAAAAGGAAACAACCAACCCCACCTGGCCAAAGAAGATAAAGGAAGGGACAAAAAGAAGCACGTTGGACAAGGAAGAGACTACCAAAGGAAAAATCCCAAACATGCCAGATCCAGAGTCCCTAACCTAAGCCTAGCCATGTGCCCCAGAAAAGTCCCAGAAAAGTCACTCTAGAGATAGGACAGAGCAGAAGCAACCTCCACCACACCCAACAGGGGCACAAACCAAAACCAATTTTCCTGCATAGAGAGAGGACCCTCCCAAAATTCGAGCAGATAGAAGCAAACCCATCGACCAATAGGAAACTGATCTGCATAAACTTCTAGTAGCCACTAGAACACACACAAGCCATCACCATCATCATTGTCATCAGTATCATAGATGCCATCCTCAGCAACCATGAATGAATTCAAATTTCTACAATCATTGCAACTCCCACTCATAGACATCTCTTTTTACTCATTGTTACTCCAAATAGAGTAAAGAAATAATCATTTGTTGATATCTAGTCATCTAGGTCTCTAGCTTAATAAAAATTAAAAAAAAAACTATATGTTCAACACCTTTCTCATGTCATTAGTGATATGTTAACATAAACAATAATTTAGAGTTCCTTTCAAGTACTTATATACTATATTCAAATGTATTCAATGATATTTTTCAAGATTTTACATGGACCTACTTATAACTCCCACTTCTTGAGAATTGTATAGCCTTATACAAACCATTACATACAAAATGCTCCAAGTACTACCCTTGCATAAAGAAAATTAATAATATCTTCCAAAGCCTCCATAGACTTAAGACATATTTCCAAAATCAAATAAGTACTTACCAATAAAGTAATATTTATAGGATTATTTTTATAGACATTGAACCATCATGGAGAATCTCAAGATACTTCATTTGGTTTAAACAAAAATTCCTAGAAACCCTATCTCTATGGGTCTCTATACCAACTATGTATCTTGTAACACCTAGTTATTTCATCTAAAATATACTAGTCATCTAAGCCTTGAGTTCACTAATCAATGTTTTATTGTTGTCAATGATTAAAATATCATCAACATATAAAATAATAATCAAAATATGATCATCAACCTACTTATAATATACATAGTGATTAACTTAAATCCTCATAGGACCTTGTTCTATCACATAAAATCAAGCTTTTTTATACAAAATTTATGTTCATTGATTCAATTCATATGGATACCTTTTTAATTTATAGATCATATGTTCTTTACTATTTATCTTAAATTATTTATGTTGAACCATAAAAATTTCCTCCTCTAAATATCCATTCAAGTATGTTGTCTTGACATCCATATTCTCAACTCCAAAATCCAAAGCTTCACCTATAAACAACATCCTAATAGAATTCATCTTAGCTACAAGATACAACATCTCATCAAAGTCTATTCCCTCTACCTAGGAATAACCCTTTTTTATAAACTATTCCTTGTATTGTTCCAATATTCTATCTACTCTAAATTTAGTTTTAAACAACACTGTATAGCCAAAGGGTTTCCTACCTTTGAAAAAATCAACCAAACACCCAATCCTATTCTATTATAAAGCTACCATAAAAGGAAAGTCGAGCGTAGAAATTCTTCCCTAATGAAAATCAATCAGGAGAGGGTTGCAAAACTTTGTTTAAAATTATTTTAACTTTTATAGTTTCACTTAAGAATGCACATGCAATTATGTTATTTCAAATTTAAGCAATAAACCACAACACATATTTTACGTGGGAAAACCCTTTTGGGAAAAAGCCCACATGCTAAAGCAGAGATCAATTACATTACAATAACAAGGCTATTACATACAATATTCAGAGTCTATGCTCTTGTAGGTGTTGATTCACCATGATACAAATTCTAGAGTGAATTTGATGGCATAAGGACCTACATATATTACAATCACATTACAATCAATAAATGAGCTAAGGAATTATTATATACTTCTCATACATGGGCGTCCAAAACTGCCATGTGTTAATCTCTCGATCTTTGCATACATGCAAACTAAAACTGATAACATGCATGAGTCCCAAGTGACCCAAATAGCAACCTATCAAAAATGCATGTATGCATGCAACAACATGCAAGCTCATTCAAGGCTTGCAGCTCCAAAAATCAAGCAACCTTACATGCTAAGTGTCCCATAGAGAATATCAACTTTACTGCCAAAATAGAACTCGCCCACAACTTCTAGTCACTCCAAGTGACAACTCAGTCTCTATTAAGAAAGTTTTCTCTTCAAGCTTCAGTCAACAAGTCAAATACATGCCACTTGGCATAAGGGCGCTCATCCTTGAGGTTTTTACAATTTCCAATGCTCAAATGGGTGTCCAAGTGACAAGTGTCACCTTTCCTTGCTCCCACTTTTCCAAAGAAATAAAAACTCACACAAGTGGACTTTGTTGATGCATGCTTCCAAAAAAATTGCCACATGTCAACATGGCACCCATTTTAGAGGTAGAAAGAATTGAATTTTCTCAATGGAGTGCTTATGTGACATGTGTCACAATTTTTCCTTTTCACACCTTGCATGTAGGATACCAACTCTTTGTTGGGTCCCACAAAGTGACTTAGTAATTTTGAAACAATTATTATTGCATTTAATAAATAAATTTAGCAACTTAGGGGAAAATAATTAAATAATTAATCATGGGACTCACTAAGGTTGAGACACCTTAATCCAAAAATTATCCCACTTTTTAAAGACCTTCAAGAGTCTGTGTATCACTACTTAGGCTACAAGGCCCATTGAACTAGCACACCATCTAAACTTCTCTATGCTCACTGGCTTACTTAGTGCATCTACAACATTCACCAAAGTGACCACCTTTTCCAAGTTAACCTTTCTATCTTCCACCATATCACAAACAAAATGAAAATACACATCAATGTGCTTTGTTTTGGCTTGAAAAGTAGGATTTTTCACTAAACATATAACACTTTGGCTATCACAAAAAATAGTAATTTGTCTTGTATCAAAACCAACATCCGAACACAATATCTTAAGCCAAATAGCTTCTTTGCAAGCATGAGTAGCTTCCATGTACTTAGCTTCAATAGTTGAAAAAGTGACTACAAATTTCTGCTTACTCATCCAACTAATAAAACCACCAAACATCATGAAAATATATCCACTCATGGATCTATTGCTATCAAGATCACCTACCCAATCTGAATCCACATATCCATGAATTCTCATTGAATGTCAAGGTCTAGTAGGATAACAATGAAATCATAGGTCATCCTCAAAATTTCCTTGCAAGTACCTAAACACTCTCTTCATCGCATCCCAGTGCACTCGACCAAGATTATCCATAAACCAGATAAGGACTCCCATTGCTTGGGAAATGTCTAGTCTCGTACAGACCATGGAATACATCAAATTGCCAACAACACTCGCATATGGAACTCTGGTCATGTCCTCCATCTTGGTAGGATATTTTGGAAAATCTTCCATAGAAAGATTCACCCCTTGAGCAACTGGAACAACCATCTATCTGCAAGTATTCATGCTAAATCTCTCCCTCACGAAGTTCACACACTTGCTCTAGTTTAACCAAATATTTTTGTTAGCTATATATCTTTTGATCTCAATCCCCATAATATACATCATTACACCCATATCTTTCATCTTGAACTATGCTGACAACCAAGACTTCAAATATGAAATCATGCTTTTAGCATTCCTAATGAACAACATATCATCCACATATAGGACAATAATGAGAATGTGACCATTTTCAGCCTTGTAATAGACATAATGGTCAGATTTGGATCCTAGAAATCCCAAGGACAACACACATGTGTCAAACTTCTGATACCACATCCTAGAAGATTGTTTCAGACCATACAAATATTTTCTCAACTTGCATGCTAGATTCTCTACCTTTCACTTTTATGGTTGTGAAATATAAATATCCTCCTCCAAGTCCCCATGGAGGAAAGCTTTCTTCACATCCATTTACTCAACTTCAAAGTCATAAGATGTTGCAAGTGATAACAAGAACCAAATGGATGTCATCTTGGCTATAGGATAGAAAATATCCCCATAATCTAATCCCTCCACTTGAGAATATCCCTTTGTGACCAACCTTGTCGTATGCTTCTCAACACTACCATCATAACCCATCTTCTTCTTGAACACCCATTTACAACCAATGATTTTTTATCCTTTAGAAAAATGTACCAAATCCTATGTAGTATTATTTTTTAATGCCGCCATCTCTTCATTCATGGCTTCCATCTAGGAATCTACATCATGCATATACATAGCCTCTCTAATTTTCAAGCACTCATCAATGTTAGCAATCAAAGAAAATATATAATTGGAATCTAACATAGAATACCCAAATCTATCCAGTTGCCACCTTTCTCATGTAGAACTTCTCAATTGTTGAGGTTGAGGTTCTTGTGTTGTAAAGAAAGTTTTTGTTGCACCAAAAGATCGACATGCTAATGCTCGATACAATTGCTAGAGTTAATGAATCCACGAGAGGCAATTAAGCCATGTCACTAACCCAAGCGCTGCACTAAAAAAAATAAGGAGACCAAGGGTGTACACCTTGCAACAATCCACCCAGGACAAGAAAGGGGTTTGAACCCGTGACCCAGGCTTCAATACCAATTTTTACAAATACGGTTGTTGTTGCACCAAAAGATCAACTTACTAATTCCCAATACAACCACTAGAGTTAATGAATCCACGAGAGGCGATTAAGCCATGTCACAAACCCAAGCACTACATTGCATAACACAAGGATACCAAGGGTGCACACCTTGGAACATCTTGATCTTATTTAGATCTCTCAAAGCTACTAGAGCTCTCCTCATCATCAAGTTCCCCAAGAGTACGTAGTTCATCTCTCTCAGGAGTAGGTGGAATTTAAATTAACTCCTTCTCTTCCTTCTCTAGTTGTAGATCAACTATGGAAGGTTTTAGCTCATGGAAGATCACACTCCTAGTTTAGAGCACCTTCTTTGCAACTGGATCCTAAATCTTGTACCCTTTCACAACAACACCATAGCTAATGAAGATACACTTCATAACCTTGTTCTCCAACTTAGATCTCTTCACATTAGGCACATGACCATATGCCTCACAACCAGAGACTCTAAGATGTCTCATTGAAGGCTTCTTGGCAGACCACACCTCAACATGTTTCTTTTCAACAAGTGTCAAAGTAGGAGACCTGTTAATTAGGTAACATGCAATAGCCACAACTTCAACCCAAATTCTTTTCTCAAGGCCAACATTACTCAGCATAATGTAAGGAAACTATGCAGCCATAGAATGACAATTTCCACATAACCCAAATCTGAAACATGCAAGTAAAATACTCAACATCAACATGCAAGAGAATAGACAACATACCCATCAAAGATGACACAAGATATACCCTGGGAAAACCCTCAAGAGGGAAAAACCCAGCCTCCAAAAGCATCCACACTCCATGTATTATTCAGCAATGAAAAACCATTACAATACATCTGCAGAGACTCCATGAACACTTCTGAAGCACAAGCTATCCATGCATTCCATGTGACAAAGCATGAATCCACACATCCCATGCCATGCTTCAAACCCTCACACATGCACAAGCTCAACCTGCTAACCTGCAGCAAACTATCCAACCCTTGACCAATTTTTGATCCAACCCCCAACAACTACCCTTGTGGTTGCTTTTATAGAAACAAGCTCCCACAAAACCACCAAGTGGTATTACATAAACCATGTGCCAAAAACCATACAACATCATGTGACCCCACATTTAATATTGGGTACTTTATTATTTTATTATTCCCCAATATTAAATAATTACATTTTATAATTATATCCCAATGATACATACAACAAAGTGGCCCCAACATTATAACTCCTTGTGATGCACGTTCACCTAGAAAACCCCTAGGTGCACCACACACATAATAAATAAATAAAACATTACAAACATTATGCAAGGTGTACAACACCTAATTCTAACACATAATCCTAGCCCTCTCCATCAGTGCTATGTTCATCCTCTCCACAAATTCATTTTTCTATGGGGTGTATGGAGTTGTGTTGTGTCTCTCAATCCCATGGCCCTTACATAACCTATTGAATTCTTAAAAAAAAAACACGCCACCTTTATTTTTCCTTAAGCACTTGATTTTTCTACCAATCTAGTTTTCAATCGAGCAATTGAATTCCTTAAACTGATTGTAAACTTCAGATTTACCTCTAAGAAATACATAAATGTCCTTCTAGAATAGTCATCTATGAATGAGATAAAGTACATAGATCTAGACAATGAAGGAACACTAACTAGACCAAACACATCAAAAGAACATAATCCAAAACCTTAAAAGATTAATGAGAACTAAAATAAAACGAAACATGATGTTATTCTCCATATATACAGTATTCGCAAAAATCAAACTCAAGATTATAATCACTAAGGCCTTCAACAAGACTCTTATTTTTCAAGGCTCTAAGACCCTTCTCACCAATATGTCCAATCCTTTGGTGCCACAACATTATTTTCTCTATTGTGAGCTTCATCTTCAAAGCATTAGCACCCTTAGGTACCCAAAAAGCATGACCATCAAATGTAGACACCATAGTCTTCTTCTCTGCTCAATCTGATGGTGAGGATGAAGAATCCAATGTCATTTTCTTGGACTTCACATAAGTGCTATTGCACTGAATAGTGCATGCATCCAAATATACAAGGTACCAATCTGAACACCCTTAGGAAGCACCATAGAACCTCTAGTCATCTTGCATCGACCACTCAAGAAAATAACCTACACTCCCACATCACTCAACTTTCTCACTGAAACCAAGTTTCATGTCAAACTAGGGACATACAATACACCATCAATCCCCTTCACTCTACCATCGGGGAATCAGATCCTGACACTTCCATGACCAACAATCTTCAAGTGAGAGTCATCATCCAGTTACACCTTCCCATCATTAAACTCTTCATACTTTGATAACCAACCTTTGTGAGAGGTCATGTGGAAAGAGGCACCTGAATCAATCAACCACACATCTTTTGATGCATGCATTTCCAAGGAAATGTTAAAAGCGTCCACATCATCCTAAGAAGATTTATTAGATTCATAATAAGAGAATGACTTTTTTTTCTTTTTCTTCTCCTACTTACAATCTTTGTGGAAATGACTAGATTTTTTGCAATTCCAACATTTAGCCTTGGAATCTTTACCAGGAGAATTAGATCTCCCTGAAGACTTGGACTTAGACCTCTTGTCCTTTTTCTTACATTTATCCTTTGATCCACCATGAATAGACAAGACCTCCTTGGCCATCTCAAAATATTTCCTCTATATCTCTTCAGACAACAACGAAGAAACCACATCTTCCATCTTGAAAGTGGTTGTTGTGCTTCTAATAGCCATACCCAAGTGGTCTCATGAGTTCGTAAAAGAACATAACAGAAGCATGCAACATTCCTTGTCTTCAATCTTCACACCAACAAAACCTAGTTGAGAAACAAGCATGTTAAATGCATTCAAGTGATCAACAACTTATCCTCCATCCTCCATTCTTATAGAATAAAGTTTATTTCTCAAGAAAAGCTTATTCACCAAGGATTTCCTTTGATAAATGTCACTAAGCTTCTTCCAAAGAATAGTTGCAGTCTTCCCCTCATCGCCAGTCAGGAGCACAAAATCAACCAAACAGAGTCTTATCAGACTCTAGGCTTTCTAGTTCATTATATCCCAATTAGTTTGCGAGGTTGTTGCTAGTTTTGTCCTAGATATTGTAGCCCATAGGTCTCGGTCTATGAGCATATCCTCCATTTTGAGTTTTCACAACTCAATTTTTTTTCCATTGAATTTCTCCATCTCTATCCTTCTAGATGTTCTTTCCATCTTAAAACTGCAAACAAGATTACAAATCTCTCTCTGCAAGAACTCCCATTGAATCTAGATAAGTACAAAAAACCATTCAAACCCAACAAGGATAACAAAGTTGGTCAGGCTCTAATACCAACTAAAAGGAAATTTGAGTGCAGAAACACTTCCCTAATACAAATAAATCAAGAGAGGGTTGTAAAATTTTCCTTTAAATCCATTTAAATTTTATAGTTTCACTTAAGAATGCACATGCAATTAAGTTATTTCAAAATTAAGCAATAAACCACAACAAATATTTGCATGGGAAAACCCTTTTGAAAAAAAACCTACACACTAAAGCATAGATCAATTATATTATAGTAACAAGGCTATTACATACAATAGTCAAATTCTATGCTCTTGTAGGTGTTGATTCACTATGATAAAAGTTTTAGAGTGAATTTAACAACATTATGACATATAGATATTACAATCACATTACAATCAACAAATGCACTAAGCATTATTATATACTTCTCATACATGGGAATCCAACACTTCCATGTGTCAATATCTTAGTCTCTGCATGCATGCAAACTAAAACCAACAACATGCATGAGTCCCAAGTGACCCGAATAGCAACCTATAAAACATGCATGTACATGCAACAACATACAAAAATATATAGGCACATGCAAGTCTTGCAACTCCAAAAATCAAGCAACCTCACATGCTAGGTGCCTCATAGATAAAATTATCTTTACTTCCATTTAAATAGAACTCACCCACAACTCCTAGTCATTCCAAGTGACAACTCAGTCTCTATTAAGCAAGTTTCCTCTTCAAGCTTCAGTCAACAAGTAAAATACATGCCACATGGCATAAGGCCGCTCATCCTTATGGTTTTTACAATTTTCAATGCTCAAATGGGTGCCCAAGTGACAAGTGTTACCTTTCCTTGCTTCCTCTTTTTCGAAGAGATAAACACTCACACAAGTGGACCCTGCCAATACATGCTTCCAAAAAATCTGCCACATGTCAAAATGGCAAACATTTTAGAGGTAGAAACAATTGAATTTTCCTAATGGAGCACCCATGTGACATGTGAAAATTTTTCCTTTTAACACCTTGCATGTAGGATGCTAACTCTTTGTTGGGTCTATTAGGAATTAGGTGTTGTACACCTTGCATAATGTTTATAATGTTTAATTTATTATTATGAGTGTGGTGCACCTAGGGGATCTAGAAGTACATGCATCACTAAGAGTTAATATTCTTGGGGCCACTGTATGTTGTATGCAACATTGGGACATAAGTTAAAGTTGTAAAAATATATTTATTTAATATTGAGGAAAGTATTTTAAATAGAGTACCCAATATTAAATGTGGGGACATGGTTTTGTAATCTCATGTTTTTAGTCACATGGTTATATGCAATACCACTTAGTGGTTTTGTGGGAGCTTGTTTCTATAAAAGCAACCACATGGGTAGTTTTTTAAGGTTGGTCAATTGGAAAGTTAGCTCTTCTTAGAATTTGTGAAGGTTGAAGCATCACATGGGATGTGTGGCTACATGCTTGTTCACATGGAGTGCTTGTTGAGGGCTTGATTCTTCAATGTGTTTATGGGGAACTCTGAAGATGTATTGTAATATTTATTGTTGCATAATACATGAGTGATGGTGTGATATAAGAGGAATTCACTGCACACGGGTCTCTCCTTTCTCAAGAGATCACTAAGGAATGAACTGCCCTTATACACCTCAAAATAAATGGATTAGCATAATGATAAAGAACTAAGACTCAGTTATGCTTTAGGAAAAAACTATCATAGATCCTAAGAGAGTGAAACCAAGAGATTTCTATCTCAGAAGAGGGAGCTTTCGGCCAAAAGATGTCAACACAGTTTAACGACGCCAATGTGATGTGTTGTCATCTAAAAGACGTGCTAGCATCCTAAGCAACAGAGGGCTCAGTAACTTCGAACAGACAAAAATGAGCTTCACTTCTAGGCGCAGGCCTAAAGTGTACTAAGCAAGATAACTGATCAGGAAACTAGAAACTAAAATTAATGCAAGAAGGATTGAAGAGAGCTCACCTTTCTCTAGACATTCAGATCTTCACTCCAAGATCCTTTTTGTGACCTACACACAAGAGAATGGGGGTAAAAGGTTGGGGTTGTATAGGGGCCTACCTCAAGCAGACCCCCATTTTGGTGTTCCCACCTCCACAGATAGCCAAGTTGAAAGGAGTGCAAATGAAGTAAACAAAACATGTGGTGAAAGCAAAACCTACTCAGGAGTATAACCTACACCACAAGAAACATGTGGTGAGAGTGTGTTACCCACGGGCCTAAACCCTCTCTGAAGCACATAGGCACACTGTTGAGTGCTTTCTTGAGAGCCAAGAAGGGGTTTTTAATGCTTGCAAGGGTGGAAAAGAGTCATTACCTCTAGAATGTAACCGCTAGGACACATGTCTCAAGGGTCAATATTCTAGATTCCTCATTTCAAACTTAGAAAACCACTAGGATGCTAGCACGCTGTGTGGATGTCTGCACGTTGCGCGTGTGTCCAAAGCCTAGATTCTCAAGAAATGTGTCGTCAGGCTTTTGTTGCTCTGCCACAAGTCCTCATGGAGTGAGAATCATGAAATTATGACTCATGGGATTTTGTCATTAATGTTCTAAGGTGTCATAAATGCTAGGAAAAAATGAAAGAATGCAGAATTACCCCTACGTGCAATTCTATGACATTACTTTTTTCCCCCACTTTAGTGGGCTTGATTTTGAAAAAATCAGCCTCACTAAAGTAGAGAAAAGAAATTTCATCCAAATTTTGAATTTTACAGATTTGCGTGCCAAGAGAGAGACCATAGCAGTCACCAAAATTGAGCTAGCTGATACTGAAGGTGCCCCCAACATCTGAGCTCAACAAACTGCGTCAGAATGGTTGTGAAAAACTAGAGCAAAGCTTTAACCTACAAAACTCAAATTTTGGGTCAGCTTCAAAAAATCGAAAGAAAGCTACAACAAAGAGAGGAATGATCAAGAAAAATTCATCGATTAGGAAGAAAAATATGATCAAGAGATGACCTTATGCCCCCTCCTGAGTTTTCCCCCAGCTTGGTGGGGAAAATTTAAGAGAAATCAGGGAGCCACAAGCTCTAGGAAAAATGGGCCATGGGGGGCCTATATATACCTAGGTGGGCCCCTAGAAGGGTCATTTTCATTATTCATTGCAAGAAAATTGTTGACTTTTGTGAGAGAAAAGTCAGAAAAATGCTGAGCAGGAGAGAGTAAGAGGCATTGAGGTTGGAGCAGCTACATGAAGACATCACCAAGGATTGTGAGGTGAACCAAGTAGGCTATGAAACCTCGTTTTTCATGATTTTTAGCTTATTTTTAGCATAGTTGTAGTCGGCGAGGTGTGCAGGCGTCCTTTTTTTATGCCCACATCCATAATGCGCAATTTCGTCCAGAGTTCTCACCTGGGTCTTGACTCCATGTTGTCATCTTAGGGATGCGCTAGTGTCCTCGAGGCGACCATGATGGTCAAGGACTATGCGTGACGTGCATATGTCTATAGTAATTTGTTGCTTTTTATGGAAAATTCATTGTTCTAACAACAATTTTTTACTTTTTTGGAGGAGTACCCAGAGATCCAAGAGCATATGGGAGGGTGAGCATTCCAGCTTGTGCGTTAGTAAAGGGACTGTCTATCTAATGATGAGGTCACACACCTCAAGCAAGTCAGGCTCTAGCATGTATTCACCATGCCAGAGATGAGAAACCATGAGCAGATGCTTACAACCCTTATGGAGTGGTGGGACGCCACCATGTCATCTTTCCAGCTGTCATGTGGGGAGATGACCATCACACTTAAGGATTTCTATCAAATCCTCAAGCTACCCATTTGCGAATGAAGGGTGTCTCTCAATGATATGCGATCAACATGAGAGTGGAGAGAGGGTGTCCTCTACTACTCAGGGAGGATAGATGGTGATGACGACTCAGGCCATATTTACACGCATTGGTATGACCAAGCGAGGACCACTGCACTGTTTCTTCACTAAGTTATGGTCATGACAATGGCCTTTCAGATCACGATTGATGAGTGAGGCTCACATCTCCACGGGGGCCTCGTCCATACTATCAGAGAGATGGTGGAGCACATGACCATTTTTTCCTAGGGGCACAGCATGCTAGCGCACCTCTACCAAGAGTTAGGTCAATATGTGCATTATGAATACTGTAGCTTGACAACGTGCACACTTTTGTAGGTGTTGGTCTTTTCCCACATTATGTGCACTCAGCTTGTTGGTTTTCCCCAGTGATGGTCGTATTTCATCCCGATGGCCCACTGGTTCGACATGATAGGCCAGTGGAGATATAGGGACTTAAATTTTTGATGTTTATAGTTTGACACCCTTACTACGGATGGGGTTCAATGGAGACCCCACCAATTTTTCAAATGGGTGGATGACTGCAAGCACCTGAGGAACCTACAGTGGGACCATTTTTTGATAGGTCACTAAGATTATATTATAGTACCCTATTATTGGAGTTAGGTCATGCATCAACATGGCCATCCTCAGATGATTCCGCCAGATGTGCCCACCTATACTTGGGCATATAGGAGTGCGGCGAGAGTTGGGGATCGCCCTCACCCTAGTATCACTGACATCATCCCCTCTGATGATGATGAGTCCGATCATGATCAACCACCCCTAGTAGTGGTTGATAATGTTGGGGTAGGTGTAAATTTTATGCAGTGGTGGGAGAGGAATCATCCTACTCTTGTGTTCAGCGAGGGTGTCCCAAGAGGGGATTTTGGTCTACAAGAGGACTTGCCACCCCAACCCCTGTAGGACAGGCGAAGAGGTCGATAGTAGGCCAATGGGGAGGAGGAGAGACAGGAGGAGGAGGCAACACCAACGAGACCGAGGCAGTGGAGGAGGTCAGACCCCCTAGTGGCTACCCCTATTTCTTCAGCACCACCAACTCCCACTATCACAGAGTCGACAACTCTAGCTTCTTTAGGAGTAGCCACCGATGTCGGTGGCGTAGGACCCAGCACTGATCCTCACCCTGACCCGACATGGAAGCCAAGGGACATAGGTATACGAGACATGTTGTTTGTGTTTCTATAGTTTTAGTTTTTTTGTTTATGATATATGTATATATATATGCCATGTGATACTGATACCTCTTTCTTTCTCTGTGGTTGCAGAGGATGCACAGGGATGGACTAGGCTTATAGCTTAGTTTATTTTAGAGGTTTCCCCTGACGTGCCAATCCAGGGGTCGATTCTCGAGGCTTACCGACTAGCATCTGTAGGATGACATGCCCCTAGTTTCAAGCTAGTTGTGCACTTGAGGACTACCTATGAGGAGTGGGGCATGGAGATTATGTAGCTTAATGCGGAGTTGATGACTATTCAGGGACAACGTGACCAGCCGTTGGGGGAGCTACGGATGATGCTCGCCGAGCAAGACATGACAATGAGGAGGGTTGATGCTCTTGAGTAGGTGCATGACACTCTTCAAAGCCATCTTGATGACCTCAATGGGCAGCCAACAGTTGTGATTCCAATAGATGTTTAGTGGCTATGGGACATGTTGAGGTAGGCGGAGCTGACTATATCCTCCTTACAGGGGGAGATCAAAGGGATGTGGACAACTTTTTCTACATCATGGTCACACCATTCCCACTCCATGACCACTATTTAGCCCCTCCCGTGGGTACCAGAGTAGCCGCCAAAGCCAAAGGGCTCTAGGAGCCATGCACCGCAGTGACAAAGGCTCATCATCAGTTTTCTATATCATTTTGTTAGTGAGATACACACATACATATATACTTGTAGATATTTTATATAGACATATATTCAACAACCACTCATTTTTTATAATAGTGGCCCGATACATGTACATGACCTTTGATACATACATGCATATATATATGGATACATCATTTCTGATATCATGGTATTGTTTATTTGGATATGTATGTTCTTTACTTTTCATGCATGTTTGATGCTATGGATGTATGTTTGCATTAGATTCTAACATGATATAATAAACACATGTGGTTGTATGCTAATTAAATACAATGCTGATCTAATCACCTTAAAAGATGTAATGTGATGCATGGTCACACACACACGTGGTCATATCATAACACAATTTTTTTTATATGTTAATGAATAATGTCAACATATGTAGTACTACTGCTCTTTTAATAGAGAGAAAACCACATAGATGACACATGGAACACTACACACAGTATGGATGAAGATGCATCACATTAATGGGTTCTTTTAGAGGCGTCCCATCCATAGACGATAATCCATAGGCACCCAAACCATAAACAAAGATCACAATGTAAGGGCCTAACCAATTAGGACTAAATTTCCCTCTTTGATTAGGCAGTGCATTTACATTCCTCTGGTTTTCATAGAGAACTAGATCTCCTAGTTTAAAGGTCCTAGGAAGCACACTTTGATTATACTATCTTGATAATGTCTATTGATAAGCTTTAAGATGATCGAGAGCCTGTAACTGGAGTTCATCAAGCATTTCTAGCTGATGCAAACAGTTAACATGGTAGGTTTCATCATCAATTAACCCTTTATGGGAAAATTGTAGAGATGAAATTTCCAGCTCTAAAGGCATGATAGCTTTGGCACCATACATGAGGTTGTAAGGCATCATTC
This sequence comes from Sequoia sempervirens, assembly GCA_007258455.2. NCBI lineage: Eukaryota > Viridiplantae > Streptophyta > Pinopsida > Cupressales > Cupressaceae > Sequoia > Sequoia sempervirens. The sequence goes on from VDFB02000017.1 coordinate 241,778,191, forward strand.
CCATTGTTGTATAAACACTCGTGTGATAGGCCCACAAAGAGTATGCTAGTTGAATATGCTAATCCTTACCATGCTTATTAACTGACCTATGAAGAATAAGTTCAAGAGTTTTTTCAGACACTTTTTCTTGACCATTGGATTGTGGATATTACGTTGTGGAAAACCTATGTTGAATATGAAATTTCTCAAAAGAAACTGCTTCACTTTCTTGTTCTTGAATGGTGTGCCATTGTCAGAAATAAGTGTAGTGGGAAAACAAAATCGAGAAATGATGTTCATGAGGAAACTACAGATAGCTTCAACATCTGTGGATCAGAGCGGAATAGCTTTGACCCATTTCATGAAGTAATCCATAGTGGTGATAATGAAGGTATGTCCTTTGGAAGAAGGAGGTGATATCTTTCCAATGATATCCAACCCCCATTTTGCAAACATCCAAGGAGAAGTTTGATTTTGTAATTCTTGGGTAGGTGCATGAATAAGACAACTGTGTTGTTGACATTGAAGGCACTTTTTAACAAAATTGAAGGAATCTTGTTCCATCATTTTCCAATAGTACCCCATGTGCACTAGTCTTCTTTCCAAGGATCTACCACCAAAGTTTCCACCCTTGAAGCCCGAGTGGACTTCCTTAAGGGAAAGGGGTATTTCCACTTTAGTGAGACACCTAAGAAGCAAGCCGTTATAGGATTTTTGATACAAGACATCAGATAAGATGACATAATGTGCTAAAAGCTTTTGTATATGAGTACAATCATTTTTCGTCCCATCATTGGAAAGTTTCCAGTATTTGAGTAAGCGTAGATACTAGAAAACCATTCTCCAAAGTCCACATGAGAACACACAAGGGACTCAGCTTCGGGTTGGTCGAGAACTATACGGGTTTGCAGGACCTGAACCATGAAGTGGTATTCTTTCATGTCTTCTTCTGAAGGTACCAAGGAAGCAACACTTGCCATGGAATCAACATGTCTATTTTGTCTCCTAGGGACACTATCTATCATGAAAGAGGAGAATTGTTTAAGAAAGGAAAAAGCAAGGTTTCGATATCGGGACAACTTACTTTGCTTAGCTTCGTAGGTTCCTATTATCTGGTTAACAATAAGTTCATGATCACCTAGAATATGAAGAAACTTGATTCTTAGCATAATCACAACACATAAGCCAACAATAAGGGCTTCATACTCAGCAATGTCATTGGTGCAAGGAAAATCAAGTTGAAAGGATAAAGGAACCAATTTACCTTCGAGGGATATCAAGACCACACCAACTTCGAAACTGGTCTAACACCTTGAGTCATCAAAGTACATTTTTCACTCAAGGTCATGATTAATTACAAAAATATTTTCATCAAGAAAAAAATCCAACCTTGGGAAGGAGCAAGAAGAGGGAGATTCTGCTAGTTGATCTGCAACCGCTTGACCCTTTATTGACTTCTAAGTGATGAACTTTATATTGAACTCAGAAAGCAACATAACCCATTTTGCTAATCTTCTAGCTAGGTCAGTGCTAGAGAACATATGTTTTAAGAGATTTTTTTTTACTATGACATGCGTTTCAGCCTGGAGAAGGTAGTGTCTCAACTTCTGCATAGCAAAGACAAGAGTGAGACACTACTTCTCCATGGAGGAATAACGTGTTTCATTGTCAACTAAAATGCGGCTAATGTAATAGACCACTCTCTCCTTTCCTGTGTCATCATATTGAGCCAAGAGGGCTACCAAAGCATATGGTGACACAACAAGGTAGAGAAGAAAGGGTTTGTCTTCAATAGCTGGCATCAATATGGGAGGATTAGCCAAATAGGCTAGAGAATAGATGTTTTAAGAGATTTTTTTTTACTATGACATGCGTTTTAGCATGGAGAAGGTAGTGTCTCAACTTTTTCATAGCAAAGACAAGAGCACTGCTTCTCCATGGGGGAATAACGTGTTTCATTGTCAACTAAAATGCGGCTAATGTAATAGACCACTCTCTCCTTTCCTTTGTCATCATATTGAGCCAAGAGGGCTGCCAAAGCATATGGTGACACAACAAGGTAGAGAAGAAATGGTTTTTCTTGCATAACTGGCATCAATATGAGAGGATTAGCCAAATAGGATTTGATTGACTCAAATGCTTTATGGTACTCTTCATCCCATCCTTTTTTAATAAATGAGTGAAAGGAAGAGTACGATCAGCTAATTAAGATATAAATCTATGAATTTCCTGAATTTTTCCTTGTAAACTTTGCAACTCAGTGATGTTCCTCGATGGAGGCATGTTAACAATGGAATCAATCTTATTTGTATCAACCTCGATTCCACATTGAGAAACTATAAACCCCAAAAGCTTTCTGGTGTCAACGCCGAAGACGCACTTATGAGAATTTAGTCTCATCTTATAGAGTCAAAGCCTTTCAAAGATAAGATGAAGATTCTTTACATGATCTTGATGGGTTATCTATTTTTCCAATATATCATCAACGTAATTTTCTAAAATCTTATGGATAAAATTGTGAAATATCAGAGTCATCACTCGCTGGTAGGTCACTCCCACATTCTTTAATCCAAAGGGCATGACTACATAATAGAAAGTACCCCAAGGGGTAGTGAAGGTTGTCTTGTATTGATCATCTAGGTTAATATGGATCTGATTGTAACCCGAGAAGCCATCCATAAAAGATAGTAATGCATGGCCTACAATAAAGTCTACAATCATATCTATATTAGGAAGCAAAAAATCATCTTTAAGAGAAGCCTTATTAAGATCTCGAAAGTGAATACATATAAGAATGCGACCATCAAGTTTACTAATGGAAACTACATTTGAAATCTAGGGGGAATAGTTAATCAAATGGATAAAGCCTACTTTCAACAGTTTATCTATCTCAGTCTTGACCATCAATGCCACCCTGGGATTGATCCTTTGGATTTTTTGCTTAATAGGCTTAGCATCGGGACATAGGATGATGTTGTGAACTACTATAGACTCATCAATACCAGGTATATCCTCATACATCCAAGCAAAGATGTCAGGATGAGAATGCAAGAGATCAGAGTGTTTGTCTGCTTCTTCTAGAGAGAGACACTTCTCGATCTTGATTACTTTCTTTGAAGATTTAGGATCCACAGAAACTTCAATAGTATCTACTTTAAGAAGGGAATTGTGATCTTCAGGATGAGATATTGTGATGTCATTACCAACATTAGATAGAGGGTCCTCCTCATCAATACTCAAAACAAACTCTCCAAAGTATGCTTGTCTGTGCAAGCGATAAGAGAATCATTTCTTGTGATGATAAGGAGGCAACAGGGAATAAGCACTTAGAAATTCCCCTAGCACTTTATTCAAAGAGAAAACATCTAGAGGGACCTTCTCAGCCTGCCCCCTTTCCTTTATCAACTCAGGATGAACCAAGCTCAATGGCTCAGCTGAAATCATATTAACACTCCACCAAGGATTTTTCCTAGACTATTCTATAGAGTATCCCAAACCCAGATAACGTTGTCACAGATCAAACTAGATAGGGACCTAAATTCCTTGCTTGATATTCCCTAGGCCTTTCTTCCCATAGCCATATCAAGAAGCGAGTTCATATCCAAACCTGTAACGAGTTTGCAAAACCTCAAGAGGTGGCGGCTCCATGTAGAGAATTTCATTCCACCAATGGATGTCAAACATCTCTATAGGAGTATTCCCACCTTCTTTACCAAGCTCGAAAATGTTATCCTCCTTTTCAGGAGGATGACTACTTTCCTTAGCAAAGGAAGGAGTGGCCTTTTGAATAGGATCACACTTCTCCTTCTCAGTGGGAGTATCATCCACCTTTGTGTCAGGGGTACTTGGAAGGTATATGCAGGAGCGGTTTTCCTTGTATTCTATGACAAAGAATTCAAAGAAATTTAAGGAGCCCTAATCGTCACCAAGAAAACAATTTGTTTGAGAGGAAGAAGGGGAAGATGGGGGAGACTCAGAGTCCTTTGCTTTAGGTGGTTCCTCATTTCTAACACTCACTCTAGGAACAACTTCCATAGAGGGTATCGATGAAGAACATGTCATAGCATCATCGACCAAAGAGGGAATAAAATTCTTGAGAGTAGATGCAACTAAAGTATGACCAACAACTGTTAGTTCACAGAGGTGAACAACTTCTGGATCTGTTTTGACTGTAACTACTTGATTATTTGCAACAAACTTCAGAGAATGGTGTAAATTAGAAGTCACAACACCCATAGCATGAATCCAAGCTCTCCCCAAGAGGAGTTTATATGGTAAAGGGCTAGGCATCACATAAACCAACATGGGTAGAGTAACGAGACCTAGCTACAAAGGTAGTATTATCATACCTAGAGCTTGGCAGCCAGCATTATCAAATCCAAAAATATACAAGGAGGAAGCCACTAAAGAAGATGAATCAATTTTACTCTTAGGTAATAGGTCCATACCATAGATATTGAGAGCCAAACCAGTGTCAACAAGAGTATGCCTAATACCAATATTATTAACATTAATTATAATCATCAAGGGATCTACTTGCTTCTGCACATCCGAAGGTGGGAGTTCTTGCGGGTGGAACGTGATATTCAAAAAGTCTGTGTGAATATGAGCCAACATCACATTAACATCCATGGGCCTAGTGGAGGCAGGCAAGAGAATATTTTATAAAGCTTCCTAAAGCATCTCCTAATAAACTAGAGCGGTCTGAAGAAAATCCCAAAGCGAGATCTTAGCTGGAGTAATGTGAAGTTGTTTGACAAGATCATAATCGCTTGGTGCTTTGATCATAGGTTTAGGTGTTGAAGGAAGGCTTGGTTGCGAAGGTGGTAAATAAGTAGGAACATAAGGTTGTTGATCCAGGTTCTGTTTATTTCCCCTTATAGGATATGTGTGCCTGACAACATTATAAGAAGTAGAATTTGTAGCATTCACGAACCTTGAATATAAGTTTGATGAATTACTATGAAATGAAATACCATAGACAGAAGAGTCGATTGGGGTCACATGAATGATGGGTTTCTTAGGGCTTGGAGGAGCCACAAAGACCACCACCACATTCATAGACTCCTTAGCTTGCTGAGAGGAAATTCATTCAAGAGATTTGTGGATAGGGGAGAGCGCTTCTAAGAAGTCATCTAAAGCATCTTCCAACATATCAAAATATTCCTTAGAAAAATCATTATCACGAATGTGCAACATCGCGAAGATAGATCCGACGTTCATGTCAGGTTCACCAAAATGTGATATAAGAGGGATTTGTTGTGCATGGGCCTCTGCTTTATCGAGAGATCAATAGGGAACGAACTACCATTATACACTTTAGAATAAATGGATTAGCAGAATGATAAAGAACTAAGACTTAGTTATGCTTTAGGAAAAAACTATCACAGACCCTAAGAGAGAGAAACCAAGAGAATTCTATCTCAGAAGAGGGAGCTCTTGGCCAAAATACTTCAACACAATTTTAGGATTCCAGCGCAAGCACTGTCATCTAAAAGATGCATTGGCGTCCTAAGCAACAAAGGGCTCAGGAACTTCGAATGGACATAAATGAGCTTCACTTCTAAGAACAAGCCTAAAGTGTACTAAGCAATATAACTAATCAGGAAACCAAAAACAAAAATGAATGCAAGAAGGCTTGAAGAGAGCTCACTTTTCTCTAGACGTTTGGATCTTCACTCCAAGCTCCTTTTCATGACCTACACACAAGAGAATGAGGGGAAAAGGTTGGGGCTATATAGGGGCCTGCCTCAATCAAACCCCCATTTTGGTGTTTCCACCTCCATGGACAACCAAGTTGGAAAGGAGTGCAAATAAAGTAAACAAAGCATGTGGTGAAAGAAAAACCCACTTAGGAGTAGAATCCACACCAAAAGAAGCGTGTGGTGAAAGAAAAACCCACTTTGGAGTAGAACCCGCACCACAAGATAGTAAATGAACAAGTAGGAAAGGAAAGTGAGAGAAAAAGAGTGTTACTCACGAGCCTAGACCCTCTCCGAAGCACACAGATGCGCCGTCAAGTTGCCTTCTTGAGAGTTACTGCTACTGGGAGGACCTTAGTCTAGCATGGCTTTGCCCATGAGAGCACTACTATCAAAGATGAAGAGAACTCAAAATCGGAGCAAGTAGCAAGAAAGCTTGAATGAATTTCTTCCAATCCCCAAATGAGAGCCAAAAAGTGGTTTTTAATGCTTGCAAGGGCTGAAAAGAGTCATTACCTCCAGAATGTAACTGCCAGGACATGTGTCTCAAGGGTCAATATTCCAGATTCCCCGTTTCAAACTAAAAAAACACCAAAACGCTAGCATGCCACACATGCATCCAAAGCCTAGATTCTCAGGAAACATGTTGTCAGGCTTCTGTTGCTTTGCCACAAGTCCTCATGGAGTCAGAATCATGGGATTTTTTCATTAATGTTCTAAGGTGTCATAAATGCTAGGCAAAAATACAAGAATGTGGAATTGCCCCTAGGTGCAATTTTGTGACATTAGAGATGGAAAATTTTGGAGGCTAGGTTTTTCCCTCTTGAGGGTTTTCCCAAGGTATATTTTGTGTCATCTTTTCATGGGTATTTTATCTATTCTCTTGCATGTGGATTATAAATACTTATTTGCATAGATTTCTCTTTTCTGTTATGTGGAAATTGTCATTAGATGACTGCAAGTTTCCTTTCAAGGTCCCATAAAGTGACTTAGCAATTTGGAAACAATTATTATTGCATTTAATAAATACATTTAGAAACTTAGGGGAAAATAATTAAATAATTAATCATGGGACTCACTAAGGTTGAGACACCTTAATACCAACATACCATATCATCTTCCATATCTTTCACTTGTGTTGATAAGTTGGCCGAAAGTGTGACACAAATTTTTACTCTTACCCATAAAATTACCACAACCAAATAATCTTAAATGTGTCATAATAGGCTAATTACATGCCCATTTTTTATTTGTTGTATTCTCAAGTGCATCAATAGGAGACTTATTCTTTAGATAGTAAACAAAGTTAATCACATTGGTCCAAAAATCCTATCCTAGACCAACATGACTAAATAAGATTTTGACTCAATCTAATAAGATTCTATTCAACATTTTAGCAACACCATTATAATGTAGTGCATAAAATGCAATCCATTACCTAAAAAATTCTAGTGTGTTTTTAGAATGCCTCAAACTCATTAGATAAAAACTGCCACAATTATCCAATTTAATTTTTTTTATCATATTATGGGTTGGATTTTATATAAATACTTCAAATTATTTAACCTTAAGAAACACCTCAAACTTTCTTTTAAGTAAATATGCCTAGCATATATATAGAGTAATCATTGGTGTATAAGACATAATACTAATACTTACCAAAGGACTAAATAAATCACTATGGATCACTTATAGTACACCGCCTACACTAGAACTTCATAAATTAAGCATCACTTTAGTTTTTCCAAACACAAAATCTTGATGAAAATGAGAATCAATGGATCAGTCTAAAATACCTTCCACCATCCACCATTTTTGTACTCATTTTTTAAGGCCTTGTTCTCCAATATGACCTAAATAGTGATGCCACAACAATTTTGATTCAAGTCAATGGTATTTATAAATTTTCACAATGTTGATGTTTCTAACTTGAATAGAGTATGATGCTTCACACCTCTAACCAACACCAAATTTTATCTTATTAATCTACACCCTTTTTCATCAAAAGTGACATACACACTAGATTAAATAATTATAGATATAGAATTACATTTATAACCAATTTTTTGTATGTGCAAGACACTCAAGAGTAATCTCACTATCCCATCCATGGGCACTGTCACCTTTTATTGACCAACTATCTACAAAGAGTTTTTATGACTAAGGAAAACATATCTGTCATCACACTCCTTGTAATAAAAGAACCTTTCCATATGATAAATCATGCATTATGATGCAGCTAAGTTAATTGATCAAGATTCATCACCAATAATGTTAGTTAATACAAAATCATCACTAGCATACTCATCAGTATCCAATGACCTATCAAAGGAATCATCCTTCTTCTTGGATATACATTTTTTTTAGTATGAACTCTCTTACCATAATTAAAACACTTAGGATTTCTAGGAGACTTAACATGTCCTTCTTAGGATTATTATCTCCCTTAATTTTCTTCTTATCCCTCTTTCCATTAACCTACCCTAACAACTAAGGTATTTGTAGAGGACTCATCCATGTATTTTATTTTAATATCTCCACTTAACAAAATTCTAACAAATTCTTATAATTTAAGTGAAGTAGAGTTACCATTAATAGCATTTATCATCTTCTATCTTAAATCCTATTAATAGTACAACTAGCTCAAAATCAAATTAAAGGTGTTGAGATGATCATTTACCACCACTTTCATCTCTAGGGAATACAATTTATTTTTTAATAAAAAAATATTAGCAAGAATCTTTAATTAACATTATAAATTTTCTTTCAAAATGAATAATTTTTTCTAGTACATTCATTAACATGGGCTCTAAAAGACATAGGTAAATAGAACTTCTATCATTTTATTCAACCTATTCTAGTCCTAATTATACATACCTTTAGGTTTAGTTGAAGAAGACACTACCATACACTAATCTCTCTCTACTAGGAGGTCCCCAAATTTTAACATCCTTAATTCAAAGTTCTAATAATTGAATTTCTCAATCTTGGACCTTGATGTGATCTTTGTGAATATAATAAAATAATATATATTTTTTTTTATGTAATCATTTAAAGACTCCTACGAAGACCAATTATTATTGAGATGTTGGAACACCTTAAGGTTATATTATCAAATGCAATTATGATTGTTACATTATTCAATTAAATCAACATTAAACAAAGAACATATAATGATACACAAGTCACAAATACACATGAGACAAAGATTTATGTGGGAAAACCTTATGGGAAACCACAACCCCCCCCAAAAAGAAAAATGAAAGGAAATTAACCATTATAATATTTAGGAAAGATACATGCAATATAATTAGTCACTTTCACATAGTATCAATTTTTAGATCAATAGTATTGTTACCTATTTTTCACTACGAGCTCAAACAGGTAGAGCTGAATCAAATTCATCATTGATAGGTACATAAATTTTCATGTTTTACTGATTAAAGTATTCATTGATCATCATAAAGATCAAGTTACATCTGAATTTCAGTTTTATTGTGCAAGTATTTGAAATAGAAAATTGAAAATTTGCATAGTAATGCCTTTTATTCATTTTGTAAAAATGTTGAATCTCGCACAAGCCGCGAGAGTAACTGAATTTGATTATGACAATAAAATGATGAATACACGATTCAAGGATAAACTACACTACTGAAAATAAAATAAGCATAAAGAAGAGGAGCAATTCATCATTTCCTGTAATGATGAATCACTTTCGTTGGTGTCTTCAGTCGTCACGTCTCCAAGCTGCTGCAGCCTCGTTTCCTCGCTCCATGAACCTGCAAAATTATGAAGGAATGGTGTTAGAGTTATACTCTAAGCAATGATGAATTACATTCTACCTTATGCCTACGCTATCAACAGGAATGTAATTTGCATCAAATCAGGAATTCACCAGATGAAAGGCTGACAATCAAGAAAAACATAACTCAATGGAAGCTTTCAGCTTCTTTTATTTTGCTAACATGTTTGTTTCAATGTGCAGGAACAGGTTCATCATGTTTGAGATCATTTTATCAGATGTGGAGCAAAAGGGCTCCCACAAGGGTAGAGCCTTACATATCATAAAGGACACCTCTCATTCACATCATATATGAGGGTTATTTAATCAAAGAAAGAAACAGTCATCATCTGAGACTGTCATCAAGAAGTCTAATTCAACATGGTAAAACAGTTTGAGCAGTTATCTTTTGCTCATTATTCAAAGGAAACAATTAAAAATATATTGCATTTATCATCTCTTGTTTTAGCTCTATCTTCCATTCATGTTTTACATTTTGATAAGGCTTGGAGCCCCTTTATACTGAAGGGAAAGCAGAGCATTCAACAAGTTAATTATTTCTTACAAATGAGAGGAAACATTCTCATACTTTACAATCAATGCAAATCGTCAGCAAGATTTCAGCTTATCAAAAGAAGTAAAGTTATGACAAAGAAACATATTTGTATTCCATAGGAGAAGAGCATTTTATAGAGAATAGCCATGAATACTATTGCTGTTACAGAATTGGTAAAGTAAATAAAATCACTGTTACAAGTGTTCATGGTGGTAAGAGATGCTTACAAAAGTTTTGACAATCATAAAGGATTGAACACAGTGAGATAGCAGTGAAGTATGATTTTTTCAGCATTAACATTAAATGGAGCATCTAATTTCAAATGGAAATCATTGTTTACAAAGATTTTTTCAAAAAAGCAGCTGCAAAATTTAACAGGAAAATAAAAGAGCAGTTAAATAGATCATCAGTTTCATTGAAATTATGTTTCAGCTTTTTTTTGCATTTTACATTGCATACTAAGTAAAAGCAATTTAATACAATGTAAAGCTGCATAAGCAATGCTAAGGAGAAGTTGCTATCTATAGAGTATTATGTACAAAAAATCAGTCTTCAGAACAACGGAGATACATAAATGAAGTTTTGTTTTGCATGTATAGGGACAACTACTGTGTTAAGAAAGGTTTCAAAAGAGTTAAATACTCCATGTTCATGATGTATACTCCAGTTTCAAAGCAAGATAGTGAGCAGTCAAGCATAAATAGAGCAATCATTTAGGAAGGAATCAATAAATGATAAAGAAATCAGTACTATGCTTGCATCCAATGAGTTTGATTATACATTAGGATATGTCATAAGCATGCTCACAGTGGCAGTAAAATCTGTAAGGCAGTAGCCTATTTGAATGGTGGCTAATAACTATATGGTAACCTTGCAAGGAGTAAATCATGGTGTGATGTTAATTTAAATTTTGATTCAATCTACTCACTATGGTACCCTTGTTCTTTCTCTAAGTTTTCAGTCATCAAGGAGCTTTCTATAGCAAATGCAAGGAGTAGTATGAAGATTGTAAAGTTTACAAGGAGGTGTCTCTATATAGAGAACAAAATAGGCATGAGGAAATACTCAGAAATTATGCAAATTCCTACCCAGAATATCAAAATATTATTCACCATGGAGACTGTTATAGCATTAATATTTCAATATTGCTCAAAAATGTTTTTATGGTGGAAAAAATGCAAATGTCTTTTTACCCATGTAAGGATTTTATTCTAAAAATGCAAAATACAGTGAATTGCAAATACCCAGATGGGGTTATCATAAGCCACGGCCAGGTACAGAGTATGATAAATTTTTTGAGCTATAAATGTATATGTATAGAGAGGTTGAGAACAAAAATCTGGAGATGTTCATGGGTATGTACAATTTGTAAATTCTCTTGGTGCGCAGCTCAGGGTTTTGCCTTTGGTTCCCAATGAAAGGAAGAATGTAACTAAAAAATAAGACCACAAACTTGCAAAAGGAAATAAATCAAATACCCAGGACAATCTTCTTGGCCATGGCCATGAGTTTGGCGTATGGAAGTTTTTGACAGTTTATACATGGAGTTTTCTGATATTTCTTTTGTTCTTATGGCGTATACTTAGCTCATTTGCTTCTTGTAGCAGAAGAGTCAATAATAAAGAAGATTCAAGGAAATACAGAGAGCTCTCATAAATAAAGAAGTTTCAGAAATGAGGGATGCATGGAGGAAAAAAAAAACAATCAATCATTTTGTAGTTTTTGGGTTCAAATCAAGCATATTATTGACTGAAATGAAGCAAGTTATTCAAATAACCAGAACCTACCTCAGTTCTTCACTTCTAGCCATTTAAAAATGACTCATAGTAGCATAAAAATATGATTCGAGCTCCAAAAACGGCCTCAGATTTTCAATACCAGTAGACCATGGCGGCGCAGCAAAGGGTTTCCAGTTAATGTGAAGAATGACATGATGATTTTAGGGTTCAATAGTTTTGACCAAATACCCTAATTCGATGATAGGGCATTTTTTTTTCTTTGTTTATAATTTTCAAGGAAATAATGCCATGTATTTGCCTAGTAATATGTCTTGGTGTCTACACTTTAAGAATTTTATATCAACGCCATGCATTATATCTTTGCTATGAATTTGCGCCACCTTATTATTGTGTATAATGCTATACTTAGCATTTTTATTTTATTTTTTGGGTCTCCCATGAGTGAAGATTATATATTGTAAATGGTATTAAAGCATAAAATAAATAATTGCTTTAATATTCATAATACCGAATACAAATAATAAGGCAAAGATGTCATCAATATTAAAGTAATTATTTATTGATTACTTTAATATTATTCAAACACTTAGCTTCACTTTAAACATGCAGAATATCAAAGACAAGAGTGGGGTTCGGGTTGTGTTTGAGATAACTGATCATGCAAAGATTATTAACTGAAGATCATCATACGAAGATGGAGTTCCAGTTGCATAGGAGGATTGATTAAAGAAAGGAGGATTTTTGCATGTTTTGGCTCACATTCAGAGATTTCCAATTCAGTTTGAGTTATAGATCAGGTGCATGCTTTATGACTGCGAGTTTGAGACTGAGTTCACTCATTTTTGCATGAGTTTGAACCTTATTTTTAGGGATTTTTTCTTCTGCTCGGATTTCACCTTGGAGTTGTCACTTTCTCACTGAAATTGACTTTTAGTTTCATGTTCATGCACTTTGAAGTGCATTCTCATTGTATATATTGGAAAATCTTATCTTTTTCAATTAGTTCTTGTTATTCAGCCTTTGCATTCTGCAAAGTGAATGGTCATGTAACTCAGCTTTCAGATTAATACATCAGTGTTTTTAAAGGTTTACATGTGTCTTTTTGCAAAGATTCCTTCAAATTGCAGTGAAATCAAAGTTTTCCTTGTCATTTGGTTGTCTTTATGAATGATTTGATGAAGTTTTATTGTGTTTAAATATAAGAACCTTTAAAGTCTTTGTCTCATTTATATTTGCATACATTCGAATAGTTAAAATCATAAGTCTAAGCTTGTGTAAATGAATAATATTCTTCTTTGCTATGAAAACCCTATTTTCCTTCAAAGGTGATTTATTCAAGCCTTCCTTAGAATCAATTTTTGTAGTGAAACTATCAAAATTGACTTGTGTGGTTAGTTTTCTGAGGTTTATTGTGAATCAAAATTGCAAATCTTTATCAATTAGGTGCATCACCTTCAATTTACAGTTTCTTGCATTTAGCAATAGTTCTTCTATCCTTTTTCCCAATAAGTTACCAATTATTAATTTGAGAATCATATAGGAAGCCGGCCTAGAATCCAGAGGTTCAATCTCGTTATAGGTCACCCACAACCTAAGTTTGATCCAATGTTTCAACAGATTGTTGAATTTAATTATTCAAGCGTTCGGGTGCAATCTATTTGACAAGTATACAACCTCCAACCAAGACTTCACACCTCCAAGATATAACATATCAAATCAATATTACTTTTTTCAACCTTGCCACATCCATATGAGTACATATCTATATACTTTTCTTCATGGAATACCAACTATCAAATTGTCCAATTTCTAAATAGAGTACCACTTGTCACACAACTATTTCATGATTGTACCATGAAATCAATGTGAGCTACATTACATGTAATATTCCCTTCATTTGAAAGTTCACCACACATAATGAAGCACTATCACTTATTACCAATCAAATTTTATTAGTTCTACATATCCTAAACCATGTGTATATCTTTCTACACTACAACTCCATGCATTGTAATAAAAAGGATAAATATCTAATTGATAGTAGTTTCTTGTGGTACCTCATGGAATCCTCTAAAACATCATAATTCCTCTAGGCATTACTAAATTATGTACTCCAACAATACTATAAAACCTCTTAATTTATTTCACACTATCAATGATTTGCCTATAACAATGTGGTTTTGAGTTCTTTAAATGACTTGTGATTGGGAACATAGCAACACTAGACTAGGATAAGCCTCCATGCTAATACTTAAAACATGAGACTCACCATAAGCTTCTATAACTTACAAAAAATATTTACTAATTTAAGAATAAATAATTGTGAACATGGGCTTAAAGTAAAGTTTGTCAACTTCCACAACTAAAAAATACATAATAATTTCTTTATAGATTAATATCACAAAAGTTCCAACAAATGAAAGTACTATTGCCAGCAAAAGATAACCATTTTCCTTTTGAAGAAGCAGTATTATTGTTAAATCTATCAACTAATTTGTTCCAAAGAGATTGCCTCCCAGCTCCAACAAATAAAGGAAACCCATAATAATTTCTTAGAAAATAGTCAATTCTAAAACCCAAAATATTTACAACATGAGCTTGCTTAGAAAATAGAAAATAAAAAATAGCGTATCAAGAAAAAAAAAAACAAAAAATAACATTTCTAATTTTTATTCATTAATTAGCTGACCTAAAATCAAATATAACTTGATAAGAATTCTTATAAAGAATTTCACTTCTCGTTTCTATCTCAAAAAGAACGGTTTCATTAGTAAATTTTTGATGAGTAAAATCTTCTAGACTTTCTATAATTTTGGTTCTATGGATCAAAATATTATCTTTAGCATTTTTTATTGATATGCCAAGAGTATTTTTTATTGTGAACAAAGATAAGAGGAGAAGGGATTACCCTACTTCAAATTTCTAAAGGAATAAATCTAATATGTTCCCATTGATTAGAATGGAGAATTTAGAGCTAAAAAATAGTTAAAACATTATTTGTCTATTATTTTTATGAAAAGCATCAATACACTTTATTACGCCTTTTTATATCTTATTTTATAATCATATCTTGATGTTTGTTCTAAAAAATGACTAAATTAATATGAAATAATAATACCTTCAAATTTTTCAAAAAAAATATATAAAAGAACCACTCTCAATTTAGAAACTATGGCTTTGGAAGTTATCTTATAAATAGGATTGTAAATCAAAATTGACCTAAAATCCCCCAAAGGAATAGGGTTATCCTCTTTTGTGATGAGAGACAAATGTGTGGTTAAATCAAAGATAATTTCCTTATGTTTGCTTGATTCTTTGATGACCTTATGATGTACCACGAATATTAAGGGGAGGAAACTATCAAACCATCTAGACTAGGCTATTTGTCCTTATTCATTGAGAAGACTACCATCCTAACTTATTCTTCTAAAAATGGAGAAATGCCTCATTTTGTCATGTGAAAATAATATAAGGAATATTCTATAATAACTCTCATTGAATTTATAAAGGAAAATCCTACTAGAAAAAGGAAATAACTTTCTTTAATATTAGAGGGAAGCTCCAAAGTAACACCTCAATATCTATTGGATGAGATCCTAATGATTATTTTCTGTGTTTTTATTTCATTATGGGAAAGATTAGTTTTATTACTAGCAATCTCTAGATGTTTACCTCCAAAAGGTTTCTCATCTTCATTTGAATATGGTCAATGTAAATGTAACGCCCCGCCACACAACCCCAAAGGACAACTAAAGATTTACAACAACCACACAATTTTTTTTTTTAAAGTAACTAATATGCAACATGATATTAACATTCAACTCTTGAAATGAAATTACACATGAACAACATCTAACAAATCCCTTGGGGTTACATGACTACATTACTTTTGTATCAACATCATTACATCATATTTAAGATAAATAACATGAACATGATCATTACATTAATATCATGAAGATACAATGCTCAAGGATTACATTATTACAATAGTACTTCCCAACATGTATGAGAAAAGTACGATAGCATGGAATATACAATGATATGTGAGAGTACAAATCATGAAGACTGGTTCCAATTCTAGAATATCTCTAGTGTCACTGTAGCTGGCTTCAACTTGGCACAACTCGATCAACGGTTGGGGACCTAATGGGGTGCATAGCACTTTCCACCCAACCACATGGACCCAAAGGCCCACCCCCCATGCTAGGAGATGACAAGAAAGACCCCAACGAAAACCATCAATTGGAAAATGGATTACAAGATATTACAATAAGAACAAAAATAACATAAGGTAACCTCCAACACAAAAAATAACCATCACAAGATGTAACCAATCAACATAAGACAACATAACAAAGAATCAACATACACATGCCAACATCTGATTCCAAAGGCTCAAGAACAACTAGAGGGGAACATAGTCATACAAGGTTGTCAAAGGGTGGAGTGTCATCACATGGTTTGCTATGGGTTATCCTGGCGTAACCTTCCTAGGCTACCAGATCCCCATCCTGGGTTACCCTGGCTACCTCTACCGGTTGTCAGACACCCATACAAACTATGTAGAACCAACATACCTTTCATGAAGACAAGGAAGTTGGTCTTACCATTCCAGGCCTTCCCACTCATCCCAAGCCTAAATGAGCACTTAGGCCCATGAGTGAGGCTACATTATCTAAATTAATGTGTGGAAACTACCCAAACCTCCTAATTAATTAATTAAGTTATCACTTGATTAAACTCCCAAGGGTTACCCTGGACCAACCACTTTGGGTGTCAGACCCCCATTGAGAGCCACTCCCCCAACTAACAACAATATCTCAAAATCACAAATGACAAGGCAACTTGCACAAGATACCAAATCCACAAAAGAACTACACCAACTGCACCATCTCACACTAGAACGAACTTAAGAGTTCAACAAAAATCACATTTAAATGCAAGACTCAAGCCACATAAACACAAACTAATTGCAAGATCAACCATCATCAAAGTGACAGAATCATAAGACCACCTGCTTACAGGTGAAACAACATAAAACTCAAATAATTACATCAATCCTGATATGGGTTACCCAAGGCAATCCTCCTAGGTCGTCGGACCCCTATACCAACTCTTGCAAGAAGAAACCATATCCCCTCTAACCTTTGGAAGACTAATAAATAATTAACAGAAAGACATTCCCTATTAAAGTGGTGAAAACATCAAGATCACAAATGACTATTTACATCCCAAAATCACAAAATAACAAGTGTAGATTAAAAGTGATAACATCACAATGAGGTACTCAACTCAATCAATTGACATAATCAATTATATCCAAAATTCAATGACATTAAAATCAATTGTAGAAACAACCAACAGGGTATCCAAGGGAAACCTCTATTTTCTCCTCATCAGATTCCTTTAGAAGTTGGCTAATAAGCAACCTTTAACAAAACAAAAACCAATGAGTAATTAACAACCAGCCGATTCACAACTCAATTCAAAAACTATCTATAAATTCCAAAATCCAAAAATTCAACTCAAACTCCAAAAGCTTCACATCTTCACTCGAACCACGCCTCAAACTAAACAAACCACAAATAACCATTACAAATAACTCTCACTATCAATAGTATGGAATCAAGAATGGAAACATCATTAAGGGGTTTATCAATCGATACAAAATCTCAATACATAAATTAACCCACTCCAATAATGGAATCAATCAAGATAACAAACACACGTGCTCTATATAACATTCCATATAGAGAAATTACAATCACCAGTTGAAAGAATATAAGGGAAATCGATATTCAAAGGATCAACTAATTTCTTAACAAAGCAATCATTTCTATCAAGGAAATATGAAGCCCTATCATACTTAATACAATAACGTTAATCCAAATATTCATTCATTTATCGATACAAAGACAATCTAGTTCATTTATTAACAAATTATCTACATATAAATAATTCAATTCAGCTTGCTTGATTACCCAATTTATTTGTCTAACAAATCAATTAATCATATGGATATAATCCTTCTTCTACCATAACCATAGTACAAATATCTATATATAAGCATTCTTCTTGAGTAAACCTTCAATGACTTATCAAATTATAGAGAGAGAGAGAGTTTAAAGTTTATTAACCTAGCGACCCTTGACAATGTTAATATCTTTCTATCGTCTCAGTATCCAACCTGAGACGTTCCAAATTACTCTATCTTGATAAGGTAAGGGTGATAACTTATAGGGTTCACATCTCATAATATTGCATCATATCATCATAAATACAATATCTTTTTAGTAGGATAATGTCTTATAATCACCACTAATCTAGAATATCAAAATGGTTACTACTTGACTACATTACAAATGATCTGCTACACTTTTCAATACAAACTATTTATATTAATGGAATTTTATCCAAAAATGAAGTTATAAAAATACTATTACCTCCATCACCGATATCTACTTGTTGATAATAACTTTTCATTGTTAATGATTATTACATCAATAACTAGTGTTTGCATATGAATTTCAATGTAACGCCTCGCCATGCAACCCTAGGGGAAGTTGCAATTTACTACACAATGAACTTTTGTTTTTTTATATATATAAGAACAATTAACAAGCAAGCTCACTATCCAATTGCCAACCATCCCCTAAGGTTACAAGACTGAGTTACTTAAACCCAAACAAGAAACATGAAATAAATCAACAACATTTAATTACTTAACAATGAAGCTCACATACATTCCATACATAGTAATTTACATCAAAGAATATGAGATACCACTTGATTCCAATAAGATAATTTACAACATGATTACAACACTCATTCCCCAAATGAGATAAATCCAATAAGCATGATTACATATTACAAATTCTGCCTCAATAACAAATGAGGGGTAATAACATACAAGATTAACTGAATGAATTAAGCATGGAAGAACAGGATCCCACGAGCTCTCCAATTGGAAACCTTGTCCACACAAACAAAAAGCCGACCCAACAGATTAAGGTGCACGTTCCACCCAACCATGTGATACCCGAAGGCTCACCCCCCGTGCTAGGAGATAGTAACAAGGAATCCATCACAAGACCATCTACCTCTAGACACAGGCTAATACAAAGCTAAACTAAAACAAATACAAATACCAAAACACCTAACACAAAGGTTACAATGCTTCCAGAGAACAAGGATCATTTATGCAGTAACAACAAACTGACTTCTGGTTGACATAGAGAGAGTGTCACACGACATTTGCTATGAGTTACCCTGGCTCAGCTGTCTAAGGCAACCGAACCCACCTCTTGGGCTATCCAGGCTCAACTCTACTAGCCGCCGGACCCTCATACCAACTGCGCTTCTCGTCTCATCTCAAACCTTAAAAGCGAATGAGTTATGAGAGAGGCATTAATTATCTTAATTAGTTTGAGAGTTTTTTTCATTAGTTCTTTTTAAGTTATCACTTACTTAAACCCTAAGTGAGTTACATTGGCGCCCCTCTGTGTGTGGGACCCCCACATAGAGCCACTCTCCTATCGACAACACATACAGTACAAAACCCACAATCCAATGGGTAACTGGATAAGATGACCTCTCCAAACCAAGGAGGGAACAAATAAAAGAAACTCACTCCAAACACTGGAGGAAACAAAAGTACAAAATCCACTCCTTCCAAAGGAGGCACAAACCACAAAACCCTCTCCTAATCCCAAGGAGGCACAAATCCCAAGACAATCCAAAGGTTGACTATCATAACGACAACCCATACAATTCAATGAAACCCTATCTAGAAGACTTCAAGACATCCACTCAATTTGCACCACATCGAGAATGATAAAACATAGCTAGCAACCACTTCAGATGATTTAAATACACTAACGTTCGGGTTTCCTAAACCCAAGCCAAGCACGGTTATAATACAAAAAATCAATTTAAACAATTAGCATTATTTGTTCGCACCCAAAATAAAACAAATCACTTGACCCCATTGAGAAATTTAAATTTAATAATCAATTCTATTTGCTCATTCTTAAATAAGAATTAAAATCATCTTTATAAATAAAGCCCTTTGCTTAATCATACCAAATAATTAAAATCAATATTTTTTTAAATAAAGAAAACGTTTAACCATACATCAATTACATTTCAACTATAATAATGAAAATCATCATTTCAAAGTTCCTATTTAAATATTAAAACAACATTTAAACATATGCCTCTAAAACATTATTTTGAATCCCAAGATTTTCTGATTATTTATAATTGTCTAAATCATATCCTTAAATAAAACGTTTTTATTTTCCAACTATGATAATGAAATAATCCTTTAATATAAATTTTTCAACTCAAAAAGACCCATATTATTTAAATTATATAAATAATTTATATATTTTAAATAATAAAACAAAATATTCATTTAAAAACTCAAATTATATAATATTAAATATTATATATATGTAATATTATATTATATATGCCGGTATTGGCATGGTGTGTTGGTTTAAAGGTGGCATTGTTGTTCTTGCCACCAAGGTTCAAACCCCATTGGGGTGGTATTGTTGAATGGTTGTATTCCGGTTCATAGCTCCGGTCAAAAGCGTTTACCCCTTGAATAATAAAAATATTATATTATATATATTATATAAAATATAATATAAAAAATAATAAGAAATAAAAATTAAAATAAAACTAAATAAAAAGAAAACTTTACTGGGGCCGAACCCTAAATAGGGCATGCAAGCCCTAGCCGCCGTCGTCGGCCTATGTGCTAAGCACACAGGGTGCCTCCCTCATGGGCGGTGGCTTGTGTGCTCAGCACACAGTCTACCTACCCTGTGGGCGGCGTCCTGTGTGCTCAGCACACAGTCTGCCTACCCTGTGGGCGGTGTCCTGTGTGTGAGGCACACAGTCCGCCTCCCTTTGGGGGTGCGGCCTATGTGCTATGTACACAACCCACCTCCCCTGGGGGCTGGGTGGCGGTGGGGCTGGCTCCCCTGCCTCCCCACCACTACAAACCCAAAATTTATTTAATTTAATTTTTAAAAAATAAATAAAATAAATAAATAAAAACAACGTCCCAATAGATACAAATAGAGAAAAATAAATACTAAAAGAAAGCACATAACAAATATAATTAAATCTATTTGTCTGTATGTAAATACAAAATCCAAAAACTCCATTTTTAGTCAAATTGTGCAAATGCACAACCAGATTTTGTAAAATACAACAGTTAGGTTTAAATCTCAGTTTGAAATGTCAATTCTTTTGGTTTTATTCTATTTAACCATAGATTGAATTCTTGTTTTGATTTCATTTTCAAAATTTCAACAGAGTTTAGAGGTAGGACCAATTGACATGGATTTTTCATTGAATTTAAACATCATTTTGAGGATTTTCAAACAACAAAACAAGGATTGAATTCTTTTCAAAATGAACAAAACAAAACAAAGAACCTGATTTTTTCTCCAAAGCTTGAAGATTCCAATGGTGTTTTCAACTCCCCTTTGAATTCAGCTCAAGCAAGAGTCTCAAATTCCTTCACCAATCCAAGCAAAGCCACAGCCAAGAAGTCTTTTCCCTAAAATGGAAATTGAAAATTATATGAATTTACATTTGCTAAAATAGAGTTTTTCCCCAAATTGGTCAAACCCCTAAAATATCCCCACCCACTAAATTTATTGCAAAATTTGGAGGATATTTCCATTTTTAAATTTAAAACAAATTTCTAATTTCTAATTGAAATGTTATGCATTTTTTTCAAAATTCATTAAGACAAAAGAATACAAATTGCCAAGAATTTACTTTCTCAATAATTTTCAAAAGTGAAATTCAAAACACATTCTCATTTATTTATTTATTTATTTTAATTTATCTCTGACTATCCAAACATGATTTATACTTTTATTTTAATTAAATCTTTATATACAATAATGCCAAAACAACTATCTCATTTAATATAACCCCATTAATTTAACTAATCAATAAACTCAATCTAATTTTATTAATTAAATCAAATCAATCAATAAAATAAATAGCATTTCAACATTGCAACTAAATACATTTAAACATCAATTTAACTATGCAAGCCATTTAATAACCTCTATAATATGAAATTAAACAAATACCCAAGGTGAAATGAACCAAATTAAAACAACTAACCCGACAACAACCCGACGACACACAATGACTAGGGTGACGACTTGGCACAAAAAACCTAGCTACAATCTCCCAATCGATTACCGTGGGTCACTGGACACACTCAAACCTATGAACCAGGTGGAGTCGATGTCATGTACCTGTCAACCTGCGAACAAATAGTACATCGAACATGCATAGATATATAATATGATCAAACACACCGTGAAGAGGAAATCTCAGAATCGTAGGGCACTCGCAAGCGAGTGATACAATCCCGTCCCCTTCACCAATACAATATCACTAACTGACGCATCTAACATCAATGATATGATCAACAACATAAAACGTCGTTAAATCAATTATCTTCTAAGTTAATCCAAACATGCCATAAAGATAACATCAAAATAAAATAACATCGCATCAAAATATAACATTCCCATCGTTTTAACAATTGTGATCAAATAGTAGCCAAGTTCCAAAGTCACATCATAAATAGAACAAAGCATTACAAAGAAAACACTGCCGATCTAGACATCCAAAATGGAGGGGTGTTACATTCAATTCATCACTAAGATCTATTCTATACCAATGTATGAAAGGTAGGTATCTAATGTATGTAAAGAATACCTACCATCTTCTTTGAGTACCCTTTACTGATGAACATTTCGTTTATATACAATGCAAGCAAAACTTAAATGCCCCATGAAACCTTTTAAGAGAAACTAAATTGAACTCATTATAAACTCTATTTAATTTTCTAATCCATTTAGCTACAAATCAATTAGTCTCATGACCGAAATACTATTTTGTTGTAACCACGGTAAACACACATATATTTGAGATGTATTATTATTACAGACTGTTGTTTTCCATCCAAACTGCATATCTTATTTTATACAATTCTTCTTCATATTGACATATAATTATTACCTTTCTATTGACTCTAATTCATGTCTCTAAGTTTGAAGGGGCATAAGGAAGGACGAATCTAGGATAGGAGCAATTAGCAAATGAAAGACAATTATCGAAGCCTTTTCCCACGTACTCCCGACCTGTACCACTTAATTCATTTATTATATTGCTATTATTTATTTTATTTTTATTATATTTTGTAAACTTTTTATTTATCACTTCTAATAATTTAATTAATATGTTAATTAATCAAGAACAACAACATAAAACAAACAATTTCAAATCGAATAATCTACTCAACAAACTTACTCAAAACGCCCAGAAAGATCAATACGAAGGGGCACTACAGTAAACTAAAATTATTTTCTTTCAACTGATATTATCTATGTCATTTAATTTTTAAACTAAAAGTATCCATGTCTATTTTTTAGATTTACTTTTTAGACTCCATTAAAAGTTGAGGATTTTCATTCAACTTATATTTTAAAAGTTTTAGCCAAAATGTATATTTATTCCACCCTTTCAAGAAAAAATTGGCTAAAGATTTTTTTTTTAAAATCTAGAATGCATATTATTGATTTAGAAATGTAATGATCATTGATCCACCAATCTAAAAAAATTAAAATATTATGTTTATGCTTTCTATTATCATAATTAGTTATAGATCATACAATCTATCATAAATACAAAAGTAAAATTAATAAATTTAATTTATAAATAACAAGCATTTGAGACAAGAAAGGTAAACATATAATTTGAACTTGTTTACAATAATATTTATTTTTTAAAATAACATATATCTAATGTAAACTATATTTGAGACTAAAAATAGACTATGAAGTATCAAAACTACTTGTAAGAGAATTTTGGAATATGTTTGATGTTTTCTTCTAAAAGTGGGGCACACGTTCTATTTCGGTGGACGTAGCTACTCTATAGGGGCATATGAGCCACTATACCCTATCCTTCTAAAATTATTTGGGGTCCTTTATCTACAATACATGACTATATACATGTTACAATATGTTCATGTTCACTTAAGATGATAAAATAATCATATCTAATCTTAGGGGCACAAAAAATAGTTGTGTTATTTAGAATACTACCTTAGTCAATTTTCTATGTGGTGTATTTCAACCTCACAAAGCATTGAATAGAAAACTAGATGTGTGAAAACCTAATAATGGTAATGTGATGCATGCATGCTTAATACAAATAAACCCTAGGAGGAGATATACCACAAATGGTGTGATATTCTTATGGGTTCAACAAGGATATGGAAAAATATCACAATAGGGTGTAAAATCTAGAGTAAAGAGATTTGGATCTAAGGGTTATGACAATAGAGGTTTTATGTAGATTCAAGGTGGCCACTAAGAAGTAAAAGAGTTTTCAATAGCTTCACAAATGGATAAATACAGGAAATGGATATAGTAGATGAGAGAGGAAAAATTAAATATAAGTATTTCATGGTTTTAATTAGTCAATAGGCTCACACACCTCCATATTTGTACTCCTAGGTTGTTTCCTTGTTGATAAGTTATAAATTAGAGAAGAGGTGAGGACTGTACTAAGCTTTCTATTTTTGGCTCAATATGACATAATATGGCATATCAAGTGATTGAAGGGATGAATGGTATTGTATAAGGATCTATGCTAATAATTTAGGGTCCATGCACTGTTAAACATAGTAAGGATAGAGAAAAAAACAAGTGAAGAATTTTTTAACCAATTTAAAAATGAGGTCACCTACATTAGGGGATGCAAGTGACCTCATGTGCTATAATATTTAAATTTTATGGGTTAAATGGAAGGAGTTGCTAGGAATGGGAAGTTTTTGTTATTAATTTGCAATCACTCGAATGACCAAAAATATGGGTAAGTGAGACAAAAACATATTAGTGGAAATGGGCATTCGAATGAAGGAAAAAATACAAAGAAAAAGTTACAAGGTTTGCAATTTCTATCATTACATTTTTCTCCCATTTTGGTGAGATGGTGACACTATAATGAATAATTATGCTAAAGTAAAATATAGTAATAATTAAAATGTATAATGTAAAAGATACAAGTCTTCAACTATTTTTTGTACTTCTACATGCATTTACTTGTTCCTATAATGTGCCACATCAAATCAACATAGTCACTATATACAAACAAACTCAATTCTATAAAATACAAGTATATGCTATACATAAATAATGATATACTGGAAAAAATAATGGTGGAAATAAACACTAATTATAAACAATAATATTCTATGGAAATATTGTGAATGCACTAGAATAGGAAAAGGTGGGAAGAATATCCAAGGTGATCAAGTGATGAAATATATCTATGGTACCTGTCCACATGAGACAATGATATCTTAGCAAATATTGATGGAATATGATATGATTACCTATGCCATCACCACTAAACATAACAAGGTCAAGAAAGGCAAAAAATAAAAATGGTAAACTAATGTTGTTGGTTATATGGATACTATATGGCTATATGTGATTACCACCTAAAAAAGATAAAAATATATACAACAATAGTTATGTGGTTACTACCTAGCTTTATGTAGTTTCTACCCCAAAATAGATAAAGGGGAAAGCCATAAATTTGAGGTTGTCACCCAAAATAGAAAAATGCTAGGCCAATCCCAAAACAACATAAAATTATCATGTCAAATGTTATGTGATATCCACTAATCTAGTGAAAGGGCCTTGTTCAATCCCAAATGATGATGATGTTGATATTGTCATAAGATAATATGTAGAGGATATTCCCCCTTAAATTGGTAGGAAAAAGAATAGAGCCATTAAATACAAGGTAATAGATAAAGGGGAGAAAGGAAAATGCTAAGGTACACATGGTAATAGCAGAGTAGATGAAAAGGGAAGCAATTGAGTGGTTCCCTCTATGATTGGAAAGAATTACCTCAAGTGGATGAGTAGTAGAAATATATGATGATTGTTGAATTCAAAGTGATGGTAATAGTATGGTACAATGAAATAAGAGCATGTAATTAAGGTGATGCCTCAATCTCAAATAATAAATATGAGATAATATTCCCCAAATTGGTCCCATGTGATATAATTAGGAGGAGAACATTTCATGTGTTAGAGCCCTATTTCACATGCCTTAAAATACACAAAATAGTAAGTCTTGGTATACCTTGTTGTAGTTGCCTTGTGTTAACCCACCATTTATAACTAATCTAAGAGAATATAAGTGGGTTTTCTCGTCATCAAAATTTGGCTAATTGTTTTCCTTTGTCATCCTCTATGTGTTGATCAATGTGAGATGTAAAAATCTAAAAATTTCTAAGCTTGGGGGCCCACAATTAATTTTCTAATAGTTTTGACTAAGTTAGGTTCAAAAATTCATAAATTTTATGGGTTCGTGAACCTATGAAGCATTAACAAAGGAAAGGGTCAAAGCACAAAATATCACAAATTTTGCAAGTTCACAAACTTTGAGATCTAATAAATTTCAAATTTTGCAAAAGGTTTGACAAAGTGAACAAGGAAAGTGAAAGAAGAAATTCAAAGGTTTATAGAGCTACATAATTTATGATGCCACAAGGTTTACAATTTTAGAAACTTTGAAAAATTACAATGAAGTTTGCTAGCTCACATTTTTTTTTTATTATGGTCATAGAGAAAGAACGAAATAAGGAATAAAGTGATGAAGTTCTTCATGTTCATGAGTTCGCAAACTTTTTAAAAATATAACATAATTTTTTGAGTTTTTCAAAACTATGATGTATCAAAAGCAAGAGAAAAGGGAATAAGTAGAACTAAAAGTCACAAAATTCACAATTTCATGAGCTTTATGAAGGTTGGATTTTGTTCCAAGTTTGGTTAATGTCTTAAATCCTCTATTTTTTGAAATTTTTTCCTACCATCTTTTCTTTTTTTGGAATACCAAAGATGACCCAATATTATCCTTTAATTTCCAAATTAAAATCTTCCCACTCAAAATTAGCTACTCAATCCAAAAGTGTGGATTTTATTACATGATTAGTGATGGAGAAGAAGATGAATCCCTATCCATTAATGCAATGATCAAGTTTTCAAGTTTCAATGGGTCTCAATAAATCTCTTCGCTACCAATTTAGTAGATTTCATGGGAATTTACTTTGTTCATAGAGTAATATATGGTGGCTATTGGAACATGGATCATATTTTTACCTAAATGAAGGTTTTTGTAACAACCATAGTTCATAATCATGATTTCCCTGTGTGGCTCACATGTATAGCTTGAGGTAAATTTTCTAGCAATCCATCTTGTTACCTCTTGTTGATACGTCAAACATCTAGGGAGGCCATTTGTGTAGTCTCTTCTATATAAGGGATTATTTATTCATTTTTAATGCTTGGATTCATGAGAAAAGGAAATATTTTAATTGTATACCAAATTTATTTTTTATAAATATAGATAGTTCAATATAATTTGTGCAATTTATAGTGATAAAAACTTGTGGTTGATTTATATGAATGATGGTCTAATTGGAATTTTTATCTCCTTTTCTATTGAAGAAAAGACAATAAACAAAGCATAAATAAGGAATCAAATGAAACTAAAATAACTTCCACTTCATTACCTTGCTCCTCGCATTGAGTTAGAAGATACACCCAATGCTCCTTTGATATGCTCTCTAGATTAATTTTCATTGCAATGTATTAGTGTGGATTACCCAGTTACACCAATATAATAAAAAAATATGTGATAAGTTCTCAAAAGGGTAGAATAAGTTTGGAATAAGAATATTTTGTTATTGAATGAAGTAAATGTCATCATATTTATAATTTTTTTGTGAATTAATTGCAAGGATAGGATGTAAAGTTGATTCATGGCTAGGATTTGATGAGAGGAGATGCAAGGATTGATTATGTAGTGTTCTAAAAGATGTCAGAAGGGAGAGGAAATGGATTGACAAGTGTCTATAGGTACAAGAGATAGGATTTTTCACATATGTGTGAGAACTACATGTGTAATAGGTATGGTGGTTATATTATGATAAGTGTAAGAAGTAGGTTGGCTACACATGTCTGAGAAAATCATGCTCATACGTGTGAGCAACTTATTAAGATGAGGCAGAAGCATGAGAGGATTTCAACCTTACATGAATGAATGGTCACACATTTGTGAGTAATTGAGTGGGTTGAGATGGCATTCTCACACATGTGGGGGCATCAAATGGGGTTTCGACACTTGCCACATGATGGCAAGTTTAGGAATTTTGGGAATTTAAAAATCGAAGAAATATTGGTGGGGCCTAATAAATATTAATTAATTAGTTAATCAAGGTGGGAATTTATAGATAGAGACCAAGGTTATTTAATTAACTTGATTTAATTAATTAACCTTAAAGAAGAATATAAATACTAATTTATTTATTAATGATGGAAATATTAAATATTTGTATTTAATTGATTATATTAGTAAAAAATAAGTGATGAATTTTGAGGTGTCTACATTTTCCCCCTCTTTGATAAATCATGAATAAAATAAGTGACATATCAAAGAAAATAATAATATGCATCAATTAGTCAAAAGAAGAGGTGAAGAAAAAGGTGGCAAGATAATGTTTCTCCCTAGAGAGGCCACCCAAAAAGAATTATTTTGGGTGAGATAAACATGAAGAAATGAAGGTGAACATTACATGGAGGATGAAAAATGATGATTGATGGAATAAAAATAGAGAAAGATGGGTAAAGAATGAAGAAATGGTGAAGTAAAGAGTAAAAATGGTGAAAATTAAGAGCTTGGAAGGCCCATAAATGGGCCTAGGTAGTGTGAATATTTCATTTGCACCCCAATCCCTTAGGAGATCATATATAAGAATGTGCAAAGGAGTTAGGAGAAGATAGCCAATATCCCATGCCACACCCACTAAGAAAAATAAGTGACACTATATAAGTGATGAGCAGAGGTAGGAGCACTAGTATGTATCAAAAACCAAATTCCTAGGCTAGTGTAGATTGCAATAAGTGTGGGTAGAATTTTTTTAAATGGAGGTGTTGATTAATGAATCAATGCATGCACAAGAAATATTAGCACTTGGTCTAGTTGAATAGTTATTGCATGGGTAGATTAGTGCTTGCACTCATAGTAGTTATTTCATGTGGAAAAGGTCAAATATTCTAGAAAAAGGTAACTTGCACTTTTAATTATTGGGTTGGGAAAGTAGCACTTTCACGATTTAGTGTTTACATTGAAAAAGTGATGCTTGCATGGTTTAATACTTATATAGGTTAGCACTTGCACAATTTATGTACAATAGGTTAGAATCTAGCTTAGAAAGGATCTGATGATATGATTTGGATGGGTGAAGGAGTGATTATTGATTCTTCAATTACAAGAGAGGAAAATAGATATTATGAGGCTAAGTCTAGTGCTAACAGAGATGGACCAAGATTTTCTAGTTGTGGGATTGTAAGAGGCAGCTTACATGCTATATATCTATGCACATAGGGCTATGATGATAACCCTAGTTGAGAGATGGTAGATACCACTAGCTCATTCTTACTACCAATGGGAGAGATGATTATTTTGGAGGATGTGTGGAGGATCTTTTGGATTCCAATCTTTGGAGATATTATGGAATATCAACTACAAGGAGTAGAGATGTATTTAGAGAGAATATTTATGATGATGAACCTAGGTACACTTTTACGTATAGATATGGATTTGACTACAAGCATAGGTGTCTTGGGTGATTTCCCCTTATTCTTGGTGAGTCATTTTTGTGGCATATTAATGCATAACAAGAGGTTGCATAGATTCCCTATTAGATAGGCAAGGGTTGTGGAGAAAATAATTTCAAAGGGTGTGTTGTTTGCATGGGAGGTATGCGTGTTAGCTCAATTGTATTGAGTCATGCATATGGTTATATAGAAGGATTGGAGGAGTTTGGGTTGTTGAGTCATACTGCTACATGTCAGGACATGGGGCCATATAACTATGCGATGACCAATAACAATGAGAAAGGGACTACATGAATGAGAATATGCATATTTATATGAGGGGTCAATTTCATAGATGGGGGATATGTCTTACTAGAGGTGTCTCATCAATGGAATTGACCAAGTAGAGAAGAGATTGTGACAAGCATGTGAGGCTTAGATATGTGGTGATGAGTAGTTGGAATATGTGCAATTGGCATGCTTCTTTGTTGGGTAGAAATCACATGTTAAAGAGTAGTATCTACCACATAGAGTGCTACAAAATTTTGTCTTACCACAAGGTAGGTTGTTGAGGGAGGTGATACTCACTCATGTGACTTGGGAGGTGGGTCTAAGAGTATGCACATGGATGTATTTTAGGTTAGATACAACTACAACCACTAACTTGTGTGCCATGACCAAAGGTACTAGATGCAAGGGTAACTCCTAACTATATAAAGTGGAAGTAAGCTCATTGCCTAATGAGATTCATAGTGCATGTTTATGAGGGAGAAATGAGAGGGATGGTAAATATGGGGGTTGTTATTAGATTTGGATGTGTTTTGGAGAGAGAGAGAGATGAGGCTCATGTAATGAGGGATTAGGTTACATGAGAGAGGGATAGTCTACAAATAGAGATGGATAGAGTGTAGGGGGATTTAGATGTGGAGTGAGCTAGGATAAATAGCTTCTAGACAAAGCTATCTATAGTGAGGATGGAGAGGGATGAGTCTAAATCTCAAGGATTTTAAAATGGGGTAAGGATGGAGGTCCAACTGAAAGAAATGAGAGATGCACATTGGCTATTTAGATACAACATTCTCAATGAGACTTATAGGGGATCTAGGTGGACAAAGATTTCAACTGAGGATTACTAGGTGCACAAGGGCTAGCTCCTACAGTAGTAGAGATAGGAATATTGATAAATCAAGCTAAAAAGGTTAGATGTGAGGCAAAGTACTACCATTATTTATATGAGTAGGTAGTACCTGTAGATCAAAGTTCACCATCATATGCAACTAGATCAACTTGCAAATATGAACAACCAACTAAGTTAGGGAGGAGAGTGTCTATGTTAGGAGAATATCCATTAGTGTATCATTTTCTATGTATACTCCTAGATCCTTATATCATCCATATACTTTTAGATGATGGGTGCATTCTACCATGATTGTAGTGCCCTCCGGTTCGATCATTCTTGGCATTCAAGTAAGTTGTTTGTTGAGTGGTCATGTTGTTTTCATTGTTAAAAGTATTATTGAGTAAGTGTGGTTGGTTGATTGGTGATTTCATTTTTTTGTTTGTTGTTGGATTATGTGATAACACTAATATTTTAATCAATTTAATTAAGTTAAATTGTAACTTAAACCAATGTTTCAATATAATATATTTTGAAGAGGTGTTATAAAAATAAAGATAAATAATAATTTCATTTAAATTTTAATTGACAATATGGAAAAAGTAATTTAAGATTAAATTCACAAAAGAGATAAGTCTTCAGAACTAAATCAAGAAAAGCAACAAAAAATGATTACAAGGCCAACTTAAATTAATTGGGTAGTGAAATGATAACTAAATGAACTAAGTTTATGAAATGATATTATAGATATTTGAAGTATGTTTATAAATAGGTGTTATTAATTATTTAAATTAAAAAAATAAAAAATAAAAGATTGGCTTGCTGGTATGTGAAAGGTTATGTGATAAATGAGGAAATAAAATAAAATAAAAAGTAATCCTAGAAATGGGATGATATGTCTATTAGTTATAATGGTAAGAATAATAATATAAGAAGGTAATCTTTTAAGATAAGAACTAAGTGTTGATATTGCTTTTTATTTATTTATGAATCCAATTAGTGGAAATATTTTTGGAATGGAAATAAAAGTTTTAGAATTATTGTAGGTATTTATAGGTGCAAAGAAATAGAAATAGAAGTGTGGAATTAGAAAGAGATTAGAATAACTAGAAATATCCTATGTTTTATTATGTGAAAATTATTCTAAGTTCATATGAGAAAAGAATATTTCTGCCTTCATAGATAATTGATTATGTTAGATAAATAAATGAGGAAAAAAATAAAATAAGGGAGAATTGATTTATATATATTTTAATAACAATAAATAAATAAATGAAGATAAACATCATTATTATTATTAAAGTATAGGTTAAAAATGGAAAATAATTTAATTTTAAATTGGATAAAAGGGATAAGGTTTTGTAGACTGAAGTGAAAAGGCAAGAAAAGATAATTATTCTAATTAAGTTATTTAAGATAAATAAAGAGATAGGATTTTGAACTCAAGTGGAAAAAGCAATAAAAGATGAAAAAAGGCCATGTGTTCACATGCACAGGTGTCAATCAGGAAATTTGCTTATTTTTCACTATTTTCTTGGTAGGTTATTAGTGTTATTTAATTTAAAATAATTAAATGAGTGTTGCTAAGTTAATTATTAAATTTAGTTGCTAAATTAAATTTTGTTTATTTGATTAAAAGATAAATTAATTAATTAAGTAAATAACATTGTTTATAATTTTAAAATTGTCATTTTGTAAAATGGGAAAATCTAAATTAATAATTTGATGTTAATTATTAAGTTGAGGATAAATATGGAAATAAAGAGATTTTTATTGTTGTGTGATAATTATGAGTTTTGAATTTAATAAAAGTAGACGGTAAAGATTTTAAGAACGAATACATGTTTAGTTTCCTTAAGAAAACTAAAAAGGAAATGGAAAATTACTATTTTGATTGATTTTCAAAAACTAAAAGAGTTCATTATTCAATAAGAAAAGAATAAGAAATTTTTCTTAATGGGAATTGGAAGGAATTCATTTTGTTCTTTGGGAAGGGAAGTAAATTTTCTACAAATTTCATTTTTTACTGGAGGGTGTGGAAATTGCAGAGTTCGCTATAGTATTAAGTAGTGAATGGCTAAAGCAGAAATGAAAATAGGGTTCTTAGGCAACGATCTAAGTATAATATATTTCTATAGTCATAATGTATATATATATCAAATGTTCTCATTTAACATCTTAGTTTGTATTGAAGTGAATATTACATTTATGTTGGGTCTATAGAAAATGATGATAATTGTATTGTAACAAAGTGATTCGTAGGTGAATAAATTAGAATTTCCATTAGCAAAGTGGATAAACTATTTTGGTATATTTAGGTGATTGAGCGATCTATGGTTAGATGTAGATCTCATGATAGTGTTGGTAAATTGTGTTCTTTCTTTAATAATTTAGTTCTCTTTAAATGGGTAGGGAACTACATGGTGTAGAGATAAACTTTCCCCTTTATGGCTGCATTTAGGTGATTCTTATGGGTAGATAAATGCGAAGGAAAACTAGTCTAACTATGTACTTAAAATTTAAAGTAGTATTATGAGAAGAATATATATATATATACATATTTAAATAGGCATATATCTGCATAATACTAACATTTAGGTAATTAGATCCTCAACATCTAAAAGTTAATAAAGTGAATAGAATTTAAATCAAATAGTAGTCTTAATTATGCTATTATAAAAGAAAAAGTGGAAATGAATATTGCATAATAAAAGATTTTAGTTTGGAAAATAATGTAAATAGGATTATGCATGAATTGGGAAATAGTTATCAATTATGATAGTTAAATGAGTAGGGGAAAATTGATTTACTTAAATTTTAATATTTGAAAATATTTGAAATGGATTAGGTTAATAAGTGTCTTGTGGATGCGCTAGGTGAATAGTATAAGTGTACATTTGTATGAACTATGGGCATTGGATAATATTATTTCTATAGTCATATTCAATTGAGTAAGTAGATTAGTAAATGAAGAAAATTGGTTAGGAGAAAAATTGGATGAATTGGTAACATTGGCAATGGTAAAGTATTACGAGATATAGTAAGCTCTATTTGATTTTATTTTGTAGTTTATAAACTTATATAGAAGAAGTGTATTATCTTGTGAATAGAGACTCCGTTCTTAATCATTTTAATAGTAGGATTGATAGTAAGTGTTGACTTTATGTTACCATGTATATTCTTGCTTATATTAAATAATGTGTTATTTATTTGAAAATTAGAATAGTTGGTTTCATAGTTAATTATGAGTTATTGTGAAAATGGGCTATAAATGAAGTCAATGATTAAGTATTGAGTTTTAGGGAATGGGAGAATAATGCCTCTCATGGATGTTATGTTGTTGATTGAGTATAGTGTTTGGTTGATATTGCATTCAATTTGTGGATTATTGTGTTATAGAATATGGCATGGTTGCTTTGATTGTTTGTTTGTATTGATTTATTGGATTGAATTTTTGAGTTGTGTTGTGAATGGACCAATCGCTCTTGCTATTGTGGTTGTTTATTAGCCAAATTGTTAGCTTGTTAGGGTATCATGTGAGGAGAAAATTGAGGTCTCCCTTGGGTGCCCTATTGACTGATTTATTGTTGGAAATTGTGGCTGATTTTGTATTGAACTGATTATGCTAACTTGTTGAGTTTGAAGATCTCATTATGATATTTCCACTCTTATTCTACACTTGTCGTCTGTGTTAGTGGTTTTCTTATAGTCATTTTGTGGGTTCCATTTTGATGTGAATTTCTCTTGAGTTAATTTTTGATTTGAAGAGTCTTCATTCATTGAATTTGTAAACTCGTATTATTCTGGCTTACTCTCATTTGTGAATTCTTGAGGAGTCGATTTCTTTGGGCTTCCAAAGGTGAGGTAAACTTGTTTCATATGGATACTTCATTGATTTGGGCTTTGCAAAAATTTTGATCATAATTGTGATTTTGAGTTTACGTATGGGTTGTACTTGATTTCTTGAGCAATTATGTATATGGCTATTGGTGAGATGGTATATGCCTCATGTGTGTTTCAGTTTTGAGATTCAATGCTTTTCAGTATTGGTACAACCCCTTGATGATTTGGTTTTGTGATTTGGGTTTCTAGGGCGAGTGGATCTTGGTGGGGGCCGGTGCACAAAGGGGCAGCCAGGATAACCCATGCAAGAGTTAGTGTAAAAAGTGACAACTTAATTAAAATGAACTTAGTGGGTTTGGGTAGAAATAACATTAACAAGATAAGTAAGGATGCCTTGTCCACCCCTTAGGGCTTTCGTAGACTAAGGGTGGGCTAAGATGGCCATGGTTGGCAAGGTCGTTACCTCATCCTCATGAGAGGTTAGCGGCTCCGCATGAGTCACCCTATGGGGCCGGCGCCTCAAGAAGGAGGAAGAGCTAGGATAACCATAGATGGGGGCCGGTGCCTCAGGTAGTTAGGAGAAGTTGATGCTTGGAGGCGGCCAGGATAACCCATGTAGGACTATGCGATGACACTCTCCGCTAGTACCCCTTATGATTTAGTGTTGTTATCCTTTGGAAGTGATTTAGTGTTGTTATCATTTGGAAGTGATTTAGTGTTGTTATCCTTTGGAAGTGGTTTAGTGTTGTTATCCTTTGGAAGTGATTTAGCGTTGCTATCCTTTGGAAGTGATTTAGTGTTGTTATCCTTTGGAAGTGATTTAGTGTTGTTATCCTCTGGAAGTGATTTATTGTTATGCTCTGAAAGTGATTTATTGTAGTTATGTGTTGGAAGTGATTTATTGTTGTTATGTTTTGGAGGTGGTTTATTGTTGTTATGTTTTGAAAGTGAATTTTTGGTGTTGTGATTATTCTTGTATCTTTGTTGCTTGTGATTAGTGTTGAGTTTTGTGCTTATCTATTTGGATGATCTTGGTTGAGGATTCTTTCTTGTCAGCCCCTTAGCACGGGGGGTGGGTCTTCGAACCCATGCGGTCAGGTGGAATGTGCTAAGCACCCCATTGGATCCCTAGTCAAGGATCAAGAGGTGTGGACTTGTGCCATTGTGGTGACTCTAGAATTGTGTCTGACTTGGAGCCAGTTATGATACATTGTATTCATCTGCTCAGTTGTATCATTCCATCTTGTTATATGGTTCCTGTCCATGTTGGGGAACACTTTTGTATCATTTTAATTCTTGAACATTGTAATGTAATGAAATGAATATAATGTATTATTTTATCTTTGGTAAACCTTGTGTAGATATTGATCCATGGCAACTGTCATTGATGTGTTGAATCTGTGGAAATATGCTCCTTTGAGTTCATATGAGGTTGGTGTGTGTATTATTATTGGGTTTGAGTTAATCTTTTATATGTTGTGGTTACTCAAGTGGATGGTTCCTTATTGATGTATTTTAATGTATGAGTCTCAATTGTAATCATACATTTGTCATGGTTTATATTTTGGCTTTCATTCCTTATCAACATTGTATGGGTTTAAGTTTGTAATGTCTCCTCATGTACCCCAAGGGACGTAAGTGATAGTGGATTTTTTTAAGTGATTTTTCATGTCATAACTTAAAGTGCATTGCATAAATGTTGATCTTAAAAAAAATTGTGTGGTAATTGTTGCATTAGTTGTCCTTTGGGGTTCACATGACGGGGCGTTACAATGATGTATTTTTGACACACACACACACATATATATGGGATGATCAATGATTATGTGGTGGTATATAGATGATGTGGATGTTTTATTATTCATGTAATGATATGATGTTAGGGTTTATGGATTGTATATGACATATGTAATGTGTATTTGATGAATGATATTATGACATATACATATATGATGTATGATATAATGTGATGATGTTGTGATATTATGATTATATGATGTTTATGATTTATGATGGATATGGTTATATGACTATACGTGGTGATGTAACTAACCCTAAATATATGTAATATGGACATGGATGTGGAATATTGTTTCTAAAACTTTGATATTAGGAAGGTCATCACACAATAATGAATCAAAAACTTGGGACATACTAATTTTTTCCTGGAATCACATATTTTTTAGAAAAATTAATGACTTAAGCCTTGATGGGTTCCATCTAAAGGGTTTTAATTGAAGAGGATTAGATAAGATCCCCTTAGATCAAAATCCCTTGGATAGAGCCCCTCTAGTATTAAATTATACCTAAAATGGAGTCTCCTTTGCACCTATCAAAATGCTAACAAAAAGCCACTTTTTCTTTACAATTTGAGGGATTAGATAGTCATTTAGAAATTATATTTTGTATGTAGCCATTATTATAAGCTTTACAAAAATTATAATTTTGAATATTTTTAATTTTATTATATATATATATATATATATATAATTTCTTGTGAATGTAGGTTTTTCAACAAACATCAAGGTATTTATTTCACACACATGGAAAAATAGAAAAATAGAAAAAAAAATCTAGAAAATATGTATGCACTTGGCATTGATGTCCTTGTTTCAGCAAAAAATAATAATAATTTCAATATATATAAATTATTTGTTTAGAAATCCAAAAAATTACAAAACAAAAATAGAAAAACAAAAAGGGACATTACATGTACACATATGTGAATCCATCTATTTATTTGACATTTTTTCACATTAGCATATATCTTAGAGTGTGTACTGCTAGTTTCCTATTGCAGATGTATTTGATGGGGGTTGGCCTTTGTGATCCTTTGAGAGTCTTGTTTTTTCTCACAACCCAGGTGGGTTTGAGGTTAATGAGTACTATTGTTGCTTGTTTTGTTCTTACTTTCTTCATGTTTCCTCATTTTGTGACTTCTATTGGGGTGAATTCATATCCTTTTGAGGTGAAGTTTGTGGATCTAGTTGAAAGTAGTGATCTTCTTTAGATGGCCTCCTTTCTGGCTTCTCTTATGGAGGTGGAGCAATATTTTATTGAGGCAGATATCAGTTTGGCTGGAGAAGCTTGGTGGTACTACTATGGGCTATTGGTTGCTTTATGCTATGCTCTGTTGTTGTACTCTTCTATTGAGGTGAAGAGTTTTGGGAGCTAGCATTATTTTTGGGTGATTTTTTGCCTTTTTTCTTTCCCCTTTCCTATCTCCTATTGAGGTGGGACTGTGATTGGTGATGGGATGTTGGTCCACATCCTATGTTTTCTTTTGTATGTTCTTTATGGCTTTTGGCCTTTGATGTTTCTGGTTATTTGGTGACCAAGTTTTGGTTGTTAGTTTATTGTGTTACTGTGGTGTTTCCATTGGTTCTTCTTCTCTATTTCGTTGGAAAAATTTGATACGTTGGTGTTTGGAAGTTTCCTTTTCTAGTAGCTTTGTACAAGGTTTGGGCCCTTTCAAAACCTTGCTTACCTTATCAAAAACATATATCTTGGAGGTGTATCTTAATACCCACAAGTAGATCATTGTTGAGAATCTCTTTTGTACATGCATCCTTGAATAGAATATAATTATTCTTTCATGTCGGTAGTATGATTCTCTGTGCTTGATTTTATCTATCTTAATCTTGGGTAGCTATTTCTATAGACAAATATTACATGGTATAAGAGGGGGAGAATTCCTACGAGTAGTTATTTATAAAATATTATTTGTTTTAAAGTTTTGAGTATACTTTTGTATTATATCAAATGATGAATTGGAGAGTAAAAAATTGATAGAAATGCTATATTTTGGTGGGTTTCTCTTTGTGACTTTTTATTACAAATACAATTTGAAACTTGGTGTAGAAAACCTAATTTACCCTTTGAGTCTAAAGCATCCAAGATAATGAATTTTATCATTTATTGAGTACAAATTGAACATTAAAGGAAAAATTTGTAAGGGCTTTTATTTTGGGAGGTATTTACAAGATTCATCAGGTTGTCATCATTTTGGATTAAATATAACTTTGTCTTCATGTCCAAAAGACCCAAAAACTCATATATTGACTCTTCTTTCATTAATTGGAGCACTTGGCCCAAGAACCTTAAAGAATTTTTATTCATCTTTCCCTCAAAAAAATTATCTATTTGTAGGTCATAGACCTCACAGAGGTCTTGAAAAAATATTTTGGATTCATTGAAAAGAGGATTTCATAATAAATATTTGAAGTGGTATTAAGTAAGATATAATGTTCCAAAACTGACCTCCATTTTGATTAAGTTTTTTATCACAAAATTTAGGAAATTTACTTGATCTTTCTACTTGTTGTAGGTTGAAGAAAATCTATAATTTTAACATTGTATTTTTATTTTGTATTTTTATTTTGCATCTGTAACACACCAAGATCAATATCATTTTACATTTTTGAGAAAACTACACTCCTGACTTATTCTTCCAAAAATGGAGAAATGCCTCAGTTTGTCATGCAAAAATGATGTGAGGAACATTCTATAATAACTTTCATTGAATTTATAAAGGAAAAGCCTACTAGAAAAAGGAGATAACTTCCTTTCTAATATTATAGGGAATCTCCAAAAGAACACCTCAATATCTATTGGATGGGACTCTTTGTTTTTGTTTTATTATGGGAAAGAAAATAGTTTTATCACCAGTAATCTCTATATATTTAACTCCAAAAAGTTTCTTCTCTTCATTAAATATGGTCAATCTGAACTAAAATTACCCATGTCTATTCTTTATATTTTTTAAGATTCCACTAAAATTTGAGGATTTGCATTCAACTTCTATTTTAGAAATTTTAGCAAAAATATTCTATTTATTCTACTCTTTCAAAAAAGATTTGGCTAAAGATTAAGGTATTTTTATCTAGAATATATATTATTGATCTAGAAATGTTTTGAACATTGATCTATCCATTTAGAAAAAGATTAATATTCTAAATATATGTACTTAAAATATTATATTTATGCTTTCTATTAAACTAGTTATAGACCATACAATATATCATAAATACAAAATTAAAATGAATAAATTTAAATAATAAATAGCAAGAACTTGAAATGGGAAAGGTAAACATATAATTTAAAATTATTTACAAGAATCAAAACTAGAAAAATAACATATACTTGACATAAACTAGATGTGAGACTACAAATAGACTATGGAGTATCAAAATTAAATGTAATAGAATTTCGAATATGTTTGATGTTTTTTTTTCTAAAAGCGGGGCACAAGTTCTATGTAGGTGGTCATAGCTACTCTATAGGGGCATACAAGCCCCTATACCCTATCTATCTAAAATTATCTTGGATCCTTTATCTACAATCCATAACTTTATACATGTTACAATATATTCATGTTCACTTAAGATGATAAAATAATCAGATATAAACTTAAGGGCATAGAAAATAGTTGTGTTATTTAGAATACTACCTTAGTCAATTTTCTATGTGGTGTATTTCAACCTCATAAAGCATTGAATAGAAAAATAGATGTGTGCAAACCTAATAATGGTAATGTGATGCATGCATGCTTAATACTATATACATCTAAAATTGGTCTAGAGAATATTAATTAAATATCGATTATTTAATTAGTGAAATATTTATTCCTCTACTATATAAATAAATTGCAAATTTATTTACATAGTTCCTATTTTCTTAATTCCTCTATTCTAATTCACTCTCTTCATGATTTAATTAAAATAAACAAATCTAAATAATTTGTTTTATTTTAATTGATTCCCTCTCATTCAAATTTGAATTTTTAAATTTGAATTTCATCACATTTTTATATATTCCTCTAACCACCTTACACATCATCCTCCAACTCACCATGTGTCACATGAAAATAAATATTCTTATTTTCTAAAATGGATATTTGTTCTCAACAATTTTAACAACCTTCAAGACACGTGGCTCTCTCCTTCAATTGATTCCCTTCTACACTTGGCAAGATGGTTTTATTAAAGGGAACAATTGCCTTTTTTCTCCATCCTTCTCATTCTTCACCGTCGATCTCTCCAGACTTGATCTCAACCGTCCATTTCTGCCAACTCACCCTAGGCCTTGGTGAAATCTATAAATAACAACCTCATTTACAACATTTGCATAAGGAGCATTTGCATAACATCACTCTGCAAGAATTCATTCAAGTTTTAAGAGCTTAGTTTGCATTTTCAGTTTAGCATTTAGAATAGTTTATCAATTTGTTTAGAATCATGGCTCCTTTAGATATTTCCTAGTTTAATTCAGCATGTAGAATCATTTCCATCTCATTATCATTAGTTTAATTCTGCATTGTCTTACTTTCATACCATTTGTATACATCAATCCATTTCACCATGTCACTCCATTATTTCATCTAGCTAAATCATTCAATCATGTGGAGGTAGACTTAGATTCTGCATTATAGGTGAATAGGCTACTTGTTTCTTAGGTGACATCCCAGTGATTAGTGCATAAATAAGATCTGAGAGCATAATTACTAGGACATTTAAGAATAAAGGAAGATGAGAAGTTTTTAAGGAATTTTGTTATTGAACTATATTTGATTAAGTTAGACTTCCTTACTGTAATGCTTTTCATCTAAGTGTGTTGTTAATTTGATATAATTCATTCATATTTTAATACACACAAATACAAATAAACCTTAAGTGGAGATATACCACAAGTGGTGTGTTATTCTTATGGGTTCAACAAGGATATGGAAAAATATCACAATAGGGTGTAAAAGAGAGTAAAGAAATTTGGATCTAAGGGTTATGACAATAGAGGGTTTATGTAGATTCAAGGTGGCCATTAATAAGAAAAAGAGTTTTCAATAGTTTCACAAATGGATAAATATGGAAAATGGATATAGTAGATGAGAGAGGAGAGACTAAATATAAGTATTCCATGGTTTTAATTAGTCAATAGGCTCACACATCTCCATATTAATAATCTTAGGTTGTTGCCTTGTTGATAAGTTATAAATTAGAGAAGAGGTGAGGACTGTACTAAGCTTTCTATTTTTGGCTGAATATAACATAATATGGCATATCAAGTGATTGAAGAGATGAATGGTATTGTATAGGGATCTATGCTAAGAATTTAGGGTTCATGCACTGTTAAACATAGTAAGGATAGGGAAAAAACAAGTGGAGAAGTTTTTAACCAATTTAAAAATGAGGTCACCTATGTTAGGGGATGCAAGTGACCTCACATGCTATAATATTGAAATTTTATGGGTTAAATGGAAGGATTTGCTAGGAATGGGAAGTTTTTGTTATTAATTTGCAATCACTAGGATGACCAAAATCAAGGGTAAGTGTGACAAAAACATATTAGTGGAAATGGGCATTAGAATGAAGGAAAAAACACAAAGAAAAAGTTATAAGGTTTACAATTTTTATCATTACATTTTTCTCCCATTTTGTGGATATGGTGACACTGTAATGAATAATAATGTTAACTTAAAATATAGTAATAATTACATTGTATAATGTAAACAATACAAGCCTTCAACTATTCTTTGTTCTTCTACATGCATTTACTTGTTCCTATAATGTATCACATCAAATCAACATAATCACTATATACAACAAAATCAATTCTATAAAATGCATATGAAATAGAAATTATATACTTAAATGAGATATACTATACGTAAATAATGATATAGTAGAAAAAATAATGGTGGAAATAAACACTAATCACAAACAATAATATTCTATGCAAATATTGTGAGGGCACTAGAAAAGGAAAAGGTGGGAAGAATATCCATGGGGATCAAGTGATGAAATATATTTATAGTAGGTCCACATGAGACAATGATATCTTGGGAAATATTGATGGATTAGGATATGATTACCTATGCCATCATCACTAAACATTACAAGGTCAAGAAAGGAAAAAATAAAAATGGTAAACTAATGATGTTGGTTATGTGGATACTATATGGCTATATGTGATTACCACCTAAAAAGGATAAAATGTATACAGCAATAGTTATGTGGTTACTACCCAACATTATGTAGTTTCTTCCCAAAAATAGATAAAGGGGAAAGCCATAAATTTAAGGTTGTCACCCAAAATAGAAAAATGCTAGGCCAATCCCAAAACAACATAAAATTATGATATCAAATGCTATGTGATATCCACTCATCTAGTGAAAGGGGCTTGTTCAATCCCAAATGATGATGATGTTGATGTTGTCATAAGATAATATGTAGAGGATATTCCACCTTAAATTGGTAGGAAAAAGAATAGAGCCAGTATATTCAAGGTAACAGATAAAGGGGAGAAAGGAAAATGCCAAGGTACACATGGTAATAGCATAGTAGATGAAAAGAAAACAATTGAGTGGTTCCCTATATGAATGGAGAGAATTACCCCATGTGGATGAGTAGTAGAAATATATGATGATTGTTGAATTCAAAGTGATAGTAATAGTATGGTACAATGAAATAAGAGCATGTAAATGAGGTGATTCCCCAATCTCAAATAATAAATATGAGATGATATTCCCCAAAATGGTCCCATGTGATATAATTAGGAAGAGAACATGCCATGTGTTGGAGCCCTATTTCACGTGCCTTAAAATATGCAAAATACTAAGTCTTGGTATACCTTGTTGTAGTTGTCTTGTGTTAACCCACCATTTATAACTAATCTAAGAGAATCTAAGTGGGCTTTCCCTTCATCACAATCTGGCTAATTGTTGTCCTTTGTCATCCTCTATGTGTTGATCAATGTGGGATGTAAAAATCTAAAAATTTCTAAGCTTGAGAGCCAACAATTAATTTTATAATATTTTTGACTAAGTTGGGTTCAAAAATTGATATATTTTATGGTTCACAAACTTGTGAAACCTTAACAAAGGAAAGTGTCAAAGCACAAAATATCATAAATTTTGCAAATTCACAAACTTTGAGAAGATCTAATAAATTTCAAAAAAAATCAAAAGGTTTGACAAAGTG
Source organism: Sequoia sempervirens (assembly GCA_007258455.2). NCBI lineage: Eukaryota > Viridiplantae > Streptophyta > Pinopsida > Cupressales > Cupressaceae > Sequoia > Sequoia sempervirens. The sequence goes on from VDFB02000017.1 coordinate 241,821,615, forward strand.
AACAAGGAAAGTGAAAGAAGAAATTCAAAGTTTTAAAGAGTTGCATAATTTATGATTCCACATGGTTTAAAATTTCAAAAAAATTGAAAAATTACAATGAAGTTTGCTAGCTCACAATTATTTTATTATGGTAATAGAGAAAGAAAGAAATAAGGAATAAAGTGATGCAGTTCTTCATGTTGCAAGGTTCACGATTTTGCAAACTTTGTAAAAATATGACACAATTTTTTTAGTTTTCCAAAACTATGATGTATCAAAAGACAAGAGAAAGGGGAATAAGTAGAATTAAAAGTCACAAAGTTCACAATTTCATGAGCTTTGTGAAGGTTGGATTTTGTTGCAAGTATAGTTCAAGTCCCAACTCCTTTATTTTTTGTAATTTGTTCCTACCAACATTTTTTATTATCTTGGAATGCCAATGATGACCAAATCTTATCCTTTAATTTCCAAATTAAAATTTTCCCACTCAAAATTTTCTATTCAATCCAAAAGTGTTGATTTTCTTACATGATTAGTGATGGAGAAGAAGATGAATCCCTAACCATTAATGCAATGATCAATTTTTTAAGTTTCAATGGGTCTCAAAAAATCTCTTGGCTACCAATTTAGTAGATTTCATGGGAATTTATTTGGTTCAAAAGAGTAATTTATGGTGGCTATTGGCACATGGATCATATTTTTACCTAAATGAAGCCTTTTGTAACAACCATAACATAATCATGATTTCCCTATGTGTGGTTCACATGTCTAGCTTGAGGTAAAATTTTTGGCAAATCATCTTGTTAACTCTCATTGATACGTCAAACATCCAAGGTCATTTGTGTAGTCTCTTCTATATAAGGGATTATTTTTTTCATTTTTAATGCTTGGATTCATGAGAAAAAGAAATATTTTAATTATATACCAAAATTTATTTTTAGAAATATATACAATTCAATATTATCTGTGCAATTTGTAGTGATAAAAACTTGTGGTCGATTTATATGAGTGATGGTCTAATTGGAATTTTTGTCTCCTTTTCTATTGAAGAGAAGAAAATAAACAAAGCATAAATAAGGAATCAAATTAAACTAAAAAAACTTGCACTTCATTTACCTTTCTCATCAAATTGAGTTAGAAGATACATCCAATGCTCTCTTGATGTGCTCTCTAGATTAATATTTGGTTGCAATGTAGTGGTGTGGATTACCCAGTTACACCAATTTAATAAAAAAATATGTGATAAGTTCTCAAAAATATAGAATTAGTTTGGAATAAGGATATTTTGTTATTGAATGAAGGAAATTTCATCATATTTATAATTTTTTTGTGAAGTAAATGTAGGGATGGGATGTAAATTTGATTCATGGGTAGGATTTTGATGAGAGGAGATGCATGTATTGATTGTGTAGTGTTCTAAAAGGTGTCACAAGGGAGAAGAAATGGATTGAAAAGTGTCTATGGGTACAAGAGATAGGTTTTTTCACAAATATGTGAGCACTACAAGTGTAATAGGTATGGTGGTTATATTACGATAAGTGTAAGAAGTAGGGGGGCTACACATGTGTGAGAAAATCATGCTCACACATGTGCGAGCAACTTATTAAGATGAGGTGGAAGCGTGAGAGGATTTCAACCTTACATGCTTGAATGGTCACACACGTGTGAGTAAGGGAGTGGGTTGATATGGCATTCTCACACATGTGGGGGCATCAAATGGGGTTTGGACACTTGTCACATGATGGTAAGTTTAAGAATTTTGGAAATTTAAAAATCAAAGAAATATTGGTGGGGCCTAATAAATCTTAATTAATTAATTTATGAAGGTGGGAATTATTACATAGAGACCAAGGTTATTTAATTAATTAACCTTAGAGAAGAAATATAAATAATAAGTTATTTATTAATAATGGAAATATTAAATATGTTTATTTAATTGTTTATATTAGTAAAAAATAAGTGATGAATTATGAGGTGTCTACATTTCCCCCCTCTTTGATACATCATGAATACAATAAGTGGCATATCAAAGAAGATAATAATATGCCTCAATTAGTTAGAAGAAGTGATGAATAAAAGGTGGCAAGATAATGTTGCTCTTTGGAGAGGTCACCCAAAAAGAATTACTTTGGGTGAGATAAACATGAAGAAATGAAGGTGAAAATTACATGGAGGATGAAAAATGATGATTGATGGAAGAGAAATAGAGAAAGATGGGTAAAGAATGAAGAAATTGTGAAGTAAAGAGTAAAAATGATCAAAATTAAGGGCTTGGAAGGCCCATAAATAGGCCTAGGCAGAATGAATATTTCATTTTCACCCCAATCCCTTTGGATATCATAGATCAAAATGTACAAATGAGTTAGGAGAAGATAGCCAATATCCCATGCGACACCCACTAAGAAAAATAAGCAAGACAATATAAGTGATGAGCAAAGATAGGAGTAATAGTATGTATCAAAAACAAAATCCCTTGGCTAGTGTAGATTACAATAAGTGTGGTTATAATTTTTTAAATGGAGGTGTTGATTAATGAATCAATGCATGCATAAGCAATATTAGCACTTGTGCTGGTTGAATAGTTATTGCATGGGTAGATTAGTGTTTGCACTCATAGTAGTTATTTCATGTGGAAAAGGTCAAATATTCTATAAAAAGGTCACTTGAACTTTTAATTATTGTGTTGGGAAAGTAGCACCTTCACAATTTAATGTTTACATTGAAAGAGTGATGCTTGCATGGTTTAACACTTATACAGGCTAGTGCTTGCATAGTTTGGGTATAATAGGTTAGAATCTAGCTTGGAAAAGATCTAATGATATGTTTGGATGGGTGGAGGAGTGATTATTGCTTCTTCAATTACAAGAGAGGAAAATAGATACTATGAGGCTAAGGCTAGTGCTAACAAAGATGGGCCAATATTTTTTGGTTGTGGGATTGTAAGAGGCAGATTACATACTATATATCTATGCACATAAGGCTACGATGATAGCCCTAGTTGAGAGATGGTGGATTCCACTAGCTCATTCCTACTACCAATGGGGGAGATGATGATTATTTTGGAGAATGTGTTGAGGATCTTATGGATTCCAATCTTGGAGAGATTATGGAGTATCAACTACAAGGAGTAGAGATATATTTAGAGAGATTATTTATGATGATGAACCTACCACTATTAGGCATAGATATGGATTTGACTACAAGAATAGGTGTCTTGGGTGATTTCCCTTATTCTTGGTGAGTCTTTTTTGTTGCATATTAATGCATAACAAGAGGTTGCATAGATTCCCTATTGGACGGGCAAGGGTTTTGGAGAAAATAGTGTTGAATGGTGTGTTGTTTTTATGGGGATAATGTGTGTTAGCTCAATTGTATTGAGTCATGCATATGGTCATGTAGAAGTATTGGAGGAGTTTGGGTTTTTGAGTCATACTGCTACATGTGTGGGCATGGGAGCTTATAACTATGCTATGACCAATAATAGTGAGAAAGAGAGTACATGAATGGGCATATGTATATTTATATGAGGGGTCGATTTCATAGATGGGGGATATGTCTTACTAGAGGTGGCTCATCAATGAAATTGACCAAGTAGAGAAGAGATTGTGACAAGCATGTAAGGCTTAGCTATGTGATGATGAGTAGTTCGCATATGTGCAATTGGCATGCTTCTTTGTTGGGTAGACATCACATGTTATAGAGTAGTATCTACCACATAGAGTGCTACAAAAATTTGTCTTACCACAAGGTAGGTTGTTGAGGGAGGTGATACTCACTCATGTGACTCGAGAGATGGGTCTACAAGTATGCACATGGATTTATTTTAGGTTAGCTACAACTACAACCACTAGCTTGTGTGCCATAACCAGAGGTACTAGATGCAAGGGTAACTCCTAACTATATAGAGTGGAAGTAAGCTCATTGCCTAATGAGATTCATAGTGCATGTTGATGAGGGAGAAATGAGAGGGATGGTAAATATGGGGGTTGTAGGGAAGGATTAGAGGAGGTGGAGGTGATGAGGAAAGTTTTTCAAGGGTGAGAAAAGGAGATGGTGGGGAGGAAGCGAAGGAGATGGAGGTGGATTATGGATAGTATGATGATGAGGAGGAGGAAGAGGAGGATGCACATGTGTGACTATCCATGGTGTTATTATATTTGGATGTGTGTTGGAGAGAGAGGGATAAGGCTCTTGTAATGAGGGATCAGTTGACATGAGAGAGGGGTAGAATGTAGGTGAATTTGGATGTGGAGTGAGCTAGGAGGGATAGCTTATAGATAGAGCCATCTATAGTGAAGAGGGAGAGGGATGAATCTCAAGCTCAAGGATTTAAAATGGGGTAAGGATGGAGGTACAACTAAAAGAAACGAGAGATGTGTTGGCTATTTAGATACAACATGCTTAATGATACTTATAGGGGATCTAGGTGGATAGAGATTTGAACTGAGGATTACTAGGTGCACAGGGGCTAGCTCCTACAGTAGTAGAGATAGGAATATTGATAAATTGATCTAAAAAGGGGGGATGTTAGGCCAAATACTACCATTATTTATATGAGTTGGTAGTACTTGGAGATCAAAGGTCACCATCATATGCAACTAGATCAACTTGCAAATATGAGCAATCAACTAGGTTAGGGAGGAGAGTTTCCATGTTAGGAGAATATCTATTAGTGTACCATTTTTTATGTATACTCCTAGATCCTTAGATCATCCATATACTTTTAGATGATGGATGCATTCTACCATGATTTTTTTTTTACAAACACACACACACATATTTGTATATGAGATGATCATGATTATGTGGTGGTATATATGATGTGGACATTTTATTACTCATGTAATGATATTATGTTAGGATTTATGTATTGTATATGATATGTGTGATGTGTATTTGATGAATTATTATTATGATATATACATATATGATGTATGATATAATGTGATGATGTTGTGATTATTATTATATGATGTTTATGATTTGTGATGGATATGGTTATATGACTATACATAGTGATGTGACTAAACCTAAATATATGTAATATGAACATGGATGTGGAATATTGTTTCTACAACTTTGATATTAGGAGGGTCATCCCACAATAATGGGTCACAAACTTGGGACATCCTAATTTTTGCTTGAAATCACATATTTTTTAGAAAAAATAATGATTTAAGCCTTGAGGGGTTCCATTTAAAGGGTTTTAATTGAAGAGGATTATATAAGATCCCCTTAGACTAAAATCCCTTGGATTGAACCCCTCTAGTCTTAAATTACACCTAAAATGGAGTCTCCTTTGCACCTATTAAAATGTTAACAAAAAACCACTTTTCCTTTACAGTTTGAGGGATTAGATAAAGTCATTTAGAAATTATATTTTGTAAGTATGTAGCCATTATTATAAGCTTTTCAAAAATTAGAATTTTAAATGTTTTTAATTTTATTATTATATTTATATTTTATTTCTTGTGAATGTAGGTTTTTCACCAAACATCAAGGTATTTATTTCACACAAAATTAAAAAATAGGAAAAAAATCTATAAAATATGTATGCACTTGACATTGATATCCTTGTTTCAACAAAAAATAATAGTGATTTCAATATATATAAATGATTTTTTTAGAAATCCAAAAAATTACAAAACAAAAATAGAAAAACAAAAAGGGGACATTACATGTGCACATATGTGAATTCATCTATTTATTTCACATTGTTTTCACATTAACATATATCTTGGAAGTGTATCCTATAAATACCCACAAGTAGATCATTTTTGAGAATCTCTTTTGTACATGCACCCTTTAATAGAATATAATTACTTTCATGTTGGTATTATGATTCTTTGTGCTTGATTTTAGCTCTCTTAATCTTGGGTAGCTATTTCTATAGACAAATATTACATGGTATTAGATGGGGAAAATTCCTACGAATAGTTATTTATAAAATATTATTTGTTTTAAAGTTTTTAGTATACTTTTGTATTGTATCAAATTATGAATTGGAGGGTAAAAAAATTGATAGAAATGCTATATTTTGGTGGGTTTCTCTTTGTGACAATTTATTACAAATACAATTTGAAACTTGGTGTAGAAAACCTAATTTCCACTTTGAGTCTAGAGCATCCAAGATAGTGAATTTTATCATTTATTGAGTCCAAATTGAACATTAAAGGCCAATTTTGTAAGGGTTTTTATTTTGGGAGGTATTTACAAGATCCATCAAGTTGTCATCATTTTGGATCAAATCTAACTTTTTTTTCATGTACAAAAGACCCAAAAACTCATAAATTGACTCTTATTTTGTTAATTGGAGCACTTGGCCCAAGAACCTTAAATAATTTTTATTCATTTTTCCCATATATATATATATATATATATATATTTGTTGTTCATAGGCCTCACAAAGGTCTTGAAAAAATATTTTAGATTCACCAGAAAGAGGATTTCAACATCTTTCATGTAATTGCTCATAATAAATATTTGAAGTGGTAAATTAAGTAAGATATAATGTTCCAAAATTGACCTCCAATTTGCTTTTTTGATGAATTTTTCTATCACAAAATTTAGGAAAATTGCTAGTTCTTGCTACTTGTTGTAGGTTGAAGCAAGTCTATAATTTTAACATTGTAGTTTTATTTTGCATCTATAAGACACCAAGATCCATATCATTTTACACTTTTGGCAAGTGGAAAAGGTATATACATACTAAGTATAAAGAAAAAAATCATTATCCTCTAGAGGGTATAATGATTATGTTATTTTTGGGGGGTGATCTTTTTATTTTTTTATTTTCTTTTGTTTGTTTCATGGTTGATTAATCATGGGGGAACTAATCTTGTCTCTTTATCTCTCTCCTTTCTATTTTAGTGTTCTACATCATCCTTCTAAACCATGTAAGGTCAAATGTGCTTACTATGGGAAGAAAATTCAATAGTAAAACTGATTTCTTTATAAAATAAATTGATGAACTAAAGCAACTTATTTACAAAAATCACATTTCTTTCTTACATTCTTCTATGCTATCATAAGAAAATACATCAATTGTTCATACTTATGCATCCCATATGGACACATCATCTACAAATGAGAGGTGTAGTTGAATGACATGCACAAATATCTCATCTCTACCTTACCTTTCTTCCACTAACTCCAATATTACTTCCTTTGTGGAATCTAGTGATTTAGTGACATATATTGTCTTAGAAATATAACTTCTTGGGATAATACTTGAAATATATATCAATTTTTTTATCTAAGTCCCATCTTGCATATTTGGATGACACCAATGAAGATATTCATCTCCTCTTTGATGGCATCATCCATGGAGTTACATCATTTTCTTCAAATTTCATGAGTGCACATTCAAACCCTCTTGTTCTTTGTTTTCCTAGATCTACTTCTCTAGTGAGATTCTATAGATATCTATGAGTCAAAAAATCTAACTTAGTAATCACTCAGGTTGACATATTCTATAGGAGTACCAAATTCTCTTCAATTCAATTATCTTACCTACGGTGAGCACGATACATCCATGGTTATTGTACCTAAAAATTGCATGATAACTAATTATTTTCAATATTTATCATAATTTGGGATTGGCTTGAAGATCCTTGTATATCATTCAAATTATTCATCTTTAGGTTTTGATTTATATCCTTTTCTACAATGCTTATGATTGCCACATTCTTCAATTAGGCCTAAGACTCTTAATTTGATTAAGGTAGCTCTCAACACCAACACAATGACACTAGACCAAATTTGAGACATCCAATTTTTTCCTTCATATTCCTTTAAGAAATGGGTAGATATATTGCATACATATTTAACTTTTTTCCTCATAAAGATAGATTTTTTTAAAGTTTCAGACCATCTTCAACAATGAGTGTTGAGAATATACCATTGGTGTAGGATCCTAATAATTGAGGAGGTTTCATGGTATCTCTTATGCTCTCTATTCTAGGAGGGAGGTTTTCCTTGCATTTATTTTTATCCTTCTCACTTATTTTGAGGTGGCAGTCACCTATACCTTCTCTCTTCATCCTCTATTTAGGGAAGCTTTTTCCTATGGGTTTTTTCTTTTTACATTTTCAAGGGGGTAATTTTTTACATAGGTACTATCATCGCTACACATATTCTAAGACCAATTCATCTATATTTATTTTCCTACACAACTAATATATTATTATAGGGGTGTTGTTGCATATTTATTTTCTTGCATTAAATTTATTCACTATATTACATATTTGCTCCTAGGATAGGGTAAACTTGCCTGGGTAGGTATCTACTTGGATAGATTTCATATGTAACTTGTATTTTATTATTTTTTATAACATGTGACTTCATATCCTTTATCCCATATTGGTTGTGCTATTACATATCTCAGTGGTGTATCTTATAAATACTAACGTTTAGCTCATTACTGAGCATCTCTTTTACACATGAATCCTTGCATAGAATACTATTCTTCTTTTCTATTTGTATTTTAATTATTATTTCTTTCTTTTAGATTGTTGTCACAGATATTGCACCCGGATGCTAATATTATATGCTCAACAATCTTGTGAAACATCGAAACATCATCGAGCGTATGGGTATGCTCATAGTGAAGATGAATCTCCAGATTATGGGTTGGCTCCCTTATGATTTTCTAATGAATAAATGGTTTCTTGAAGGAAAATGGAATAAAGTATTTGAAATAAATGGATAAACTGAACCTTAAAGTATGGTAATGCACCTAAATGGAAAAGATGAGCATCTTGATTCACAACTATCTCTCATAAAATCTATTTTCACAATTCAAATTGGTCAGTTTAACCACATAAGTGTTTCACAAAAAGGCCTAATAATCTATCCTTTATGAATGGAAATAATGTTTTCACAACCTAAAGGGGAAGATAAATCTATAGCACAATCTATGACCTGTGACTAAACTTGCTTCTATGTACATGTATCCATTAATGAGACATATATTTAAAGGTTTTGAGATTTAAAACTCATTAAATTTGCATCCAAATCATCAAAAAAGGAAAAAAACTTGAATGTGGGAAGGCTAACACTTGCTTGCAATAAGAAAATTAAAGGAAACTCTATAAGAACAATATCAAATAACTTGTAAAGTTGTTGTATATATTAATAACTATAAAAGTGAGTTACAAGGCCAATCTCTCTTTGTTGAATGCAAAGGAAAAGATGCAAGAACTAAGGAAAAAGACTAAGTCTTTTTCAATATATACAATAGGTAACTCCAAGGTGCCAAGAGGTGGCACTGGCAACTAACTAAAAGTGAAAATATCTCCAAATATCTCTCCCATGAGCAAAGATGAAACCCTCAAAAATGGGGCCCACAACTAATGCAAACTGGGCTCAAATAGTTGCAAAATCCTCTCAATGTGCATGACCAAAAGAACTCCAAAACTGATGTAAAACTTAGGTTCATGCCTCAAAATCCTCCATGAATGATGGCCTCAATCAATGACATCTCCAAAAAGACTCAACTTTTAATCCAAGTCAAAGAATGCACAACACTCCAGTTCACTTTTATGACTCATCTTTACTTCTTGCACATTTAGGATGCAAGTATTGGTTTGTATTAACAAATATTAAAGGCAATGTGTATTTACCTTAATAAGTGTTTATAAAACCAATATTACAATATTATCAACAATTTTATTAAGGCAAATAAATTTCTTTTAATAAATGTTAAGATAAATCAATCTATTTTTTTGGATATGCAAGATTAAAGGTGGGTTGTATTTTAAATTGACAGGGCATAAAAGTGAACAAACCCCTAATAATACTTGGCATGGGGCATTAATTTGAAGGAAATAACATAAAATTAAAGCAAAAAATTCCTTAAACTTGGTCGACAATTTCTAGGGTAAAAGAAACCCTAAAATCAAACCCTCGGCCTCATACTTTGTATTTTTTTTTTTTTCATTTATAACTCATGCTTTCTGGGTGCCGCCATGCAAGGTATTTACTCGAGCTTTTCTAGAATTTATTGGGTGAGATATCGAGTCTTCATGGAGAAACTCCATTAGAGACTACATGGTAAGGGTTTCTTCTTTTGCATTGATGTAAAAGATGAGAAATTTATACTTGTTTTTATAAATAAATTTTCTAAAGAAGCCTTTAATCTCTACTTATTTTCGTACATTTGACCTTTATTCAATGCTTTTCCCATTTTTGAAAGCAAAAGATTGGAAATCCTTTTGTAAGGACTTTTATTTCCAAGTAAAGAACTCGAGGGTTTTGGAAAAAATCAAGTTTATTTGTTGTTGTAAGAGAAATACTTTCTTGCTTGGACCTTCACTATTTTCTTCTTTTTTGAAATACAAAAGATTAAATAACCCTTTTTCTCTACGGGTTCAAGCACCTTTCATGCTTTCCTTTAAGACCATGTCTACAGCTATATTCTTGCACTAGGTTTATACCTTTCTAGAGGCCATGGCTTGAATCTCCTCCATATCTTGATTTGGTCTCTGTAGCAACATAGAAATATTCTTTTTATTTTATATGAGCTTCAAAACAGTAAGGGTTTTAAAAGAATGCAAACTCGTGATTACATTTTGTTGTTCTTTGCATTCTTTCTGAAAAAAAATGATTGGCAACACTCTTTATGTCCCTGTATAAGTGAAACAAGTTTTCAAAACCCTTAGTTGGGTTTGCAAATAATATGAATTTCACTTGACTCCTGCATCTAGCTTGGCCTCACATAGTTTCACTTCATTTCATTCTCATCCCTTTTTGCAGGTTGTGGTTATATCTTTGCATTTCGAGGGTTTAAACACCCTAGGCCATGGATCCTCCATTGTTGTTTCTAAGAATATGAAGAAACTCTTAACCTTTGGCTCGGCCTCACACCTTTTATGGAAGCACTCAAGGGTTTCTTTACTTGCAAAAATTTGGGTTTCCTCTCCTATGTCATGGTTTCAATTTGTTTTTTGTGCAACTATTGAGGGTTTCATGAGGCTGTCATTCTTCATGGCTTTTAGAGTTTCATTTCATTCTTAATATGGAACTCTACAAATCTCTTGTAGCATTCACCATTAATGACACTCCTACTGCTATGAATTTCAAGTTACTTCATGGTCTTCTATAAGTAAATATTAACAATGAAAAGAGTTTATTATGCATCATGTAAAGAGACTCTCCAATAGTATGTGGGAAGTTGGACAAAATAATAGACAATGACTATTATAACATACTCCTTTGTGCCATTTAAACTCTATACTGTCACTGAGATAAGGATTCCTCCCCCTGTTGTTGTCTAACAACCTCTACCTTGACAGGACTTGCTTCATGTGGATTGACCAAAAGGTTTGTCACATCATTCCTATGAATGTATAGCATTTCCTCATTGTTTTCTCCTCCATATTTTCATTAAGGTTGCACTCTTTCATACTTTGACTATCTTAGACTATCATGGGCCTTCTTTTATGCATGCTAGTTTTCAAACATGTATGGAAAAACCTTAAGAGTTTCTTTGTAACTTTAGAATCTATTGCTCCTACTTGTTGTAGACCTCTTGTATCAATGATGTGACTAAATCTTGACGCTTTGTTCAATCTGCTTCTTTCTTCTCTATCTTAGATTTGCACTTTTCTTAGTCTCTTGGCCTATTATTTATTGTTTATTCTCCATCCTTTCAGGACTAAGACAATATTAATTTTCTCATTTTCATAGTTATTAGTGCACTATATTTGCATTCTCACTAGTTTTATATTCTTTGTCTTAGTCCACCTTAGTTTTTTGGATCCTCTTGACTTCATTTTGTTGTCCTTATACTTAAACACTGCAACATTCTTGAAACTCCACTATCTTTTCTTGTTTTTCTCCCTAATTCAATGACTATAGTTGCATCCTTCTTTTAACCTTTATAATCATTTGGTTGAGGTGACTGTGCTTTGGAAGGTCACCCTTGAATTTCTCTTCATTTAAATACTCAATGCCTTTAGGAATCACTGCCCCATTTCCTTCTATACTATGAATTCCTTATAGGTGCTACTCTCTTAAGATGACTATTATCTTTTGTCATAGAGAATGCCTCATTGTCTTGCAATCTACTCTTATGCATACTATAGTGACTATGAATCTGCCCTTTGCATTTGACTATCATAAAATCCCATAAACTTGATCTATTTTCTTATGATTGTGATCTTGGTCTGTGCCCTTGGCTCATAATCTTCCCTCCTATGGCAGTGGACTATCCTCATGCCAATGATAGCCCCCCTTTTTATTGACTATCATCTAATGCATTTTGATAATGTCTCACAAACAACTTTCCTTGATGTTGATAAAAAATTTCTTCCTCATTTACTCTCAATATCCTTCCTTCTATACTGTCCTCTTTTATAACTATTTGTTGCACTTTTTCAATGTATTTGATGCTCTATAGCTTATGAGATTGCTGCCCCATAATCCATGATTTTTCTTTGTAAAAGATTTTTCTACTCTTTTATGTCATATTTTCTACTCTTTTTAATTCATTGATTGAAATACACTCCAAATCCCTCCTAAAATCCAAGAGGGCAGCATGCTGAGCTCAACCATTGTGGGAGCCCATTTTTTCCACATGTTGAAATGTCAAATAAAATGAATGATTCAATGATAGATGCACCTGTACCTACACAATGAACAAACAAGTTAGATAAAACAATTAAGCTTGGTGTTCTTCCTAATGATTTGACTTTTATTTGATGATCTGATTTGGATCTTTTGTATTTATTTGATAATGGCTCAATTGATTTAATGCACATAGATGTAGGTTATATATATGTTGATGAAACACATAATGAGATTTCATGTCCTGATCTCTAACCAAATCTTTCAATCATCTACAGGTACATTTGGAGATCATGAATGAGAGGAGTTGAAGATAGGAGGATCAAGCTGAAGATAGAAGGACCAACACCAACATCATCCACTAAGGCAATGAAGGATATGATCTCTTTTCATATATTTTTTCCTTTACTTTATCTTTAGATGTATAGCTTTCTTTCCATGTTTTATCAATTCAGTTTAGTCATTCCCATGGCTTGTGTGGGACATTTAAGCATTCTTGATCTCAATGTATAAAACAACAACATTGTATACATTTTCATTTCAAAATAAATGAAATACAACAATATCATGAAATTTGTACAATCTATTTCTTTTGTAAAAAATTGCATAATAAAAATTGAATTCCATTTGAAAACTTTCATATGCAAATGATTAGGATTAGTGGGATTTTATTGTAGTACCTTTCACCTTCAATGTAATCAATTGTTTCAGCTCTACCAAATTGAGTTGTAGGTGAAATTTTGGTAACAGAGATCCCTTAATCCTTAATGGTTATCTCCATAACTAAACATTACAAAACATTGCTTTAATAGATCTCAAAATTTTAGTTTAGCATCCTAACACTCCCTTCTATCATCTCATCATCATGTTGATACCTCTTATTTCAACCTCCTCCTCTCTTTTTCACAATCTTCTCCTTTTCAACTAATATACAATGTAATTAATTTTATTTTTTTATAAGGTTACCTCAAACCCTTCTACCAACCTCATCACAACTAATACCTTTCACATTTAATGCAATCAACTATTTGAGTTTTGTACCAAGTTGAGCTATAAGTGAAATTTTGGTAACATTTCTAGTGATTTTTGTTGAATTCTTGCCTGCCAAGTATGCTAGACCAGTTGCCTAAACAATCCATTGGGCATAGAGTCAAATTATGCCCTCCTCAAACTCAAAAAACCATTGTAGCTTAGTTTTTTGAAACATGAACAACATCATAACAAAATAGAAAACAAACTATCATGGCATTGTTCAAGACAGGGCCAACAAATAGTGCATCTACACTTATTGGAAAACAAAATAGAACTAAAATGAAGTGTGCCTAGAGCATTTATTAACTAAAATTCTACCATACCCTACACTAACAAATAGTGTTAATGCTCATCATGACCATTCACTGGTTGTGAGAAATAACTTCCCGTTCTAACTAAGAAAGATTGCTATGCGAGGTGATTTAGTACTAATAAGATAAGACGCATAAGAACATACCCTATAGAATGTTGCAAAACTTTCTAAAGAACAAAAACAAACTCACTCACCATTTGAACCTTATCATAGATACTGTTATTATGGGGTGAATAAGTTATTTGATTTTGTTGTTCTAAGGTTGCAACCTCCTCATTGGGGGAAATAGTAACATGTGTATCCTTATTTATCTCTCTGTCACCTAAATCTTTGATCGGGCATCCTCTTGAAAGGATGAAACTTGAACTTTTACTCTTGGTTTCTTGCTCATGTATTGTTGTCTCTTTTGGTATCACCCTTTCTTGCTTTATCTAAAACATACTTTCAATCTCCTGATTTTGTTCTATTTGAGCTATACTACCATACCTATCAGGATCTTGACATTTAATAACCACGTTGTCCTCACTTATTTGCAAACAGACCAACACCTTGTTAATATCATTTTCATGTCTTTGATGATCACAACTTGATAACTTTGTTAGTTCACATACATTCTCTTCATCATTACTAATAAATCAAGGAAGCTCTTCAAACAAATTAGTCAAATCTTGAATTTGAACACCCCCTTGATGAGTTTAGTTTATGGTTTAATTTTGGGTAGAATTTATGATTTATTTTTTGAAGTTGTCATGGACCTTGATGTTAAGTGTTGACATTTTTATGATATTTCCTCAAAACCATAGGCATTGGGCCTAATCTTATTTCTGCAAATCTTTAATGACATTGGCATGCTATATGGACTATCTATATTAATTCTACATGTGGTTAATGAATGTTCTTTAAGGTGGTTACAGATATGCAATTATTGCACGCATAGTAACATTGCCATGCATATATAATTTTAGGATACTAAATTAAGAAAGAAACCGCCAATTGGTCATGCACCATAATATTCAACAAGGGAATCATTCAAAGGTCAAAGGAGGTCAACAAAAAGAGATTCCTCATACAAATCAAATGTAACCACCTTGTAATGGTATTTATTGCTATTGAGCAAATGTAGGCATTACTACAATGCTAAATCTGCATTTAGAAAAATATGTCTGGCCAGATTCCATGCAGGTGTAACCGCCTTGCCACTTTCCTTGCTTTCCCTAAATGGCATCCTCCCAATTTGTGGAGTTGACCACCTTGCTTAGTTGGTAGTATAAATAAGGATCAGATGCTCCTTCTCAAGGGGTTGCATGATCTGATGATGTACTTGCATTCTTAAGTTTTCAGCAATACAGTTATGCTACTCCTTTGTACTCATTTTTTCTAATGAATAAAATGAAGTTATTAGTTTGAGCATCTGAGTTTACATTA
>VDFB02000017.1:241837030-241889298 GCA_007258455.2 Sequoia sempervirens
TCACATATAAATTACAAATAGAAAAACAACTGCAAAGGTGCTCCAACGAGGTCCAAACTAACCATCGTGCACACCGACTATACTGAGACTAGGTCACTTGCAATCCATTCCTTTGACAATTCTGATTTTTGAACTTTCTCTTCTTATATTTAGTGCCCTTTATCTTCCTTTGAATTATACTTCATTTATTTCATCTTTTACATCTTACTTATTATTTATTTCTTAATCAATCCTTATTTTACTTCCATTACCAACTATTGGTTTCTTCTAGTTTAGAATACCTTTCTGTAACTTCCTTATCCATTTTTAGTTCTACAACACTTTTATTATCCCCTTTTTTAATAATACATTCTATATATCAAACTTCAATCAACATTTCCAATCTTACCTTTTTCTTCTCATTCAACGCTATTCTTCTTGTCTCAAAGGTTTCTCCTTCCTTTCAACTTCCATTACTATTATATTGTCATTTTAGTCTTTCATCCTTCCATTCAAACTTTATGTTATCACAACATCTTACATTTTATTAATTAATACATAGCTATGAGGAATTTCCATTCCTATGCCCTTATCCATCCTAAAATATCTTCTTATGATCTAACAATACATGTTGCCAAAGTGTTTCTTTGCTCTACCCTTTCACCACCTGCAACACCTCCTTACTTTCCATTTGTGTTCCATTACATCCTCCTTAATTGAAGTTTACTACACAACCACTTTGCTTTCTCAACTAACATCCTTCTACCACTACCTATTATATCATCATACCAAAACAAGTTTTTCTCAAAACTCAAGAGATATACTTAGGAATCAATCCATAAAGCATGTTTTCAAATTTCCTTTGTACTATCTAGACACTGTGTCCTTTCATATAGTAATACCAACAAGATATAATAAGCCCATAGCAACACCAGTGTTCAAAACTTTCCTATTATTTCAAAATTAAATACTTGTATCAGACAGCTTATTAAGGAATTCAATCTATCGTAATTCTATCAACATACATACTAGGAACTGAAGCACTCTCTGTATTATACCCCCTCATACAATCTATCAGAGGTCCATCATGGATATGATAGAGCACATAACATGAAACTCAACTATCAATTTAAAACATTCAAGCATAGCCACCATTTAGAAAAAAAAATTAAATCAAATCCAAGGAAAAGAAGAGTCGATTCCAACAATAAGGCATAAAATGTGCACCATTCCAACAATAATTCACACATGACCATAATGGTCGCAAGATAAATAAGTATCGAAAATTTGATGGCTATACTCACTCATGCCCATAAATAAAAATTCAACTTTGGCCTACACGCCATTCAATAAATTGAACAAAAACAATAAAATAAATAAGTAAATAAATAAATAAGATATCAAATTTTTCAAGTTACATAACATATGAACTGGGTGACTAACTCTAGTCATCAGAGAGGGAGTACAATACCCAACCATACCTGGGTTTCGAAACCCGAGGTAAGTAAGAGAGCACATTCAATCATAGTGTACAATGAGTCATCTAAGACCCAGTCACACAAAACAAGAGGTCCATTCTACTTCATCATCCAACATCGTTGAAGATGCCAAACAACAAAAATTGCATTCCTTTCAAGGGAATTTCAATCGCCACGTAATGACACACATGGTCAACACTAGCGAACTTCCACAACCCAAGGTATCCAAATGCTTCATTCACAATGAAAAGCAATTACTAATTCCCACTTTATAGATATACACCATTCATATGGATAACGCATTACTACAACATTCACACATTAATTACCTGAAGTTCTCATTCGCACAAATAAATATGCCAAAACACACACACGGGATATGAAAACAAAAATTATTCAAGTGCGTCACTCACACAAGGTAAGTATACCATCTCTAACATAATATGAAGAACAAGCTTGAGCGCTTTACTCGCACTAACCATAGACAATCATAAGTGCATTACTCGCACATTATACATGTCTATATATGCAAAGTGCCTAACTCACACGATGCATTACTCACACATTGTACATGTATCTATGCAAAGTGCCTACTCACACGATGCATTACTCACACCAAATATAAATCAAACAGGAGTACATTACTCACACATTATACATGTATATATGCAAAGTGCCTAACTCACACGATGCATTCCTCACACCAAATATAAATCACACAAGAGTGCATTACTTGCACAATATATGCAAAGTGCATATTCATAAATATATCATTTATATAAATCCAGCATATAGGACTCATAAGGTCTCACAAGATCAAAACTCATGCCTTGTCAATAAGGCTGATAATGATAACTTATCTGAAATTATTATTATTTTTTTTTCCTAGGACCATATCGAAGACTCCTAAGGAGGCTTAACTTGTATTTACTAAAGATCACAAGGATCATACACACATCCCGATTAGGAAAGAACAAACATCACCTAAAAATCAGCTTACTCATAATCAAATACCTTTACCATTGCAGACATCCTTCTTGGATTCTCTTCTTCCTTAAAGCATCATCTAATCATTAATGGTCGTAGGTGATTGTTCTTTCTACTTGTCTTAATATATGCATATTTTATTTTTTTACCTCTATTAACCTCGTAACTTAACTTTTTAGATCATAGTCATTCACTCTTTATGTCCTCAAAGAGACCTCTTTTCTCAATATTTCTCTATTCTACATCATCACTTCACGGGTTGTCATCATGTCTTAGCCATCTTGGCTCAGATATATCCATCACAATATCTCAACCCTTTTTAAAGGTACAATCCCCAATCCTTGCTTCGACCATGACATTTTCCTACTAAGGATTCTTTTGAAAATGCCACTAAACTGATGAGTACTCTCAACTAATATAGTCATACCATATCTAATCTTCTTGGTTCTCAACTTAAACATCCAAGACTCATTGAGGTTCCAACCCATCAAAGAAATCTTCGACCCAAGATAGGGTGCTAATTCACTCGATGCTCTTAGAAATTTAGGTCATCAACAGGTTCACATTGCAACCTATAGCGTAGAAGTCTTAAGGTCTCGAGTGTTGAACCTATGGCTCTGATACCAAGATGTAGCGCTCGGAAAATTAAGAGTGTTTTCAATCCGTTTAAAACAGTATTAAAGAGAAATTAAGAGTATTTTCAATTTATTCAAATCATTATAAAAGTTTTCCAAGTAGTCAACATTGTTCATAACACTTCCAAATGAGCTTAATAAAAGAGAATTTAAATTGCATTTCATGTATAATAATAATATCAATGTAATGTATCAAGATTATACAAAACATAAGTATTTCAATGACTTTCTCATATACATATATTCAACCTCACTTGGAAGAATCAACAATTCTAATAGAAACATCTTTTCTATGCTAAGTTATAAAACTTTAACTTCTCAAATCAATGTTACATTAGATACTTTCGAATCATACTTCTATTTCAAAGTTTCAACAAAGAATGTCAAATACATATACATTTACAATGGGCTTCACAAGCCAATCCTGAATAATACACAAGTACATCAATAGCAAATAAAACTTGGAACCACCAACCGCCGTGACACCTTCGGTCTTCTTGCGAGCTGGGGCCAAGAATGTGATTCAGGCGCCTTTTCCGCCCAACCACGAAGTCCATGACTTCCCCGGGTCCCTTCCTAACTCGAAGGAATCCCCGGCCCTGCATAAAGGAGCCTAGCAACCCGAAACAGTAAAATAGGAGGGAACTCTCGATGCGTGTCTGATGCCTATATGCATTTCTAACATGAGAAATAAACACATTTCTTGCAACAGGAGGTGGCAGAGACTCAAATACATATATGTTTCTAGGCTTTTAAAAAAAACAAACCCATCTATTTCAATGGTACAAGTGCTTGGCCAAGCAAAAATAATACAAGTAAATGGTAGTTTAGAAAAGGTAATACTACCGTCTCTGTTGGTCCACCTTCGGCACCCTGTCCCGGAAGTTACCACAAGTAAAGTATGGATAAATACCAAAGCAGAAAGTTATGCATTTTCTGACATGTTTCATACATTCAATTAATTCTAAAAGAATTTCAAATGTGAATTTCAGAACATCCTTTGAAAGAAAAATTGTAAATTCAGTAGTAAGATTTTGTTTACTCTTTTGTAAGTAATCCTTTTCTGATTTGGATAAAGGCTCTGTTTTTAAAGAAGAACATGTATGTCTTAATACTTTTCAGTGCACTATTAGAAAGAAAGATTTAATCAATTTGTTTGAATGGAACAGTGTTTTCTGATTTCAGTATGTACTTCTATTCTTTCCAAGTTCAGGCTGACTGATAGTGTAATTCCCAATTTATATACAGGTTTCAGAGTAATAATAATATACTGAAACAGTGCAATTTATTCAGAAATTCAGAGGTTTGAAAGATAATCTTGCATTCAAATTTTATATTGTATTCCTTTACTCAGGATTGTACTTCTGTATGTAAGTATATGTCAAAGTAATCAAGATGATTTCCAGTTTACATGGTTTCTCAGAGACATTTCTGTTCTTGTTCTAGGTTTAACATTTATGAGATATTTGTGTATATTTAACAGAGTTCATACCACTTTCTGGAAATGGTTTTCCTGTTTCAACTTGCATTTTGGTATATATATACATGGATATCTATATCTATATATATAAATATATATATGTGTGTGTAAAAATTCATATACAGCTGCGTGTAGTTTTGAAGAAAGAAATACTGGTTTTTAAAACTGTTCAAAGTTCACTGGCTGTGCACACAGAATGTGACATTTTTCAGGGTTTTCTTACTGGCGTTGAGCAACATAAGGGCTCAGGGAAGCCCTTGCCCCTCCCATGGGGAGGGGGCGGGCTGTGAGGGGCTCGCGCCTCCTCCACAGGCCGCGGCCTGTGGAAGGCGCGAGCCTCTCACAGTGCCGCGTCCTTCCCCTGGGGAGGACAAGGGATTAAATCCCTTCCTCATTCCTAAGGATAACAATTTCAAAACTCAAAATAAGAAGACATTTCGTCCAGTATATCTGCATTCGAATTTATCTCAAAGGCATTTTGAATTTATTTCAGATGACAGAGTTTTTATGCAGTCATTATATGCATATATTTCCAATTATAATTGAGAGGAGTTTAATAAATTGCAGATTTTGCAACAGAATGAAACCCTAATTCTGAAGAGAAGAATGTGTATTCTATATTGCAACAATGAAAAGTAAACTATTACCCAGATTCAGAAACGAAATTGGAAAAGATTTCTCAGTTGTTTGTACTCATATCATGAAATAAAGCATTTCATTCCTTCCATTTCCTTACTGCAATTTTAAATTAAAAGAAGGCAAAGCATGACAAGAACCTCGCAAATTTTGCTTCCAGTGCAGATGCCCAGCAATACCTTCTTCGCCTCTTTTCCAGAGCTCTCGGATATGACTCAATCGAAGTCCTCTTTTCTCTCTTAAAGCTCCCTTCCTCTTTTCGAGGATCATGCATAAAATTTCCAGATGACAGATAAAATTCTCATGCAATTTCTAAGGATTGCCACATGCCAACTGCATTGTTGGTTTTAAGATAGAATTTCCAGAGCCCAATGTTCTCTCGGGCTGTTCATTCCTCATTATTTTGGAAAATTAACCATATACAAAACAGAAATATATCCCCTTTTATGCAAACCTAAAATTTCATTTTATGCAAACACAATATTCTATTCCATTATTTGTTTTGTTTTATTTTTTTTAATTATATTTCTTTTAAAACAGATTTTTCCTTTTTGTTGCTCAAATATAGATGGGGATTAATTAAAATAGAATAAGCCATATTATTTCCACAATTTCTAAGGTTAATTAAACCATATTTTAAATTTGCTATGCTAATCAATTTTCACGCAATCACATTGAAAAACAGACATGACCTAATGCAGCTACATGATTTAAGTGGTGTGTGCGTAATCGAGAGTTTCTCCTCTTTTACCCTGTCGGGAAGCTAACCTTCTTTTCCTCAATCACACTCTTGGCCTTCGATCACCTTGGCCTTCGATCACCTGCAACTCAAATGCACTCAGGCGTGCAAAAACGAAAGTGTATTAGTAACCATTGTAGAAACATAAATTTAAACAATAATTAATCAACATTCCTATTTTATATAAATGCACTCATAATTCTTGAAAGAAAACAATTTTTTTTTTTTTCTACATTCCCATACATCAAAGCATTGTAGTATATTATATTGCTCTAACACGTATCATAATTCGTATATTAAATCCCATAAAGTCATGGTCAAACATTATCAAAGTAAGTCATGATCAAAATAGCATCAAAGTAAGTCATGGTCAAAATAGCATTAAAGTATGAGACGTGACAGATCCGAATGAGTTGCAGACCATCATCAACAAATTCTTGTCTTTCAAAGATAGGAATGATACAAGTTAAAATTTTAGGTTGTTTTATGTATTTTCATTTTCGACAAAATATATGTAAAAACAAATTTTGCAATTGCAAGTGTTCTTTCCTTACAATTTTTGAAAATGTAATTACATGTAAAATCTTACAAGACAAATCACAATTTTGATTGTAATTTTGAATAAGTCAATCGCAATTAGTTATCGGTTGAGAGATTTTCTCAAGTTTGTTGAGATCCTCCCACCTTTTTCTCCAGACTTTCCTCCTATAAATACTTGAGGGGTCTATTGTAATAGATATCTTTTTAGCAAGCAAGAAAACTCTGCAGAATTTTGTACTCATAAAGTCTTTGAGCTTTATAGTGGAATATTGTGAATTTTCAAGTAATATCAAGAAGCTGGAATTTCAGACTTTGAGCTGAATTCTCATTTTGCATCCTTTATGTTCTTATGTCATTTTGGAGCATCATTTTGTGATTACTTGAGAATTGTAGAAGATTGCTGAAGAGAGATTCGATTCAAATATCTGCAGCCTTTGTGCTGTAAATGTGAAGATTGAATTCATAGTTAACATTAGAAATTGAGAAGAATTATAAGTCTTTGTGCTCATAGTATTTCTCATTTAAAGTAATCGAAAGATACATCATAGTTATAGTCTTTGAGCTGTTTTGTGTTGTACTTTTCATCAAGTAATCGTTCTGAAAAAGGTTGATAGGATTTCATTCTTCAAGACTTTGTGCTTATTGAATTGTTTTCCCGTCCCGGAGGAAGTAACGGAAGTCTTTGTGCTTTCAGGAAACTTTATTTCCTCTCTCTTAATTTCACTGCATAGCTGTTGTAATAAGTTTTAGTAACATTTATTGTTTCTTTTCTGTGAAGAAAGAAGAACGTAATCTTTCCTAAAATAAGAGGAACGATTGCTGTCCTACCCATATCAGTTTTATTTAGTTAAAGGGAGAGCCTTCCCTAAATTAGGAGAGTTTAATCTCACGTGCTGTGGTTGAAATCACCATTTTTTATACTTTCACAAGAATACAAAATTTCCAACCAACAAACTGGAGGTGTAAGATTAGGCTGTTGAATTGGAGCAGTAGGATGCTAGAGAGTCATTCCCGTGACATAAAGCGTAAGTTTTCTTTGAAGTTTGATGCCTCGTGCCCCACGGTGGGCGCCAGAAGACTTTGGCGTTTTAATTCGCACTTTTGGAATGCGGATTAGAAACGGACAGCTATGCACAGATAAACTGCTCTTCAAATTAAGAGGGGAAGCTCCCTCTTTGTTGATGTTGCTTAAAAAAGTAAATTAAAACTAATTTGCCTATCTTTTTGTTCAGCTAAGAGCACAAGGTTTATAAAACTCAAGCGCCATAGCTGAGATTTTTTGTTTTAGAATTTCAACCACGACTAGCCTACTCTAATGATGTTTCTAACTTCTCAAGTAAATGTAGAGAAAGAGAGTTAGAAATGGACAAGGAAGGATTCTCTGACAAAATACTTAAATAAACGTTTTTTCAGCACACATCTACTTACTTTCAATGCAAGCTGAAATTAAGATCATATAAGCATAACACAATAAACGGAAATTTGAGACGTTAAATCAAGGCAAAGTAGGCACAAGACTTTATTTCTCAAATCTCAGGAAGAAAAGATTACACAAGACACATGCTCTAAACAAGAACTTGCAGCTAAAAGAGACTTGCAAACTTGTTCTTACACAAAGTGAACAACAACTAAACAACAACTTGCAGGCAAAATAGGCTCAGCAATTTGTTATCACAAGCACGATTAAGAAAATAATGGGCAAGCCAGCCCTTATTTATACACAAGCAGAGGAGTAGGGAACCCTAAAATCTCCTTGCTTTTACAACTAAGGCTTGCTAGTATGCAAACTTTATTTCTAAAACTAAACAAGATAAACATCTAACCACCTAAGAAAGCATAAAAACAGGAAATGCCAACTATTACAATTTGTTTTCTTCCTCTTCTTCAAAGAGTAGATAAGAATTAAGACGAGAATAGAAAGAAAGTGGAAAGAAGGATTCTAGATGGTTGCTGCTTTAAATCTCGATCATATCCGCCATAAAGCTGGAAACTGTGTCTTTGTCAGATGCATCAATACTATCTTGAGAACAAAGGAAGCAATAGCAGCGGCAATGAATATCAATCTTAATTTATCTATAGATTCCTTTGCTGCCCCAAACATTAGTCATCTTGTTTCCTCTACTTGTGAGACTCCTAAGGGTTCTACTGCTACTTGTCTTCTTTCTTCATTGACATCAAATTTCTATATTCCACACAATGTTCCAAGAGCACAACCTTCACTTGAAGGTACCGTTTGGAATAAGTTAAAACACCATGAGGCTAGGATGGTAGCAACGAAATTTGGATACTACAATAATTTACCCTTCAATGTGGTGAACAAGCCATATTGAGAAGGGTTGGTGAATGCATTAACAGTTGTTTGTAAAGGGTTTAAGACTCCAACAATTAGGGATTTGAGTGGGCCATTGTTAGAGGAAGTCATAAAAATACATGGATTTCGGTTGATGATTAATAGAAAGTATGGTGGAGAAAGAGGTGTAACATCTTATCAAATGGATGAACAGATAGGCAGAATAGGACTCTCCTTAACTTTTTAGTGGCTTCTAATGGCACATTGGTGTTCTTGGAGTCAATAGATGTCTCACATGAAGTTAAAAATACTGAGACTTTGAGCAATCTATTGGATGGGATGATCCAAGAGGTTGGGGTTGAGAATGTTATCCAAATTATCTTGGACAACACAACATATTTATTCTTGGGGAGGCTTATTATGGAGAGACATCCTATTATTTCTTGGACTCCTTGTGTTGCACATTGCCTAGATTTGATGCTTGAGGACATTGGGAAGGTTAGATGGATTAGAAGTGTGATTGAAGATGCTAAATAAGTTACCAAATTTATCTACAACCATACTTAGGTCCTTTCTTTGTTGAGAAAGCACATGAATGGAAAGAAGCTTGTGCGACCAGGAGTGACATGATTTGTTATCCATTTCTTCACTTTGCAAAGCAGTTTTTCCTCAATTCCTTCTCCCAAAAAAATGTTTGTGTCCTGTGCTTGGATGGAGTCTCCAAATTCCAAAAATACAAAAGGGTAGAAGGCTGCAAAAACAGCTTTCGATGACTTATTCATGAAAAATGTAGAGGAATACAAACATAAATTTTTATATGGAATTATCTATTTGCTGTTTTTTTGGGTTAATTTTGTAATAATTTCAAGTTTGTTTGCAATTTTTTAGGTGATAGAACCTTTGTTCAAGGTTCTTTATTTGGTGGATGGGGATGGCATGCTGATGGGTTATCTCTATGAGGCCATGGATAAGGCCAAAGAGACCATTTTTCATTACAATGGTGGAAAGAAAAATAAAATGAAATCATTCAACACATTATTTATCATAGATGGATGAACCAACTCCACCAATTGATACATGCCTTGACCTACTACTTGATTCCAAATTTTTACTTCTTTGATACATTTAAGACCAATGAGGAGGCCATAGCAAACATTATCCATGCATTGATAAGATGGTGCTAGAAATTGAGATGAAAGACAAAGTGCTTGATGAGTTGGAAGTCTACAAGGGTGTGGTGGGGAGGCTCTTTTCTTTAACTCGAGCAATTCATAGGAAAGAAAAATAACAACTAGGTATAAAAGTAATCCTTTAATTTTTAGTTCAATACTAGGAATAGAAGCTAGAAACTTTAAAGTTTGAATAAGCTCTAAATTTTTTACTTAGTTCTTATATTTTTTAAAATGTTTTCTTTGTAGATTTACGGTGGGAGAATTATGGTTGGTACACCAAATATTTAGAGGCTAGCTATCTGTGTTTTGTCCCAGCCATGTAGTGCTTTTGGGTGTGAATGCAATTGGATCCTATTTGAAAGTATGCACACAAAGAAGAGAAATAGGTTGACCTAGAATTGCCTCATTGACCTTGTTTATGTTTAGTACAACATTGTCTTTCAAACTAGAAAGGTGGAGGGTCCTCATGATGCCATCAACTTGGGTGACATCGATCCTTTTGATGATTGGACTGTCAAAGAACATAGTGATATCCTGCTTATTGATGAGGATCTTGCTGAATTGGAGAGAGTCATAGTACAAGCAACAAAGCTGGAGGCAATGGAGGAAAATGAAGAAACTTTGAGGAAACAATTGGTCAACATTTTGATATTGATTTACCTTCTAGTTTGAGGCCTAAAAAATTAAATTACACCAGGAGGGGGAAGAGGAAGATATAGATTACATTTTGTTGTTTTTTGATATATCATTATACCTAAACAATTATAATGTTGTTACACATTTATTATTTATAATTTTGTTGTACTACAGTGTTTTGTTCGACTTTGAAACTTTGAAACTTTAAATTTTGAAAGTTTTAGGGTCATATGACATGTAATGGTTGAATTATGACAAATTGGTAATCAAATTCAACTGTTGTGTTCTTTAAATGCATTAATTTCTTTTTTTTTGTGTAATTATGAGGTTTTTTTTGCTGTGTTTTGCTGAGTTTTTTCCGAGTCCCGAGTTCAAGTCAAATTTTTGGTTGTCAAGTTTGCATTTTATAACTATGGCAGAAACAATCAAGGAACATTTTGAAATTACTTCTCTAGCAAAATGGCAAGCTGCTTATGTGGAGCATTTTGTTGAAGTGAATATTAGAGTTGCTTGATCATGCATGCTATAGAAACCACAAGCCTCCTCTTCTACTATTTGGATGGCCAAGCCCCTTCAATGAGGAGAGTGGCACTTACCCACCTTGTGGGCACATCAAACGTTGTTCGGAAGTTCAAAAATATAGAACTTCTGAATTCTACGATCTTCATTTTTGTAATTTTGATGGGCATTAAGCTATAGTACACCAAACTCTTTTTGTACAAATTTCTGAAGAATCTTGGTTATTGGTGTGATTATATGATGTATTCTCTCTCAGATTCTAGATTTACTTTCCTTTTGTTTGTGTTCCACTTAGCTTGCCTATTTTGATCAAAGCAACCCTTTTGTAAACTCTCTTTATACAATATAATATATTTCCTTTTCCAAATAAAATGTAATCAGTTTGTTTTTGGTAAAAATGGTACACTTTTGCTTTGGTCTTATATTTATTATTTATTTAGTAAGGCTAATTTTCATTATGTTGGACTTTTTTGTATATATCATGCATCCTATACAAACCACAAGCCTCCTCTTCTACTATTTGGATGGCCAAGCCCCTTTAATGAGGAGAGTGGCACTTACCCTCCTTGTGGGCACAATAAATATTGTTCCACAGTTCAAAAATATAGGACTTTTGCATTCTACGATCTTCATTTTTATAATTTTGATGGGCATTAAGCTATAATATACCAAACTCTTTTTGTGCAAATTTCTGAAGAATCTTGGTTAGTGGTGTGATGTATCTCTCTCAGATTCTAGATTTATTTTCCTATTGTTTGTGTTCCACTTGGCTTGCCTATTTTGATCAAAGGAACCCTTTCGTAAACTCTCTTTATACAATATAATATATTTCGTTTTCCAAATAATATGCAATCAGTTTGTTTTTGGTAAAAATGGTACACTTTTGCTTTGGTCTTATATTATTTATTTATTTTTTTGATCGGTGGTCTTATATTATTTATTTATTTTGTAAGGCTTATTTCCATTGCGTTGGACTTTTTTGTATATATTGCCTTCATTGATTCATGGGACTTAGTTTTGTTGTTCAAGTTATAGGTTGTAATATCGTCTTAGCCTCGTAGAAAAATAGTTCAAGGTTAAAAATAATTTCATCAGTTTACCTACATTATTTTTTCATGTAAAGCTTAAAACATTAAAAAAATCCAATGCGAAATTTCAACGTGTACTTCCCAAAACCACAAGGAAAAGGGTGCTGCAATTCTTCATTAGATGAAACACAGATTTGTGACTAAGATGTTTGAGACAGGTATGCTATGGCTTAAAGGGTTGATTATTTTGTTGCTTGTGCAAGAGTTCAGATTGAGAGGAGAATGGACAGGCTGAAGAAAAGTAAGACAAAAGATTCACAAACAAAGGTTAAGGTAAACATTCTAAATAAGTAAATTACTTGTTCCTTTTCGCTGATCGTGAGCCTTTATTTGGAAGCATTTGTCTTTTTCGTTTAAAGTAATTTGAGTTATTACTTTTAAATTGCAACTATTGTTTCATCTTTAAATTATTATGCTAATTTCTTGTGCAATATCACACCTGAAGATTCTCTGAGGCAATACAAATTTCCCTGCTCAATGTCACTTGCAGGAGGCAGCTGAAATGTCTGCATTACAACAGATCCATGGAGCACTGCTGTCAGGAAAACCGGCACGATCAGTGATGTTGTCGGATTATGAAAATGAAGCTGTTAAGCATCTTTGTTTACTTACAATGAAACCTGTGATATATGTGGCAAATGTGGCTGAATCTGACCTGGTTGAGCCCACCAATAACCCTTATGTTAAAGAGGTGGTGGAAGTTGCATCAAATTTCAAATCTGAAGTTGTAACTGTCTCAGCACAGGTTAGACCTGGTTCTTTATTCCTTAACAGAGCTTCAAACATTTCTAAAAGATTCAGCAATTGATTTGGATTAATCTAGATAGACTGTCAATATTGAATTATCAAAATATAAAGCAATTTTTGTATGCTCATGTACAATCCTATCTGTGTTTTGAGAATGAATGCCACATACATAGTTTTTTATATTAAGAAGAGACCATGTCATGAATTTCCTTTAAATTCTGAAGTTTCAGCCACGTATTCTTATGTGTATTAGTATGCATATGGAGTCTTAATGGATTAGGAAACATGAGTTTCTTGCATATGATTTTATTTTCTTTGTCATACTGATGATTCATGCGGCAAGAGCCATAGGGTGAGTTGATTTGGAATGATGGATTATGTGTGGAAAGGAGTCAAGGGAAGTCTTGCATAGGACATGGGCCAAGAAGACATTTAATTGTTTGCAGCTATAAAAAGGGACTATACTCTGATATCAGCTGAGAGAGATGAGCAACATAATCATCTACATACCAAGTATCAAAATGAATTTGTATGCTGAATAATGGAGGGCCTCAAAGGAGCCAGGTAAGAGGGAAATGAAGAAACAACAAGACTGAAAGGACAACCAACATGACCAACAAGGGTTAGTTGACTGAAGATTTAATAATCCTAAATGTGGAGGATCAGAGTTTTTCTATCGAAGGCATAATCAACCACACTTGCATCCCGACTATGTGGAAATTAAGTGAAGCAGATTCTGGAAAGTAGTAAAGTCAATTAAGGATACCACGCCCATGTCACTCACACAACTGGATAAAATGCTTTCCATAAGTTGTGACATTCTTGATTGTGGATAACTGCCCATTTGTTATGTCTTCCACCAGCTGCAATCTCTGCTTGAGATTTTTTATGTTCTTCCACTTGAAGGTGTGTGAGATACTCATCTAAATATCTATCTGAATAGGAATAACAATTAACTACCTTTTAGCTCTTAGGGATCTCAAATGTTCCTCAACAAACTAAAAACAAATGATGCGAGTACCACTTGGATTCACCCAAGCCATATTGAGAGTAATGTCCTTAGGTCAGAGGTTTATGCAAGAAAATATGGGCAACCTGCAGTGGGCTTTTTGAGGCCACACCCCTAAGGTTAAGTTTCTTCATGTGGCATACTCTTTCTTCATCTATTTTCCACTTGAACAACTAGTTTAACTATAGTATGTATTTTGTATGTATTTTTTCCCCCTCATTCACCTACATCCATAACTTTGTTCTAAGATTGCTTCTAAGCTGTTTCATTATTTAGACGCTCATGTTGAATAAGAGCATTTTGTTGCTTGTTTTGTATATCTAACTGTAACACTACCTCTTAGAGATGATGAAAACCATCTCTTATTGTAGCTGATCTTGGTGCTTAAGATCAACAGTATTAGTATCGTCTCCACTCCATTAGTGGGGAAGCTGTAGTAATTTGTCTTAAAATTCAGCTTCCAATTGCTTGAGATTCACAACCTGGTTGGTGATATTTTTTATGGATACATTGTAATGAGCCAAATATTCTCTGATGATTACATGCCAAGAATAACAAAACACAAAGAGATGAGATACATGGAGTGTTAAGATGTACTCAAGTAGTCAATATCCTCAAATATCTTTCAGGTAGGGTTATGGAGGATTAAGATATACTTGAGTAGTCAATATACTAAAAAATATCCTCAGGTAGGATCATATCATAAAATAATCTTCTAGAAAAGTTACACCTAAGAATGTTTTCCAATATAAAAGTTGGGGAAAATCAGTAATGTTGGCGTAACAACTAGCACCTTTGGAGTAAGAGTTGGTACGGACAGCTATGCACAGTACACAATGAGTGCTCTTCAAATTAGGAGGGGAAGCTCCCTTGTTGTGCTTGACAAAAATACTTGCAAAGGAAAATAAACTAAACTAAATCCTGTCTTTTTGTTTCAGCTGTAGAGGTACAAGACTTTCTCGAAAACTATATACATTGCAGCTGAGTATTTTTTGGTTTTGCAGACTAATAACTACAACTATGCCAATTAATTAAAATCTATCCAATTTCCTCAAGAAAACAGAGCATGAGAAAACGGAGCGAGGGTTTGACTATCAGAAGATAAACGAGTATAGATTCTCAACTTGAAGGCAAGGTGGCACATCTATCAGCTCAATCTAAACACGTTTATTGGTAACAACATTACACGATAAACTGAATACGGATTCTCAACTTGAAGGCAAGGTGGCACGACTATCAGCTCAATCCAAATAAGTTTATTGTTCCAACAACACACGATAACCAAGCGCAGATTCTCTACTTGAAGGCAAGGTGGCACAACTATCATCTCAATCTGAACAAGCTTATTGAACACAAAATAGATTTTATCTAACTAAGGAAAGAATTCACCATTACAATTGCATGAAACCCTATGTGGCATAACAATTCATCATAATAGTGAAAACGCATGAACAAATACAAAAAGAGCAATATTGAGGGCAAGGTAGGCACAACATATATTCCTCTCTCGTGCAAAAGTTATGTACAAATGAGCAAAGCTCTTATTTATAGACATCGAAAGGTGTAGGGAACCCTAAAATCACCTTGAGTCAACTACAGTCCTGCAATGCATGCAAGATTTATTACTAAACGCTAATAAAATAAACTATACAGTTAACTGGAAAGCTACCATCAGTTAACCAGTACATTTAACCTAAATGGACAATGTGCAAGCATGCACGTCCTTATTGAAAGCGAGTTAACTGTGTTAATTTTATGTGAACAGATTAGATGCACAAAAAATAATTCGAAATCAGACAAAATAACACAGCATATACCCTGGGAAAACCCTCCTCTTGAGGGAGAAAAACCCAGCAACAAAGATCTCTTTTATATTTGATGTAACAAGGGAAACTTTACATATTACAATGAGGTCTAACACAAGACCGATATTCAACACTGGCAAGATGAGAAACATTTAACAGTCTGCCAATTCATACCTGTTATATATGAATTGACTGTCTACAGAAATAGCATTTGACAGTATTCACAAACACTAATGGTTCTCAACCTGTTAGATATGAATCCGCATTATCATAATGCTTCGCGCTGATCTTCACCCTTGAGTACTTGACATAGTTCGCACTTAATACAGATCCGATATGGCAGAGTTTGCATCTAACATAGATCCGATATGGCAGAGTTCGCAACTATTTGCAGTCTCTTATTCGCACATGATAATTAGTTCGCACTTGATAATGCAGAACAAATATGAAATGATCGAACTCCTCCAGCTAGTATATTCGCACTTGTTTAAATGACCGAACTAGATTGGATCTTCAATGATGACAATGGACGAACAAACTGTGTATATATATATGAGATAAATCCTTCATGTTGGCCTCTTAAGAAATCATGACTCCAAGATATGATGTCGGCTCAACTCTTCTTTAATCAATGTCGGCCTCAATCAAAATAACCTGTATGACTTTGTTTGTTCAAGGCTCTTTGAACATGTATTGGCTTGAATGAATATTCTCCCCTCTTCACAAGAGGTCGGCCACCTTAAAGATTGAATCCCAAGGAGAATGAAGTCGGCTCTAATTAATAAACAAATATTAATTGTCTTCGCATCTTCTCAAGTCGGCCATGCTATGAGAAGATAAACAATAAATATAAATTGAATAGCCAACGGCTATCATTCAATTTAAGTTTCCACGAAGGAGCTGAGCTGGAAGGAGCTACCGAAGCTGCTATATCATTAACACTCCCTCTCAGCTAGGGAGAGAACTTCCAGCTGCACAAATATGAAACATCTCAATATGATATCCATCAGCCATCATTGCCTGCAATCAAATATAAAGAGAAGGATATCACCTCAATGTGATGATGAACATCATGGCTACATCCATGTGTGAAATGATATATCACCTCATTGTGATATTGACCACCATGGCTACACCCATGTATGGAAAGGAGCTTATCACCTCATCGTGAAAGCATATCACCTCAATGTGATATCAACCATCATGGCTACACCCATGTATGGTATGTACAAGTGTTCATCACTTGCGTGATGTTGTCACCTCAACGTGACTTGCACCATGGCTCTCCCAGAGGGTGAAACACAAGTACACAAGAAATCATCACAGAATCTCTCACGTGATGCTGTCATGGAGTCACACACATGACATCCACCATGAATCTCTCAGAGGGTGGAAACAAGGGCTTACACCTCAACTTCTTCCGTCTCAGAAGAAGATGCATTAACAAGGGATTTCACCTCGAACTTCTCTCACAGAGAAGAACTCATTAAACAAAGTCACTGATGCTGAGACTCTTTCTCAGTTAAGGCTGGATTCTCCATCATACCAAGCTTATCTCGAAAGTTCACAACTTTATCCTGGGTGAGAATATCTGCCATCTGCTCATCAGTGTTGATGTACCTCAACTGTACAGCCTTCCGCAGTACTTGATCTCAACATGCTTGGAGCTGTCATGAAGCACAGGATTGACAGAAGGCTTCACACAACTCACCATGAATAATAGTAGACTCCATTGATTGTCCAAACAATCCGGCCAGGAGCTTACGAAGCCACACTGCTTCTCGAGTTGCCGCACAAGCTGCAATGTACTCGGCCTCTGCTTTACTCAGTGCCACAGATGATTGTTTCCTGTTACACTAGGAAATCATAGTGGAATTCAAACTGAAGCAGCCGCTAGAGGTGCCCTTCTGATCTGCAAGACAACCATCTTCTATAGGTTTAGTAGGCTCCCTTTGAATCTATAAATACTTGGCCTTGCAATGCTGCAACCTTCACTTCTTCTCTGTAAGTTACAGGACTCCCTCTTGATCCCTGCTTTAGAACTCACAAAGAAGTCTTCTGGAAGTGAACTCCCTCTAGCCACCAACTCAGTCTCTTGGCTGCAAATTGTGACTTCATGCTTGATCATTCTTTTGGTTGGCATGAATTCTTCATAAGATATCTCAATCTTTTCATCGCTTAAGCTATCTCTCATCACTTTCTAGCTTCTAGCTGTTCACAAAACATTTAGGGAGAGATTACTAACAGTTTATGACTATTCAAAGAAATATCATACAAGTTTTACTATATCAGGTTATACCATGAACACATAAGAATTTATGCATAATGTTAGAACATCAATAATTAAATCATTCTGAAAGAGAAATATATCAAAATATCAACCTAAAGGGATAAAGGACTTATCTTTATATAGTTTTGATATAACTCTTTCGTTCATCTTTTACTCCTCTCGAGAGTGCCAAACTCAACACAACAAAAGAATAATCTGCACAACTACAAATTTCTTGAATGCATTAAGCGGTTAGCTAGTAGAACCAATTCTCTTCAAGAGTTCAAGGTTCTATCACAAAGCATGCATAGGAGAAGGATATTGATGTGATCAACCTATCACAATGAAAATGCAAATCTCTTCTCTTTTCTTTATTTTATCTCAAAGTCATACTTCTACATGATTAGTATGAATCAACTTCACAATAGATAAATTGAAATCTTCAAAGGATCTTTATTCTAGAGATCACAATTCAAGAGAAATAACAATCTCTTTATACTAATCACACAAGATCAAAAATAAAAGATATAACTTAACAAACAAAGAATACTTATCTATTTTGCAAGGTACGCTGATTTTAAGCACAGATCAACACACAACTTTTAGGGCTTGAACACAGGCCCATGATTCAAAATAGAAATTCTCTAGAGTCCTTCTGAGGAGAGGACTTATTCATATCCACAAATGAAGCATGCTGATTAGGCCTAGTTGGGCAATCCTTGGCGAAGTGCCCAAACTCATCACACCTAAAACATTGAATCTTGGACATATCCCTCTTCTTCTTGGATGGAGGTGCATTATCATTTCCCTTGTCCCGATTCCTCTTGAAGAATCCTTTCTTTCCATCTTTTCCTTTCTTCTTTGAGACATGGGAGGCGAGAACATGAATGTCTTCATTCTTTGAACTTTGACCAACGCCTCTTGCCACCAACCTTGATTCTTCTTGAATGCAATCAGATCTTAGGCGATCAAACTTAGGCAGTTTCGATCTTGCACTGATTCCTTGAATGAAGGATTCCCAAGACAAAGGCAGCCCATTGAGGGCGAGTATGGTTAAATCCTTATCATCAACTATATTCCCAATTGTAGAGAGCTGGTCTCTCAAATTTGAAATCCTCATGAAGTATGCAGTAACAGACTCTCCCTTTGACATCTTCACATGATGCAATTGATGCTTTAGTGCAAGGGCTCGGCTGGTATTGTTGACTTCGTACATCTCTTCCAAGGTCTTGAGCATATCTCTCGCTGTCTTCAACTTAGAGATGATAGGAACAATATGATCCTTGACAGAGTCAACCAGAATCTTCATTGCTTTGATGTCTTTCTTCAGCTACTCCTTTTCTTCTGCCTCCTCAGGTTCAAAAATGCTAGGCTCCACGAAGTCACCCAAATCATTTTCACGCAAGGTGAGCATGATCCTAAATCTCCATGAAGTGAAGTTGGATGCACCTTTGAGTCTATCTTCAACCTTCAAACCATTCACCATCTTGGCAGAGTGAGATGAGTGAGCAATAGAAAGTATGCTGATTGGCAATAATCTTGTCACGATCCTCAAACCCGCTCTGATACCATGTTAATTTTATGTGAACAGATTAGATGCACAAAAAATAATTCGAAATCAGACAAAATAACACAGCATATACCCTAGGAAAACCCTCCTCTTGAGGGAGAAAAACCCAACAACACAGATCTCTCTTATATTTGATGTAACAAGGGCAACTTTACATATTACAATGAGGTCTAACACAAGACCGATATTTAGCACTGGCAAGATGAGAAACATATAACAGTTTGCCAATTCGTACCTGTTATATATGAATTGACTGTCTACAGAAATAGCATTTGACAGTATTCACAAACACTAATGGTTCTCAACCTGTTAGATATGAATCCGCATTATCATAATGCTTCGCGCTGATCTTCACCCTTGAGTACTTGACATAGTTCGCACTTAATACAGATCCGATATGGCAGAGTTTGCATCTAACACAGATCCGATATGGCAGAGTTCGCAACTATTTGCAGTCTCTTATTCACACATGATAATTAGTTCGCACTTGATAATGCAGAACAGATATGAAATGATCGAACTCCTCCAGCTAGTATATTCGCACTTGTTTAAATGACCGAACTGGATTGGATCTTCAATGATGACAATGGACAAACAAACTGTGTATATATATATGAGATAAATCCTTCATGTCGGCCTCTTAAGAAATCATGACTCCAAGATATGATGTCGGCTCAACTCTTCTTTAATCAATGTCGGCCTCAATCAAAATAACCTGTATGACTTTGTTTGTTCTAGGCTCTTTGAACATGTATTGGCCTGAATGAATATTCTCCCCTCTTCACAAGAGGTCGGCCACCTTAAAGATTGAATCCCAAGGAGAATGAAGTCGGCTCTAATTAATAAACAAATATTAATTGTCTTCGCATCTTCTCAAGTCGGCCATGCTATGAGAAGATAAACAATAAATATAAATTGAATAGCCAACGGCTATCATTCAATTTAAGTTTCCACGAAGGAGCTGAGCTGGAAGGAGCTACTGAAGTTGCTATATCATTAACAAACTGGAAGACTACCATTAGTTAACGAAAACCCTAAATGAAACTCCAAGTAAATAAAGCAAATCTCAGAATAGATATGCATGTGATGAAACGAGTTAACTTGAAAGGGTAACGCCAAGTTAACTCCTGTGTATAATGTCTATTCTGAGAGGTAGGAATTGAAGTCTACTGATCGTGATCTCGAGCAAGCAATCCCTCAACGAGATGTTTAATTGCATCAGCATCTGAATGTCAGCAACTTGAGCAATCTTTGCACACTCAAACTAGCATTTCACTGACTCATAACTTTGGCGGCTCCGTAACTGAAGTTATGGCGACTATCTCCTCTACAGCTTGATGCTTCTGACACTTTTGCATGACAAAACTGTGAGATTTGATTGCGCACACTCTGTTTGTGAGAAATACAAATGAACTTGCTGCACACGCAAAATTCCAACGGTATCAACCCTCTGAAAGCACTTGATACAAATTGGTCTCAACTTTTCTGATGAAATCGTGAATTAAGACCGATTTGGTCTTAAATTCAGTCTACGTGAACTGCACTCTGAAAAACTCGTCTGTTGACTGTGAACACAGCTGTATTTTGACAAGATTTCTGGAAAGCTAAAAATACCTGCTGAGGCTAAAAATAGCCTTTTGAGGAGTTATTTTTGGTGAAAAATCTGAGATATGGGTTTTGTCCAGAAAAAGATTCTAAGACAACCCAAAACGTCAAAAATGCGAAAATCTAACTTCTACTCGACCATGCAAAGAGTTTTCAGTTGAGAAAATTAGAAACTCGAGAACGAATGCTCTGGAGTTAAAAATTCTTGAAAAATCAAACGCACGATTTTAATTCGAGGAAGCTATATAGAAATGATCCAGATGCTAAGACTTGTCGAATTTTGCCAATTTTAGGAACTTGCGAATTGAAATCTGAGAGAAATTTGAGAATCAAGGAGGAAAAAGACGTTTTTTGTATGCTCTTCTTCAATGAAAATCGCCCTTGAATTCTTCAAATTGCTGAAAAAGTGAACTTTTAACCTGCAAAAGAATGTGATTGGAGAAATCGCCTTTACAGATAGATAAAGAATTTGCCTTTGCTTGCTAAAATTCGCCTTTACTTGAGAATTACGAATTTGCCTTGAAGATACGTCTTTGCTTTGAAGAAATATGAATTTTTCTTGAAAAACACGCCTTTGCCTTGAGAAAAGACGAATTTTGTTTGAAAATATGGATTTCTCTTTAAAAATACGAATTTCTCTTGAAGCTTGGTGAATAATAAATGAAGATGGCGAATTTACTTAAATAAAGAAAATCCGCACCATCTTATGAACTGCAAGATCAAAAACCCTAACTGAAATAGACGCCTTCTAATTGGACCCCTTTCAGTTTCATTGCCACTGACTCGAAGTTTGAATAATAAAATATTCATTATGCAATTTGCAAAGGCGCCAATTATAGAAATTCGCCATTTAATGCAAAATAAATATTAAAAATTATCTAACTTCAATTGACAATTCAAACGAAGCTTTAGGATTCACCGTTAGACTTCACTGATTCCAAAAAGTCATCATCTGAGCTCATAGGCGTCCATTTGCTCAAGATATTGCACTTTTTATTAACTTCCTATTTTATAGCTGACGACAAAGTTACGACTGGCCATCTTCGACATTGATTTCCGAGTGACCGGATGATGCTGAGACCGAGCTGATGAATTGAATGAGAAGCCTACTGAGCAAAGAAGAAATGTCTGCTGGGAGTCATCACTGCAAAATCCATCATTTAACACCTCAAAAAATTAGGCGCCCTTGATTAAATTCATTTACAGGTGCCAGACTTAACCATTTTCCTAAACTGCCATCTGATACTTCAAACAGCTGCTGACGGCGAATGGTGAACCCTGTTGACAGGTAACCAAGTTCACTGCATGACTACAAGCATTCTGTTTCCAACGGATATACGCACGTCATCTGAAAAGTGCATTAAGGACCTCAAAAGTAAAAGTGCCCCTGGCCTACAGTTGCACTGACACCATTTTGACAAAAGTACAACTCTCAACGAGATGCCCTACTTCGACCTCTGATATCTGGAGTTGGGATGACCCGATTTGAGCACTGTCTGTCTCAACGTGTAGCTAGAAGGATCTACAAGAGGCGTCTCTAGAGGTGACGAAGCAAGAAAACTGCTTCTAAAACCTCAAAAATGCAAGTGCGTATTTTATTTAAAATATACGCTCCATACTTGGCCATTTTCCGGATGTCTTCACTTTTCAGCATTTCGCCAAAGACCTCGCACGTACGAGCGTCTGCCAAATCCCGGAAGCTGATGGCTAGGTTATTTGAATAGATAAAGTAATTACGCTCAAGTCTCGTGAAGACTTCGAACGCGAACAACCTCATCTGACAGGCCTAAAGGCTAGGCGCCTCTGGACTGTAGAAATACAATGAAAATTTTATGCCAGTCCGCCCATGAAATTATGTGCTTGGTAGAACCTCTGCCACGATCACCTGAAACGTCAGATTAATAGGGAACTTGGTGCAACGCGAAGCTGGACTAGAGTAGTACTGTTGTCAGGGAGACCTTGTTAGCAAACTGGACCATCTTAAGGGTCATTTTGACAAGCGCCTCTGAGCTATAGTTGCACTGGAAATGCAACGAAGAAGCTCAAAGATGTGAAATCTTCATTATAAGCTCATCTTCAGACGTTGGTTGCCGGAGCTCTGGGACTCGGATGACTGCGTTTGATAGCTCGTCAGATAAGCAGACTAGTTATGAAGAGATTGATTGCATCAGCCACCAGAAGTACCAAGATCCACCCCCCCTTTAAGAAGGGCGCCCTCAAGCTACAGGCGTGCTTTTGCTGAAAAAGGACAAGTTTCTACATTGTGAAACTTTGGAAATTTCAACTTCTCTCGCCAGTTGCAGGAGTTATGGGTCTCGGAAAGCTTCGCTGGATAGCTCATTAGATAGCCAGACCAATTCTGAAGAGTTTGACTATATTTATGAGTATTTTGAACAAGATCTTGACCTTCAAAAAGAAGGGCGCCCCTGGGCTACAGTTGCACTTTCTTGCTTTTCTCTGAAAAATCCTCATAATTTAATCACTAAAAACTCCATCTTGACCACTGAAATGATCATGTGAAAGCATAGTTGTTGTCGTGAAATGCTTCTTCATCATGAAATGTTCCATTCTGAGCCTCCAATGTAGGTTTTGATCAATAGAACTGCCTTTGACTGACAAAATACTGATAAAACTCCATGCTTGATATTGCCCAAAAACTATACTTGACATCATTTTAGCAAGATTTAGACTCTTTTAAACAAAATGCCTTGTTGAAGCAAAAATTTTGGTTTTGGGTACAACAAGTAACTCACATGATGCCAATGAAATGATACGAGTTCTGTTCAAATAGCCTCAAGTATAGTAATGGTAGAATAAGGTAAATCCCTATGTGACATAAGTTACAACTTTTCCCTAATATAAGTAATCTAGGAGTATGTGTGTATGGAGGAACTTACTACAATTATATTTTTCTATGCCAAATCCTATTTTGTATGGGGTGCACTTATGGTATGAGGCCACACAGTTTGTATCACAGCTTTTAGTTTTGTTAAAATAATAAATCAGTGTTTCTCCAAGTTTTGGGTATGAAGGGATATAAGTTTGGGGGAAGAAGTTTCAGGGACAGCCATTTTTTTTTCCAGATTTTAGGCATGGTAGGAGGACGACTATTAAAATAAAATGTAAAATTAGTATTTGAAATTTTAAAATACAAACATAAAAAAAGTAACTAAAAATAACACAAACAAACCAAAAGAAGCTGAAATTCTAAAAACTGCACCCTGATTCCATAATCCATCCAATAAACTAATAATCATAGACATGATATGAAACATGGTCTATATTGAGAGATGCAAGAAAAGAAACATTGCATCATGCATAGTACGTAGATACATTGAACAGCAAGCTTAGAAATTGACTGAACATCCAATTGAAGTCTCAAAAACTGTTCCTTTTCCTCTTCTCTTTTCCTTTCCTCTTTTCATGAATGGAAAACAATTGACAAGGGTTATTGATACTTTTTTAGGTTGGGGGGCATTGGTGGGCCCTCCTTTTAGACTTTTGTTTGGATTCAAAATATTTTTTTACTCTTTTTGCTGTTTTTATGCATTTGATGTGGGGGATAGCCTAAAGGCTCGGGGATGGCCAGGAGATGGTGAGATGTCTAGGAGCTCCCCAAAAAGACCAAAGAAAAGGTGGTGTCCCCCTTTTTAAGGGACACAGAGGGGACATCCCCAAAAATTTCAAAATAGTAGGAGATGGGGATGGGAGGTATCCCCCAAGTCCCTAGGAGTTCCGGGATGCCACCACTTAGATTCAAGGGATGCATCCCTGTGGAACAATGGTTAAATGTAAATAATGATTTAAATATTAAGACTTAAGTTATGAGTTCATAGGTAGTGTGCAAATTGATCAGAACCTGGTGGTTATATCATATATGTTCAATTGTACGAATTCAAGAAGGTTTAGGCACAAATGTGGGTGTTCATGGAATCATTATATTAGTTAACCAATTTATTTTATCTTCATTATAATCAATGGGAAGTGCTTTCTTGCTATACTTTCCTAACCTATGTCCCGTGTTTATGTTTTTTTTGCATTCTGTATGAATGATTTAGTCTTCCTCAATTCTGCTCATCATGGAAAGGTTTAAGTTTGTGAATGAAATCATCTAGACTTTAAATTTAGTGTTACTCTTCTCAGAAATGGACTGTTCTAAGAATAGAGCTAATAATGGTTTTGTTGCTGAATAAAAGTGTTTCCAAGTCTGCATGTCTGGTCTTAAATGGATACTGTCCCAAAGTGAGCTTGAAGCATAGCTCAAGACAAAAAGAAAATTTGTAGAAGTGGAGATCTGAAGATAATATAATCTGAATACTCATATTGATTCATCATGAAACCTATGGTGAGATTTAGTGAGTGTTATTCTTCGAATTTCTTGAGAAGCTCATAGAGAGGTTAGGGAAGTTGGAGGATTTTTCTCGCAATTTTCATTACAGAAAACATGCTGCTCAATGAATAGTGATAAGTACAAAGTTCTTGGATTTTAACATTTGCTTAAAAATGAACTGATTCCAACAGATTCACAAGCCCTAATTTTTAGGGATTCTGAAAAAGAAACTCTGGTTCATTCTTCTTAGGATATTTATAAAATTAATTTAAATATTATTGACAAGCAAAAAACCGACAGGCAAAAACCTGCTGCTAAAAGAAATAGTGTAGAATCCCCACTTCAATTTTTTGTGATTTTTCGATTAGTTTGACAATGTTAACATTTTGTCAAACGGATTCCATGTGAAGTGTCGGCATTTCATCAAACAGTTACCATGCAATGAACCTACAAAGAAGACAATGATATTGCAAATATTATTGAAAAGAAAATATACTATTTGCTGGGATTGATAACAGGTGGATAATTAATTCAGAAACTTCACATATAATATGCAAATCCCACTTCCCTTACAAATGCAAATAATCAGAGTAATTTACTGAATATGCTGGAGCTATGAAAGATATTCTCAGTTCAGAAATTAACATACATAATAATTATCAAATGTTCAAGCTCAGACACCTATGCACTTACACGCTGACCTGGTGAATTGCAGCCAATGGTAATTGCTGGGTATTGCACCCTCCACGGCTCCTAGGGAATAATCACACCTCCCAGGAAAGAAGACACAGCCTCACCAAATGCATACACTTCTCCAATCTGCTTGCAGCTATTACAGTCACCCTCATGCTGTCGTTTCTATAGGACCTGCAGCCATTATGGGAGCAACAATGTTTAGGGGTGGCTATATGAATCAGATAACAACCACATTTTGCCTTGTTCTCCTGTGAATCTCCTCCAAGTCACAATAACAATGCATAGGCGTGTACTATGGAAGAGTCCTGAACCTTAAACAATAACCAATCACTTCTAATGAACCAGTTGATTCATTCCCAGCACCAAACTATCATATTCGATCAGCAAATATGATGAAGGATTTTTGAGTTGCACAAATAAGATATATCGATATGACTGCAAGTTTAAATAATGGTATTCAAACCCCTTCCTTGTATTCATTGAGATCTCTGCCTGCAAATACCTCTGATAATTTGTCTTGCTTGGCAAGACTTCACAAATTATCCAATTGTGAAACTTGAATGGT
The DNA here is from genome assembly GCA_007258455.2 of Sequoia sempervirens. NCBI lineage: Eukaryota > Viridiplantae > Streptophyta > Pinopsida > Cupressales > Cupressaceae > Sequoia > Sequoia sempervirens. Next base: position 241,863,806 of record VDFB02000017.1, read on the forward strand.
TCCACCAGCAATTTGTTTCTGTGCAAACTGAAACTTTGTTTGGATTTCACCATATCTGCTAGGGAGGAATCTTTCACCACCGAACTTGATCTTCGCCGTAGCGTTTCCATCCTAGGTTGTGCTTGAACAATCTTGTTCAATCTCCACAACTATGGTCTTCAAAAAAATAATAAATATCTGATCTACCCAAATCAGTGTTACAAGACTCAGACTCACCTCGGACTTGCCAAGCCGATTTTTGACTTGGACTCGGACTTGGATCCCAAACTTGGCAAATAAAAAAATCCAAGAAATTAAGATATTTTTAAGGATTTAAAACTTGTTTCATGCACCCTTTAATAAATAAACCTTAAAGACACAATAACATCACCAAATAGAAATTACTATGATCCCATACACAAACATACATTGATCACATAATTATAAACACAAATTTTAGCTAAAAGAAATAACACATTTAGATATATAAATATTGTCAAATGTATACAAAACTCATGGAATATGAAATCTATGCCATCAAAACAAATATCAAAACTAAAAATATAAGTCTATGGCTCAAAAGTGCTTGCATTACTCATCCCAACATCACGACAAGTCATGCGCTAGTGTCTAAGATAGGTCCTAGATGATGATGTAGCCATGATATTTGCTTGTGTCTCAATGATTGGTGTGTATATTCAAGTGAGGAATTTATTTTTAAAATTTTATTGAAGCCTTCAAGACTAGATGTTTTGTTGTCTAATGTATGAAACAAGATAAACAAGATAATCCTTGATTATGGCTTTGACTGTGAAACATGCAGAGATTTGCAACAGGGGACATGTATTGAAATAACCCCCTTAGTTTTTTTTTGAAATTTTCACATACAAATTGCACCCATTAAGGTTAGCCCAATAATCAAAACCAGCTGAAAGGGAGCCCTTCACTTTTTGATCACCAAGTTCCCGGTATGGGCAAGGTGAGAGCATACGGTGCAAGGGGATCGCTAGTTATAAACAGGAAATGAAATGAACAATGCTGTAAGTGGCTAGCCGACCATTCTGAAAGTAAAGTAGGCGGATAACCGACCATGAAAGCTCGACCACTTATTCAACAGGAGCAAGAACTACAATTAAATGCTGAAAGAAAACACTCGACCACTTATTCAGCGGGAGTGGGAAATTACAAAGATATAAAATGCTGAAAGTAAATAGCTGATCAGAAAACACTCGACCACTTATTCAGCTGGGAGTGGGAAATTACAAAGATATAAAATGCTGAAAGTAAATAGCTGATCAGTACTACTGAACCAGCCTTACAATATGCCTTGTTTTACAATGATTTTTATCATTTACGATAAAATGTTACTCTAATCAAGCCAAAAGAGCTGCAATATTCCTTGCAACAATTATGAATGAAACACTAAGGAAATATAGCAGATTATTACAATTACTAGGTCTGATATACAAAACCAGCAAATTGAAAACATAAACCAGCAAATTGAGATCACACCAAAATGCTCATATCATTCACAAAACACCTCCGATTCACTCCAAACTGAAAGCAATCTGATTGTAAGAGCCAAGCAACCAAAATACAACAAAAATGAGGACTCAAATAGCTCCAAGATGCCCAACACGTATTCCAATGTGCATTGACAAGGGGGTGGCCTCTAGAAGAGGGCGACCTGCTGTAATAAATTCAAATCTGCATCGTAAAATCTGAAACTTGCCAAGAAGGGTCGTCTAGTGCATAAAAAATCATAGAGCGAATACCCAGAATGAAATAAAAATCACCAAATGAGTTATGAATGAAAATCTCCTATAGCCATATATGAACCAGCAACTACAAAACTGAAAATAACATCAAAATCTTCAACAATGGAGCTCAATTTGCAATCTCTGTGTTGTACCCAAACCAAATTTTTTGCTTCATCAAGGCATTTTGCATAAAATAATCTAAACCTTGCTAAAATGATGTCAAATACAGTTTTTGGGCAATATCAAGCATGGAGTTTCGTTAATGTTTTATCAGTCAAAGGCAGTTTCATTGATCAGAACCTGAATCAAAGACTTAGAATGAAACATTTCACAATGGAGGAGCATTTCTCAATGACAATTATACCTTTGTATGGTCATTTAAGTGGCTATGATGATGATTTCAATGGTCAATTTTTGAAGATTTCTCAAGGAAAAGCAAAATTGCGCCCCTGTAGCCCAGGGGCGCCCTTCTTTTTGAAGGCCTAAATTTTGTGGTAAATGCTCATGAATATAGTCAATCTCTTCAGAATTAGTCTACCTATCCGATGAGATATCCTGCGAGGCTATCCGAGACTCGTAACTCCAGTTACAAACATCACAAGTTGAAGATTCCAAAGTTGCAGTTTGCAGAAGCTTGTCTTTTTCTAGCTTTTGCGCCCCTGTAGCTTAAGGGCACACCTCTTTAAGGGGGGTTAGATCTTGGTATTCCTGATGGTTGATGCAGTCAATCTCTTCACGACTAGTCTGCTTGTCCGACGAGCTATCGAATGCAGTCATCCGAGTCCCAGAGCTCGGGAAATCAGCGTCAGAAGATGAGATTTCGAGGACAGTTCACATCACAAAGCTTCCTCAAATGGTGAAATTGCACCCCTGTAGCTCAGGGGCGCCCTTCAAGATGACCTCTGAGATGGTTGAGTTTGCAGACAAGGTCTTCATGACATTTGTGCTACTCTAGTCTAGCTTCGCGATGCACCAACTTGCCTGTCAATCCGACATTCTGAAAGATCGTGGCAAAGATTCTACTAGGCACGTAATTTAACGGGCGGACTAGCATAAAATATTCACTGTACTTTTGTAGGCCAGGGGCGCCTAGCCTTTAAGCCTGTCAGATGAAGTTCGTTTTCGTAGTCTTTACGGAAATTGTGCGCAATTACTCCAACTATCCAATGAGCCCAGCCGTCAGCCTCCGGGATTTGTCAAACGCTCGTACGTGCGAGTTTTTTGGCGAAATACTGGAAAACAAAGGAAGCTCAGAAAATGGCCAAGTTTGGTCGTCTATTCCATCTTGGGAAAGGCCCCTTTCTCTTTGAGGTCTTAGAAGCAGTTTTCTTGCTTTGTCACCTCCAGAGACATCTCTTGTAGGTCCTCCTGGCTACGCGTAGAAACAAACGGTGCTCGAATCAGGTCACCCCAACTCCAGATATTAGAGGTCAAAGTAGGACATCTGGTTGAGAGTTGTACTTTTGTCAAAATGGTGTTTGTGCCTTTCCAGGCCAGGGGCGCTTTTGCTTTAGGGGTCCTTAATGCAGCTTTCAGATGCCTTGCGTATATTCGTTGGATGCGGAATACCTCTAGTCATGCAGTGAGCCTGTTATTCATTCAGCAGGGTCCACTGTTCGTCGTCATCAACCATTTGAAGCGTTAGATGGTAGTTTGGGAAAATGTTTTAAGTCTGGTGCCTGAAAATCAATTTAATCAAGGGCGCCTAATTTTTTGAGGTGTTAAATGTTGGATTTTGCAGTTGCAGTGTCATGTCCCCTTCTCAGTGACATCTCTCAGAGGACAGGATTGGCCTATCACACGACCCTCGTAGGCCGATAGACTGGATAGAGGGTCACTTCGGAGCTTGGCTGGCTTCATCGCGGAGTTTGATCGGTTGTCTTTCGTTCGCTCGTCGGAGACTTATTGCGAATTGCTATTTTAGCAGTTCTGGCGGCGTGGGACCACTGCTATTTTTAGCAGTATGGCTTTGGCGGCATCAGGAATCACTTCGAGTTCGTCAGCATCAGACGGATCAGTCATCGGGTTAGAAACGAGGAAGATATTAATATTTGATCATATTGATTAAATATTAATTAATTAATGTTTATAATATAAAGTTATAATTTTTAAATTATAACTTAAGTGATTGCCTTGAGGGGTGCGCCATCATGAAGGGGGCCAGTTTAACATTTAATTTATGATTTAAATATTTGACGGAGAACTATGGAGAAATAAAAGAATTAAAAGTCAAATATTAGTTAAAACCCTATTTTGAAGGAAATCGCACTTTTGAGCTTATTTGAGGATTTTGCCTTGGTTTTTGGGCATTATGTGATTATTGAGAATTGAAACTGATCAACTTTGATTTGAGCCTGAGACTTTAGGGTTTCGCGTTCGAATTCCTTGGGGAACGAGCCATCTCCAGCGGAAAGCAATTCAGAGAGTGTGCAATATCACTTGATCTATTGCCTACAGAGGTTTTCTTATTCAGAGAAAACTACAGAGCTTCAGAGATTGTCCATTGTCAGAGATTATTCAGTGTGTGGTGTTCAGAGACCATCTATTCATCAAGGCGCCCTTTACAGAGACTCAAATATTGATTTTGGTGAAAGCCGTACAGATTGCATTTAATACAGCAGCAGGCCGTACATTTCTGTCAGGCCGTACCAGCAATAAAAGACGTGCTCCTTTGTCTTGACTCATACGCCTATCTTCAGATCACATTCCTTTACCTTCTGGAGGCGCTGGAGTTGCTGGAAACATTGGGAATCATCAGACTGGAGAAAGACCAAGCATTAATTGCAGCCGTACAAAATCCGTACCTTCTCAGCTTGCTGGTTTACCAGGTTTTTATGATAAAAATCATTATTTTGTCTTTGCATGTTAGCAGAACATTGTTATATGGAGATCAATTGAATAATAAAAGAAACGCCTTCATTTCTTATTGTATTTCTCAAGCAAATTGAAGATCTAGTATTTTTAGAGAATTTATTATTATTTTCTAGAATAGCCGTACTGTTCACTATTGCATCAAAAACACAAAAATTGCAAAAAAATCACAAAACTTCAAAAACCTTCAAAAAAACGTCAGAAATCAGTCAGGAGCAGTGTCAGGGGGAAACTAGGGTTTCTACATGCAACTACTAGCAAATATTTTTTCCTTGCTCTACAGGCTTCGCAATGAATATCCTTGCTTAGTCTCAGCATCACCCGGTCACCTGGAAATCAGTGTTGAATATGGCCAATTGTAACTTTGTAGTCAGCTACAAAGTAGGAAGTTAATAAAAAACGTCATAGCTTGAGCAAATGGACGCCTATGTGGATAAATGAGGACTTTTCGAAATCAGTGAAGTTCACCGAATCCATCCAAGTGCTTTACGTGGTTTGTCAACTAAATAAAATAATATTTAATATTTATTTTGCTTGTCAAAGCATTAAATGGCGATTTTCTAAAATTGGCGCCTCTTTGTGCTATCGCATAATGAATATTTTATTATTATTTAAATTTCAAACTTCAAGATAGTGGCAATGTAACTGAAAGGGGGTCCAATTAGAAGTCTTCTATTTCAGTCGAGGGTTTTTAGTCTTGCAGTCACCTTTGAGGCGTGAATTTATTCTATTAATTCAAGCATGGTGTCATATTTCATTTACATAGCTTGAGCAAATTCGTAATTCTTTAGAGCAAAGGAAAATTTCCTTCAGAGTTGGGCGAATTTCTCATCAGCAATCATTAGCGAAGACATCAAAACACTTTCTTTGCAGGTACAAGTTAGAATTATCAGCGAATTTCAAGGAAGAGTGGCGATTTTGGCAGAGGAAAACATCAAAAAACGTCTTTCTTCTCAAATTCTTCCATTTTCTTGTCTTAAATTCTCTCGCATGTTTGAAGAATTGGAAGATTTTGGCAAAACAAATCATCTGGGTCTATTCAAAATAGCTTCCTCAAGAAAACCCATGTGCCAGAATTTTTCAGGAAAATTTACTCCAGAGCATCAGTTCTCAAGGCTCTAATTTTTTCTCAACTGAAAATTCCTTGCATGGTCGAGTAGAAGTCAAATTTTCGCATTTCTGACATTCTGGGTTGTCTTAGAATATTTTTCTGGACAAAACCCATATCTCAGATTTTTCGCTGAAAATTACCCTTCGATAGGTTATTTTTAGCCTCAGCAGGCTATTTTTTAGCTTTCCAGAAAAGTTGTCAGAATATAGCCGTGTTCACAATCAATAGGCGAGTTTTTCAGAGTGCAGTTCACGTAGACTGAATTCAAAACCAAATTGGTCTTAATTCACGATTTCATCAGAAAAGCTGAGACCGATTTGTGTCAAGTGCTTTCAGAGGGTTGACAGGCGTAGTTACTCAAATCCATATGGTTGCATGCCTCGTATGGCCGATTGTCTTCCAAGGCCGGTTTAGAGGGTTGTAACCGTTAGAATTTTGCATGTGCAACAAGTTCGTTTGCATTTCTCACAACCAGAGTGCGCAGTCAAGCTTCGTAGTTTCGTCATGCAACACACTTTCATTAAGGAGAAGCATCAGAGACATCAAGCTGCAGAAGAGATAATGGCCATCACTTTAGTTACGGAGCCGCCAAAGTTACCAGTCAGTGAAATGCTAGTTTGAGTGTGCAAAGATTGCCAAGATTGCTCAAGTTGCTAACATTCAGATGTTGATGCAGTTAACAATCTCGTTGAGGGATTGGTTGTTCGAGATCATGGCCAGTAGACTTCAGTTCCCACTTCTCAAAATAGACATTACACATAGGAGTTAAACTTGGTGTTACCTTTTCAAGTTAACTCGCTGTCTCATCTCATGCATGTCTATTATGGGATCAACTTTATTTACTTGGAGTTTTATTTAGGGTTTTACATTAACTGATGGTAGTGTTCCAGTTAACTTGCTTTCAATAAGGACGTGCATGCTTGCACAATTGTCCATTTTTAGATTAGATGTTTCGGTTAATTGATGGTAGTTTTTCAATTAACTGTATAGTTTCATTTATTAGGGCTTAGCAATAAATCTTGCATGCATTGCAAGATTGTAGTTGACTCAAGGTGATTTTAGGGTTCCCTACACCTTTCGATGTCTATAAATAAGAGCTTTTGCTCATTTGTACATAACTTTTGCACGAGAGAGAAATATATGCTGTGCCTACCTTGCCTTCAATATTTCTCGTTCTGTATCTGTTCATGCGTTTTTGCTATTATGATGAATTGTTATGCCACTTGGGTTTCATGCAATTATAATGGTGAATTCTTTCCTTAGTTAGATCAAATTTGTTTTGTGTTCAATAAACTTGTCCAGATTGAGCTGATAGATGTGCCACCTTGCCTTCAAGTTGAGAATCTGTACTTGGTTATCGTGTGATGTGTGTGAATAATAAACTCGTTCAGATTGAGCTGATAGATGTGCCACCTTGCCTTCAAGTTGAGAATCTGTTCTTGGTTATTGTATGATGTGTGTGAATAATAAACTTATTCAAATTGAGTTGATAGTTGTGCCACTGTAGAAACCCCTGTTCTAACTGATCTCGGATCTGACTGAGTTTTTGCTTGTTTTTTGAAGTTTTTGGTTTTATTGTGATTTTTTTGCATAAATGATATAATGCGACTTTGAAAGAAAAATAATATAAAATCTCTACTAAATACAATAAGTTCAGATCTAACATTAACAGACTCAGGAAACCACTGCTAATGAATGTATTAATTTTCCACAGCCATTACAATGATAAATATCTGACATGCAGACAAGAATAGATAAAAATATCAGACTAAAACCTGATTTGCAGCAGCTGAGATAAAATGATGAATGGTACGGCCATCAAGAATATCAGCTTCTCCCTCTGTCTGATGACTGCTAGTGGATCCAATAGATACTGCGCCTCTGTTGATGTAGATAAACTGCTAAGAAGGAAGGCGAATCACATGGCATAAAAGTACGACCTGTACTTGCAGGTACGGCCCTGCAGCAGCAGCAATGGTACGGCTCTTAACAGCAGCAAAGAATCTGGTACGACCTTATTTAGTTTTGTCTGGAGTTTAGGAAGTGGGCGCCTAAACAATAAAGATCCTTTCTGATGAATTCCAGACCAATAACCCCGAAAATACTATCTCTGTGAATGTTCTGTGATCACTTCTGAATGAAGAAATCTCTCTGAAAGCAATAGATCAACTGTTATTTCACAGTCTCTGAATTGCAACACTGAAGATGGCTCGTTCTCCAATGCCTGTAGACAACAGAAACCCTAGGCTTCGTTCTTCGGAAGAAGACTTGCTCAAAAAATTCAATATTCAACATAATGAGTTCTTCACAATGAAAATTCTTTATATTCTCAAGAGGGTCGACTTTTTCCTCAAAAGGCATCATTTAAATAAAAGTTGAATTTTAACTTTTAATTTTTCAATAGTCTCGACGCACTTTTAATTATAAAATATAATTAAAAAGTGGCCCCCTTCAATGTTGGTCGAACCCTTCAAGAAATCACTTAAGTTATAATATTAAATAATATTATAACTTTATAATATAAGCTTCAATAATTAATATTTAATTTGACAATTAAAATATTAATATCTTACTCAATTTACGTCCGATTAACGAACCGTCTGAAGCTGGAGAATAAGTGATTGATTTTGCACATGACCAAACCCTACTGCTAAAAATAGCAGGGGTGCTCTGCTGAATGACTATTACTGCTAAAAATAGCAAGTCAGGCAAAAGTTGTCCAAAAGAGCCCGAACGAAAGCCAACTGGTAAATTCAGACGATCCAAAGCCAAGCCAAGCTCCAACAAGACCCTCTATCCATCCTATCAGCCTACGAGGGTCGCATTATAGGCTAATTCTTACGAACTCTAATGCTCGCCAAAATGGGGACATTACAGCCACCTTGCCTTCAAGTTGAGAATCTGTACTTAGTTTATCGTATATTGTTGTTTCCAATAAGCCTATTCAGACAAGCAGATAGTTGTGCCACCTTGCCTTCACGTTGTGAGTCCGTACCCGGCTTATCGTCAGATAATCATTCTTGCTCCATTTCCTCATGCTCTATTTTCTTGAGGAACCTGGATAGATTTAAAGTAGTTAGCTTAGTTGTAGTTAATGATCTGCGAAACCAGAAAATCCTTAGCTGCAATGTTCTTGGTTTTCTTAACCTTGTGCCTCTTCCAGCTGAGAACAAAAAGATAGGACTTAGATTACTTTTCTTTTCCACGCATTCTAGCACTACGAGGGAGCTTCCCCTCCTAATTTGAAGAGCACTCATTACGCAGTGTGCATAGCTGTCCGTACAAACCTGCACTCCAGAGGTGTTAGTTTTTACGCCAACACTTTGGATGAGAAGCAGTCTCAATTTAGCTAGGTGTTGTCTTTCAAACATGAAACTGATAATTTGCTGGGAGGTATGCGTTCCTTTAAGCCAAGGGTCTGAAATCATTTCAGTAGCACTTCGTCGTTAATAGCAATGGATGCCAAATGTTGGAGCAAAGACCTGTATTTATAGCACTTTTGAGGAGACTCTTCGAATTCCTCTTTTCCCTCCAAGAATGCAAGCCCCAAAGACATTTGAATAATATTTTCAAATTAAACATCATTTCTCCCATCTCCCTAGGTGTCCCACACTTAGGCAAATAAAGTTATATTTTAAAATCATTAAAATACTCTAAGTGTGGCGTCCAACCTCAAGGCCCACTTTTTAAAACAACTTAAGTCATTAATCTAGGCCATGGGGCCCAAAATGAATTTAATTATCAAAAGGACTTAAGTAAATCAATTTGCCACAAATAAGCCTCAAAGTGTTGAAAGCCAAATTACCAAACTACTCTGCCTAAAATGGAAACTGCACTAGACTGTTGAACTGCTGCCAATCGGAGCATTGCCAAAAATAGAACTTACTAAAAATAGCATATTGCTAAAAATAGTAAGTTGTTCCAAACTCATTTTAACCATATTTTGAGCAGCCATCGAAACTTACTAAAAATAGTAAGTCTGAAAAAATTGCCTGATTCAGGTGCATGCCATACCACTGCGAAGCTTTTTGAAAACCTAGAAAGAATCCAGAATCCAAATCACAAAACTCCAACATGCAAACCCCTGAAAACACCAAAAACCTCCAAACAGCTGGAAACCCTAATTTTTACCTCCAACAAGACTACGGGCAACTACACTGACTACTGCTGAGAAGGGGACATTACACGTATTTTGTAGGTTTTATGATCATGATTCATCATTGGCCTATTACATGCTTAGAAGTTAGACCTATAGTTTGATGAGGGTTTGGGGGAAACACCCCAATGGGGTCAAGGGGCAATGCCCCTTGCGGGGTCTAGAGGCAGCACCCCTTGCAGGGGTCTGGGGGTAGCGCCCCTTGCAGGGTCCTAGGGCAACGCCCCTCACACGCTCCCTGTTGCGATACAGGGCAGGGTCGAGGGGCGGAGCCCCACCACCAAGCACAAATGAAGACCTTCAAAACCACATAGACCTTCATGGTGCACACAATTTAATTAAAAAATTTGTAATGAAAGATTGTAAATTTTTTAAAAAAATTTAATTAAAATGGCCGAGTTTGGGGGTCGAGACTCGCCAATTCTGGTGAGTCTAGCGAGTCTCTGTGAGTCTAATGAGTACCCGACTGTCGAGTCTCTGTGCCTAGCTTAGGGTCACCCACGTCGTAAGTTGCCGAGTCTAGGCAAGTTTCTGCGAGTCTTGTAACCATTGACTCAAATGAAACCCCACAACCCACTTTTATAAGCCTCTCGAGAACTTTCCAAAATTATAATATAAAATTTACTTTTTAAATAATAATTCCTTTTTCCCATAAAACTGACTTTATAATAATTTATTTTTATTTGAGTCACTTTAATAAGTAATTAGTTAATTAAATATAAATGCCCCAATTAGTAATTCAGGACAAAATAATGTTTAATTAATTAAATTAATGCTCATGGTAGCTAGACGGAAATCGGGGGTGCAAACAAATGCTAAGATTGACAAGTAAAACACTTTTTATGATGAAAAAATGGCTTGATAAAGTCAAAATTGGTAAAACTTAAAATAAATCACAATTTAGTTGATTTTAATTTTTTTTGTGATTTAATCATGATTTTTCAAGGAAAATATGTCAAAAATTGTTTGGGCCAATTTGATGTGAAAATTGTAGGTTAACAATGACCAACAATGGCAGTTGGCAGTTGGCAGTTACTCATGATTTCTCATGATTTTTTCACAATTTATGCTTCTGTGGAATGAACAACAAAGTAGAGGCTTATGCTTTGGTTTTGGGTCTATATGTTGTTGCTCAATGTGGCATCTCCTCTTTACATATTGAAGGAGATTCCATGGTAAATTTTAATGCTATTTGTAACCTTGTCTCCTTGAATTGGAAACTGGAGAATGTTATTCACACAACTTGACCTTTTTTGGATTGCTTTTTTCCTATGTTCCACCGGCGTCGGGGACGGGGGGACGGGGGGACAAAGGGGCCTCAATTTCGGGATGGCGGGGGGACGGCAGCGGGGCGGCGGGAGGGGGGACGGGGTGTATATACTATATACTATACATATGGTACTTAAAATGCTAGTTATGAAAAGATGTATAAGACTATTAAGAAGTAAAATAGCAAAATTGAAATACTAAATTAGTACTTGAACATTGAACATTGAATATTGAAGTTTTCAGTATCGAATGATGAATTACTAATTAGAAATTAGAATAGTAATACTCAATACTACAATGTAACAATTGTTGAATCGGCAAATGGAAGATTTCTATTATATTATATCAAAAATATCTGATTATAAAGATGATTACAATGAGTAGCATGATTATATGATATCAAAACAAGTACAAAATCAAAATGTCAAAATGACAAAATGTAGTGAAGGAGGCAAAGGCCTCTAATCATCCCTCGGGAGGTCGGCAAACTCCTCATCACTAGAACCACTGGACTCCTCAAGGTCAAGATCTGCCAAAGGAACACCAACCAACCCTATATCTGAAGCATCCTCATCCTCATCAATCTGTGATGGCTCCTATGGCTCTACATCCCATCGTGCTGCTGGGCTCTCCTTGTACACACGTGTCTTGCGATCAGTGATACGCAAGGCACTATGTACAGCCACTAGCTTCTCTGCTCTCTTAGAGGTAAGTCTATTCCTCTTAAGAGAGTGGATGAAGCTATAAGTAGACCAGTTCCTCTCAGAAGCTGAAGAACTAGAAACTTGGGACAGCAAACGAATGGCTAGTGTGGTAGTCAGTGATTTCGGTCCATGACAAGTCCACCACAAAATCGAATCCTCCTGTGCCATAGTTCTTATGTCCGCCTTTGCTGCAGCCTTATAACCCCTAAGAGTAGCAAATTTCGTCCACTCAGTGCGAATGTTGCCAGCAGCTTCAACATCATACATCCTATCAATGCATCTGAAGAACCCTTCCTTCACCTCATCATCCTGAATCGGTGTAACTCTCCCAGGCCTAGGCATGTACCACTTCGGATTCAATGCATAAGCAGCCATGTGCAAGGGAGTGTTTAGGCTGTCCCATCTACGCTGAATAATAGGCTGAATGTAAACATTGTAGAACACTAAAGTGGGGTCCTTCTCTCGCACAACTGCCCTCATCTGACCAAGCATAGAATCAATGCACTCATACACCTCCCCAAGGTTAGGTGCATCCCCATCCCCATATCTGATGACCTGTACAACTGGTGTAATGATGGTGACAATATATTTTGCATCATGCCAAAATGCATCATTCTTCACTATCTCCTTCACCCTCTTCCCCTGCTCTGTCCTGGACCCATCCCAACGATTCCATTCTTGTGTCATAACCATGACTTGCAGTGGCTCTTGCAACTCAAGCATTCTCTCCAAAAGAATGAAATAGGATGCATATCTGGTCTCAACTGGTTTCAAGAACTCCTTTGCGAAGCTCTGAAGATGGCATGTGAAGTGTGGTGGTTGCAGATATACATCTGCACATCTCTAGCATTGCTGACCACTCCTCTAATCCACTCAATCTTCCCCATGTCCTTGAGTGCATTGTTCATGGCATGCACACAACATGGAGTCCACCAAATGTGTCTGTATGATGCCTCTATAAGCCTCCCTGCAGCTCTGCACACATGTGCTGCATCTGTCACTACTTGGACCACATTTTGTGGCCCAATCTCCTCAATAGCTGCCCGAAGGATCTCAAACTGAAAATCAGCATCTTTTCGATGCCCTGAACAATCAACCGCCCTGAGAAAGAATGGCCCCTCTGAACATGTAACTATAACATTGATGAGTGGACAATGCCTAATGTCCGTCCACCCATCCATAACTATGCTACATCCAGACTCCTCCCAACATGCCCTCATCGTCTCCATCAATGAATTGATCTTGGCATAGTTGTTATCCAAGATCGTGGTCCTCAATTTGTGCTCACCTGGTGGCACATATGATGGTCCTCCCTTCGCCACCATCGACATCATCTCCTTATAATAAGGAGATCGAGCTACATGGAATGGGATTCCATTGGCAAAAAAGAACCTGCCAATGGAATCATCTATCTGATCCCTCAGGTGCACATTAAATAAATCAGCTATGGGGTTAGGCTGACTTTGCATCTTGCGTTTCCCCTTGCCCTGTTGTGATTCAGCCATAGTGCTATAAGTGGATGACGGTCCTGAGGCTGACCCTGACAATGTTCCTGCTCTCTGATGCAATGTAGGAGTAGAAATACGTGGCTGCGTCTGCATTTGCTGCTCCTGAATCTGCTGAATAGTCTGAATATGTTGCCTACCAGACAAGGTAGTAGGCATTGGAATTGCCACGTCATCTGGAACACCCCAAAGCTTGTTGAACTCAATTCTGTATTTCAAATTTTTAGGCTGCTTCAAAAAATCGCATGCTCCCACACCCTTTCCTGGCCAAAAGAGGAAGTGTGCATTAACTCTGGTGATGCTCCCAAACCAATCATCACCACAAATGTTGCATTGCCATTTCCTCGTACCACCAGTTGATGACGTTGGGGCTGTTATTCTTGTTGCAAACTGTTTGAGAGGAGATTTGGGATCATAAGGACCCCTAGCCCACTTTGCCAAAAGCTGGGAAGGGCAATCAGTAGAAACTGGTGCACTAGCTATGGAACTAGTATGCCCTTCTGGATTTGACCCTTGCTCACCCCCCTCATTGTGCTCATCCTCATGCTCAGGTTCATATTCTGATTGGCTTGCACTATGAGAATCAGTTTCCATCTCATGCTCACTCATTTCATGACTATGGGAGCTCATTTTGACACTGCATTTCACAAAATGAAAAAAAATTCAATAAACACATAGTTTCAGCCTATGCCCTACTTTAAAATTAAAAAATAAAACTCTATATTTTAAATTTTTCAACAAATTTTATATTGCAAAACAAAATCTAAGATTCTAAATTAATTTAGAAACTAGAAAATGGAACAACAAGAATTTAGAAATGAAATAAGAAAAATTAAAAAATGAAACAACAAGAAATGAAAGAACTTAGAACATTGAAAATCAGAAAATAAAATAAAAAATAAGTTAAAAACCCTACCTTTTGCTTGAAAAATCTCTTCAACAAGGTGAAGAATCTTCCTCCTCTTCTTCTTCTTGCTCCTTGACACTCCTTTTTCACTTGCAATCACTCCTTTCACTCCTCCAATCACTCTTTCCTCAGCCTTCACTCTTCTTCTTCTTGCTGTAGCAAACAAGTAGAAATGCAAATGTGAATAAAAATGAAGATTAGAGGGCCTTTTGAAGGCATGTTAGAGTTTAGATGGCCCCACATGCCCTTAGGGTTCGAATATAAGAAATAAACTATTAAAAAAATGTTTTAAAATTGAGTTTTAATCTTCCTTTTGGCTGTCCGCCGCAGGAGACGCTTGGGCGTGCCCGAGACGCTCGAGGGACGCCTAGGCGTCTCCCTCGGCATCTCGGAGACGCCCAGGCGTCTCCGGCGGCGAGCCAAGGAACGGTGGCGCCGCCAGAGACGTGGGAACGCCGTCCCCACGTCTCCGGGACGTCCCCGTTCTTGAGACGCTAGGGCCTAGAGGGGGGGACGCGTCCCCGGGGTTCACTGCTTTTTTCTCAAAGTTAAATAAGTATTAGTAGTGGATTTAATGGATTAAATATTAGAATTAAGATAGTTTACAAGATGTGATGTTATCAAAATAGACGTGAATACTCAATGTTAAATACATGTGATAATTTAGTAAGAATTGCAAAGTAAATAATTAACACAATAAATTGAATAACACATCCATATAATTCAATCATATTAACATCAAAATCATATATATTATTCCCAATATGTTTTAGCATCAATAGTTTTCAATACTTATCTAAACCATAGCACTTGGAAAGGCCATTGTCACCCTTGGGAGATTTCAGTGTTATTGGCCCTTGCCACGACACAGTTTGGAGAACTTGCATAAAAACAAAGTATATGACTACTTGCACAAGAAGGTGCGCCTTCATCACACCGTACCTACTTGCACAAAGCCTTGTCTAGGACAAATCTCGAGTGTACTCTGTGGCCCGAGTTTGGCATTCCCATGTGCCCCTTCTCCAATGTCCATAACTCACCACATCACTTTCTTCTTCTTTGAGTGATTTCCAAGTCTCACATAAATGCTTTATATAAGCCTTAAGGGTTGATTTTAAACCATCACACCCTTTCACAAAGGTTGCCTTTAATTATTATTTAATAAATATAATTATTCCTCTCTTTTAAAAGAGTTTTCATAAATATTCTTCATTAATCTCCATTTTAACCAAAGGATCATAATATCCTTTATTTTTATATCTCCCTTTAATTCTAAAGGGTTATTTCGTAACTTTCTTCTTGTGGGGAAAACAACACATAACATGGCCATAGTTTTAAGGAGGCAAATGGGGTAGTTGATTTTTGGTTGATCATAGCATTAAAGCAAAAGAAGAATCAATTGTTGATAACATCATGAATATATGGGAGGGCCTAGTTGATAGGTGGGACATTAAGGCTGAACTTTTGATTGTTTTTGCAAATTCTTTTAACTTTGCATATCTTGCTGTGATTAAGGGGGGTGCCTTCACCATCAATGGTTGTCCTTCTTACACTTGGTGCGTGTGAAGAATTAATGATTGTCCTCACACTTGAAAGCAATGGAGGTTGAGTGTCTTCTCCCTTTTTAAAGGAGAACTGATTGAGGTTAAGTCCCTCCAATGAAGCCAAAGTTTCATCTTTTCTCTGAGAAGTGAGATATGTCTTTTAGCGGCCCTATCCAAATGGCCAGGAATTATTTTTGTGTTGTAGTATGGTTTGGTTGAGAATGCTATTAAGGAGGTAATAGGTTCCAATTACCTAGAAGCTGAAATTTCCTGTACGGTAATTCCAATATTGCTTTTATATTTGTTTCAAATTTGTTGAATTTCATTAAAGATAAGAAGGTGGTTGTAATCATAGCTGGAAAACTCGCCTATTGCAAGTACTCGGCAAGCCCGAAAAACTCGGCTCGGCAAAAACTCGGCAAAAAACTCGGGAAATTAAAATATTGCTTAAACTTCACTAAAAACGCATTTTTTTTGCAAAATTCAAAGATAAGATGCATCCAATGAGTCAATAAATGAGTACATATAAGAAACAAGCAGTATTTGATTGATATGAAAGAAAATTGGATACAAAATGGCATCCTCATGTGGAATGCTGAGTGCTCAATGTGTTGATATGATAATAGTCTGAAACAAAATGAAAATAGCAAATTGTTTTTGTAAAACTGAAAGTAAATACTACATAAACATTAATATATTTCAGTTTTTACAAATTCACATGAATCACATCTTCCTCTTCCCATGTCTAGATCTCAGTAAGGGACCGGAAGAGGGTCTAATCGTAGGAGTCTGCTCCTGCTGTGCCTGTGGCTCCTCAACCTCCATCCTGGATGTAGATCCTCCTGCAGCTGCTGGTGGTGGCACTGGCAATGACTCCTCCTCAGGGTCATCCTCAAGGTCGTCCAATGAGAATGCAAATCCACCCTCCTCCATTGCCTGTCGCTCTAAATCATAAATCTCATCCTCAGTAAACAATGGAGGCTGCTCCCCTCGCCCTGTCCAATCACTGTATGGATCTATCTCATCCAAATCAATTGGATCATCATATGATATTTCTTCTACCTTTCTTCTGCGCAATCGAAGATTATATTGCACATAAACAAGGTCATTGAGGCGTTTTTGAGCGAGTTTGTTCCTCTTTTTTGTGTGGATAGCCTCAAACAAACTCCAATTGCGCTCACAATTGGAAGAACTACAAGGCTGGCTCAAGACACGGAGGGCAAATTTTTGAAGATTTGGGGTTTTTCCACCCCAATGTGTCCACCAAACATCTACAAAAAAAACAAAAAAAGAGTTAGAAAATTGTAACTTGTAACTTGTAACTTGTAATTATCAATTTTTCATTTTTGTAACTTGTAAATTTCAAATTTTATACCTGGTGGCAGCCTAGATACTGCTCTCTTTGCCAGGTCTGAAGAGAAGAGTGCACCCCTTTTCTCTCTATAACTCTGCAATTCATTAACAATGCAATCTGCCTCATCAGGTGTGGATGTCATCCGCTGCATGCAAGTAGTGAGGCCCTCCATAACCTCTCCAGTAGGATCTGAATAGGTGCCTGAGTGGATGAAACGGGGGTTCAAGAAGTACCCTGCTGCATGGATAGGTTGGTGGAGTTGATTGTTCCACCTCCTATCGATAATCTCCCAAATGGGATCAAATTTGAGGCTGTCCCCCTTATAATAACTTTTAATAGCCTCCTTGGCCCTATCCATGGCCTCATAAAGATACGCCATTGGGGTTTGATCCCCATCCACCAAGCGAAGCACTCTAACCAAGGGCTCTGACACCTACAATATAAATTTAAAAATGCAAAAAAGGATTAGAGTTACAATTTAGTAATTTACAAATTTACAATGAAAGACATTAACTTCAAGAAAAATGTTTAATTTGAATTTAGATTCAAACTCAAAGTTTTGAAGTTACCTTCACAATCTCTGTTGCTCTTTGTGCAAAGAGGGGCTCGAAGACAATGTTTTGAACTCTTTCTCCTTCTGGCTTCTTCGAATAAGGTGAGTCTACCCATGCTTGACTCACAAACATTTGTTTCAAAGCCGTCAAAGCACCAAGAATGCTTTGCAACGTTAAGAAAACCGTTGCAAACCTTGTCACACCAGGTCTCACCAATTCTCTCCCTTTGGTGTGCTCCCTCATCAAGCTGAGAACCCAAGGGTGATTGTAGATATATTTAGTGATCCTCCTTCCATCCTCTACAATCGGTGTGACCCAATCTAATTTGCCTATGTCCTCCAAAAGAAGGTCAAGGACATGGGCAGCACATGGTGTCCAAAAAATTGTGTAGTGTTTATCTTGGAGGATTCTTCCTGCTGCCACGTATGCTGCTGCATTGTCAGTTACGATTTGCACCACATTTTCAAGCCCAACCTCCATGCACACTTGCTCCAACATTCTAGCCAATTTTTTTGCATTTTTTACTATGCTGGAGGCATCCACGGATTTCAAGAACACCACCTCATTTTTGCAAGAAACCAAAAAATTAATGATGGTACGGTTTTTTCCATCCGTCCACCCACCAGAAAGTATAGTGCAGCCATATTTTTTCCATTCTTCTCTTTGTTCTTCTATTGCTGCCCTTGCCCTTTCAGTTGCATTAGAAAGCAACCTACAAGTACAAAGTGAAATTAAGTACACAGTTTTAATTTGTAAACAAAAAAATAGCTTAAATTAATCATAAAATAAACTTAAAAAACATAAATTAAACTTAAAGAATATAAATTAACCTCCCTCTCAAGTCTTTGCACGAAGGTGCCTTGTAGCCTTTCCCTGCAACTGTCAATGCGGTCACCAAATTTTTCCAGTAAGGTGAGCTTGCCACATTGAAAGGGATGTTGTTGAAGTACCAAAAATCGGCACAAGCAATATTTGCATGCTCATGCACCTCCTTATTCCACCCAGTTGCCTCTAAAGAAGGTTGTGCACCAGGTGTGTTTCTAGGCACAAAAAAATCACCAATGCGTGAACTCGTGGTTGTGCCTGTAGGTGTTGATCTTGACCCTGGTACTCTACTAGAGGTACTCGAATGGATGGAGATGGTGGCGGGTTGCAGCGGTTGCCTTCGCACACGTGGACCACGAAGAGATCCCACTATGTCGGCTGCTATATCATCATCTGACAGTGACTCAAGGTTGACTGCAACACCTTGAGAAGAAGCTATGGCAGCTTGCATTGCCGCTTTTTCCTTCGCTCTTTGCACCTTTTTTTCTTTTGCAGCGGAAAGTATTGCATTCATTTGTCTTTTTATTTCGTCATTGGTGTTTAGGCACTCCTTAGCATCACGTCTAGGGATGCTTGCAAGGTGGTATTTGAGGCGATTGATGCCTCCACTGTATACAGTTTTACACCTAATGCAATACACTGTTCTAGGTTCTAGTCCTTCATATGCATATTTCCAAGCAGGATCTCTAGCTCCTGCTGGACGAGTGCCTACATATTCCCCACTCGTAGGCATGGATGGGGCTGAGGTAGGGGTAGAAGTGGATTCAGAAGCCATTATCAATTAACCTACAAGTATACACACAAAAGTGAAAGCACAACTTGTTAGTTTTTTGATAGAAAATTTTAAAACAAGCTAAATTAGATTAAATCAACATAGATTACTTTAAATTAGTAATCTAAGATTCTAAACATATAGATTAAATCAATATAGATTACTAATCTAAGATTCTAATCATTTTCATCAAAAAAATTGGATTAAAAAAAGAAATTAATAAACTAGGGTTACAAAAAAATGTAAAAAATAGAAAATTACTTTAAATTAGAAACAAATTAAGCTAATATATGATTTTAAACATGTTTTCAACAAACAAGAAGAATCAAATTAAAAAAAACAAACTAGGGTTTGAAAAAAATTTCAAAAAAATGAAAAATCAGCAAAATATGAGAAAAAATCAGAAAAAAAGTGTCACAAATTCTTGTTTTGATGAATCTAAATCTTCTTTTCAACAATATAAATGTATTTAAATCTATTTTACAATTCATTCATGATTTTTTTTAAACATACAATCAACAAAAACAAAGAAAAATAAATAAAAAAGAAAGAACAAGCAAAATTAGAAAACCTACTTGGAAATCCAATTTGCCTTTGAAATCCGATGAAATCCTCCAAATCTCGTCTCCTCAACGTAAAATCACTAAAAAATGGTGCAAAATGCTCTAAACTCCGTTTTTGCTCTGCCAAGAGTGAAAGAAACTCAAAAAAACGAAATGCAATGACCTTTTGGCCGCCGGCGGACTTCATAGTCTGATCGCGCGAGTTTTTTTAAAAACTCGCCGACTTTTTTGTGAAAAACTCGCCAAAAAGTCGGCGAGTTTTTCACAAAAAACGGTGAGTTTTTTCCTGCGAGTTCTTCTCGATATTACTCGTTTGCAAAAAAAAACTCGCGAGTTTTAGGCGAGTTTCCAACTATGGTTGTAATGACGACCCCTGATTTTTTTTTGAAACTATCTCTGTTTGCTGTTTGCACTGTTGCTAATGGTTTTGTGTTTGAGGTTTTCATGAATCATTCATAGTTTCATTGCTTTCATAATAAAGATTGCGTAAGAAAGAAAATACAGAAAATAGTCTTGCTTCCATATTGAAAATTCATCTCATAAATTGAACATTGATAGCAACTCAGAAAATCAGACTTATTACAACATATATCAGACCTGATTATTAACAGTTCAAACTTGGTAATGGCTTCAAACAGCAGCATAAATCACTTCAGTTTTGCATCATTCCCCACCAAAGTGTAAGCCCACGAACCCCTTGCAAATCAGCACCAATAACCAGCTTAACCAACCCGTTTTTAGCAGAAGGAGGCTTATACAACAGCAGGCCAAAATAACCCAAAAAACACCAAAGAGGGGCGGCTCATTGAGGTAGGGCGATCTGCCCTAGAAAATCAGGTTTCTTCCAATAAATGCAAGTTAATACATGAAAGGGGACGCCTTGGAAAGAGGAAACCAAAGGAGCAATACCCAAAACGGACCCTCGGATGTGCATGGAGTTAGATATCTTTTTCCAATACCAGGCCCTGGTAAGATATGTTTCCAGATTTCAGGAAAAAGGATTTAAAACAACTGTAACAGCTCCAAATCACCAACTAAATCAAAACCCAATATTGTGCCAAAAACCCAACACCAAAAACCAAAACCCACTTCAAAAATACTTAAAGATCTTCATCTTTCCACTTCAAAAACTGTACAACTGAGACTCTGTGAAGCCCTAGGTGATTCCTGAGATAGAACCACACCAAACCTAGCTAGGGTGGATCTCTCATCACGGAAACCAGCTCCAAATGACGAGGGTTTTCGTCCTTAACACACAGCAGCAATATTCTGGAAATAATCTAGCAACATCTTGTTATGGTGTCAACTCCAAAGATGTGCAAATGAGGCCCAAAATAAAGTTTTATAGAGTCAAGAAGGAATTAGGGCAACCTAAATTCAAATTCGTTTCCCTCCAAAAGCCAATGCCTCCCTTCTCAAAAGCACTTTATTTTAATTTATTTAAAGACATCTTATTCCTTCCTTAGGCGTCCATGCTCATAAGGAAACTATTTCACTTTTGTTGCCTTTTCAAAACAACGTTAAGTCATTACATTAGGCTCCAAGGTACTTTTTGCATGACCCCCTGACCCCTTCACTTAAGTTAAAGTAACTTTATTAAAATAACTTAAGTGAGAAATACAAATAATAAATAAATCGAACCTTAGCCATGCCAACGCCCAAACTGGAGACCAAGACCAGCTATCAAAAATAGACTTACAATTTATAGCAACTGCTAAAAAATAGTAAATACTTCAAATCAACAAACCGGCATAAAACATTAGAGCTCGCTTGACAACTGCCACACATTGCCCAAACAAGAAATCTTGCACTGCACTGCTGCCAGGACCAGTTGCTAAATATAGTATTTACTAAAAATAGTAAGTGAGTCAAAACCAAATTAGCCCAAATAAGGACACTGAAAATGGGGACATTACAGTGGTGAAATTTTTGGCAAATTTCTATGTGAGGGAAGATTTAAGAGGTGGCCTTGAGAAGACTTTAGAGGTGACTGAAGCTTTCCTTGCTTGGCCATTAGTGGTGGTCAGTGTTGAATGGTTGATTTCAATGGCATCCTTCAAGAAGTTGGAAGCCTGTTTTCTAGCTTTGGTGGGGGTTGTTGGCAATTTGCATAATTGTGTTGTGGAAGAGGGGAAGGGTTTTTCCTAAATGTTGATTTTTAAATGGCTGTAGATTCCTTTCCATTCTCCTTCCCCTCACCAAGATAGTGCAAGGGTAGAGAGGGCCAAACAGGTAGTGAAATATTTGGTTCAAACGGTAGGTTTGTAAGGGGAGGATGGTTGTGCTAGTGGCATAGGCAAGCCACCCATAAGTGACAGAGAGGTGAACTATGTTCAATATGAATGCTTTTTTCTTTCTTTTTGGTTAGCTAAGGTTAGTAGTATTTTGTTTTAGATGGATTTCCTAATTTTGAAGTAGAAATCATTTGGTTTTTATATCCATATTGAGGGCTGAAAATAGGTTTGATATGTATTTTTGTTCCTTCGATGTATATATATTTTGAATATCCCAATTATGGGATCGCATACACAAGTATTTTCATATTTAAGTTTAATACAAGGGGTGCGGACCTCATGCCCTTCATTTAAGCATAAACAAAAATTAATACAATTTGGCATTGTTTATTATTTCATTTTTGATATTTTATAATTTAGATAGTATTAGTTTTATATGTGATATGAGGTACTAAGGGCTCTCTCTCTCTCTCTCTCTCTCTCTCTCTCTCTCTGTGTGTGTGTGTGTGTGTATATAAAGTTGTTAAGTTTATGATCAGATTAAGTGCACAGAAAATTAATTCAAAATCAGACACAATAACACAGCAGATACCTTGGGAAAACCCTCCTCTTGAGGGAGAAAAACCCAGCAACAATATATCACTTATATATTGAAATGTAAATCCAAGAGTCTCCTTTACAAAGGCCGATATGAAGGCTAACAAGAGACACTACAACCTGATGTAGATACACAGCAATGAGACTCAGCCTTATACAATTCTTCAACCTGCTCCTCTACAGAATTTCCTCTGAATATGTGACGACTTATGAATATGACAACTTATAAAGAAGTGAATAATCGAATGCTAAACAATGAGACATGAATGGATATTTATACAATGTAGAGAGAGGGACGTGACCCTTCATGAAACAAGTCGGCCACAAGAGATAAGCATGACTTTTCAAGAATTCGCATCCTTCTAGAAAATCGCACCCAAAGATAAGAGGTCGGCCTCATCACAAATAATTAATGTTAACAAAAGACGTGTCTCTTCACTTGCTTCAAGTCGGCCTAGGAGAAAGAGTGAATATAATTCAAATAGCCGTTGAGGCTCCATTTGAATTATCTCCATACACGGGTCTGGAAGATGCAGCCCGATGCTGCAAGAACATCAACAAAAGTGAGAGGGCCCCTAGTGCCTCATATCACAAATAAAACTCTAAATAATAAAATATCAAAGATGAAATAATAAACAATATCAAATTGTACTAATTATTATTTTTATGCTTAAATGAAGGGCATGAAGTCCTCACCCTTTGTATTAAACTTAAATATCAAAATACTTGTGTGTCTGCAATCCCATGATTGGGATATTTAAATAGAGGGTTTCTTGAAATCCAACCCCATCAAAAAAAAACATGCTTGATTACCCTATTAATAGGCAAGGAACACCAAAATAGAACATTGAACCCAAAGGCTGCTGTCTCAATCAAGAACCACCACCTTTGTAGACATTTTTGCTAGCCTAACTTCTCCATCCCCAACCACCAAACAAACAAAACAAAAGAGGAAAGATATTGCATGCTTGGGTCTATATGCCAACCCAACTCATGATCCATGGGTGCTAGAGGATGGGAAATAAAACCAAAGGAGGATGAACTGTCATCATCATTTTCAACTCTTTTGTATGCCCTTGACAACCTTTCACCAGTGCTAGGAAATGAGCCTCAAGTTTAGAAAAAGAGGCCATGGACACTAGGCTGCAAATTCATAGCCCACAATAGGGAGAGAATTCCTTGAGAAAGGCATTGTTGCCTCTACAACAATGTCTAAACCTCCATAAAACTCCGTTTTGATAGAATGTTTTGCTAATATCTTCACCTACTCCTTGTCATTTTCCAACTAATGGTTGAAGATGGGCCTGCGAAAGGACATCTCATGTATGTGTTTGCTTACTAAAACTACCTTATGAGTGCCAACAATATATTCTTTAATGATATCAAGGGTAGGCTCCAAGCTTTCCACCTTTGGACAGAAGCATACTGAATTAAATTGTCATTCGGATCTATATCATAGTTGGCTAAGAAATTCATTGACCCATTAGCCTCCCTATAGAATGATTAGTAGAATATGAATTTACCAATTCCAAAAGAGGCCAAACTTGCGTCAATGTATTCAATAGTTTCTAGTTTCTCCATCCTTTTCTTTTGATTGCATTGAATATCACCATGGAATTATCTTCAATTATTAGATTTGAGATGCCATGCATCCAAGCCAACTTGAGTTCTAATAACAATGCTTGAGTGTCAACTTCATTATTTGTTTCTAGTGGAATTTTTTGATGTTGCACAAATGACATTTCCCATATGAGTTTTGATTAAGTATTTGACACTTAACACACCTAGATTCTCTCTTGAGGGTTCATGATAGTTCAATTTGAATGCATTGAGTGCCAAAGGGTTGGCTCCATTTCACTGATTTCCTTCTGGGTTTTCTTGAAAGTGTCCCAATATTTTGTGGGGTGGTTGTATAGTCTTAAGTTCTTAACCACATTGAAGCTGTAGTTGGCATGAGTTTTCCACAGTCCATGAAGTTATAATGCTTGGCTTTTGGATTCAACTGTGTGTATTTTCTCCTCTTCCTGATGATGGATCACTAAGTGTGATCCGAAACGTCGATAAAAAAATACACACATTGGAGCTGTTTGGATCCAACAGAAGGTAGGGTTGAAATTAAGTTACCATTCTTGAATGAATAAGCCAATCACATCCATAAGCCATTGGCCAACTTATAAAATATATTTTTTTAATTCTTCTTTAGGGGAAATAATCAAGAAGCCCTTTCACAAAAAAATATTTTTTAAATCCACTCCCTAGTTTTCCTTCACCCTTCACTAGGTGGCCAATAACTTATAAATTTCCTAATTAAAGCAAAGTTTTTACGGAATTCCCTTTGGAGAGAATATCTTTGTTCAACAAATCTATTGTGATCTCTACACTACCTCCCTTTTCTGCCTGGTATGGATGATCCCTTTTGCTGATTCCCTTTTGCTGATTGGAATGATACTAACTCTAATTACTGTAGCAAATTTCAAATTGTTTTTGATTAGGGGTAAAAAACGGGTTTTGATGGGGTCCGGAACCCAGTACAAAACGGTTTTGAAGGGAACCGTCAACCTACCAAAGAAGAGAAAGCTGCTTAAAAAGATAAAACACATACCAACAACAGCCCAACAGCAACCTCTAAAAGATTAACATGACTACACAGGCTACATAAAACATACAAGCATGGTCCCAAAGCCCAATTACAACCTGGTTTTATTTGGGACCAAAAATCCCTTTGACAAACTTAAACATTGCCTGAAGCAGCCAGGCGTCAGCAAATTTTAAATTGTTGATCCTCAAA